>CM071789.1:31144936-31846603 GCA_036559045.1 Platycarya longipes | reverse complement strand
AATATGACCCCACCAAATATACTTGCATTTTCCCCCACTTGAATGCCACCTAGATGGCCGTTCATCAGCCTCAGCATTATGCATTGGGTGTTGAATGAAGCTGGAGAGGAGTGATGAATGTATGATTTCGTGGCTTAAAGAGGGAAATCAAGAGTGGGTGAAAGGGTGTGTGAAAGAATGCTAGGAGAAGGTCTCTATTTATAGGCAAAATAGTTATCGTTACATGAAAACAAAAAATGTTACCGTTAGAAAAAAGGCAAAAAATGTTACCATTAGAGAAAAGAAAAAAAAAAGTTATTGTTGGAGTCTGAGAAAAAAATGTTATCGTTGGACTTCGAGACAAGAAATGTTACCGTTGAGTGCAATTCAAAATATATTACTGTTGGACTCCAAGGAAAAAATATTGTTAATGTTGGAGAAAAAATTATGAGCGAAAAACAACACAAAAATAAATTTAATACTAAATAATTGCCATCGGTTGGAAAATGAAAACATTATTTTTAATTATGATGTTCTTTTCAAAAATATTGGAAAAAAATCGTATAATTGTGTATCAATTTATTACAATATGATATTTGAAAACATAATAATAAGAAAAAAGAGAAAGTGGTTGATAATGCTGATGGAGGTGAAAGAAAAAAGTAATAAAAAAAGAATAGAAGAATATTATTTTAATAGATGAAGGAAAGTATAAGGAATGAGATGTAGAAGGTTTTTTGAAATTGAGTAAAATTTAGAAAAAACTTATAAGGAGTAGGATTTTTACTTAAAATTTGGAAAAAAAAAAAACAATTAGAGGATGGGATTGAGTGCTCTTAGGCAACAATACATAGCTGACGTTCAAAGCATGGCTAAGAAAAAAATAACCTATTATAAAGAGAAAACTTTAGGATCGGTTGGACTAATAACCCAAAATAGGAGGGTTGCTTCTCTAATAAAAATATCCAGACCGCTTAGAACACTCATATTGGTTTATGCATATGCATATGCATAGGAGTCTTAGTCTCACTTAGAGCATACCAAATTATTAAGAGAATTTTCTCTCTCGACCTTGGGGCGACTAGGGTTTCTGCATGGCTTCTGGCATTGACCTTGTCCCTCTGCTGGCAGGGATTGACCTTGAGGGAGTAGTTTTAGGTCAGAATTCAGTGCTGGTTTCGTCTGGCAATGATGGTAATGTGGCTAAGGAGTTGAAGGGAAGGCATTTTGCAAATGTGGTGGGATCTAATCAACAAATGCTGCTGAGAATGAATATTCCTCTTCGTGATCCAAAATTTCAAGATGGTGAGATGTTTTGCGTTTTTTCGAAGGCTGAAGTGCAATTACCTATAGAGCCATTTTGATTCTCTGTAGTTTTGAAATTTATACGTTGAAGGCCTTCGCTTGATCATGTTCGTGGATTTATTAAAAACCATTGGGGTCTGAAGTCAATTCCGGTGGTTGGGCAATTGAGGAATCCACGTAATGTTCTAGCTCAAATGTCGAAGGAAGAAGATTTTATTTTTGTGATGGTGAGGGGAAATTCTAAGATGCTTGGCGTTCCATTTCGAGTATTTCATTGGACTCCGGATTATGTGAAAGATAAGAATTGCCATGGATTCCTGTCTGGATGAATTTGTCAGGATTACCGCCAAATTATTGTTAGGAATCTATGTTGAGTAGTATTGGAGATGGTTTTGGCTGATATTTGAAGAGAGACAATGTGACGGCATGTGTTACTCCGCCGAAGGCGGCATGCATCTGTGTTGAATTGGATATTTCTGGTCCTTTGTGGCATTCTTTTTGGTTGGGTCCTCCAGGTGGGGAGTCCAGTTATTTTCAAGAAGTTTTCTATGAATCGGTGCCGACTTATTATGTGACTTGTCATAAGTAGGGGCACACGAGTCCTAAGTGTAAAAAATGTCGTGCGAATGCAAACTTTAAACAAAACGTTGTGTTGATAGTTGATGGAAAAAAGGATCTGGAAAAGCAAGTTTGGAGGGTGGTGAATATTAAGGAGTAGGAACGGAAAATACCGAATTCGGAAAGGGTGATTGGTGAATCTTCAAAGTCCAAACGTGACGTTATCCTGGCAGAAATTATTTCTCGTGGAAAATTAAAGGGTGGGATTTCAAATGATGTCTTACTTGTTTCAGAGTTGGGAGTGGTGCATGAGAAGTGTGATTCTGTGTGTAGAGAAGAAGCCAATTCGTTGTTACAAAATGACTCATATGATCTGTGGAAGCAAGATGAACTCATTTCTTTTCCACAGATAATTTCTCCAATGCCTATAATGTTGTAGGGTAGGCAAGGAGAGATTGGGAATTTTTCATCCACTAAGGGCAAGGTGGGAAATTCAGGAAAGTGGTGGGATATTGTTAAGGGACTTTCGGATGGTGAAGAGCAGCATATTGAGGTGCAATCAGGTCCTAAAAGTTCATTGCGATTAGTAGATGAAGCACTGGAATATGAATTAGGTGCTTTGGGGGAGAAGGAGATTTTGGCAAATGAAGATATGGCAAAGGAGAATGTTCTTTGTCAAACAATATCAGATGGGGAACAGGAGGGTGAGCTCAATGAATTGGCTACTAAAGTCTTTGATTCTAATCCCGAGATGCATGTTCCTTTGAAGAGAAAGCAAAGGGGGTAAAGAAAGAGAAATCTATTGTGGTTCTAGAACAACTTATTCGTTCTAAAAAATTGCTTTAAGTTTTTTTTTTATGAATATTCCTACATGGAATATTAGACGTATTCTTTCATCGAAAAGTAGGCTTCAACATATTTTGAATAAGAGCCGACTGTCTGTGGTGGCCATTTTAGAACATTTTCTTAATTCAAATAAATGCAGTAGATGGCAAGGTGGATGGATTTGCCATGTTTTGTTAATAATGCAGATGTAGGGGGTAAAATATGGAAATCCAGTTTGAATTGCTTTCTATGTCGGATCAAGCAATTTTTAGTCTGTTTTCCCTTTGAAATTGTCGTGTATTGTCGACTTTTGTTTATGACAATTGTTTTCGTGCAAAAAGATTGGAGTTATGGGATTTTCTTAGACTGCAGGATCCACAGGGATTGGCGTGGTACATTGGGGGACTTTAATATTATTCGTAATGATGGGAAAAAAGTTGGTGGATTGTTGCAAGCATCTCAAGCTAAGGTTGATTTTAACGGTTGTATTCACGATTTGTGCTTTGGTTGATCTTCCTTTTAAAGGCAATCGATTATCTTGGTGTAATGGCCGAATTAGAGGTAGAAGAATTTGGGCTTACCTGGATAGAGTCTTGGTGAATTTGTCGTTTTTAAATTTTTTTAGTGATGTTAAGCTGAAGTATTTGCCAAGAACTTCTTCTGATCATGCTTCGATGGTGCTTAATTTAAATAGAGATAGAGAGGCTATTGTTAGGCCACTCAGATATTTACGTATGTGGGAGTCTCATGAAGGCTTTCTTCCCTTAGTTTAGCAAGTTTGGGAGGCTAATGTTATTGGTTGTGCCATGTTTCATATCACCAGGAAGTTAAAAAAAAAATTAAAAGGTGTACTGTAACACCTCCTTCCCATAGGCTAAGAACTGCCACGTAAATTTTTCTAAAACTTTAATCTAGCACGGGATTCATGATTTTAAAAATAAAATAAATAACATTTATTCCAAAAATGAAGTTCTAATAAAATGTCTTTTAAAACAATATTTATTGAAATAACTGAAAGTAAACTTGTGTCATAAAAACACTTACTTCTAAAAATGCTAAAAATTTAAATAACTGCTCAATCTACTCCTGGCTTGCTTGTTCGCACTGGTCATCTTCCTCACTTGAGCGATTTTAAAAACAAGAAATAAACTAAAATGAGTCGATGACTCAGTAAGGAATCCATCATAATAAAATAATACTATAGGAAATTTTCATAAAATTTATGCTGAAATCTGAAAACATGATTTCACATGGTAATGTTCATGCTATGCGTGATTGAACTGTCTGATTTAACTGACTAACTGACTAACTGACTGGTCTGAATTAACTAACTAATTTAACTAAACTTACTAATTGATTTAGCTTGCTTAACTGATTGACTAACACACTTAACCCTATGCGCAAGGTTGTGCAGCGGCCCTACGTCTCGCTGCAGATCTACGACTATATGTAGTATTACTTTATTTATAATTGCATGTTTGGAGTTGTGTTTCGAGATTTAAAATGTGCTTTTTAAGTAGTTAAAAACACTTTTTTTTAAAAATGACGTGTTTGATAATTTTATGAAAAATGCTTTATGCGATTAGAGAAGCTAAAAATCAACTTTTTCAAAAAGTATCAAATTGGACTTTTTATCAAAAAATCCATGCAAATAACTATATATTTTAAAAAACTATCATAACTAACTCTAAAAAATGCTTTAACTATATAGATCCTAGATAGTAAATAACTTTTTAGTAGTGAAGTTGATTACTTTAAGCTATAAGCCATAAGCCTTAAGCTAAAAGTAATATTTCCTACAGCAATTCCAAACATACACTAAGTGATTGAAAACAAGAACCCTAGAGATGGAGCATAGACACCCGGGCATGGGAGTTAACTATAAATAGGATCTGCAATCTTAGAGAAAATAAAGGAAGGAAAGAATAAATGTAATGTGATAAATGTATCCATTATGCGCACAGATTTCCGCGAAGATTGTGAAGATGGGAACGTGCCTGGGGTGGAGACGTGATGAAGGGAAAAATGCAACTAACTAGGATTTAGAAAAACAATTATCCCCCACAAACACGGGACTGTATAAAGTTATAAACCCATGTATAAGAAAAAAAACCTCCCTTAGATTGCATGTTGCAAAACATATATCTTTAAATATATATATAATAATAAGTAAAATAATAATAATAATAATAATTAAAAAGAATTTAATCCTACTTCATCTATTAAAATATTAACAATATAATAAAAATAATATCTATAAACAAAACTTGTAAATATGAACTTATTAATGCCACAACCTCGAATAAAATTGATAATGCTAATAATAATAATAATAATAATAATAATAATAATAATAATAATAAATTTATATAATAATGTGAAAATTTGAAAGATCAAACTTTTCACATTTAAATACTAGATATCCGGGTCAAGATGTTACAAACTCCCCTCCTTACAAAAATTTCGTCCTCGAAATTTGCTAGACCTCAAATAACCAATATATTTACTTGTCACATTCTTTCTATGTTTCTATTTTAGATCATCAATTATTTAGTCTAACATAAAATTTCAAGAGTTTAATACTCAATTATTCATTCCTACACCTCGCATGCTTCTCAAAACATTATTCATATATGCTATCCCTCATTTAGTGTTAACCATAATATTACTATTGGCAACACAATTCAAGCCTAAAAATGTAAACCTTAATATCTGGATTGATTAAAAACCTAATAATAATTATCACCCGAACAATTATCTTAATCCCAATAAATAGTAAGTAAAATCTCCACATAAAATAATAAGTAAAATGTCTCCATGGTAACAAAAACCTCCACATCAACATAATAAACAGATTCTCCCCATACCATACCAACAAGTTATTCGCTTAAAATAATAACCTCAATTAATAATAGCATAAACTCTCCAAAGATCAAGGTCCAAAAATACCTCAATCCTAAAATCTTCAAAAGTGAAAACCCACAATGATCCTGGACCTAAAGGTTATTGGCCCACATCTCCAATGTGCTTCTATAAAATGCTTGTCTAGCATCAAAGTCTAGTCCATTAACAAGTACCTCAATTATACACTTAGTGATATCAATCAACTCCAAAAACATCATAGCATTCCTACTTTTCATAGGAAATCTCAAACCTATCATGTGTATGTCTATGCACATAAATCAATCATCTTTCTCCTTATAATCCTTAAACACGTACACTTTCATATATTTACTGTCATACATCAACCACTTCATGGTTTAAAAATATAAATCTTAATTATGGGTTCGATTAATAATTAATAATAATTTCTCCCAAAAATTTTTCATTTTTAACTCATAAGAATCTCTATGTACCCCTCCAAACCATAATTAAATATATCTCTTCATAACTAATAACCTCAAAATATTGACTCCACAGTTTCTTTCAATAACTCTTAATACTAAATAACTCCAAGATATGTGATTTCTCTCTGTTTCTTCCTTCTTTTTTTCACCAATCATTCAATGCAAGACAATCACAGTACCTGAATAACATAATATTGTTTCCATCCATCGTCATGATCAACTTGATACAATATCAATCTTAAAAGTAAAGTTTTCTAGCTTTCATTCCTTCAATCGATCACTCTACCGTAACCAAATGACACATAACTCATAGTACAAGTAATCTCCACAAAGCTCTAATATCCATTCTATGTGAAGTTATCTAGTGCTAGGCATCATATTCTAAGTTAACTAATAACTAGTATTTCGAAAAAATTAAAACACTAATAATAACAATAACTGTGAAATCACAAACATCATAGTGCTACCTACTAAAAACTACTAAGCGACTTATTTTAATCTAACTATCACAAGAACTCTCGAGCAGGCCATCAGCATCCTAGACAATTTTTCTTTTTAAAAAAACAAAAGCCCAAAGAATCTCGATCGGCTTTAAAACCAAATCGTAACACTCTCTTCCCGTAAGTTAAGGAGTGTCACGTAAATTTTTCTAAAACTTTTAATCCGGCAAAATATTCTTGATTTTAATAATAAAATAAATAACATTTATTCCAAAAATGAAGTCCTAATAAAATTTCTTTCAAAATAACATTTATTGAAATAACTGAAAGTAAACTTGTTTCATGAAAATACTTATTTCTAAAAATACTAAAAATTTAAATAACTGCTCAATCTACTCCTAGTTTGTCTGCTCACACTGGTCATATTCCTCATCTGGATGGTTTTAAAAACAAGAAATAAACTAAAATTAGTCGATGATTCAATAAAGAATCCACCACAACGTAAGATAATACTACAGGAAATTTTCATAAAATTTATGCTGAAATCTGAAAAACTTGATTTTATATGCTAATGCTCATGCTATGCATGACTCAACTATTTGATTTAACTGACTAACTAACTTAAACTGACTGGTCTGAATTAACTGACTTATCTGACTAAACTTACTAACTGATTTAGCTTAACTGATTGGCCAACACACTTAATCTTGTGTGCAAGATTATGTAACAGTCTCACATCCCGCTGCAGTAAGGAGAGCTGCTGATAGTACTCTAGCGTAATATGATAGACCACGCTTAAGTCCATAGCTTGCACATTCAACTTGATCTGATATGCATTAGTACCAAGCATCTAAATGGTCATCTGAATTACTGATTTACTGAACTGATTAACTGAATAACTAATTTATTGATCTCTGATCCGACCTAATTTTATATTTGAACTTAACCTATCATATGCGATTTATGCGACATGAGATGCATAATCTACATACTAATATAAATATTATAAATCGCCAAATCTAAACCTGATGCTGAATGACATAATCGTGTGTTGTGTTGTGTTGAATGACATGCTTGCATGACATAAGGGACATATGAAAAGGGCTATCAAATAATTGGTTCTACTAATAATATAAGCTAACTGTGAGGATTTTAATTTTGTGATCAAATTCACTTACCTTGATGCGCTGCTTCTTGATACTCACTTTGCAACTAACCACCTAAACGAATTTATAAATTGTTACTAAACTTATAGAAAGATGTGTCGTGCTGCTCTAGATACTCAAAATTATAGTAGGGATAATTTAACAAATATTAAATTATACAAAGATTACCATCAAATAATAAGATTCAAAGTCAAAAAAAATATTCTGAAATATGCTACTTTAGATTTTATCTTAATAATTTCTATAAACGTCTAGTTGAAAGTCATTTGGAATATAAACTAGAATAAAGGGCTAGAAAATATAGGAAGAATACTTTTAAAATTATATATTATAATATGCTTTAAAGCCTCTCTAAATATTTTCTGAAGATATATAGGTATGGCTCATATTTAATAAAGTAAAATCGTGGTCTAAATGGAAAGGAACCAATTTAAATGGAAAGCCATAAGAACTAGCTTATGCAATACTGATATTAAGCCCATATAGGAAAACAGTCCACTTAAAATGTTAAAGTACAGGAAATACTCAAGTAATTATTTTGCTTAGTAGGAAAATTAATAAACTTCGGATATCATAAATTATTTAAATACTAATTACATATTTGCACATTTATGCTCAAAAAATCGTGAAAACCTAGATTCTTAAAATAGATTTATCTCTTTATAATCAACATAACTATTCAATCTTACAATTTATAAAATAATCCAACTTCAATTAAAATTAAGTCTTGTATAAACTATAAAATAAACATGGAAACAGGGAAAGCATACTGCCAAGTCTTATTTATAAAGTTGTGCAGTAAAGTAATTATACTACAATTAATGTTTTCAAGATTTTATTTTAAATAGCTAGACGGCAAGGAGTTTTAAGGGCAATACACACAATTACAGATAATGAGTGAGGGCTAAATGGAAAGTTGAAACTAAGCAACCTGCTGTACGGGAGGACAAGCAAACTATAAGGAGCAATTTGGTTTTTATCAGAATAGAGTAGAGTCATGGGAGAAAGGCGATGGCAGAAGCTCACCGGAGAAAAGCCAACCCCAATAGAGCAATGGTGATCAGCTGATGTTCATAGTGGCGAGGCTGGTTTCTGGGCAAGGTGCGACACATAGAGAGAGAGTAAGAAAGCCATAGAGAGAAACCGAGAATGTGAAAAATCAGGGGAAGAGAGTTACTCCGGGAAACTCACCGGAATGAATGAGATGGAGGGTGGCGCCTAGTCGGCAATCTTTGTGCAGTCTCGTGATGTTCCAAGTGTTGGCTTCTAGGTGGGTGGCAGTTTGCCACGTTTATGTTGGGATTGTTATTCTAAGGTGTGTGATCGCCAAACGATATATCCCTTGGAATTGCACTCTCTCCATGGTGATGGTTCCCATAAGGGATTATGGTGGTTAAGGATGTAAAGACATAACATTTTGACTAATTCAAAAGGTTGCATCTCTTATGTGAAGTGTCAAAGGACATAACACTTTGATATGTCACTTACTAAGAGTTATAGCACTTAGTTACCATTGATATTCCAATAGTTGTAACTCTTCCGAATGTGTGTATGGTGGTTGCCTATAAATAAAGGCTACTAGTGCACAAATTATACACTCTATTCTTTCTCTTGCTATCACCAACTTGTGGGACAAATATTCTAACGAGATTGTCACCATTTTCATTCCTTTTTATTCTTCATTTTCTAACAGTGGTATCAGAGCCGATCATGTTAGAAGAAATTTTAGGAGTCTTTTCACACATTGAGAAGACAATTAATAGACAAGTGATTGGTTTGACAACCATACTTGTATATTATAATCATCTTCGAAGGCTTGAGAATCTAAGAGTTTCACTTTATCAAATCAATGTGGGAGGACTGAAGTATACTGGCAATTTGCAAAATTTAGCAAATTGTTATTATTCTGAAGAAAATTATTGGAGAATTTTTACTCGGAGAAATAGCATTTTTTCCAATTTTCCATCACCCACCAACATTGTTTCGAGGAATCGTCGAAGTTTTTCATTGCTGTCGGATTTTATAAATTTTGAAAATACGTTGGAATTTTCAACCCCGGTGACAATATCATCAAACGGAAGTGAAGATAGTGAATTTTCAATCTCAATCAGTGAAAAAATCAAGTGAATTCAACTTGTAATCTATGTAATCTACTAGCTCAAATCTTGTAATCTATGTATATTATACCTGAATCAATATTGAAACTGGAATTTCTTTTTAGGTTATGGAGTGAATTCAACTTTAGACAAGTTTAACAAAGTAGCTCATTGGTAGCATGGTCATCTGTCCAACCTCTATCAAGCAATCAATCTTTAGTTTTCACAACTTAATCATATATTATCAAAGATTTGGCATTTTTCGAACTCTATCTAACTTACTATAGGCTTGAGAAACAAAAAGAAGATGTATACAAGTGAGATATCCAGCAACACGAAGAAGAAAAATGATTAAATAGAGGAACTTTTGAACATTTGACAATCTCATATGCATCAAAAACAAACTTTTGAAATCTAGAATACACAGACCCCCTAGGAACAAAATAACCCCAAGAGAAAAAATAATAATAATAACGGCACAACATGACTTTTAACTAGAAGTGTAATCAATCTAGTTTGGTATGAATTTGTTCGATTTTAGACAAAATTTAAGACTGAACTGATATGCATCAATTTTGCGTTTTCAAGAATCGATTCTACACTAGTTACTTTCTTAAATAGGTACTTCCAATTTTAGCAATTCCAATTCGATTTGGATTTTTTAATTTTAATAAAATGCAGATTTATCATAAAAAATTTGTTTATAAGAAAAATTACTCTAAAATTTAATTTAGTAAAACTATATAATAGTATCAGTATAAATATTAGTATAACTATTATCATAGATGGTATTAGTATTACTATATCGCTATATTAATTTATGCAGAGATTTATATATAAATTTAAAGTACATTACTAATAGTAATATAGTATTAGTATAAGATCATAAAATACAAATTGTACTTAATATACATTACATACTTTTTTTACATAGAAATATACATTATATACTAATATATACAAGTATAACTAATTTATTAATGTACTTATCAAAAGGAATATATTGAAAATTTATTAGGTCATAAAATGTTATTAATATTATATTTAAAGCATATGATCAAATAAATATTCATGTTTAAAATTAAAATTTTATGTTATAAATTATAATAACATTATTTTATATATAATTATAATTTATATTATTATATATATATTATATAATATTAAAAAAATTAATTTAAAACATATAATATATGGAACCGATTCAGTCCGATCCAATCTTATAAAGCATAAAACTAGAACCAGCCGGTTTTCGAACAAAGGAAACCAGCCTTGACCTGACCGATCCAAAACGGGGCGGTTTGGACCTATTTTCCAGTTGTTTTTTACACCTACTCTTAACCATGTCGCACTGTACTAGCCGAGTCAAAGAACCATATATAGTGCAAAAGGTGATAGTGCTATTATGTCTCCTCAATTTGTCCATTTGGTATGCCCCCTAATGCAAATCACACTTTTTTTTTTCTACTTTTTATTTCAAATATTTTAAAAAATAAAAAATACAGTATACTAATAGCCACTTCCTTAATCAATAAGCAAAATTAAATGCGTAAGCGATCAATATGAGGAAGCATACTAGCATTATTCTAAATTATCAAGTAGTCATGATCACAGCCAATATAACTAGTTTATATATTCCGACAAAGTAAGGTAGAACTTTATTTATAGTGCTATCAAAATTGATCCTATACACATCAACTGGGGAAAAGCTAAGAACTATGTCCATTAAGAAAGAAAAACCGCCGTAACTCGCCACTTAATCCTATTCAACTGACTACCGTAACATTTCATATTTACTCCAATTATATGTAAACTATGAAGCGGAAGAAACTCTACACATTCTTTACACAAAAAAAAAGGAACTCCTCATTTGGCCAACGGGAATATGAGGATGACTTCCGGTGATAGTCTGGCCCTCTTGAGACAGAAGGGGTGGTTGTAGAAAAGTTTGATCTGTGACAGTGAATCAGTGATTGCAACAGTAGATTAATTGATTATAATAAACTAAATAATGACTTCTCAATAAGACAACTGATAATAACAGTCAGAGACTATTAATATCATTTCAACACGTTTTAAAATGAAAGAACAAGAGAAGCACTGTGATTTACGAACCTGAAAATGTATTGCATTGAGAGAGACAGGCCTAATTCCAAATTGAGGGGTTTCTAAATTGTGTTGTCATTGCGGCCAATAGAAATCTGACTAGGATTTCTCTTTCAACCTTCTTCTCCTTTTTGAGTTCAAGATGACGAACCTGGAGACAGAAATAAGCATTATATACATCTTCACAGGTATGATCACCTGTAAGCCTGGGGCTGTGTGCCCATATTTCTACTTCAGGAAGCTTCTTAAAGTTAACATGAAAATAGGGCGAGCAAATTAATGACCAACACGACCAAGATGGACTCCGGCCAAAAGAAAATCTCAGATGATCCAAAAACTGAGGCCTCAAATGGAACCACGAACATTTGGGAAGCAAGAACACTATCAGTGTATCCGTTTTATATATATATATATATATATATATATATATAAGTAGTTAACATTGCCTTGAAGGTTAGGTCGCACTTTTCTCCACTTGATCCCAGTAAAAACTCTCAAAATTATCATTGCAAATTTTCATTGAAAAGGATCTAGGGTTCAATAAGCCATTTAACCAGTATGAAAATGTGTACTACTACCAGTTGTGTGTGCCAAGGTGAAGGGTGCAAATTAAAGATGCTTCCATATATAGGTGTTTGCCCTATATTTTCCCAACTGATTTGTAGAACCACCCCAATTGAACTAGCTACCACCATCTCACTCACACATCTCCAACACCCCAGCTTTTGTTCCACAGCCTACATTGCTAACAGAAAATAGAGAACGAAAGCTACGAGTTGCAGTTCATGGGAGTCAAGGTAGAAAACGGTACAGCGATTAGGTGATTTCAGGAACTCATGACATTTTGATGTTTATGCAATATAAGCAACAATATCCTTTCATTAAGTTAATTGACAGGCTACTCTGTTACATCACTTTAATGAAATATCATTTCTAGATAGTAAATTAAGAAATGGACTTCCAGACAGAAGTATCACCTTGACAGAACCCGTTTGAGATACATCTGTGTCTGTTAGGATGACAAGACATTTTATATCATGCTCGTTTGCATATTCATACTGCTCTGTAAGGCTTGGATCAGGTGCAGGTACAAACTCGGCCTGATTGACACACAGCCAGAAAGCCAAAAGCAACAGTTAAGTAACTTAAAGGAGACTACTTTTCTTAAAGTTAATGTTCAAACCTTGATGTTCTCCTCCCACAATTCGGCAACTAGTTCCATGCGCTCTACCAACAGACCACCTCCTCCTCGTGAACAAACAAGAATAATGGTGCTAGATTCAATTCTGCAAATGTCAATACACATATGATGAGCCAAGACTTTTGGGTTAGTGGAAATGATATAGACAGAGAATGTGATATAAGAGGTAAAGGGCATTGCACCTAGTCGGTTTAAAATCTATTGAACAATGCTGAATTATCGTCTCTAATGCAAGGCTGGTCCCAACAGCACCTGGAGGACTTGTTTTCTGGAATATGAAAAAAATGATAAGTGACTAATGGAACAGAGCTAATATAATTTTCAAATCAAAGGTAACTCAATATTTCAATATGGGCAAATTATATTTTACATTCCCAGACTACCATCATTTCTTCAACTTACACTGTAAACCATCACATTTCAGAAATTTGCATCCTCTCTCTCTCTCTCTCTCTCTCTCTCTCTCTCTCTCTCTCTCTCTCTCTCTCTCTCTCTCCCTCCCCTACATTAAATAAAACAGAATTAAAGTCTAAAGTAGCCTCCATATTGGTGACCCATAGCCATATCAAAGGAAACTAGGGTTTTGTTTACTATGATGTAATAGTCTCTTAATAGGATATGTTTTCTAAGTTTATCGTGTTTAAATTAAACTCGTATATATTTGAATAACATAAGTTTTGTAACCCTAGAATTTTTGTTGATTTAATAAGCAGGAAACACCTCAATTGAGGTATTTCGGCCAAATTTGGCATGATATCAAGAGCAGGTTCGTAATTACCGTGTCTCCTTAGACTTTTTTTTGGGTCTTTTGGATTTCTCAATTTTGGCCCCCTTCCGGTGAATCTATCGTCAATTTCTCGTGCCTTTGTGACTGTCACATTACGCTACTTCGTGGGCTTGCCTTCTCAATGACTTTTGAGTTTGTGGGTGCCCCCACCCCCCCAAATGTGTTCATCAGCACTATCTGAGTGCCTTCTCTGTTGGATTTTGGCACACTTCTCAGGTTCATTCCAGGTTTTGGTGCACTTCTCAGGTTTTGTGCAGCATTATCGGCGCCATCAGTTGTGTCTCCGAGCTTTCCTTCTCAGTTTCATGAGTTTTTCTTGGTGGTTCTTCCTTGGTTCCTTTTTTTCAGTGCTGTTTGTGTGCTTCTGTGGGTCTCTCCTCGATTTTGGTCCTTTTCTCCAGGGTTTTTAATTTTTCTACAGCTCCTCTTCGTTGGTTTCAGTTTCAGGATTTCAGATCAACATTGCGCGTGACTAAGTACCTCTGAGTCGGAGCTTTCTGTGGGTGGCTGAGTGACTGTTGGCGTCGTTTGTGGCAATCGGCGACGCTGTGGGTGGCAACCTTCCTTCAGGTGTCTCAACAAAGGTCGCTGGTAATCTCTATGGTGCATTTTATGGCTGGGCAGGTATCCCTTGCGACTGGGCTTCCTTTATTTGGGCCTTGCGTGTTCTATTGCATATTTGGCCTCTCAAGTAACAATGTTTTTTTTTTGTGAGTTGGATTGTGGCTTCCTATGTATTGCATATTGGGCCCTTTCAGAGAGGCTTTCTAAGTTTTTTTTTCTTCGGTGGGAAGTGCATTTCTGGTGTTTTTGGTTCTTGATTTCGACTTCAATTTTGACAATATCACTTGTGGTTTTCTGGGGTGGCTGCTGATGTGGTAATTTGTTAACATCTATTTTGGATTTTCTGGTCTGTTTTATTGTCTCGGCTTTATTTCATTGTGATGGACTCCGCTGTTGGTTAAATTTACGGGCTGAGACTATAGCACTACTCAATGCTATAGTTGCCAGGGCTTTGGTCACACTACCACCAACTATCCAAAGAAAGTTAGTAACTATTGCAAAAAATTTAGCCATATTATCAAAAATTGTCCAATCCGACCCTGAAAACAAGAGCGTGCTTATTCCATCTCGGTTAACATCTCGTGTGCATCCTCTTCTACAACTCCTATTGATATCACTCATACTTCAGTACCTGCCGGTTCCAGTCCTACTATTATTACTCCTGATATGGTACAACAAATGATTATTTCTGCCCTTTGTGATTTAGACATATGAGGTAAATCAAAATCATCCCCTAAATCTTGGCTAATAGATTGTGGTGCCTCAAATCATGACTATAATTCCAGTTTGTTAAATAATCTTCAGTCTTATGATCGTCTTCTCAAAATACACACGGCAAATAGTAGTTCACTACCAATTTTTGTCGTGGGTGGTGTGTCCTCTATCATTTGAAATATTTTGGTTTCTCCTAACATTTCATCCAGTTTACTTTCTATTGGACAACTTATTGACAATAATTGTAATGTCTCTTTTTCTTCTTGTAGTTGTGTTGCACAGGATCAAGTGTCCGGGAGGATGGTCATGAGAGGTCCTAAGGCGGGTCGGTTATTTCCACTAAATCTCAGTTTAGTTTTTCTCAAGTCTATTCATTTTATTTCTTGTAATGCTGTCAAAATAAGTACTAAAGATTGACATCGCTGTTTAGGACATCCCAATCCTAACATACTCCAAGCTTTGTTTAAATCCAGTGCAATTGATAATAAAAGTTTTGATTCAATAGAACTGATTTTTTTTTACTGTTCCTCTTGCAAACTTGCCGAGAGCAAAGTCCGTTTCCACAACATGGTTCTCATGCTTCTCCGACACCTAATCCAATATCCACTATAGCTCTTGCTGCTCCTATTCCTCAAAAATCTATCCATGTCTCCCATCCACCAGATCGTATGATTTTTCTTCTCTCACTTCTATGACTGCTACATTATCTTCTATTGCTATCCCCTCTTCTTATAAACAAGTTATGGAACACGAGTGTTAGGAGCAAGTGATGCAAATAGAACTTGATGCACTTGCAGATAATCACACCTGAGATATGGTACAAATTTTTTTGATAAGTAAACAATTTATTGATAGAAATAGGCAAAACCCAAGTACACAAAAAGGTATATAATAGACGAAACCTATCTATATCATGGGTGGATTGTTCGATACAAGGAAATCATGAAGGTTAAGGCCATTAATCTATAGCTAAAGCCCATAACAATAAAGTGCGATAAAAGTGAGAAAGAAGTTCCGCCCAAGTCCGTTCCTTGTCCTCAAAGGTTCTATCATTCCACTCTTGCCAAATGTATCACATAATGCAAATCGGGACCATCTTCCATACTGATTTGATGGGACTAGCATTTTCTAGAGATG
Source organism: Platycarya longipes (assembly GCA_036559045.1). NCBI lineage: Eukaryota > Viridiplantae > Streptophyta > Magnoliopsida > Fagales > Juglandaceae > Platycarya > Platycarya longipes. Next base: position 31,830,378 of record CM071789.1, on the reverse strand, counting down.
TCCAACTAGCCAATAACCCAATCACCGTGGCCAGCATAACCCAGTTCAGATCAACTCGGCTGAAAACAACATCCCACAAGTCTGGTTGATTCGCAATGTAGCAAGAGGCGATCCATAGATTCTCCTGAATTCTTGCACATGCAACACTAGTCTGAAATAATGATCGTGCGCTTTCTCAAGTTATCAGTAGTCAAAATCTTGTTCCCAAATTTTTCTCCAAGGAAAGTGGGTGTTCGTTGAGAGTGTTAGGGTCTTATAGAAGGAGCGAACCGAGAAAATACCCTTGTCCGATGATGTCCACCAAAGCTTATTGGCTCTCCTTCCATTTGGCTTAGTAGAATATATGTACCTGAAAAATGTCTCAAAGCTGTCCACTTCCCAATCTTGGGCTGTTCTACTAAAGGTGACATTTCATTGAACTTGGTCGCCTGATCGAATCAAGAAATCTGCCACTGAAGCTTCTTGGTCACAAGCTAACCGGAACATCGAAGGAAATGTGTCTTTTAGAGCTTCACTCCCACACCAAGTGTTCCTCCAAAATTTAATCATAGTTCCTTCACCCAATAGCAGTTTGGTATGAGTGGTGAAACCCCCCATCCTTGTCTAATATGTTTCCACAAATCCATTCCATGCGTCCCAAACACCTCTTTCATACTCCATCCCCCCCATAGGCCACCATGTTTACAATCTACCACCAATTTTCATAGAGCATCAAGTTCCAAAGTATACCTCCATAACTATTTACCAAGAAGAGCCCGATTAGAGGTTCTTATATAAAATTAAACCCAAACCACCTGAAGAAATTGATTTGCACACGTCCCATCTGATTAAGTAAAACTTGAATTCTTCCCCTATCCCACTCCATAGAAAATCACGGTAAAGTTTTTCAATCCTTCTTGCCACAGCTACAGGTATGGGAAATAAAGACAAATAATAAGTAAGAAGGTTGGAGAGGGTACTTTTGATCAAGATCACCCGGCCTCCTTTGGATAAATACAATCACTTCCAACCTACCACTCTTCTTTCAATATTCTCTATGGCTATATCCCAAATTGCAGCAGACCATGCCACTGCACCCAAGGGCAACCCCAAATACTTCGTTGGGAGAGAGGCCACTTTGCAAACAAGAATGGTAGCTAAGCGTTGCGGGCCAGTGACATTCCCTACAGGTGCAAGCTCGGATTTCTCAAAGTTAACTCTCAAACCCGAAGCCACCTCAAAACATAAGAGGAAGGCCTTCAACACCCTGAGTTGAATCTGATTCGCCTCACAAAAAACTAAAGTGTCTTCTGCAAATAGAAGGTGAGAGATAGAGATGGTGCCTCTATTGGGGTTGCCAACAAAAAAGCCTGCCGCATAACCATCTCGAACCACAGCTGATAATATCCTGCTCAAAGCTTCCATGATAAAAACAAAGAGAAGTGGGGATAAAGGGTCTCTTTGTCTTAGGCCACGAGAACTACAGAAAAAGCCTGCTGGGCTGCCATTTATTAACACTAAGAATTTTGCTGTGGAAATGCACCATCTAATCCACTTGCACTATCGCTCTCCAAAACCACATCTCTCTTAGCAAATAAATGAGGAAATATCAGTTTACATGGTCATATATTTTTTCCATGTCTAGCTTGGAAATAATCCCTTCTACCCCTATCTTTATTCTGCTATCCAGACACGCATTAGCTATAAGGACTGATTCTAGTTTTTGACGATCCTTGATGAAAGCATTTGTGGATTTGAGATTATTTTACCAAGAGTCGCCCCAAACCGGTTGGCAAGCACTTCGGAGATAATTTTATAAACACCATTTATGAGGCTAATAGCGATGAAAGTAGTGTTAAGACTTTTCTCAAACTTGCCTAACAAGAATAATTCATGAAATACCTTCCTCAAATATTCTTTCACAATCTCCCAACAAGTTTGGAAGAAACCCATCGAAAAACCATCGGGTCCTGGTGCTTTATTACTAGCCATTTTCCTTAAGGTCTCCAAAACCTCTGACTCCTCAAAACGACTCTCCATCTAGGAAACTAACTGTGGTTCGATGGAGTCAAAAACAAGACCATCCGGCTTTGGTCTCCATTGCTCTCGTTCTGTAAACATCTGTTCAAAGAAATCCACCACATGCTCCCTTATACCTAGTGCCTCTGTGCACTTTTCACCATTGATTTTTAGCCATCTCAATGGTATTATACCTTCTGTGGGAATTAGCCACTTTATGAAAAAATTTGGTACAATGATTCCCTTCCTTTAGCCACAAGGCTCTGGACTTTTGGCGCCAAGATATCTCCTCAAGACAAAGAACTCTATCCAATTCTGTGGTCAACTCTGTTTTACGAACAATTTCCTCTTGAGTAAGAACTTTAATCTCGAGTATCCTTTCAAAACATTGCAGCTCATCCGCCAAAGATTTCTTTTGCTCCCCAATGTTTCCAAAGGTTTGAGAGTTCCAAAGCTTTAGATCATACTTCAGTGCTTTTAATTTTTCTGCAAAAATAAAAGAAGGCGTACCTTGAAATTGGTACGAAGACCACTAATTTCTTACCCTGTCCATAAAGCCTTCACTCTTAAGTCACGTTTTCAAACTTAAAGTGACATCGTCTCCCTTGAATACCGCCACCATCTAACATGATGGGAAAGTGATCTGAGTAAAGACGAGACAACCTCTTTTGACACACCTCTGAGTAAAGTGTTTCCCACTCTGACAAGATCAGAAATCAATCCAATCTAGACCAAGTCTAGTTGTTGGACCAAGTGTAAGCACCCCCTATGAGTGGAAGATCCACCAAGTTCAGGTCATCAATACAAGCTGAAAAATTCACCATTGCTGGGCGCAACCAAATGACACCAAATCTTTCACTTAGGAACCTTATTATGTTGAAATCACCAAGGGAGGTCCCACCAACTAAGAAGAGCTGCAAGTTCATCCCATAAAAGACTATAAGTGCTATCAATGTTAGGCCCATAAACCCCTGCAAAAGCCCATGAGGAGTTATCCACCATAGATTTAAAGGAAACACCCACTGCATGTTCCGCTACAAAATCCTCAATTTTTTCCACAATCCTTTTATCCCACATCACAAGAATGCTCCCCAATGCCCTATTCGAAGCTAAATACACCATCTACATAAGCACAAGTCCAAATACTACACACTAAATTCCTAGAAATCATTTTCAAATTTTGTTTCTTGTAAGCATACAATTTCCGCCTTCCACTCATGAAGTAAGAAATTAATATGCCTACGTTTCTCAGCTTCATTCTACTCCCGCACATACCAAGATACAATTTTTGGCTTCATAAAGACAAGCGAGATCCCTTCCCTATAGTACGCATGCGGCTAGTGCTGTCATCATTCAAGGATCACCTGAGTCTCCTAAGTTCTCTGTTTCTTAGACTCCGATTTCTTAGACTGTGAATGCCCAGCATCAATGGTAGTGAGTAGCGTCATAAACTGATCTTCATATCCCACACACTTCATGCCAATACAGTACTAAATCAATTTTACACTACTAAGCACCCATTCAGAAACCTCAATCTCAGAAGTAACTTCACAATCTAAAGGATAAGGCGCTTCTCCCGGTGAAGTTTGCCCATATTCCTCTCCCCCAAAGAGATTGGTGCCACCCCTTTCGACAATTTGACCCTATGTGAAAGCCACCTCGTTGGCAGGGCAAGGAGTGAGAGTAACATCGGACTCGGCCACTTCACCCTTTGGATTTGCCTCAAGATGTTCTTTAACTGAAGAGAGTGCCATTGCCGGAGCTGGAGAGGTGCCCAAGGTAATTTTCAGCGTTTTCTATGTGTCCCGACATGTATTTGACGCTAGCAACGAAGAAACAACCCCTTTCTCCTTGTTCTGCAACGACTCCGGCATTGTTTCCAGACTCACAGGCGAAGTCTGAACTTCCGACGAGATGCTCGTCTCCGGTCGATGAGTTCCTACCAAAATCTCCAGGATCGTTGAGGAGTTGGGTCGATGAGATCCTGCCTGAGTCCGCTGGAGCAACATTAAAGGATCCAGCCTAGTGAAATGTACATCGACTAGGGCTAGGCCCAACTAAATCCTTTAAACCCGGCTCGTTAATGCTAGGTTGATAGTCCATCTTTGCCTCCAATTCCAGACCCAAGCCCAAGCCCATATCCTTTGAGTTTAAAGCCTCATCGCTACGTTTAAGCCAGGATATATTGCGTTGCAAACCTTCCACTTGCTTTTCCATATCAAATAGCACTCCCATCACAATTTCCTTATTTAGGCCAGCCAAACTATCTTCTACCCTCTCCATCTGACCTTCGACAGCAAAGGGCAGCTCCCGTGTTGCAGACACACCTCGAGCGCCCTCCGCCACCTCGATTGCTGCAACGCTTCCTTGTAGGACCTGATGGACCACGACGTATTCTCCAGTCCTTGCGAAGGTAGAGGGGGCCTCCAAGATACTTTGTTTTGCACAGTCATCTCCCCCGGCGCCAATGAGGCAATAACCTCCATTAACGTAGCTTCAAAATTTTCCCAACCTACGCCCAGTCTTCCTTCCGGTACCAGAAGCATACCCCTTCGTTTCTTAGGGCTGAACTCTGAGATAACGAAGAATTTTCCATAAGTATTATTCTTCCTCTATGGCACCAAAACTAGGGAGCCTCTTCTTCGAGACCTGATGAGATCAGGAGTATTCCCAGAGGCAATACCCTCATTAACCATGGTAGCCAGCCATGTCAACGCCTCATGGTCAAAGAGCAAATGCTTCACGAGACGAGGACTACTCTCTGTGATCCTCACCTTCCTGTCTCTTTCCCTCTTAAACTCGAAACATTTGTGATCTATAATAACATTTATGGTCAACCCCATTACTATCTATCTAAATAAATAAACAACCAAAGCAAAAACTGTTTAAAAACAGAGGCAGAAATCCCACGAACACGAACAGGAACATGGTTTTTTTCAAAGTGTATGGAGAGAAAAAAGGGTATTTCTTCTTAGGCTCTTCCAACCCAATGAGTACAAACCGGCCTCCTTCGATCAAGCCAATTAGTAGTAAATGGATATACTCCGTCAAGTTTCGTTTTGATGGCTCGCTGGAACGATACAAAGCTAGATTGGTTGCTTTGGGGAATCATCAAGAATATAACATAGATAATGATGAGACCTTTGCTCTGGTTGCCAAGATGACTATTGTTCGCTTGTTACTTGCTCTTGCTACTTCTAAATCTTGGCAATTACGTCAGATAGATGTTAATAATACTTTCTTGCATGGCAATTTAAAGGAAGATATCGACATGGAACTTCCATCTAGTATGCCTATTTCATCCCCTACAGTGGTCTGTAAATTGAAGAAATCTTTATATGGTCTTAAACAAGTTCCTTGAACTTGGTTTGAGAAATTTTGCAATACTTTGCTAGGATTTTCTTCTGAGCAAAGTAAGTATGATGCTTCCTTATTTTTGCACAAGGGTGATGTTGGAGTAGTATTTTTTTTTTTTTGTAAATGATATTATCATCTGTGGTTCAGATGAACCATTGATTGAAAAACTTCAGCAACATGTTCATAATGTGTCTTACATGAAGGATCTTGGGAATTTTACCTACTTTCTAGAGTTGGAAGTTAGATCTCAATCACATGATTTATTTCTCAATCAACACAAATACATTCAAGACTTAATTCAGTTAGGGAGAATGGAAAGATGAAAGAAAACTGCACTCGGATCATACCTTATATTGTAAGTTAATTGGCAGCTTGATTTATCTCACCATCACACGCCCTAATATTTCCTACACTGTCCACACTATTAGTAGGTAAATGGATTCCCCCCGACATCTATATTTTGTAGTTGTTCGTCAAATTATTCGCTATCTACTTGGGACACCTAATCGTGGACTGTTTTTTCCTAATGGTTCTTCTCTTCACTTGACTGCCTACAGTGATGCTGATTAGGCTAGTTGTCCCAACTCTCGACGTTTTACTACTGGAAAGTGTGTCTTCCTTGGGGATTATCTTGTCTCTTGAAAGTGTAAGAAGCAAGATTGTGCATCTAAGGCATCTACAGAGGTTGAATATCGGACAATATCTACTGCATTTTCAGAAATTATGTGGTTGCATGGTATTCTTTCAAACTCGAGTTTGCACAAACACATCCCACGCCTCTTCATGATAATAATACAAGTGCCATTCAAATTATAGCCCAATCAATTTTTTATGAACGTACAAAACCCATTAAGGTTGATTGTCACTATATCCGAGAAGTCTATGAGTCTAAAGCTATCAATCTTCCTTATGTGCCCACTGAACACCAAGTAGTTGATCTTCACCAAAGCCTTGACTCGACAACGGCATCAATGCTTAGTTAGCAAATTACTGCTATTCGACTCACTAGCATCAATTTGAGAGAGGGTATCAAAGGAAACTAAGGTTTTCTTTACCATAATGTGGCAGTCTCTTAATAGGATATGTTTTCTAAATTTATCTTGTATTTAAATTAAACTTATATATATTTAGATAAGATAAGTTTTGTAACTTTAGAACTTTTATCTATTTATTGAGAAGGAAACATCTCAATTGAGGTACATCGGCCAAATTTGACAAGCCAAGGCTTTGTTCATGTCTATTAGTCATAGAGACCTACGTAGGTTTTGGGAATTTGGCTTGAGTGGGTGGTCACACTAGCCACCCCTTGTTAGGAGGGCACTAGGAGGGTGGGGGAGTCACACATCCACCCTCTGCCAAGCAGCGGGACCATGTATGGGGTGAGCTTCAAGAGGATGGCTGGGGTTACCCCCTTGGTGTGGCTAAGTCCAACAACTTCCTTGGCTTTCATCATTAACAACATAATGTATTTATATTTGATGGCAGGAGCAAAATTTGAAATTATGCAAAATCAAGGGAATTTCAGATAATGAGAAAAAATTATGGTAGTTTGAAGGTGCAGAATATATTTCCTCCAATAAATTATTTATACAACAGGTATAACCAAAATGAGCATCCAAGAGAAAACAAAAACTTCTGTTTGTACTGTATGGAACCTGTGCCCTCATGCATACATACAGAATTAATGGAAAATACAAAGTAACCAAATAAATTAATGGTAATGACATACATATTCATGACCCCACAGTTGGTGAAGTAGATAGTCATAGCGGCCACCAGCAGCAAGCAATGCACCTTCAATAAGTGATCCAGGATTGTTCTCCTTTATTAAATATACCTTGGCAATAGAAGTGCAACATAGTTAGAAGCATATTCACAAAAAGATTCAAGTTTTTATATTTTTGTAAGAGGTTTTGGATGCACAAAATGCTTCATTTGTAGGCGAAAAAAAACTATATATTCTCGTATATGTTATTGTCTGAGAACCCTAAACCAGAAGTGTAATGTTCCTTGCGTGGTGAAGAGTTGGAATGACACTGTTCTATGGACCAATACTCAAAAAGGAATAGCATATCAAAATCTTGTAAGCAAAATCATGCTTTATGTTGCTCCACATTAGGCTTGGAGAGAGAGAAATGCCTAGAACTATGATGTAGAGTGCAAACATGATAGGATAGTTCTGCATGACATAAGCATTTGCGTCAGAAGCTGATACAACCTGTAAAAAGACTGCAGAAAACTCAACATAACTGTTGGTTGAAACAGGGATTACTTCTTACTAAAATCTTTGACCATTTGCTGATTTAGAAGATGTCTATAAGCTGATATAGCCATGGTGTGTTTGATGTATGCATTTTCTTTCTGAGAGGCTGCGCTAGCTGGTTGTGGAAATACCTGTATTACACATCACTGCTAGTCCTTTGCCCAACAAGGGCTGTGTTAATATTGCAGTATAACTTGGGATGCCTCTATGCTATTAATTAATTTTGGTGGTTGATACACCTCCAAAAAATTAGTTGTGCTCATGGATGTTTCTGTAAATAATATTTTGATGAAATGCTTAATCAAACAGTAAGAGGGTCTTTGCAAGTGTTGGCTTGGCTCTTCCCTTGGGCTCTTGACTGGCTGATGTGAAAGATAACAAACAGACCAAATGTGGAAGTATAATTATTGATAAACAAAGTGGGGCCAAAATGAACAATCAAGGCCAAAATGTATACTCATTTTTTATTTTGTTGCAATCAACTCTTCAGTGAATTTCCGCTAAATCCTCATGTTCAAATCTAGATGTCATTCCGATCAAAAAAAGAAAAAAATCTAGATGTCATTATCTTCTATAATCAAAAAGTAATTGTCTACAAAGGTGAAAGTTGACACCAATACCAAAAACTCTATTGCTATTACAATAATGTTTTTTTCATCATGCTGTAAACCATCAGTCACGAAAGCTTAAACTATCAAGAAGGGATCCTAGAATGATAGAAAGCACCCAACACTAATACTCTTTAACTTAGGTCTGCTTGGTAACAGTAAATCAGCTCCATGCCTTACACATGCAAAACAAAAAGTAACAAAATGGAGGTCATCAAGCTTGTATTCAAGGACTTCAAAGACAATAACATTTTATTCCATGTTATAAAGCATCCGTACTTGAAGCTCAACTAACCCATCAGAAAGGGTGGCAACAATGTTTATTGAACACAAATTAACATGCTTAACAATAACACAAAACATAAGATCCAAACTTCAATCAACTACATAAATTTGTGGCTATTCTTTCTTAGGAAATTATAGGAACCTTAAAATAAAATTGAATGATATATTTTCATGTAGTCACTAAAGGCAAGCCTACTAGAACTAGATACAGACTTAGGGCTGTCATTAAGCCAAGTTCGAGCGAGTAGTGCCTGGTCAAACTCAGCTTGACTATTAAAAAATAGGCTCAAGCTGAAAATCAAGCTTTATTGGATGTTTAAACTCAAATAATACATTCTCATGTCCAAACTTGGCTCGAGACTGGCTAAAAATCAAACTGAGCTCTCAAATAAGCATTCAACTAGACTCGACTCGTTTATTATTTCAAAAAAAAAAAAAACAGAATCTAATATAAAAAATAACATAACATTCTTATAATATACAATTTGATACAAATTTGCTCTTAACAATCACAAATTTTCACAATTATATACAAATACAATTAAATGGCTTCAAGACCATTTGGCTACTTGGCTCTTATCCAACTCATATCAATTATGCTTGTATAAGATATCTGTATGTCTATAGTTTATAACATTATACAATTCTATTTATAGCATAGTGAATTTACGCATACATATATTCATTAAAACTACTACACATATACCATATACATAGTGAACTATATACATATCTAATACGATGTATTTTTATAAATTATATACACGTGTTAATATATGAGTGAGTTGACAAGTCGAGCTGAGTATCATACGAGCATGTTCACTAACTTTATTCGAGTTAGGCGAGTTTTATACAAGCTTGTATTCTTTAATAATCAAGTCAAATATTTTGTTCACGAACAGCTATTTAATAATCGAATCTAGTCGAAGTTGAGTTTAATCAAGCCGAATTCAAGCTGCCTATTAAGTAGTATTGTTTATTTACAACCCTTAGCAGATTACTGCACTCAGTCATATCCTCATTAACCTTCCTTCATTAAAACCCAGTCATATACTCATTAACCTTCCTTCATTAAAAGTTTGAAATCAAATCTTCCAACTATTTTCTATTATAATATGTGGCTTCAATTTAAAAAAGGCATTCTCTGGTACAATGGTTAACTCACAGGTTGCTGAAGGAAAGTGGATGGGTCTGAATGCTGAGAGCTGTTGTTCTATACAGAAACTGCTAAAGATGACAAGTGAAACAACCCCTCCTCAGACCCCAATTAGGTGACATCAGCACTGCATGACGAATACTTCATGGCCTGGTTTGATAAATTTCGAACCACTTTATTACAATTTTCACTCAAGCAAAGCAAGTATGACACTTCCTTGTTTCATCGGAAATCAGACATGGGTATTGTTGTTCTTTTGGTTTATGTTGATATTGTGATTACTGGTTTCAATTCTACTTTACTTGGCCAGCTCAAGACTCGTTTCTTAGAATCCTTTCATATGAAAGACCTTAGGTCTCTCACTTATTTTCTTGTTGACTCTCCCATGGAATTGAATGTCAAACTTTGCAAAGAGCAGGGTGACTTGCTGATCCCATTGGAAGTTGATGGGTAGCCTTGTCTACCTCACCATTACTAGACTAGACATTTTTTTTTATTGTATAGCAAGTCAGTCAGTTTCTTCAAACTCCTCGTCATCTTCATTTGGTTGCTGTCCGTAAGATCATATAGTATATTCAGAGCAATTCTACCCGTGGCTTATTCTTTCTTGCAGGCAATTCTACTCGCCTTACTATTTACAGCAATGTTGATTGGACTGGTTGTGCTGATACACGTCGTTCCATCACTGGTTGATGTGTGTTCTTAGGTGATACATTAATCTCTTGGAAGAGTAAAAAGCAAGACAAATTTTCTAAGTCATCCACAGAATCTGAGTATCAGGCAATGTCTCTTACGTGTTTCGAAATTATTTGGCTTCAAGGTTTTCTTGTAAAGTTAGACTTCTTTGAGACTGATCCTACTCCTTTACATGCGGATAATATAAGTATATTCAGATTACGACCAATCATATCTATCATGAGCGCACAAAATATATTAAAGTTGACTGTCATTTTATCCGTGAAGCCTTTGAAGCTCATGTTATCACTCTTCCACATATTTCCACTAAATTACAAATTATTGATATCTTCACCAAGGCTCTCACTCGTCATCGACATTGCTTCCTAATGCTTATTGATCAACCCGTATCAATTTGAAAGGAGCTGTCAATGGACAGCTTTGCTGTTCATAACTGGACAACATAATTCTTTCCTTATTTTCTTGATTTATTCTTCTATATAATTAGCATGATATTTGACAGATTGTATTGGGCTAGAATCAGGAATATACTTATTTTCTTTCCATTTATAGAATTATTTGTAAAGCTTATATATTATACAGAAATCTAAAGGCCCTTTCAAGTCAGCCATTTCAGACAAACTTATTTCTTGACATAGACATCCAACTGACTCAATAAAAAAACTATGTTCAAAATAATTTCATCCTCTGTTGAGATGAGGGTAGGAAATACACATTCATGGTCAGAAACATGCCAACTGAATACAAAATATTTGCAACGTGAATGTAAGCTCAAAGCAAGCCAATCCCAACTGTACAATACTGACTAGTGTTTGGCTCGTTTTAAAAATAAAGCTTCAAATAATTATAATGACCATATTCAGCTTATGATTACTATAGGCTTATGTATACCCTTTTTTGCCTTTCACCTATTTTCCGCTTCCAACCAAAAGGATCTTAGCCAGGCCTACTTACCTGGAATTAAGTTCTAGCCAAATGGTATTTGTATATATCCAGGTTAAAAATAGATCTATCTGTATGGTATAGCGTTGATTTCAAAGAGAAAGAGAGAGATAGAAGTATTTTGCCAAGATTAAAGAAGATGAATGAGTAGATAAGACAAAGGATGAAGCAGCTGATTACACCAAATTTTGCAACATCACACGTAAGATCTATTTTTTTTATGTAAGTAAGAAGTAATTTTATTAGAAACGATTGTATAGGCGAAGCCCATGTACACAAGAAGTATACAAAGAAAACACCTAGATACATTCTATAGAACAGAAAGCAACAACAGAAAATCATTAACAGAGGTTCCATTAATCTCTAAAACAGAAAACCAAAGCAATAAAGGGACACAAAAAAATTCCAGATTTGGTCCATAGTATGTTCCTTGTCATTAAAACACCGCTCATTCCCTTCCATCCAAATGCACCACATAAGATACAAAGGAACCACCTTTTGTGCCTTCTGTGGTGCATTTGGATGGAAAGGAATCAGGCATAAAAGAGGATTGAACACAATCGCTCAGTAATAGGAATTGGGTTCCCAGACTTTTTCCACCATTCAAAATATACCCATTACAAACAAATCAGAATATTTGGAGAACAGCCAACATATAAGGCAGATAAACTTCCAGAATCCAATTGAACCTAAGAATTAAACAAAGCTGCCATCCCCTTCCCCTCCACAGTCCCAATGAAAGAAAAAAAGGTCAAAGAAAAGTATAACATAACACTAGGCCAAGTAAATAACTATGCCCATAAGAAAAAAAGGCCAGCACATGACCGATCCCAGCCAACTTTTGCTAGTGGTGTAGGCTGGGAGTTGGTATCAATTGAAACTTCACTGGATTAGCAATACTGGCTTATAGAATGAAAGGGTAGCTGTTGAGTAACTGACATGATTTTCAAAAATAAAAAATAAAAAACGAAGATATTATACCTGAAAGAACAAATCTCTATGGTAACTCTCAGTTGGGGGCATTAATGCATCTATATAAACATGTTTCTCAATCCTCCAAATTCTCAAGTAGCTACAGAGTTCTGACAATTCATCAAGTGCCTTCCGTGTAGGTTTTTCTGCATTAGAGTTGTAACTAATGACATGAATATTACATAATAGGATTTATTAAATAATAGACAAAAAATATACCAGCTGGCAACGCTCCCCGTAATCTAGGAAGTGCCTGATCAGCAGCTCCGCAGAACCTTAAACTAACCGTTTGCAGCCTATTTACGACAGCTTCTGCTAGATTAAGCTCCTGTAAATGAATAAAAATCAAGGATAAATAGATAGATCCATCTGGGTAGCTATAAGTATAGGAATATAACTTTTAAGATAATGATAGTTGCAGGGTAACTATATGCATAGCTCTTTTTCTTATATAATTGTCCACAAACCTGCAAAAGCTGACGCCTTATGACAACCCATTTTGATTTCCGTTGAGAAGATTGAGGACGCAGAGAACCCATAATGGAAAGAAGCTTCATTTAGAGATGGAAGCATCTGTAAGGTAAAATTTCACATACTAAATGGTGCTAATGTCATGTGTACATTCATGATATACCTCGGCTACTTTCTGTCTATGCTCTGCCTTCACTCCTATCCAAGACCAAATTGCATCCAGAAGTTCCCCATGATTTAGATGAATGTCACATGAATCTGCATTGAAAAACTGAGCTATAATGTCCATGGTCACCTGCAAAAGGAGGCAACAGTACAATGAATAATAGTCCTCAACCACAGGCAAAAAGCTGAGAGCTCTAAACTTTGGACACTTAATTAGTTCTTTCTACTTAGTTTTTCCACGAGTTTCTAAACTGTAAGAACGCCAATTCTTCATAAAAATCCACACCCACAAATTCTTTCTTTGATAGGTCCAAGTGTAAAACATCATCAAATATCTCACTTAATTGATATGGGGTTCAAAATTTTACAAATCTGATGGGAGTAATCCAATTCACTCACCATTATATGGCTACTGGCTGACTTCTACAATGCCTGGTTTGATACATTATGTCCTGGGCCAGAAAAAACCCATGGGGCTACTTGTCTTACCAGCCAGTCCTTTTTAATCTCCCCATGCCGCCCTTGCTTGTTCATTGACTAAAGTGCCAAGCCACTTGGGACCAAATCATTTTGATTGTTTTCTAACATCATGTATGTATAGGTCATATTATATACTTCCTAAAGAATATTCATTTCTAAGTTTCATTCCTTATTTGTAACTCAGCACCAAGAAATCAGTATGTGACGTGTAATATGTTTACAATGATTCAAAGGCTTCTATTAATGAGCAGATTCCTCTTCAACCTCTATTTTTCCAGATGTAATTGAAATGGGAACTATAGTGGTGGCCTTTTGGTATTTATGGGTCATCTAGTTTCTTGCTCACTTATAATTATACACTTACTGAGACAGCAACAAATATACATATATATATATATATATATTATAAGTACTGAGACTGCTACAAATATTCGAAGTCTAAATGAATATATGTAAATATGCACTCATGGTCATGTACGATCTTGATATTTATCTTCCCTTTGCTTTCATAGAATAACTCCTCTAAATTAGGATAACACCTTCACACGATTAAACATACTAGCCAAAATTTAATTAAGATAAAAAGGGACAGATTGAAGGGAGTTAAATGTAAAATTAACGGTAGAAAATGCAAAACACTAATTAATATGATCCTAATATAAGTTCATCAATAAATAATATAGTCAACAACACGCTCCATGGGCCATATTGTTTTTACTTATATTTATATATACCTATGTTTAGAAGATATAAAGAAAGAAAGCAAGATAGTGAGAAGAAAAAAATAAAGGGGAGAGGATACAGATCTTCTCCATATAATTGGATAAAATCAAGAGGAGAGGCAGAAAACAGAGGGATCACCTTTCTCACCTCATTTGCTTCCTCTCAACCTGGGAGGAAGCAAAAGTACCTTTAGATTTCAATATGTACCCAAAGTATTAAAAGTTGTGATATGTGACCTAAACTGCCAATGTGTGCCCTACACATGCACCCTAAACTGCCAATGGTTTCAGCATCTAGTCTAAACTCTGAATTATTGCATCAGACTAGAGGAGGGTGTACATTGGAAATGATTGGTAGTTTGTGTTACATGTAGCAAATTTTCATAGGTGAGGTTACATATTAGCTATGGGGCAGTAGTTCGATGATGTAAAATGTAACTTTCGCCTAAAACTATTATGTGAATGCAAAATTTCTTATTAACAGGGCCTCCTTTCTTCCTCAAGGCAACAAGACACCAGGGGAATGTTATGTTGATCATCCCTCCCTGACATTCCTTCTCTTCCCACCCTTTCCTTTCCTTTGCCTTCCCTTTTCCCTCTGGGTACCACAAATGGCATATACTTGGGTGAAACGGATAAGGAATACAAATCAAAGGATGAAAAAAACATCAAGACTTTGAAGTCAAAGGCTTTCTCTCTACCTCTTTCAAGACCTCTCTTATTATATCTCTTTAACAATACTATGATCTAAAAGTATCACTCACGGAGTTCAGATTTATATATTTTTTTCATTTATTATTTTGTTAAAGAAAAATCAAGCACTCTAAAATACAATCAAAAATCCCTACTTTCAAATTATGTTTCATATTTTAGTCGTTATATGTATTAGATAAAGTAATGACAAGTCAAAAAATGCATAAAATACCCAGATCTAAAAGCCAGCATGTCACAAATCTCTAATACGAAATTATGTCAGAAGTCATATAAACCACTTAATATATGAAACTACATTGGATCTTTGAGAAGTTATTGTTAGAGCACCAATAAAGTAACGACGATTCATAATTATGATTGAAAGTGACAAGCCGTGAAGACTACAAGTAATGCACAGCACATCTAAAACTCAAGAATTACAACACTAACAATTTTAGAAAGGGAAGAAAGGTATATCAAGAGATAAGGGACACAAAATAAACTTATTAATCACTGAAATTACAGGAGAGTTCCATTATTCAATTCCTGGGGGATGGATGGTTAGGGAGGAAGAGAGACAGCAGGGTATAAACAATGGAATACCCACCTTGATAACCTCTGCCTCAGTCAATGCTGATGCACCTCCAATAACGTCAAAATCTCCCTGTTGAAAACAAATGCTGTATAAAGGACACTTCAACTTCTATAAAAACCATCCAAAGAGTTAAGATGGAAGCACCATTGGGAATATGCCATATGATTTTTTTTATAAGGAACATTCCATATGATTCACTTCCAAAAAATGAAAAACGAATGGGATACACCCCATGACAATTTCAATTACTGTAATGCACACCTGAAGGTAGCGATTTGGTGGTGAATGCCCAATCGCTCTTCTATAGACACATGATATTTCATATCGTTTGAATGAAGATTTCTACAGTGAAGAAGGTAGAAACACAAATTATTCTTTGGAATGCATTTTTTTTTTACAATAAATAGAGCATGTATGTTAAAGAAATGACAGTAAATCAACCACTCAAACTTGAACAGTAGTTCACTGTACTCCACCTCGGGAAATTGTAAACAAGAATTGAAACTAGTCATGATTACAACTTCAAAGTCCACTGGTCAATGATTGGTGGTACGTGGGCATATGCTTTAGTGTAGAAGTCAACGATTCAAACTTGAACTATCATGACCAAAGGAAGCACTTGTCACATGTGCGCTATACGCCAAAAGAACAATTATGACTGTAGCTCCCTAAAATCGCTAAACTAATCTCAACCAAGTAAATTTCCCGTGTGGGACTTAGCAACTTTACAATCCACCCACCCACTGTGGGACTCAACACATATCTAGATCACGTGGTGTTGTGGGGTAAACACTGGCAGTGAGCCCCACAATAATTAAAGGAAAAGCTTTCCAGAAGTTTTGATTGTACAACACATGCATGAAGCTCGAGGGATAAAAAGGCGAAAGTAAACAAAAAAGGCTGGCAGGAGCAAGACAAGGGGCCGCAACAAACATAGAGAAAAAGGGATCTTCTTCTTCCTCTCTCTCCAATGTAAGAGAGAGCCATATTGAGGGTTGAGAGCATGTATAAAAGACCATTTTTATAGTGGGTTTCACACCCGAGACCAGTGGACATAGGCCTCAATGCTGAACTACATAAACCTCTGCATCCCATTATCTTCACTTTCCATCATTTACTTATCTCTGCAAGCATTGATGCACACCACAAGCACAGCCACCATCAAAGCAAAGTATAGATCATGTGACCAACTATTGGCCCCAACATCAGAAAAATGCACTACCGCAAGGTATCACAAACACGACAACACATCATTTATTGAGTGCTTAAAAAAAACTAGCTGTGAATACAACTTCAAAGTGCAAGTATCTCCTGATTCCTGGTGAGATTTTGGCATTTATTAAGCTCCTGGTTAAATCCTAAACAGTTACATACCACGTTGACCATTTTTATAGCAATACTTCTCTGGATTTTTTATTTTGATAAGTCAATATTTCTCTGGATTTACATCTTTAGACTAACAAATTATCCATCGTTTCAAAAGGTTAACTCTTAAAAGATGAATAATTTGGCTTCAGGTGCAAGAAATGAATTTATTTATTGCAACGTTTCCTCACGTTTAGGCTCTAATCAATTCTCCCATGTAAGGGCCAAATAGGTGGATCACTTTTCCAAGTGATAAATCTTAAGACTTGCCTGTATTCCTTTCTTGGTACTCTTTCTTCTTTCTCCCAAGTTCTGATTTATTCCTTGTTTTCAGAGCAACAAAATGAAGATCTAGAACATTTTCTTCCCAGTTTTCCAGTTGACACAAAAACTAAATCTCATTTACAAAATAATGAAAATTATGAAAGAAAGAACTTTGATTGAATACTTTTCTGACTTTCATCAGCAATTTGTCCTGTCCCATCATTATTCCTTACGCATCTATTTGAGCCTCTCATGCACTAGGCAGCCTTTTGTGAACATTTTTTTAGCAAGTCTACCAAACACTTAAAACTGAAATTATTCAGTACTTCATGACAACCATAGCACGTTTATATGGATATTCCTATTAGTTATAAATCAGGATTTAGGCTCAAGTATCCAAGTCGAAAAGTTGTTTTTCTATATCATGTCGAGACCCATAAATTGTAGCAAATACAAGTAGCCTTTAAAAGAGTGAATATAAAACTAAAAATTAAAGAACAAAGCCTATGCCCAAGTGGTAGTCTTGCCAAATTAGTGTATGCTTAGCATAATACAGAAAATCAAGATAATTTTTCCAGAGAAACAAAAATTAAGAACATAATACATATGATGAAACACCTAGTTTAAATAGGAATCCAAATATTCATACCATGCTTAATAAATGTATACACAATTGACATGAAATCTAAATAATTTCATGTAAGTTGGCCAAAATCAATGACGAAGGGAACAAAAGCTAGCATAGCACCCTCTGATAGAGTAAATACCTGGTGAGAGATCACCCAACTAACAAAAGGAAGACGCAGCTCACGACAAAGTTCAAGCTTATCTCCTCCCTGGGTCAAAAGTTTGACAGTGTTCCTTCACATAAAATATGGAAAATAAATAGCCAGCAACAATAGAATTTTGGAAGAAGATGTACTGTGGGATATGTACTGCTGTAAAAAAGATAGCATGTAGTTTGATTGAAAGAGAAACCTATTGAACTGTGGAAAATCATCCAATAAACGCATGGGTACTATTTCCAGATGCTTAGCACAATGCTGCCTGAACACCTCCCTTGTGAGTTCAACAACATAATCACGAACCTCAGTATCTAAATCTGTGTACTGAATAGAGGTCTCATCTCCAGCCAGTGTCAGTCTACCAGCATGACGATGGAGGTCTTTTATGCTTAACATATCTTCATCAAAGATAGCATTGACAACTTTATCGTACATACTTCTGTCCTCTGAAGTTTGCATTGTCCGTAGAATATCTGAAGATATGGGCAGAAAGCATTTAATTAAGATAATCAAAAAATTATCTTCTTAATTATATTATTGAAAGCCACAAACTACCAAGCACAATAATGGAACTAACACTAGCCACTCTAATTAGCACATTCGAAATTATAACTTAATAAATAAGCAAGCAATAAAAGAAAAGATATTGAAATTGATATTGGATCCTGTGACATGTGACTAAGGCAACATCAATGATATGCTAACTAAATTTCTGGGGCCAGGTTTAAATGATTTTGATCTATCTCTCTTAAACACCGGATTCAGCTGAGAGTAAAGAAAACATTATTGGGGTGTGATAATAGTATATATAAAAAAGTGCTCTTTCATGCTAGTCCTCTGTATGAAATTGATCTCTTCAAGAAATGAAAGCACCCAATGCATGTGAATAGCAAGTCTGCTACATGACAAAAATATAACTCCTTGCTTTTTTTTTTTATATATAGCTAATGAGAGAATTTATTACCATGAATAGGAAAAGCCCAAGTACACAAGAACTATACAAAGGAAATACCTAATTCATACTAGAAACAAAAAAGAGGCTAGAGCAACTCATGAAAATTATCAGCATTCAATACAAGAGCCTTAGCCAAAAAATACAAAGTACTAGAGAAAAAATCCCTAAGTTCTCCCATTGAGCATTCTCTATCTTCAAAGCACCTCTCATTCCTCTCCAACCATAAACTCCATATCAAGGACAAAGGAATCATCTTCCATATGGCAACAACACGTTTTCTCCCCTCAAAACCTTTCCAACTTGAAAGAACATCCACCACTTCCTTAAGCATCACCCAATCAATACCCATCCAACCAAAAATCTCATTCCACAAAGTTTTGGCCACCTCACAATGAAGAAAAGATGGTTAATAGAACCATCATCTTTCTTGCACACGGAGCACCAATCAACCACACATTCCATGCTTTCTTAGGTTATCTGTAGTCAGGATTTTACCAAGAGACACCAACCAACAGAAAAATGCCACCTTACTAGGTACCTTCACTCTCCAAATGTTTTCCAAGGGTAATCATCACCACAATGACAGGTTAACGCTTATAAAAGGAACAAACCGGGAATCTGGAATTTCCTGCTTAAATCCACAGCAAACTATCGTCCCTTCCTTGGGCAATCTTCGAATTATAAGCATTCCAAAAAAATCAGAAAGTATACTCACTTACCAATCATGCACTTCTCTAACAAAATCTACATTCCATTGAAAATTATTATTCATACAAGAAAAAGAATCAGCCGCTGCAGCATCTTGATCCCTAGCAATCCTAAAAAGTGAACGGAAAGCAATCTTGAGAACTGAATCCCCACACAAAATATCATGCCAAAAAGCATCCTTGTCCCATCCCCCACCTTAAATTTAAAATGACTAACAAACAAACAAACTCCCCCCAACCGAATGGTCTTCAACAAACGCACCCCATACACTTCTCTTACTTCATTAGAACACCAACCCCTCTTTCCCCTGCCCGCACAACAACACGCTCCCATATTTAAAATCAACAACGTTTTTCCATAAGGTATCTCTCTCGATATGATATCTTCAAAGCCATTTCCCAAGAACTGCTTTGTTAAAAAGCCTCAAATTTCGCACCCTTAAACCTTCACAAGAAACCAGTTGACAAATCTTCCAACTAACCAAATGACACTTTTTTTCCTCTCCTTTAAGTCCACACAAAAAGTTCCAAAAAATGCTCTCAATCCTATGCTGGCAAAAGGGAAAGAGAAAGATAATATGTAGGAAGATTAGACAACGTGCTTTTAATCAAGGTTATTCTCCCCCTTTAGACAAATACAAACTTTTTCCATCTAGCTAATCAGCTCTTGATCTTCTCAATCACCCCATCCCAAATTGTAACAAATTTGTGAGAAGCCCCCAAGGGAAGACCAAGATACTTCAAAGGCAACGAAGATACCTGACACCCCAAAATATTGGCCAGATCTGAAATATTCGAAATAGAACCTGCAGGAGCAATTTCAGATTTAGATAAGTTGATTCTAAGTCCCGAAACAGCTTCAAAAAACAAAGATGATCTTGGTTAGGCTCACTAAAAAACAATGTGTCATCAGCAAAGAGAAATGAGAGACTTTTAAGATACTCTGATACTTATCTCCCATCACAAAACACAACAAGAAGCTTCCTTCACCGCCGCTTCAATCATTCTACTCAAAGCATGGTCTTTGTTAGGCTCACTAAAAAACAATGTGTCATCAGCAAAAAGAAAATGAGAGACTTTTAAGATACTCTGATACCTATCTCCCACCACAAAATACGACAAGAAGCTTCCTTCACCGTCGCTTCAATCATTCTACTTAAAACATCTATAACAACGCTTGATCCACAAACGCCATTTCTCTCCAAAGCCATATCTCCGATGTTAAGTACAAGAGAAACTCCCAACTAACATGGTTACAAGTCTTTTCCATATCCAATTTAACTAAAATCCAGATTCACCCAACTTGATTCTACTCTCCAAACATCCATTAACATCTAGAATTTGTCTCCCCCTCACAAATGCATTTTGAGACTTCAAAATGATCTTCTCCATCACCACATTCAAGTGATTAGTTAAGACCTTAGAAATAATCTTGTACACCCCATTCACCAAACTAATAGGCTGAAAATCTCTCATCTCCACAACTCCCACCTTTTAAGTAGTGCAATAAAAGTAGCATTGAAACTTTTCTCAAATTTCAAAATGAATGAAATTCAAGAAAAACCTTCATAAAATCTTCTCGCGCTATGTCCCAACAAGTTTGAAAAAAGCCATTGATAAACCATCCAAACCCCTAGCCTTGTCCTTTACCATTCCTCTAACCACATTACGAACTTCTTCTTCAAAAACTCTCTCCAACCATTCTGAACATACCTGGTCAATAGAGCAAAAAAAAGCCCATCTAACTTGGGTCTCCAAGAGAAATCTTCCCTAAACAACTTCTCATAAAAATTCACAAGTTGTTCCTTGATAGCCTCTTGATCCGAAAAAAACTTATCACCTTCATGTAGGACCTCTATAGCATTATTTCTTCAACAAGAGTTTGCCATTTGGTGAAAATGTTTTGCACATTTATAACCTTCCTTCAATCACAAAACCCGAGATTTTTGGCTCCACGAAATTTCTTCCATTGAATAGATAGACTCTAATTCAGCACTACTTTTCTCTCTATTATCTCCCTGGATACATCCCCCAATAACTCCCTATCCTCCAAACACTGCAACTGATCCGAAAGAAGCTTCGTCTCACCGTCCAAGTTCCCAAACACCTCTTTATTCCATTTCTTCAAATCTTGTTTAGGCGCTATGAGTTTTCCAGCCAAAATAAAACACAAAGTATCAGAAAACGTCCTCACCCTATCCACAAAGCCCTCATCCTCCAGCCACATATTTTCAAATTTGAGATGCCTATGCCCTCCAATAATACCCACACAATCCAGCATAGTGGGATAATGATCAGAAAAATTCTCGGAAGTCTTCTCTTACTCAAATCTGGAAAACGAGCTTCCCAAGAAACGGAAACCAAGAATCTGTCCAGCCTAGACCATGCCCAACCATTGGAGCACGTAAAATCCCCTCCCGCCATTGGTAAATCAATCAAATCTAACTAGAAAACAGATCTGAAAAGACTGTCCTAGCATGAGAAAAATGAGAATCCCCCACTCAATCGCTAGGAAATCGAGTAATATTAAAATTCCCTCAAAACACCAGGGGAGATCCCACCAACAGCAAAGGCCTGCCATTTCATCCATAAAACACTCCTACTACTATCCAAATTCAGACCATAAACACCAGCAAAGGCCCAATCGAAACCATCACCCACACTCGTAAAATGGCACGCCACCAAATATTCTACCACATAATGATCAATCAACTCCACCACCCTCCTATCCCACATAACGATGATACCCCCTGATGCCCCTTTCGATAATAACTCAACCTATCCCACACAATGACAACTCCACAAAGTATTAACAATAAATTGATTAAAAAACTTCAATTTGGTTTCCTGTAAAGGAAAAACATCAACCCTCTACTTTACGAATCAAATTCTTCATCCGGAGACGTTTCTAAAATCATTAAACCACCGAACATTCCAAGAAATTCTCTTAGATTCCATTGATAACCATTGGCAGCCCTCTCCTTGCGTTTATTTCTAAAGGCACTTCCTTCCCTACCATCATAATTAACAGAGCATGACAATCTCTTCCATTCCTTCTCCTTTTTTAAAGCGGATATAGCAAAAGAAGGTTGCCCAGCCTCACTAGCAATTAGGTGGGCTCTAAATTGTTACTCGAAGCCATCACAAGAAACTCCCACACTATCCTTACTTTCATCCACCTTCCTCCATAACCAATCAAAAGATTTCTTATTCCAACCAATCCCTTGAGGAATGGAACACAACGAATCAAGAGCATAATCCTCCTCTGACTCAAACATTGCACCAAATTCACTTGCCTAAGAATCTTCACCTCCACAAAGAGCTAGTTGCATATCTGTATTGTTAAATTGGGTGCCAGGGACCCCTGAATCATGTATCTCAACAGACCCAGGAGAATTCACCCTTAGGCCTTGACGACCATCTGCCTCCTCCACTATCACACCCACTACCACCTGCTCCACACCACCATTACATAACTAAATAGACAATAATGACTGCATTGACTCCTCACTAACCTTCTCAAAGATAAAATCAATCTGGTGCAACCCCAAAATAAGAGAAAACAACTTCCTCCCTCTCGTTGGAGAAAATCTCCTCATCGGAGAGCCCTCAGAATAATCTTCTACCTCAGTCGACTCTTTCTTAGTTGCAAGCCCATACATCCGAATCATCTTTAGACTGGGCTAAGGCTTAGTTTGGTTTTCAAACTCACATCAACTCATCTCATCTCATCATTATAACTTTTCTAAATTTCCATACACTTTCTCAAATTCTCATACAAAATATAATAAACAATTCAAAATTTTCAAATCTCAAAACACTCATAATATTAAAAAGTAATACTCTAACAATATTTTATTCAACTCATTTCAACTCAACTCAATTCATCTTGACATCGACGGGCTCTTGAATCTCTGTCAATGAACTGTCGCCTCTGTGGAACTCGATGCCGAAATGCCCCCTGAAGATTCACCCATTGCCATTGATCCATAATGTGAAGACGATGCTTCCATCGGAACAGCTGTCCGCTAGGGCTGAGCCTCCGCCACACCTAATGGCCTTGAAGATTTATGCTACCCATGACTAATCTTAGGCCTCCAGTGGACAAACCTAGTAACTAGGCCTCTGCCCAACCCAACTCCTTTCTCAACAACCATAGGCCCAAACAATGCCCCCAATGCCTTCTTATTTCCTTTAGAAACCACTAAAATTTGGCCCAAGCCCATGAGCAAGCCCAAGCCTTCATCTACTTTTTTCAGCAAAGAATCCAACTTCTCCTTCCAGCCAATTATCTCTGCCCGTACAAGCCATAGAGACCCTTCTACTTCTCCAAGTCTCTACAACACCTCCAAGAGCCAACCAACAGCTCCACAATCAATTTGATTCTGCTGAGACTTTACGATTGAACCATCCTTCCTATTTCTTCCTTCCTACACAATCTCCTCCTTCCTCTGATATCCATTACCACCCTTCTGGTGTGCACTAGAATGCCCAAGCACTAGCTTCAACAATGCCGACACATAAGAAGCCTCACCATAAGAGGTTGCACCTCTGTGAGAAATGGCTATAAGCACACACCTCTTTACCTCAGGGATCCCATGAAGAAACATTATTGTTAAAAAACTTTGTTTTTGTGAGCAGAAACAAAGGAAGGTGATACGACCATCTCTCTCATATTCCTCACAAAACTAGACCATCCACTCCCTTTCGCCCTTCAAGATTCACTAAAATATCCTTTCCCGTACTATTACCATACTCGATCAACTTCACAAACCTACCATACGAAATATGTCCTCTTTGAACCATGAAAACTCTGTCTTCCTCCCTTCTAATCTAGTAAGAATCCATCTTTCCCGAGTTCCTCAAACAATCCTCCACTACCTTGGCCATCCAAACAACCATCCCTCCAGAAAGATTTTTTTTTGTTAAGAAATAATTTCATTGATATGAATATAAATAGGCAAAGCCCAAGCATCCTTCCAGAAAGATAAAGAGACTTCATTATCGTCCTACTCTTTTCAGAGATACAGAAAAAGTTGCCACCTTTTCTTCTGAACACAAACAACTTTGCTTCTACCAAAAACTACAGTCCATCTTGAACTAAACTAAGGAAAATTAAGCATTCCCCAAAAAGAAATTGCTAAAAGAAAAGGAAAGAGGGTTCGCAAACATAATAAAAACTAATAATGGATTAAGGATTAATCCTAGCAAGAAGCGCCGGGAATGGAAGACAAAAAGACATAGCAGAGAGAGAGAGACAGAGAGAGAGAGAGAGACCCTTGTAACAAAGTATATGATTTGTAATTTTACCAAATTGCATCAGGAACCTTAAAAGATAATATAATTAACATCCTAGTGAAGAACTTATCTTAAATACATATGAGAAATTGTGTTGCCAATGTTACAAATTTGCATATCTCCATGCTTGAGACAAATAAGTCTTCATATTGATTTCTTTTTTTCTTTTTTTTGTCAATTTGATTAGAAGGTTATATGTATGCACTCTCCACTTCATTCTCATGGAGGAAGGATGCATCGCTGGGAGAACTCGAACACAAGAATTAATAGAATAAAAGGATGGAAAAAGTAAAGGTGCTCTAGTTTGGATCCTTTATGCAGCAATCTGATTGGAGAAATCAGAGTGTAACCTATCAGCTAATTGTCAGAAATTGATATCACACACAAAACATACCCACACAACACCTAAATATTTTTATTTGGAAAGCCATCTAAATCTTGATACCAGACTTTCCATTCCCCAAAGATAAATTTATTTATTTCTAAAGTGACTCTGCAATTATGGTAGAACAAAAAAAAGAAGACATTGGCTAAGGGACAAGGGCATATGGAATAGTTTTTTATATTTAAGGGCATATGGACTGTTTTATTCTAAATATTTTTATTTCTTTCGGAAAAGTACAATTGTAAAGTAAAACCCTCTATCAGAACCAACTCAATGCAGGGACTGAGTTTGATTTGGTTGATCAGTTTAAGGACTTTAGACAACTTTCAAATTGTCTGCAAAAGCAGCTTGCAAACTATTCAGGTCTCAGTCAAACCCAAGGGTGGAGAGTTTTCTTCTCTGCTAGTTTATGTTTCATTCTTGGAGGCAAGGCTGACAGGCTCTGTTAGGCCTCTATGTGAGGGGTGTTTGATCGAAGATTATTTTCTAATGCATTATCTCCTCATAATAGCAACTATTTCCCATGAAAGAATACATGGTGGAACAGTAAACTTTGAAAATTTCTTTTTCTGGTTTGATAGCTGTTTAAGACAGATCCCCATAGTGGATGACTTAAGAAAGTGATATTCTATTGTGGTTGATTGGTGTTGCCTGTGTAAGAAGAGTGGAAAACAGTCACTCGTCTATTGCTTCAATATGAGGTTGGCTACAGCTTTATGGAACTCCACTTTAGGTTTATTTGGAATAGATTGGGCATGCGCTATAGAGTGGTGAATTTTTTGACATGATAAAAAGGCCAGTTTGATCATACTTAGTTGAGTCATGATAATAAAAATAAAAAATAAAAAAATTGACCCAGTCATGTGAAAAAAATGTAATGTCTTCAGTAGGATAGGATGAAATGAATTTTATGGATTGTACAAAGATGGAGGATCTGAAAAAACTCAGGTCTCCAACCCTTTTTCATTGAACATTAGCTGACTTCCGCTTTTCTATTTTTAGCTATTAGGACTTTTTTCACTTATATATATATATATATATATATATATATTAAAAGCTATTAGGACTAGTTTGGATGGTAAAAGCCTCCTATCTCATCTCATCTCGTCTCATCCCATCCCATCTTATCTCAATATCTAAACACCACAAATACAAATATTTTTCAATTTCAAATCTTCAACTTTTTCATCTAATCATTACTTAATCATTATAAACTTTTCCAAATTTCCAAACAAAACACAAAAAGCAATTCAAACTTTTCAAATCCCAAAAGAAAAATAATCTAAAAAAATTCTATTCTAACAATATTTTAACTTTATAATATTTGTTTTCAACATTTTCCCTCTCCTTTCCCAAAACCTATAAAACATCTCAACTAAAACCATTTCACTATCATTCACAAATCATCTCATCTCATATTATCTCAGTATCCAAACCAGGCCCAAGTTTCTCACCCTTTTTTCTTTTTCTGGTTTAAGTGTATTTTTTGTATACTGTTTGTGCATCTGGGAGCACTGAAATTAGATGATTGATAAAGTCTAATATATCAAAATAGAGTTAATACAAGTATCTTAATTACTTACTATCTAACAACTCAGATTCCATCCGTGGTGGAAAAGCATGCTTTAAAAGTTCTGTGGCAGATGGACGCTCAGATGGACTTGGGGACATTAACCGCTGCAATAAGGATTCCTGTTCAGGAAACTCAGCAATCCAAGATGGTGGAAGTTCTCCTTTCTGTTTCAAATCAGTGAGAACAATGTGCCTCTCCATTGCTGTCCCAAATGGGTGCCAAAGCTCAAAAAACACAACTCCTAAGCTGTACATATCCGCCTGTAAACCAAGATTACTAAATAATTTTAATGAAATATTTTGGGGAAAATTTGTCATAGCAGGAGCATCAGTAGAAATGAAATAAAGAACAATTGAAATTCACCTTTTCATCAATCTTGGGCCATCCTTGCTCAATTTCAGGTGCAGTGTAAAAATAGGTACCAACTTGACCAGTTCCATCAAGTGAAACCCCAGCAGTATCTGAAGGATGACCTGGATCCTGATCCAACTGCTCCAACTTCAAGAACTTGGCTGAAACAAAGAGATAAGGATGGTGTACCTTAGTATCCCATTTATATTAGTTAGGCCTATTCAAAGGAGAAGCCACTTATCAAATGCCATGATCTCATGTTGGAAAAAGTTAAAGAGTACATAAAGATGATAACAGAACTTAAATTTTGCTTGTGTATGTTATAACTGCTAGGCCACAAACACAAAGTCTGGGTACACCGAGTGGCTTGAGAAGGCTCTGAATGTTAGTCTCAAGGTTCAGCATCTAAATTAACTGGGTAGTTTATATAATCCAAGAACTTGAGCGTCCAGAAGGATGATTACAATAAGAATCAAAAGAGCAGCCACAAAAATTACTAAAACTGGAGGAATCACCCCAAGAATAGATGCACAAGGTAATGATGGTTTTAAAGGATTTGTTCATTCCTCCAAAATCTTCCAGTAAATAATATGCCTTGGCAACCATACATACTTCCAAATTCAGTTCTTGAAAAGGTCCAGTGAAGGCATCAATTAAATGCAACTGCTTAGACTTGGTAATCTTACAGTTATACATGTGAACCAAACGGATTAACAAGTGGGGGAAAGAATATGGATCTTCAGAAGCTGAGTATAGAAATAAAGACCTTAGTCACAAACCCCAAGCTCTAATGGCCACACAAACTGTTGATTTGATGTGATTTCTCATCATTTTCAATGCCACCACCTTTCATTTAATCTCTCATTTATATTTGCACCCACAGTTGCAAAAATGATACGAAATATGCTTTATAGTCTGACCATGAGACCTAGTTACCTGGTTCTAAGACAAAATCATCAGGTATGCTTGGTTAAGGTGTCTAGTGTTTGGCATGAATAATTTCAAAGTATCCCTTTTGTTCTTAATTCCAGCTGCTCTTTGATTGTTAAGGTTTTAACTAATGTATGATTTGCTATTTGTCATATATACGGAAAGTATGAGCCTTTTTATGAATAAGTATGAGCCTTTTCAAAAGAAATTGATTCTATAAGGAGATATAGGAATTGAGAAAACTTGCATCCTTGGAAACGGCTTCCAAAACAGAAATTTAGTACTCTAGAAACCCTATGGGCAGGCCTGTGCCATACCTCTCAAAGAGCCTAGGGAATTTCCTTATTTGCAAATAGAAAATTGGAAGCTGTCTAGAAGTTCTAAACAGCTATGTCGTCAATCTAAATGTAGCCGGAAAAAACCTAATGTTTTCTTATTAAAAGGCTTGTAAACGTCATTATTTCAGTTCAGCCATAATTCCCCCTTGATGCTCACCCTCTTCAGCCGCTAAAACTTAAAAAAAAAAAAATCATAAAAAAAAATCCAGTTGGCCTTTGGTGATTTAGGTGAGTTTTCTTCAAGTTTTCTCAATTACTTTCTCCGAAAGGAACGGTTGGGAAAAAAGAAGATCTCCAGTATAAGAAACAGCACTTCATTTCAAAAAGTGGTTTCTGGCTTTAAGCAGATCTAAACACAACTTTATGAATGCATGTTCCCAATACGGTACGATGTGATAGGATACCAAGGCATACCTTTGGCTTATGATATACAAGAATCTTAGAAGACAAATAAACAAATATAAAAATGCGAGAGTTTAAAAGGGAAACAAATCAAATTAGAAAATCTAGATCTTACCGAGGCCAAAATCTCCAATTTTGATATCATTCCGAGCATCAAAGAATATGTTGTTTGGGGTTAGGTCACGATGGATGATTCCTTGTCCATGAATGTGGGCCAAACCTTCCACAATTTGACGAAACAAATGCCATGCTAACTCTTTCTCAAAATGATTATATGATTCAAAATCCTGACGGAGCGTCCTTTAACCATAGCAACAAAATAGAATATAAGAACAAGATATGGCAACTAACACATTAAAATAAAACCTAGATAATGTTGAAGACTTATGGTGTTAAAATTTTAAAGAACAATGATAAAACCAAACATATTTAAAACTCCGAGGTAGCCATATACTTCAAAGAAAAACCTGGCATAAATCATGCAATCCAGCACTCATGATTGCTAAATAAGAAATGATAGAACAATCAAACAAGCACTAAGCATCATGGAGAGAGTGATTCTATGAATAACGTGTGAAGATAATATACAAAAAAATTAAATGCTTCACCTGGAGCTGAAGATAATATACAAAATTAAATGCTTTACCTGGGACAATATTCCATTTGAATATATAGATATGTCGACTCAAATTTGTTCTCATGCCCAAGGGCATCAACTGAGCTTGTGCCTAAGTAGCTGAAACTGGAGCTTGCTGCAGTCATTGAACCCCCAGTAGTGTCACCAAAAGAACTAACAGCTCCTGTTTCAAACCATGCCTGGAAGTTTTTATGATCATTACCATCATATAAACAACAAATCTTTCTAGTTTTATACAAACATTCATAGAACAAAGGTTTTAGTATAGAAATTGAAGGATCTATCAAGTAACACAGATTATTGCATCTGAAAGATGATTTCATAGTAACACAAGAACAGAATCAAGTTCATAGAAAGGAAAAATAATCCAAAAGCAAGGAGAGGACATAAGAAATTACGTAGAAATAAATCAAGAATGAAGAAAGTTCTTACCTGATAGTACCGGACAACATGTTGATGCTGCAAACGGGAAAGAGTGGCTACTTCTCTAAATACCTCGCCATTAAACAAATTTTAATCATATTGCAGTAGAGAAATGAGGGGAAGAAAGAGTGATGATAAAAACAGAATAAGATGAAACACCAGTTTTATGACTGATTTCCACAAAAATGTGGTATTTTAAGGAAGGTGTGGATGCCAAGAAAACAATGGATGGGGAGAAAAAACTACTTAGGCTGTGTTTGTTTCATCTCTTGGTCTCTTTGAAAATGGCAGAAAGGAGAGCTTAATGAAAACTGGCTAGTTCGTCAAAGGGAAAAAATCGTGTTCATAAGGTGTAAAATGACTTACCACTATACAGGAGAGTAAGTCATCTTGCACCCCTTGTTTTACACTTTTTTCTTCACCTAGGTAATAAATAGACATTGTTTTTTGCTCAAATAAGAGATAAGAATGTAACACCCAAATCCAGCGCCAAGCTGTTTACAAATTTTTTTTTTTTTTTAATTATATGTGCGGAAAGCCCATTTGAGTTTTCGAATAATTTGTTTAAAAAAAATAGACTATGGGTCTAAAACTTCTGTTTTGGTGGATTATGAATTTTTTTTCATTGGATTTGATAACTAGGTTAAAAATCTTCTTTTTATGGGTCAAGATATTTTTTTGAATTTGAGTCAAGGCCCAAAACTTAGAAAAATGCACATTTATTATTTCTATTCACTACTTGATGTGAGTCCAAATTTTTGAAATCGGCCCCACAGCATGCATATCCGTTTCTTCTCCATGCACGTCGTTTTCCCAATAATCTCAACATTATGAAAACTGCCAGACTCCTCTACTCGCACGTCTCCCCTCATCATCCGTTTCCACTGCTTACACGTTTGTTCCTACTTGTACTTGGGTTAGCAACAGCACTATATATCACCAGTTACTTCACAGTTCTCGCCTCACCCTCATGCACGTACTGCCCATTGCAACTTCACCTCCTTCCTCTACATCCTAGGGTTGCTGCCTTCACACTTCCGCAAACCCCCATGCGCGAAGCACAGCCCAGCACCCTCACGGTTTTTCCCTCAGCCCTCTCGCACAAAATAATGGCTTCCCAAGGAGATCAAACCCTGTCTCAGGCCTCCGTCTTCCATGACGTTGCACCCTCGCAGCCTCCCCACAGCCGCAGCAAACCACCAAGACTCACATCCCAAACCTTAAGGCATGACAGCAGTGCCACGAGAAGACTATCACCAATGCAACCAAAGGCCCCAGTCGTGAGCCTCAGCCTCCTCCTCCACAAGAAATCGACCCCAGCCGCAGGGCACCGCTGCCGAGCCCTCCATGTAAAACCAGTCACCCCATTGCAGCCTCACACCACTAGACGTTACTCCAAGAGAGAGACTATTTTCAGCTCCCAAAACAGGGGAATTATTTCACCACCGTGAGCTAACCCAGCCACCACAAGCGTTGCAGCCCTCCACCAACACCATGCTCAGCTCCTCCATCCATGGTTGCACCACCATGCACGACCTCCATCCCTCTCTATAAGCCCATGACGAGTGTTCCTTCATTGTTTCCCTCTTCGTCTCTTTTGATCTTCACATTAGTTCTCTCTCTTCCTCTCTTGCTCATGCTCTCTCTCTTACGCTCTTTCATCATTGTTTCTCCCTCTCCCAAAGCCATGATCTTCATTCCGAACACCTTCGACCTCCATCCACAGGCCAGCTCCGTCACGACTCCTTCCCCTCACGGTAAGCCTACCTCTACGCATGTTGGTCTGGAAGTGTAAAACTTCCGAGTCCCTTTTGTCTCCATGTTTCTCACTACGCCATGCATTTTATGTGGTTTTACCAAAACACCCTGACGAGTGTTATATTAAATCCAGTTTTGTTTTACGAGGACTTCATTTTTATATTTATAAGTTATATAGAAAATAAATAAAGTTATGAATTATAGTAATAATAAAATATATTTTTAAAGTATGACTTTTAGAAGTGAATAGTAAGTGTAAAATCTTATATTCTTACACCTTTAAAAAGAAACTAATTAAGTAAAGATTCTTACAAACTTATTTTTAGAAGTAAACGATAACTGTGTCTTTTTTTCAACACTGGGAATTTTTTTTTTTTTTGATAAGTAATAACCTTTATTGATTGAACGAAACTAGGCAAAACCCAAATACATAAGAAGTATACAAAAGATAAACCTAGTTACATTCTATTGAATTGAAAATAAGTCAAAAACTCATGAACACCCCTTCGTTTAGTACAATTGCAGAAAACCATTGTACCAAAGAAGATAGAAAAAAGTCCTAAATTTTTCCCACAGTCCTCTCCTTGTTATTGAAGCATCTCTCATTTCTTTCCATCCAAAGACACCACAGTAGACACAAAAGAATCATCCTCTACGTCGTAGCCAAATGCTTACACTGATGATGTCTATTTCAGCAAGCTAGGAGATCCGCCACACCTTTAGCCATTACCCAATTCAGCCCGACCCTTCCAATGATACCATCCCATAATTTTCTTGCTACGTCACAATGCAAAAAGATATGTTCAATGGACTCCCCATTCGACGACTATTATCCCTCATTTTCTTAAATTGCCGACCGTCAAAATCTTACCTAGTGCCGCTATTCATACAAAGAAAGCGATCTTAGGTGGCGCTGGAACTTTCCATATGCCTTTCCCTAGGAATCCAACTAGTTGATATACTTGTATTGCCTTGTAGAACGACTTGATGATAAGTTTTTTGTGTCCAGGGTGATTCCACAACATTCTATCTCTCCCCCTCCTCCAATTTGCCTAGAATAAATGAAACTATAAAAATTTGCAATCTCCTCAACTTCCCAATCTTGAATATTCCTGGAAAAAGTCAAATTTCAATACACTGTGCCATTAACTCGACATAACACATCAGAAATTGTAGCTTGCTAATTTTCTACTAAACTGAAAACCCTCGAGAATGTTGAAAAAGAGCTCTCTCACCACACCATTTGTCAAGCCAAAAGCTAATTCTTGTGCCGTCGCCAACCTAAAAAATAATGTGTTGAAAACACATTCCACCCCTTTCTAATAACTTCCAAAGGTTCAATCCATAAGTCCCCCTAACCTCCTTAGTACACCAACCCCCCCGCTCACACCCATATTTCCCCTCCACAACCATTCTCCACAACGATGACTCTTCCAATGGAAATCTCCACAGCCACTTCCCTCGTAAGGCTATATTGAATGTGGTCAAATTGCGCACTCCCAACCTACCCATCTCCTTTGGGGTAAACACTTTGGACCAACCTACTAAATGAAATTTGTGTTCATCCCCCATGCCACCCCATAAGAACTCTCTAAATATTTTTTCAATCCGATTAGCAACCTCTGCCGATATAGGAAAAAAGAATAGATAGTATGTAGGTGGATTGAAAAGAGTGCTTTTGATGAGTGTTAACCTCCCACCCTTTGAAAGATAAAGACGCTTCCACCCAAACAATCTTTTTGCCACCTTCTCTACCACCTCATCCCAAATAAATTTTGCTTCAAAAGAAGCTCCCAAAAGAAGTCCAAGATACCTCATAGGAAGGGCAGCCACCTTACAACCCAACAAGTCGGCTAGATGGTTGATATTCTCCACCCCCCCAGCCCGTACCAATTCCAACTTTTCCAAGTTGACCTTGAGGCCCAAAACAACCTCAAAACATAAAAGTACAGCCCTCAGAGGTTGGATTTGCTTGCTGTCCGCATCACAGAAAATTAGCGTATCATCCGATTACAATAATGGGATATAGATAACCCCTTATTACGGATCCCCACTACACAACCTGCAACAAAACCACTCCAGACAGCGGCATTCACCATGCGACTCAACACCTCCATAACTCGAACAAATAGGAAAGGAGAAAGCGGATCTCTTTGTCTCAACCCCTTCGTGCTTCGGAAGAAACCACATAAATCCATTTACTAACACAGAAAAGAGGACCGTCGAAATACAATATTTAACCCAACCACACCACTTTTCTCTGAATCCACGTCTCTTTAGCATATAAAGCAAAAAATCACAACTCACATGATCGTAAGCCTTCTCTATATCCAGCTTGCAAAATACTACGGGGATTATGTCTCTCAACCGGTTGTCCAAGCACTCGTTTGCTATCAAAACTGAGTCCAAAATTTGTCTACCCCGAACAAAGGCATTTTGAGATTTGGAAATTATCTTGTCCATCGCCAAACTCATGCGACTTGCGAGCACCTTCGATATGATTTTATAGATCCCTCCTATCAAACTTATAGGATGAAAATCCTTCAACTCCATAGCTCCCGCAATCTTCGGAATTAGAGCAATAAAGGTTGCAATAAGAGATCTCTCAAACTTGTGACAAAGGTGGAACTCATGAAAAATCTGCATCACCTCATCTTTCACCACATCCCAACACTCTTGAAAGCAGGCCAAGGAAAAACCAACAAGACCTGGAACTTTATCTTTTCCCAATCTACATACCACATATTCACATGATGCACTTCGGTTTCCTCAAATGGTCTCTCCAACCAATCTGTTATGTTATCCTCCAACTAATCAAAAGATAATCCATCTAGTTTAGGCCACCATCCCGCCATTTCTTTGAGAAGCACTTCATAATAGCTCACTATATGTTCTTAGATCTCCTCTTGATCTTCATATACCGTGTCACCCAAATATATCTCCTCAATAACATTAGTCCACCTATGAGAGTTTGCCATTTTGTGAAAGAAACTGGTGCATTTGTCTCCCTCCTTCAACCACCTCACCCTAGACTTTTGTCTCCAAGAGATTTTTTCCCTCAACAAAACCCGCTCTAACTCTGTCACCACCTCAACCTTTCTATCCGCATTAACCCCCCCCCCCTCTCCTCCTCCTCGGCTTCAAGAGAATTCAACTCCTCCCAAAGAAGACTATTTTACTTGTCCATGTGTCTAAACACCTCACTGTTCCACTTCTTTAAATCTAGCTTAAGAGTTTTAAACTCACTGACCACAATGAAACTGGGAGTGCCATGAACCGAATAGGAATAGCCCACCAATTCCTAACCCATTCCTCAAAATCAACCACTTGTAACCACATATTTTCGAATTTAAAATAATGTTTCCCTCCATGTATGCCCCCACAATCTAACAATAAGGGAAAATGATCTGAGCAAACCCGAGGTAATCTCTTTTGACATAAATCTGGAAACTGCGACTTACACGATATGAATATTAGGAATCTATCCAACGTTGAGCCCCCTATATTGTTGGACCCCATAAAGACACACCCCCCCTACCAAGGGGAGATCAATCAAATTCAAATCAAAAATTAGCTCCGAGAAGTCCTCCATCGCCCTTGTCAAAGACAGTACCCACACACTACCCAAGGAAGTTCCCACAAAGAATACAAACCCGCCAATTCCTCCTACAGGTAGCTTCTCTCACTGTCAACATTAGGCCCATAGACTCCCGCAAAAGCCCATTCCCAACCATCCTCAATGTTCTTGAAAGGCCTAGCAATAAAGAAATTCCCAATACATACCTCAACTATATCAACCTCTCCTATCCCACATCAACACCACCCCTGAAGCCCCTGCCTGAAGCCCCACAAATGCGCTGCCCCATAAGCTACGAATGATACTTTTATTAATAAGATGTAGTTTAGACTCTTGAAGACACACGATATCAACCTTCCAACTGCATAACAGAGATCAAATTCTAAGCCGCTTATTAACATTATTAATCCCCCTTACATTCCACGATAATATTCTAGGCTTCATAAGAAACATTACTCCTCCGAACTTTCACCATATCCCGTCCAATACTACCTTTCTTGTGATCATAGTTGATGGAGCACGTCAATCTTTTTAGTTCCCTATCTTTTTTAAAGCAGACTCCATAGCCTTGGTCTACCTGCAACAGAAATTCCCATAAATTGATGTATGTTCGCCACTTTTTTCAGCACCCAATCTAAGGAGTTAGGTATTGGGCCTAGTAGGATGGCACATATAGGGGTTGGGCTGCCCACCTCATGCATTTCATCACCCCAACTCTTGTCAATCTTGGCCTGGCATCTCTCTGGAGTTCCTACTGGCACCACCTCCCCCGTAATCCACCTCCCGACTCAGATAACTATTCTACCCTTCCTCCTTGCCATGGAACTATATCCTGCGAAGGTGACAACTCCCCAGGAAGGCTTATCAACACTTGAGGCAACCCATTGTCAACATCCGAAGCTTCGTCCACTTCGCATACCTCCACCACCTCGCCATCCTCGAATTCCTCCCTTCAAAATGGCCTTTCCGACCTACCAATCTTTTCGACGGTGGCCAGCGAACTTTTCTGTCCTAGAGGGGAGACCATCAGAGCCTTTTCCGGTGCCGCAAAATGGCACAAGCCCTGAGCCAAAACCGAGATATCGGTTTCGGGGGGCTTAGGTTTCTCCTTCCAAGTTTTGGCCCAACCCAGAGCCCATCACAAGAGCCTTAACACTTCCCTGGCCCGAGCCCGTTTTCAAAGCCCCCTTAGTATCACCCTTATTTCTCACAGCTTCTTTAGAGTCCGGATCACAGCCCAAGCCCATCTCCATAACTCCCTTCTCTTTAATGCAGCATTTTAGGTCAAAATATCTTCAAATAATGCCCCTATTCTTCCTCCATATCAGCCAGCACCTGCAAATACATTTCCTCTTTCAGCCCCGACAAATCCCTGCAAGAACACGTCCCTTTTTGTTCACCCTCCGAAATAGCCACCCATGGCAGCACTGCAGGTTTCACAGCACGAGACGCTTCCCTCTGGAGCACTTCACAGTACGTTCAAGAGCCTACTGCACCGCCATCACCTCCACCCACCTTTGACATGTTTCCGTCCTGCATAACCCTACTCAAGCCATCCATGGCTCTGTTTCCAGCTATCGAAACAGGGAAGGTCGAGATAGACTCCTTCAACATCTCGGCAAAGCTCCTCCACCCCTCCCCTCTCCTCCCCTTTGGAACCACTATCATGCATCTTCTTTTCATATTCATACTCCGAGAGAGAAAAGAACATGTCATTGGGATTGCAACCCCTCTGGACAACAAGCATCCTATTTCCCTGTCTCGGAGTTTGAAGGAACTCTGGTTGGCCCAAAGACGCCAGACATTCCTTAACAACGGAGACCAGCCATCCCAAAACTTCAAAATCAACAGAAATATATTTCACCACCTTGCGACTTCTCTCTGTGATTTTCTACCATCGCTCATTCTCCTTTTTGAACGAAAACACCTTTTGATCAACAAAAACCTCACTACGCACCTGCATCGTAATCAGTTTAACTTTAAACACCAAACAAGACTGATTCCATGGACAAGCCACCGCAACAACCAGCCACCGAAGGAGAAAAAAGTAACTAGAAAGAAAGTATACGGAGAGAAAGCCTTACAATATTTCTCAACACTGGGAATATATCTGACCTAGTTTATTTTTATTAAATAAAATTCGTTGTGTAGTTTAAAATATTTTGATATAATTATATTATTTAGTATTATTTTTTATAGTTTGATTTTTCCATAGTAAATAATTCGATCTGTTTTTTATAAGTAATAAGCTTTATTGATTGAATGCAACTAGGCAAAACTCGCGTACATAGGGAGTATACAAAAGAGAGACCTAGTTATACTCTAACAACTTGAAAAGTAATCAAAAATTCATGAACATTGCCTCCCTTTAGTACAATAACAGAAAATCATTAGACCAAATAAAGTACAAAAAAGTCCCAAATTTCCCCCTTGGACCTCTCGTTGTTGAAGCATCTCTTGTTTCTTTTGTTAGAAAGCATGTAATTAGTGTAATCTCTGAGGGTATAAATGTCTATTTTATGTGTTGTATATATATAGTGATAGGTCAATGAATTATGTAAGAAAAACACTTTAGGTTATCTCTTGTAACATGGTATCAGAGCATCCTGTCTATGGTGAGTGTCGTGTGAGTGCCGTGTAGGCGAGTTCACTGTTGTGAGCTCGTCGGTGTGTTTTCCGGTGGAGCATTTGGTTGTTGTGGAGTATCCGGTTGTTGCGAGCTCGTCACTGTTGAGAGACCTGGTCCCCAGTGTTCGCCGTCATCTTCTGTTCAAGCCGGTGGTGTCTTGTCGTGGTCGGCGCTACGTAGGTAACTGAGGAGGTGTTTCCGGCGAGTTTTCGGTGTCGTATCCGGTAGTGGGAACCAGGGTTGAAGTCGCCGGCAGTTTCTGTTGTTGTCGGAAGGTTCTCGTCGCCATCGGCCGCCGGAAAACATCCTTGTCGCCAGCAACAGGTGAAGTGCCGAAGCGTTTGGTTGCAGGTATAGGCTACCCTATCCTCAAGTGTGAATATTCCAAACCTGGAATAAGAATCTATACCTATCTGGAATACGGTTTGTTTGGTAACGAGAATAATCAAGCCTTATTCACGGTTAGGATAAACTCGTCCAGGTTGTGATAAGTTAAATTCCGGTACAATCCTAACCCGATACAGAGCCGATACCGGCCGATACAGAGCCGATACCAGCCGATACATACCGGTTCGAGCCAGTCCGTGTCTACTTTGACCGAATCAGTCCGATACAGGGCCAAAATTTGGCTATTCAGGTTGTTTTTGGGAGTATTTGAGTTGGATTTCAAGTTTTTTAGATCACATTTTCCTGTTTATGCGATATTTTACCTCGTAAGTGGAATTGTGATATTTATTTGCATCGATGGCAACTAAATTTGAGTCATTATCGGTTGGATCAAACTTCAATATGCCTATGATTTCTGCAAAACTAAATGGAAAGAACTATATGTTATGGTCAAAATCTGTTACCATATATTTGAAAGGCAAGGGACTTTCTAACCATCTAGTTGGTCCCAAACCTAATCCAAATGACTCTAAATTTGCTCAATGGGAGCAAGAGGATGCTCAAATCCTGTCTTTGATGTTGACTAGTATTGAGCCTAATATTGGCTCTAGTGTTATCCATTTTGACACTGTCCAAGAAGTGTGGAACCATCTCAAACATATGTATTCCGGTTGGGAATACAACTCGTATTTATGAACTATGTAAGCAGTTCTTTGGATTGGAACAAGGTACTTTGGGCTTGGAAGAGTATTATTCTCAAGTGATGAGCATATGTGAAGAATTCAAGATGTATCAACCTATTACTTCTAATGTTTCATGTATGTTGAAACAACGTGAAGAGTTTAACGTTGTTCGGTTCCTTGTTGGTTTAAAACCTGAATATGAGTCGGTTCGTTCTCAAATTTTGGCAGGTCCACAGCTTCCTTCATTTCCTGAGGTGTTCTCCCGACTTCAAAGTGCCACCTTATCTGGGCATGAATCTCAGTTATCCTCTGATCTAATTAGTGAGAGGTCCACTTTGGTTTCCTCTTATCTTGCCTCTAGTGGGCGTGGAGGCCGAGGTGGTAGCAGTGTACGTGGAGGACGTGATACCCAAGGTAATCGAAAAAGAGGTCGAGAGTCTCGTAAGTGCACCCATTGTGGGCGCACTAACCATTCAGTAGACTATTGTTGGGATCTACATGGTAGACCATCTGGATTAGCTAATCAGGCTATTTGTCAAGATGTTACACCACAATCGACGACCGCCAATGCTCCAGATATGATAAGTGTATCAAAAGATGAGTATGAGCAGTTTTTGAAGGGCACACGAGCTTCATCTTCCACAGCTACTCTTACCCACTCAGGTATAGCATCTGCATGCTTAGTCTCATCCGCTCAAGGTCCATGGATTATTGATTTAGGAGCTAATGAACATTTGACCGGCTTGTTTTCTGCCTTATCCAAGTTAAATACTGTCACATCTCTAAAAAGTGTCACTCTTGCTAATGGGTCTCTTGCTCCAGTTACAGGCATTGGATCCACTAAGTTCACTGACTCTATATCCTTGTCATCTGTTTTATATGCTCTTAGTTTTCCTTTTAGTTTGTTGTCTATAAGTCAGATCACTCAAAATCTTCAATGTTCAGTGACTTTTTATCACTCTTCATATGTTTTTCAGGATCTCAAGACAGGGATGAAGATTGGTACGGGGCATGAAGCTGGTGGCCTCTATTATTTTGATGTCCAACAGTCACCCACTCGAGCTCTTACATCTCCTGTATCATCTGCGTATGAATGGCATTGTCGCCTTGGTCACCCCCCTCTTTCCCTTTTAAAGTGTCAAGTTAATAACTTGGAAAATGTGTCTCCCTTTTCTTGTGAAGCATGTCAACTTAGTAAACACCATCGTGTGTCTTTTGTACCTCAGGTTTATAAACGAGCGTCGAGTTCTTTTGAATTGGTTCACTTTGATATATGGGGACCAATCAACATTGAATCAAATACGTTTCAGTATTTTTTTACATTTATTGATAATTACTCTCGTGTTACCTGGTTGTATTTGATGAAAGCAAGATCTGAACTTCTTTCCATATTCCAAGCATTCTAGAAAGAAATTAAAACTCAATTCAACAAAAAGATTCAAGTTTTGCGTTCTGATAATGCTAGAGAGTATCTATCTAGTGCCTTTACTACTTAAGTGGCAAAAGAGTTGTTCATCAGACTTCGTGTTCTTATACACCTCAACAGAACGGTGTGGCTGAACGCAAAAATCATCATCTGTTAGATATAACCCGAGCTCTGTTACTACACACGCATGTTCCTAAACGATTTTGGAGTGATGGTGTTCCTACTGCTTGTTACCTTATTAACTGTATGCCTTCATCAGTTCTTGATGGTTCGTCTCCTTTCTCCATCTTGTTTCCTTCATCTCCACCATTTATTCTTCCTCCAAAAATCTTTGGGTGTGTGCTATGTTCATAACCTTGGCTCAGGTTGTGATAAGCTTGATCCTGGTTCTACTAAGTGCCTTTTTGTTGGTTATTCTCGGACTCAAAAAGGATATCGTTGTTATAGTCCTATTCTTAGACGCTACTTCATTAGTGCTGATGTTACCTTCTTCGAGTCCATACCTTATTTCTCTGACACACCCTCGAGTGTTGAGTGTGATCCTCTACCATTACCTACTCTCACACTCTCTCCTCCTGTCGTCGGTCTTCCACCTACACCTCCACCCTTACAGATGTACTCACGTCGATCGAGGTTGCCGGCTCCCATGCCCCCACCAGCTGTGTCTCCATCTTTAGATCCTGAGTTGCCCAGTACATCAGACTCCTTACCTATTGCCCTCCGCAAAGGTACTCGATCTTGTGTTACTCAACATCCAATTAGCTAATTTGTTTCCTATCATGCCTTATCTCTTTCATTCTCATGTTTTACATCTCAACTTTCCAAACATTCTATTCCCAAGACAGTTCAGGATGCTTTATCTGATTCGGGATGGAGGACAGCTATGGAAAATGAAATGAATGCCCTTTACAATAATGGAACATGGGATCTTGTTCCACTACCATCTGGTAAACAACCTATTGGCTGTAAATGGGTATATACAATTAAATTCCATCCTGATGGGTCTGTGGAGCGTCTGAAAGTATGTTTGGTTGCAAAAGGCTACACGCAAACATATGGCATTGATTACGAAGAGACCTTCTCCCCTGTTGCCAAAATCTCTTCTGTTCGAGTATTGATCTCTCTTGCTGCTAATTTAGACTGGCCTTTATTCCAGTTGGATGTTAAAAATGCATTTCTCCATGCTGACTTGCATGAGGATGTTTATATGAAGCAACCACCTGGGTTTATTGCTCAGGGAGAGTATCGAGGTACTATATGTAAGTTAAAGAAGACATTGTATGGTTTGAAACAATCTCCCCGAGCATGGTTTGGGAGGTTCTCAGATGCTGTATTGGTATTTGGTCTTCGTAGATGCCAAAGAGATCATTCGGTATTTTACTTACATAGTGATGCAGGTCACATCTTACTGGTTGTATATGTAGATGACATTGTAATTACTGGAAGTGACTCTGCTGGGATTACGAGACTAAAACAGTTTCTACATGATCAGTTTCAAACAAAAGACTTGGGAAAGCTTAGATATTTCCTTGGAATTGAAGTCGGTAGATCTAAAAAGGGTATCAATCTGTCTCAGAGGAAATATGTTCTTGACCTTCTAGAAGAAACTGGCATGTTGGGTGCACGACCTATTGACACCCCTATGAATCCGAATCGTACATTCTTGAAAGAGGAATGGGAGGTGTTTGGAGATCCAGGTAGGTATCGAAGACTTGTCGAAAATTAAATTATCTCACTATCACTAGACCAGACATCTCTTATGCAGTAAGTGTACTAAGTCAATTCTTACAAATGCCACAAGTCATACATTGGGAGGCTGTAATTCATATTCTTCGTTATCTTAAGCGAGCTCCTGGCCTTGGACTGTTGTATCGACCAAATGGGCATCTCAGAGTGGAAGCCTTTTCAGATGCTGATTGGGCAGGATCTCCCTCAAATATAAGATCTACTACTAGATATTGTACCTTTGTGAGAGGTAACTTAGTTACATGGAAGAGTAAGAAACAAGCAGTAGAAGCTCGATCTAGTGTCGAAGCCGAATACAGAGCAATGGCCCACACTACTAGTGAACTGACATGGCTGCAACATTTCCTCCAAGAGATTTGAGTTCCCAACTTCTACTCCGCTTAAACTATTTTGTGATAATCAAGCTGCAGTGTATATTGCCTCTAATCCTATGTTCCATGAGAGGACTAAACATATAGAAATTGATTGTCACTTCATTCGCAATAAGATACTAAGTGGTGACATTTCTACACCTTTTGTGAAATCTGCTGATCAATTGGCAGATATGTTCACTAAGTCTTTGTGTTGTAATCGGTTGAAACTTATTTGTTACAAGTTAGGCTTATATGATATATATGCCTCAACTTGAGGGGGAGTGTTAGAAAGCATGTAATTAGTGTAATCTCTTAGGGTATAAATGTCTATGGTATGTGTTGTATATATATAGTGATAGGTCAATGAACTATGTAAGAAAAACACTTTAGGTTATCTCTTGTAACACTTTCCATCCAAATATACCATAGTAGACACGAATGAATCATCCTCCACATCGCAACCAGTTGATTGCACTGATGATGTCAATTCCAGCACACTAAGAGATCCACCACCCCTTTGGGCATTACCCAATTCAATCCAGCCCTACTAATAATGCCATCCCATAAGTTCCTCGCCACTTCACAATGCAAGAAAATATGATCTATCGACTTCTCATTCTTCTTACACAAGTAGCACCATTCCATAGCTATCATCCCTCTTTTTCTCCAGTTGTCGGCCGTCAAAATCTTACTCAATGCCGTTGTCCATATGCAGAAGGCAACTTTAAGTGGTGCTGGAACTTTCTATATACCCTTCCAAGGAAATCCACCTGGTTGGTCGACTTGTAGCGCCTTGTAGAATGACCTGACAATGAATTTTTTGTTTCCAAACTAGTTCCACAACATTCTATCCCTCCCAATTCCTCCTACCTACCTGGAATAAAGGAAGCTGTAAAAGTTTGCAATCTCTTCAACTTTCCAATCCTGCAAATTTCTAGAAAAAGTCAAATTCCAATAAACTGTGCCATTGGCTCTACACAGCACATCAAAGACAGCAACTTGTGGTCTTCAACTAGACTGAAACTCTTGGAAAAGCAGAAGACAGGACACTCTCTCCACACCATTTATCAAACTAAAAGCTAATTCTTGGGCCCTTGCCAACCTCAAAATTAACGTGTGATGAAAACGCATTCCACCCCTTCCTAATAAACTTCCAAAGGCTCACTTCATAAGTCCCCCTACCCCCCCCCCTTCGAGATCACAACCATATTTCCCTTCCACTACCATTCTCCATAAC
Organism: Platycarya longipes; assembly: GCA_036559045.1. Taxonomy (NCBI): domain Eukaryota; kingdom Viridiplantae; phylum Streptophyta; class Magnoliopsida; order Fagales; family Juglandaceae; genus Platycarya; species Platycarya longipes. The sequence goes on along the minus strand of CM071789.1, from coordinate 31,786,766 downwards.
GACTCCTCTTCCGATTGAAATCACCATAACCACTTTCCTAATAAAGCATTATTGAAAGTGATCAAATTCCGCACTCCCAAGCCACCCATCTCCTTTGGACTACACACTTTTGGCCATCCCACTAAATGAAATTTATATTCCATCTCCCACCCTTTGAGAAATAAAGATGCTTCCACGCTGCCAATCTTTTATCAGCCTTCCCTACAATCCCATCCCAAAATGATTTTTCTTTTGAAAGTAGCTCTTAAAGGAAGTCTAAGGTACCTCATTGGGAGGGCAGCTACCGTGCAACCCAACAATTCGGCTAAATGGTTGATGTTCTCCACTTCTCCAACAGGGACCAATTCCGACTTTGCCAAGTTGACTTTGAGGCCCGAAACTGCCTCAAAACATAAAAGTACAGCCCTTACGCTTGAAGTTGGTCATTGTCCGCATCACAAAAAATTAACATGTCATCCGCATAGAGTAAATGAGTGATGGATAGCCCATTACGCACTGCAAAACCTGCCAAAAAACCACCCCGAACGGCAACATCCATCATTCGGCTCAACGCCTCCATAACTATAACAAATAGGAAAGGAAAGAGTGGGTCCCCTTGTCTCAATCCCCTCAAATTCAAGAAAAAGCCACAAGGTTTGCCATTGACTAACACAAAAAAAGGGGCAGTCGAGATACATTGATTAACCCAACCACACCGCCTTTCTCCGAATCCTCATCTCTTTAATATATAAAGCAAAAAATCCTAGCTCACATGACCATAAAGCCTTCTCCATGTCAAGCTTGCAATGTACTCCCAGAATATCATCCCTCAACCGGCTGTCCAAGTACTCATTGGCTATCACACTGAATCCAAAATTTGACAACCCCAAACGAAGGCATTTTGAGGTTTTTGTATATTCTGCCAACCAAGTTTATAGAACGGAAATCCTTCAACTCCATGGGTCCCGCGATCTTGGGGATTAAAGGTGGTATTGAGCGATCTCTCAAACTTGTGACAAAGGTGAAACTCATGGAAACCCACATCACATCATCCTTCACCACCTCCCAACAATCTTGAAAGAAAGCCAAGGGAAAACTGTCAGGACCTAGAGCTTTATCTTTTCCCATATGACAGGACATGATGTACTTTAGCTTCCTTAAAAGGCCTCTCCAACCAGCTTAGAACACAATCATCTAGTTGGTCAAAAGATAATCCATCCAGTTTAGGACACCATTCAGTCATTTCTTTGAGAAGCTATTCATAGTAACTCACCATATGGTCTTGGATCTCTTCTTGGGTTTGATACACTATTTTCCTGAAAAAATTACCTCAATAGCATTGTTCCGCCTGTGAAAATTTGCCATTTTATGAAAGAATTTGGTACATTTATCTCCCTCCTTTAACCAAATCAACCAAGATTTTTGTCTCCAAGAGATTTCCTCCAACAAAACCCGCTCTAATTCTGCCACCACCTCAACCTTTCTCTCTACATTACCCCCTCCATCTTCAAGAGAACTCGACTCCTCCCAAAGAAGCCTCTTTTGCTCATTGGTGTGTCTAAACACGTCAATATTCTACTTCTTTAAATCTAGCTTGAGTGCTTTAAACTTACTAGCCACAATGAAACTGGAAGTGCCATGAAATGAATACAAGGCCCACCAATCTCACACCCTTTCCTTGAAGTCAGCCACTTAAACCACATATTCTCAAATTTGAAATAACTTTTACCTCTATGAATACCCCTGCAATCTAACAATATGGGAAAATGATCTGAGCAAACCCGAGGCAATCTCTTCTGGCAGAAATCCGGAAACTACGACTCCAAAGATGTAGAGAGTAGGAATTTATCCAACCTTGAACCCCCTCTACTATTAGACCATGTAAAGAGCTCCCTACCAAGGGGAGATCAATCAAGTTCAAATCAAAAATCAACTCAAAAAAATCCTCCATTGCCCTTGTCAAATAAGAAGCCCCCTCCCTCTCACTAAGGAAGCGAACAACATTAAAGTCCCCACACATGACCAAAGGAAGTTCCCACAAATAATACAAACCCGCCAACTCCTCCCACAGAGAACGTCTTTCACTATCAACATTAGGCCCATAAACTCCCGCAAAAGCCTACTCCCACCCATCCTCAACATTCTTGAAAGAATCAGCAAAAGGGAAGTCTTCAATACATAACTCAACGACATCAACCACTCTTCTATCCCACACCAACACCACCCCACCCCACCCCACCCCACCCCACCTGACCTGAAGCCCTCGATGAAGCTAGATAACTCCACCCCATGAATGCGCTACCCCACAAACTACGAATAATGCTTCTATCAACCATCTATAGTTTAGTCTCTTGAAGACACAATATCGACTTTCCAACTATGAAGAAGGGATCGGATTTGAATTCTCTTATTATTGATCCCCCTCACATTCCACGATAAAATTCTAGATTTCATAAGGAACACACTTCCCCTGACCTTTCATCTTTTCCCTCCCAGCACTACCCTCCTTAGTATTATAATTAATTGAGCATGTTAATCCTTTGGTCTACTTGCTTCCAAGGCTACTAATAAAACCTTAAATTGTTCCTCATACCCTACACAAGAAATTACTAAAAATTGATGTAAACCAGCCACCTTTTGCAGCACCCAATCCTCTAAGCTAGGAGTTGGGCTTGGTGAAATGGCACATAATGGAATAGGACTGCCCTTCTCATTCAGAACATCACCCCAACTCTTGTCCATCACAAGTTGGTAGCCTTTTGTAGTACTTGTTGGCCCCCCCACCTCATTCATCTGGTATGTTGTATAAGCCACCTGCCGCCCTTCATTTGGCTCTGATATTGATCCCAGAAGCCCCACCCCTTCATGAGCCATAGACCCTCCACCCTTCCATGTAACTAGTCCCACAAGGGCTTCACCCCCTCTAGAAGACTTAGAGACACAACTGGCAACCCACCCTCTTCATCCGATCCTTCGTCAGCATCACAAACCTCTACCAACTCACCATCCTCGAGTTCCTAGAGTCGAGTTGGAGTTACTAGCTCGCTATTCTGTTCATCGGCAATCGACGATGGTTTCTATGCCAAAGAGATGACCGGAAGGTCACTCATCGGCATGGCTGGTGGAGGGCTCAAGCCTTGAACCAAAACCGAAATATCGATATCGGTAGAGGCCCGAGCCTTTGCTTTTGGTTGCCAAATGCACGATGGGCCCAGCCCAAGGCCCGAGCCTTCGCTTTTGGGTGCCAAATGCACGATGGGCCCAGCCCAAGGCCCGTTCCTACCTCAGGCCCTATTTCGTTACACCTCTCAGCAGCCCTTAATGACTCTTGACCTGAGCCCGTGTACAAAACCCCCTTATCTCCACCCGCGTGTTTCCTATTTTTGTCATTGGGCCCAAATCATGGCCCGAGCCCAATTTCATAATCCCCTTCCCCTTAACGCAGCATTTTAGCATGAGAACATCTTCCAATAAAGCCCCAATCCGATCCTCCATATCAGATGACACCTGCAAGCATGTTACCTCATTTAGACCCAACAATACCCTGCCATCCTCCTTGCTAGTTTGACCACCTTCTGCAAAAGCCACACACGGCAACACTACAAATTTTGTGGCTTGAGACTAAACCCTTTGTTGAAGCACCTCATTGTACGACCGTTTGCCAACAACTCCTTCGTTGCCTCCACTCTCCTTCTTCTAGTCTCTATTGCCACCACGTGCTCTGTTTCTAAGCACCGAAACAGAGAAGGTTTGGGCGATTTCCTTTAGTGTTTCCCCAAAGTTCTTCCACTCCTCCCCCCTCCTCCCTTTCGACACCACTATCATACATCTCTTCTTCACATGTCCGTACCTAAAATAGAGAAGAACCTGCCATTGGGATTACAACCCCTCTGAACAACTAGCACCTGATCCCCTTGTCTACAAGTTCTAAGAAACTTAGGTTGGCCCAACGACTCTATACATTCCCGCACAACAAAAACCAACCAACCCAGAGCTTCAAGATCAATGGAGATAAATTTCACCACCCTGCAACTTCGCTCCATGATTCTCCACCACCTCTCATTCTCTTTTTTGAATTTGTATACCTTCTGATCAATATACAACTCACTGCGCAACCCCATCATGATCAATGTTACATTAATCACCACTTGGGAATAAATCCATAGGCAAACCACCACTAATGCTCCACCGCCGACGTGAAAAGAGTAACCAAAAAGAAAGAAGAATAAGAAGAGTGTACGGGGAGAAAAGTTTAGGAGAGAGAAACTTTAGTAACTTATAAGTTAGATCTTAATGCCTTATTCGGAGAAATTAAGGAGATATTGACAAATTTGGGAAGCGATGACATTTTAAGATTATGAGAGTTTTAAGGTGTTGAGCAATTAAAATAGATTAATATGGGCATTTTGGGTTAAGTATCGAAATACATTTCGACCAGTAATTCAAGAAGGTTGCGCTTGACTATTTTATAGGTGATGATCGGTTTTCTGTTGGCACTATTGTGAGGAAGTTTCAGAAAAACTAAGAGGTTCAAGTAAGTGGGGTTCATATACTAACTTTGCACAAAAAAATGAAATGAGGTTGGCTTTAAAAATATGCATGTTTGTTTTTTAAAGAAATATGAAAACAATCTTGGATGTTTATTCTACATATGCATAAAATCTGTATAAGAGAGTATTTTCTGACATGACTGATGTAGACATAAGCTAGTTTTTGTGCATTATGTTTCTGAATTGAAAAAGAGCGAATATTAATCTTTTTAAAAAGTTCTGTTTTGATGAAATGAAGATGTTCTCAATCATGAAATCTAAAAGTTCTGCTGTGAATCAATGAGGATTTTTTTTTTTTTTTTTTTTTGATAAGTAATAATCTTTATTAAATAGAATGAAACTAGGCAAAGCCCAAGTATACAGGAAGTATACAGGTTGAGACACCTAATTACATTCTAGTGGGTTGCATAGAGAGTAAAAACTCATGGACATTCGCACCCCTCAAAACGATAGCAAAAAACCACTAAAGAAGAGATCAAACAAAAAAATTCCAGATATCTTCCGTTGCACGCTCCTTGTCATTGAAGCACCTATCATTCTTTTCCAACCAAATAACCCACACTAAGCACAAGGGAATCATTCACCACACTACTGCCAAATGAGCACAAGGGTGAGACCTATTCCAGCATGCTAGTAGATCCACTACACTTTTAGGCATGACCCAACTCAGCCCAGCTCTATTAAAGATACCAGCCCATAACCTTTCAGTCACCTCACAGTGTAGAAGTAAGTGGTCTATGGATTCCCCATTCATTTTGCACATGTAGCACCATTCCATAAAAATCATTCCTCATTTTCTTAGAATATCAACCGTCAAGAGCTTCCCATATGCAGCTGTCCACATAAAAAAAGCCACTTTGGTTTGTACTAGGAACTTCCCATATTAAAAACACACAAGTTTTGCACTCCTAGCCCCCCATTCGCAACATGTGAAATGATTTCAAACATGTGAAATTATTTTATTATGATTTCGAACATGTGAAATGATATAAAGTTATTCAGTACTTGATTTTGATATGATGTGGCATCTAAAAACTTTGGCATGAAATTCTGAATATGTATTCTGATAAAGTCTGATTTTGCTGTTTTGTTCTGTTTCTAATACGGCTCCGCCAGGAGTATAATAGTGGCATACGGCCCTGCCATGGGTATAATAATAGTATACGGCGCCGCCATAGGTATAATAGTGACATAGGGCCTCACTACAAGTATAAAATGACCTAACCCTGCCATGGGGGTTAAACATAATATTTGTCCTAATATGATACTATGAGATGAAATGAATATGATGTTCCAGATTGGATATACTAAGAGATTTTGTTTTGGGAAAAGTTTATTTTCTAAAAAGTTTCGCTCGGATGTTTTGTAACAAGTTTTGTTCATGCATTCTAAAAGCAAATATGTTGTTTCAATATTCTGAAAGTAAATATTTTATTCTGCATACCGAAGTTTGTAAATGCTCATATTTACATACTAGTATATGTACTCTACTTATTGAGTTATTGATAACTCACCCTTTACTCCACAATATTTTACAGACGTTTGGATTTTTCAATTGACGATCAGATTATGAAACTTTAAGTGAGATGATTTTAAAAATGGTAGATTTAAGCATAGAGAGTTTCTCTATGAGTACTGGCAAAGTTTATTAAGAAAATTTATTGTGTTAGCATTTTGAAAATTTGATTATATTGAGGAAATTAGTTTGAATCAAAATTTCTAAATGATATTAGGAATTTGGAGTCTTTATTTATATTGTTGAAATGTGAGTTTAAGAGATAAGAAGAAACTCTCTGACCCTGCGGGACTAGAGCGTTACAAAGAATCTTTTTGCTGAAGTAATTTAATTATTGCAAACAGTCTTAAAGATTATTAGATTTGGTGTACATGCTCTCCCTCGCTCTCTCCATTCTTTTAATTGGAATTTACAGCAAATCTAAAAATGTTATTATAGCAAATAAATAATCTTAAAAATTTTTAAATTGATTTTCTATTTTTCTAGAATTAAATTTTGGCATGATATCTGGTGTTGATTGAGCCCTTAAGGATCCATTCCCTACAGTTTTCAGGATTGCATGTTAACAGAAGGCATAAGTGGCAGACCTAATGGAGATGTCAGGTGGCTCAATCAATGGAATGTGAACTTTATTAGGGCCACCCGTGATTGGGAAATTGGCAGGTTTTCTCATTTTTGCAGCCTCTTGTACTCCTTGAGGTTAAGGACTCAAGAACTGATAAGATTTGGTAGGACCAGCTAGAAAAGGTACATTTCCTGTTTATTCCTACCATAAGACCCTTATAAACCCGCAAGATAACATTTTCCTTGGAAAAGCATTCGGAGAAATAAGACGCTTCTAAAGGTGATATTTTTCACTTGGACAGCTTCTTTAGGCAAGATCTTGACTATGGACAACTTACAGAAATGCTGGATGAATGTTATTGAATGCCATTGTGCGTGCAGAAACTGAACCAACGAATTCGCCAATTATGAGTTGGGCGCTATTTTTATTAATATGATCTTTAATTATCAAAAAATATTATGAAATAAAATTTTTAGTATATGTCATATGATACCATCATCATTTTTAACGCAACCAGACTCCAGAAATTCTTTTCCTTCTCATAATTTTAAACGTGTCAACCAGACATCAGAAAATAAGTCATTCTTCCAGACTTGCAATTTTCATCATTTTACATAGAAGCAAATGCAGCCTCATGCCTCTCTTTCAAAACCATCAAGGAAGTAACAGGCAAACAGGCAAGAGAAGAAAGGGGAAGGAAGAATATCATATTGTATTGAAAAGCTATATAGATAAAAGTAGAAAAGCTATATAGATAAAAGTATGGCTACATCAAGTTTGTATGAACATTCCAAATAGAGTCAAATACCCATTTTGAAAGTGTTAACCCCAGCACTTCTCAGATTCATGCACACAACACCTAATTTACTGGCACACTCCCCACATGGAAGTAAAAAAGTATAAACATCAAAATCATTGGTTCTTGTTGACCATAAACTATAATTAAATTTGCATGGATGAAGCTATACTTTCCACAGGACCTGTGATCAATCAAAGTTACTCAAAGGGTTGGCCCTCACTGGACCTTTAGTAAATTTGACTCCTAGACACATGACTACAACAGCATTCACACCCAAGAAAGCTGTTTTACTAGAACACCAATGTGGAACAAGGAAAGCATAGACTTCAACCAACCGACGAAGTACTCTGTATGGGCAAACTAGCAGCTATTTAAATAAAGAAGAGTAATGCTATATACAGTTGTAGAGTGCCTAAGTACTACGAAATCGCTTTGAAAAAGAGTTGGACCTACTATTAGAAAAATAGGTTTTTTTCATGTTGATCCCGTATTTACTCACTTTTTTCAATAAGATTGCGCGACACTTGCACACTCTACGACTGCAAATATCATTTCTCAATAGAAAAACATTTCACATGCAATGGATTAATGATGCAAACTGCAATGGCATCCAATTAAAGTTTCTAATAGTAGAAACTTTCTCAATACAAAAGTAAGAACCAACTGCAAGATTTGTTTTTTAATCTTTACAGAAAACCCTTAACAGTTACTAGTAAAGTAACATAAAATTATAACTTACTTAATATTATACAAAATCCAAAAGGTTATGCTGAAACACAGAAAGCATTACAACTATAATAATTCATAAAGCACATGATTTGTAGGTAAATGAACATTTGATTTCAATCTAGTCTGTAGTTACCTCAATATTCTGTCATTAACAGGCAGGATTTTGTCCTTGAGGCGAATTTTCTTCACTGCATACTGTCTTCCATCTAATTTATTTTTGCACAACACAACATGACCGAAACCTCCATGACCTGTTTTTGCAAAGTTAAGACTCCAAGTGTTGCAATATTTGAAAGAAAAAAAAAAGGCCAAGCCAATCAACAATAATGGTATATATAAAACTTTTTTTTGATAAGTAATAATGGTATATATAAAACTTATGAAGAAAAAAACCTCCAAAAAAAAAATAATCAGTGAGGTTTGGTGGAAACTGATCTATCAAACAAGGGATTGAGAAAGTAACTAGCATCCCATAAAATAGCAGTTTCAAATTAGAGTCAAGCAGTTAACATTTTACAGATACTAACAACCCATAGATGAGGAACCATTCAAGTTTGGGTTCCGCTTCTAAGTGGTCCGGCCAATTATTCCACCAAAATCATACTAGACTCGGTCACGTGTGATAGAAAAGGGTATAAGGAAAAGAAAATAGGAAACTGAGGATAACCAACACTTTCGTATTGCCCATCAGACTTCCACCAAAATCTTTCAACGCCAACCAGACCAACTCAGTCATTCACTTACCCAGGCCGTGACTTGCCCGAGTCCATCGCAAGTGCAGTTCCACCGCTGCCCTTTGCAGTTCCTCTAGTGGTTATACATCAATCAACGTTAAAGGAACAATGTAAAATCAATAGTTGATGATAAATTTTCTCCAGTTTGCTAATAATTTTACTTCTTAAAACTTTTACCAAACAATTTGTGGAAAAGATTTTCTGTGGTTTCTGTCAATTGGTCTCAATACGCTTTCCAAAGGGTTTCTCAATCATTTATATAGAGGAAAGAATTATACATCATGTTGCCAACTTCTACCTACTAACCTCCAACTACCAATTACCAACTATACATCTTGTTGTCATCTTTACAAATAAGTCAAATAAGTCAAACAAATATTTACACAACTTTTAACTACTAACCTCCAACTACCAACTACTAGCTACCCTTATTATGCTATGCTGACACCCCCCCTCAAATTGATGCGGGTTGATCAACAAGCATCAATTTGATTTTTAGGAAGCAATGTCGATGGCGAGTAAGAGCCTTGGTGAAGATATCAGCATTTTGTAATTCAGTAGAACCATGTGGAAGAATGATAGCACAAGCTTCAAAGGCTTCACGAATATAATGACAGTCAACTTCAATATGTTTAGTGCACTCATGATAGATAGGATTGACCGTGATTTGAATAGTACTTGTATTATCGGCATGTAAAGGTGTAGGATTAGTCTGAGAGAAGTTTAACTCAGCAAGCAAATCTCGAAACCAAATAATCTCAGAACAAGCAAGGGACATTGCCATGTACTCAGATTCCGTAAAAGACTTAGAAACTCTATCTTGCTTCTTACTTTTCCAAGAGATCAACGGATCACCTAAGAACACATACCAACCAGTGATGGAGCAACGTATATCAGCACAACCAACCCAATCAGTATCACTATAAGCACCAATTAGCTTTTTCAATTGACATATACGCTATGTACACAACTTCTAACTACTAACCTCCAACTACCAACTATCAGCTACCTATTTACACCTAATTTCTAACTACTAACCTCCAACTACCAGCTACCCTGATTATGCTATGCTGACAGTTTCCACCATGTGATTTCTTTCTTCTTCACCAGTTTACATTCAAAGCAGACATATTAATAGTAAAGGAAAAGTCTCTAACACAATTTTGCCCAACCAGGATGACAGATAATTGACATTCAAAGCTGTCCTTAGGGTTTTCCATTTTAGGGCATACAAAAGAGGGATTTCAAGTGTGGTCTTCTTCGGCGGTGGGCTGCTTCTTCGGCAGTGGCTGGCACTAGTTCATCATCCTCGGCTTCACAAGGCAGCGTTGTTTAAAGGGGGTGCAAATGGGCTGTGTAATAAAGGGAGGGGGGCTGTGAAGAGGAGGGGGATTGGGGGGTTGTTTTGCGCAGGGGAGGGACTTCGGGATAGAGAAAGCCAAATTAAATTTGTCGTTGGGTTGTTCATTCCATGTAGTGCTGGTTCACACTATGGTGGAAAGCCTATGTGTCTAAAAATTATTGGCAGACTGTTAATAGAGGATCCTTAGTCGGACCAATTTTAAGGAATTCTTTTCAAGTTTTCCACTTAAAAGTAACTCAATCCAATATCTTTCCATCTATTGTTCCTATGATTGTATAGAATCTCTTGGCAGTGTCTAGAAGACATACAGTCTCCTCTCCCACAATGTAGCCACTACATGGATAACTTCAACCCTTCACCAGAGGAGCTTTCGTCAGAAGGAAATCGATGTATCCAGGCTCTCAATTTTTTTTTCTTGGATTGCATAATAATTTTGTTTTTGTAAGTACATATATCATATTAGTTTGTCCATTGATAATCTTATTGAAAAAAAGCAAATTACGGCGATTGGCCTAGTACGTGAAAAGAAAGGAAAATTTTTCATGTTGCATTGTCCAGTTGCTTAGGAGCTTTAGTGTTTGTTGTTTCCTTCACTATGGTAACTTGGCCATGGTGTGCCTTTGAACCACTATCTAGCTGGCATGGAAGAGTAGACTAGTTAAGTAACCAATTATCTAGGTAGAAAATTTTTATAAGTGCATATATCCTGCTATTTGGCCATTGATAATCTTTATTAAGAGGAAGCAAGTTATGGTGATTGGCCAGTATGTGAAAAGAAAGAGAAATTTTTCATGTTGCATTATCCTGCTTAGGAGCTTTTAGTATTTGTTGTTTCCTTCACTGATAGTAACTGGAAAAACCATAGTCCCTCTTTGGTATGCTGTCTAGCTGGCATGGAAGATATGGCCAGGAAAGTAAACAATTATCCAGGTAGGATGCTGCTTTGCTCTTACTTCGATTGTTTATCAAATAGCATACCCTAACAATGGAGAATTTTAAATTTCTGGATTCCTAGCATCTTTATATTCTTCTTTTTCTTCCTAAGCAGGTGTAATGATCCAATGAAAAGCCCAATCTATGTCTTGGCTTATATTCCAAAAGGAATAATCCAAGTTACAAATTAGAACCCTTGTACTCATAAATCACAAAAACTTCTGCCCACCAAGTAATGCAGGATCTCATTTGCCAGCCTCCTATACTCAATCCATCTGAAATAATACCCCCCCCCCTTTCGGCCAAAAGAAAGCAATGTAGGATCTCATTCTCCAGCCTCCTGTACTCAATCCATATGGAATAATACAATCTCTCCCTTAATCCCCAACGCCTCTGTCAGGCTATTCTGCTTTAGGTAACACAACTCAAATTCCACACTTCGAGCAAATGATTCACCATGATACCATTCGTAATGAGCCAAGAAAAATTCAGGCCACATGTTATATTCCAAAGGACTGGTCAAGATTATAGTTGAAGCATTTTGAAATCATTATAAATCCAAGGAACTCTCCTGCAAACTGCTCTCCATTTTTTTATTCCTTGGACCCACTATATTTAGCATTTTCCTTCTTGTATAAAAAGAAAAATATTTAGTTGTTATAGCGACATCTATCCCCACCAATGCAACTCTCTGAGAATAGTGGGCATTGAAGGAGTTATTTCTTTTCATCCACCACAACCATTTTCACAAAAATAAAAATAATAACTCCAATGCAAGAGGAAACAGCAAAGCAAAACACATAAGAGCGCTTCCTGATCCCAACAATTATACCGTTCCTTTTCACTACCCCCCAAATAGTAATGAAGGTTCTCTAAAGATTGCCACCACTTTTGGTCTGCCCATGAACCCCAAATTCCTAGGACACTGAAGAGGAGCATTCTAGATCACTAAACAACACAAAGCCAGATCTCCTATCACGCTCATTATGAATACTTGATAAATGGGTAACTTACACTGAAAATAACATTTAGAGATCAAGAATCATTAAAGCCATCAAACACAAAAAAGAACTTAGTTGTAGGTTTTTTTTTTTTTTTTTAAAAAAAAATATAAAGAAGAAAAACCAAGTTTAAGATCAAATGAAACCCACATTCAAACGGAAGCAATTGCACCACCTCAAGTGGCTGTAAATTAAACTTAAAACTACATGAAACATGTATATGAATTTACCGAGGGGTTTTAGCTCCTCAAAGTCACTAAGAAAGCGAGAGCTTGGGAGGGATGTGCTTGGATCTTCAAAATCAGTGGTGGGCTTCCAAAATTGAGATATTCTCGATGAAACCTAGGCAAAATTATAGAAACAAAAGCACAACATGAATCAGATTTAGAAGCTGGGTTCCAGTTGCATGAAACAAAATCAAACAATGCGATAACTGACCATCTGTTTTTGGAAAACATGATCAAATGTTTTGTTAAAAATTGAAGATGGTTTTGAAGCCAAATCTCGAGCCCATTCTGAAATGATCTGAAAGCCAAATTAACTAAGATTAGGCTCCATATGACATGACTTATCAAACTTTAATAACTTCAACCACACACCCCTTGACTGTACAACTCTTTGGTTATTTGTGGCAAAGCTTCATCCAATGGCCCTCTAGAAGCACAAGCAAGGCGAAGTAGATGAACCTAATGTAAAAGATACACACAAACAAATTAGGATTCACTCTAAATGGGACAAAAAGAAAAGCGGAAACTAAAAAAAATTACCATTATTAGATCACGTTCAACCATTTGGGATTCTTGGTCATTACCCACAGAAGCATAAGGAAGCGACCCTGAAGCCTCATTGCTGAATTCACCATCATCATCTTCTGTTGTCTTCTCCATTTCCATAAACTGCTTTTTTTAGGTATGTCACAAGCATAAAATTAAATTATGTATGTTCAGGTAACAAAAACTCACACATATATATCTCCCATACAGCAATAAGAATGTCCAAAATTTCTTGTGAAATCAAAACTCATTCTTTATCCAACAAATGAGTAATCCCCTCAAACAACTTTTTGCATTTTAATTTATCCCCACCTCCACCCCCCCCCCCCTTTTTTCTCTTTCTCCCAACACCCCCAAAACTTAAGTACACAGTATGCATGCAAGAAATAAACTGATATAACCTTGGGAATGAGTACATTCCACTTCTGATAAGAGAACATTTTACCTATAAAGAGAAACAGAAAACTAAGTACACAGTATGCATGCAAGAAGACCCTACTAAAATCATTACTTACCAGGTACAAACATGAATCCAAACATGGCAATTTAAAAAAAGTAAAGCATCTAATCTTGTAAGACTACACAACCCTCAGTTAGGTCCAACATTACTTACACCTCTCTCATCATCAATAGCATCACCAGCCAATTCCTCCTCTGGAGACCCACATGAATCAGACAATGATATGCTCTTATTGCTCTCTTCAGTCTCTTCATCAAGGGTATCCAACTTGGCAGTAGGAAAAGGCAATAAACCTTGCATTGTATCCTGTATTTTCGATGGCTTTAGATTCTTATCTAGTCCCTTTTGCTGATAGTCATATCCAAGTTTTGAGCCCTCTAATGTATGGGGTTGCACTGAAGAGTTCACCCCACTTTTTTCGTCCATTTCAAATCCCCAATTCCATGACTCTTCCAGAGCCACTGAAGAGGTCCATAAAACCATAAACAAAAGGTCCCCTCTTGTTACTTGAAGATGTGATTTCCTTCTGAAAGAATTCCCCACCGCCATCCATGGTTGAGCATGCAACCTTCTACAGAAAAATGATTAAACGGAAAATATTGCATTAAACAAAGCCAACTGTTAAAAATAATAATAGATAACTCAGAAAGCTATTGCCATGACTTTGCCCATGTCAACAACCAATTCAAAATGGTACTTTGTTGTGTTCATATGTGAATTGAGCGCTTAGAAGGTAAACCCCCCCCCCCCCCCCCCCCCCCAAAAAAACACACAAAAAAAAGTCTGAACAAATTTGAAGAAGGAACGCGTGAGAATCAAACAGTCAAATCCAGAAATGGCAGATGATGAGGTTGGTATTAGAACTAATCAGCAATGAATAATGGTACACGTAATTCCTATCAGATCTAAAACAAGTTAATCTAAGAAAAAAACCGGCAGACAACAATTTAAAAAAAAAAAAACCATCAATAATCTATATATACTATATAATTTTCAAAACAAAAATATTACTATCATGAAGCTAGATCATCCACTATCTCATTTCAAAACAAAAACATTAGATGAAAATTATTCCTATAAAGCCACATTGTACCTCCTATGATATTATTGTTAAGAGAGCTGCTAGAGCCGCAAAGAGATCCCACAAACTCACATCATCTAATTTATCACTTTTTATTTTCATTTTTTCTGTTTTTCATCTATACCCCTGCATCCACCCCACCCCACCCCACCCCACCCCGAGTCTCCATCCCCCCTCCCATTCCCAACCCCCCAGGCCCAAGATCACACTAGCTCCGACGTCGCTGCCATCCCACTTCCACACTACCAGTTATTTTTTGACACATACCCATCTCTTAGTCTCTTTAATCTCTTCCATGCCTCTCTCTCTCTCTCCCGATTCCTCCACTCCTTCTCAGACCCATCTGATCTATTTGTCTCTAAGCTCATCAGCAGTTCCTAAAAGGTTATTCTTTTTCTTTCCCAGATTTTCGTTCTTGTTTATGAAAAAAAAAAAGTGATTTTTGAAGGGTGGGTGAATTTGCTTCAGACCCAGAGATTTGTGGATTCCATGAAATTCGTAGCTTCTTTGTCGGAAAACTGGCTTCAAGAATGGTGGCTCCACAATCAGTAATATTGAATCAGAAAGATATGGTTGCAGAGACAGAGTAGGAGAATTGTCGACTTTTCCAAACCTTCAATATTATATTGATTGGGCACCTAAGAAAGGGAAAAAAAAAAGGACCTCCGCTTGGCAAAACCCAATTAAACTCTTTTAGTTTATTTTTCTTACTTACCCACAGCTTTCTAGATAGCCAAACAACGGATCAAATGTTCCAACAAACATCAACCTCTAGACCTTTCTAAATTATTGACAAATGCAAAATAATATGCCAACTGGCAGCGGCAGCAGCGAGATGGTACAGCACCATGGGTTGCGGGTTCGGGAATGTAGGGGGACCCAGGGCGCAAGGGGGCCTCTGTTGGGAACAGAGGAGACATGGGGCGCAGGGGAGGAATTTTTTTTTTTTTATAAGTAATTTTTATTGGCGCAGGGGAGAAATTGACAAAAATAAAATGACATGGCACAATGCCATGTCAGTTTGTGGGATTCCTTTTGTGGAATCCCTTTGTTTCTCTAGTAGTTTTCTACTGTTAAACGAAAAATAAACCACTATGTATTATAGATACTGAAAGAACATAGAGACATGACTAAATTCCTTATCAAATGTTATTACAGAAAAAGTGGTTCACAAAGATGGGGTATGTTTGGTTACAGAGAGTTTTGAGAATGTTTTTGAGATGTATCGTCTATTGGGTCTTGGGAAAGGAGAGAGAAAACTTTACAATTATTTTTTATTTTATATTAGGGTTTGAAAAAGTAGATAGATAGATTTGAAAAGATATTTGAATATAATTCTTATGAACAGCCTTTGTTTGGTATTTGTAAAAATAATTTTAATTTGTGTTTGGGTAATGATTGGGTGAAAAGTTGAAAAGTTGAATTAGTGTAATTGTTTTAGATTTAAAGATGTTTGCTTTGAGATTTTCAAATTTTTCTTGAAAACTTTAGAAAAATCTTGGGCAAGGCCATGGAATCCTCAACTGTTTTCTTTATTTATTGTAGTGTATGTTATAAAATGAATCTAAAACAATTGATGCATCTTTAACATATTTAAATGTATTTGAATAGGTTAAAATAAAAACATTTTAAACATATAGATATTATTTTTAATTAAATATCTTAGATTATTCCCGCACACTGCATGGGTCTGTGACTAGTGTGCAATTAAACACAAAAACAATGAACACTCCTAATATGTTAGATAAATAGGTATTCTACATTAGATTGATAAAAAGTTATTATCAAAAAGCAAATTCATAAAAAGTTGAAACCCCAATAATGATTAACTGTAATAACTTACAGATTCATGTGATTGACCAACTGGAACAGTTTCAGATAGGAATTCTTGAGCGGCCTCCACTAAATTGAATATCATCACCCGTCCTTCTCGAGCGTTAGAATTTGCCTGAGATAAATCCATCATAAAATAAACTTCAGTAGGTAAAAACAATTCAAGCACTCATATAGGACATCTTCTGACCTCATCGTCCACCCCATTGTTTCAGGGAAGAAAATACTATTTGGTCCCAACACCCATTGGCCATAACAACCATGGCACTCTCAGACAAAAAAAAAAATTACCAGCAGACATGCCACATGTGCACATATAAAACAGCGATCTAAGCGAAATTTCATGTCTCATTTCAATTAAGAAATCCAGACGGGGAATATATGTTTATAAATGTGCAATCACCTGGCTGCTATTGTCGCAGCTCATAAGCAAATAGCAGCTCACAAATCACAGCTGAAAAGTATATCCACTTATTTACCTATATCTCCATGCACCTGGACCTTCCGTCCAGTAACTGTCTTAAATAGTAAGTAAACTGAAAAAAGTTCACTTAGAAAGAAACTTGATGTATCTTATAACCCAATATTTTAACAGCAACAGAATTCTTGATAAGCTAAGATCATATGAAAGCGGGAGAAAGGTCAACTCATACCTGATCAGAGAGGAGAGCTAGAAGCTTATCAGCATCGCTCTTTGACAAACCATTCTCGGGAGTTATCTGCAACTTTGGACACTTGTAAGGATATCCCGGTAGGCACCTAATAAACAGGAAACAAATCAACAAGAAGGAACATCATTTGATAGATGATGGAAACAGAACAGGGTACAACCTTACTAACCTAACTAAAAGAAGAGCAGAAACATTTAGGTCCTCATAACCCATATCCTTTGAGTAAGGCCTGCACAAATTTCACGTAAAACTGAATGAAATTATGAAAAAAATATTATAGCTCATTATTGAGACTTGCGACATCAGAATGGCAGAAACCTGAGCTTAATAATTATTTGAGGAGGTGATCCAGGAATTATTTTGCAGTCTTCTTGAAATATTGCACACCTAAACATCACAGTAAGATGGAAAGGTACAATCCAAGTGTTAGCCACCATGGTCACCGACAAACTTGAACGCATGTGGTTATTATCGAAGTAAATTGAGCCTGTAATGACCCATATACAAGTACACATTTAATAATTTCCTTTTCGTGGTCAAATGAGACATCTTCCCTCCTAATAAGGGGTAGATCTTGTATTCAACCTGTGCCATTTAATTTCAAAAGATGGGACACATTAACATTACAAGATGGGAGGATTTGGAACCCCACAATTGAGCCTGCTATGACCACTATCAAAAAGGAAACTAGTTGCCATAGAAAACGTAGGATTTAAGAACAAAATACCCAATAATGTAATATCTCCAGATCTTGAACTTAAAAGCCTCATAGTAGAATAATCATGAAACATAAAGGATGTGTCCAAATTATATAATTGAAAGCCCATTACGCTTCTTCCTAGGGCTAACTGCATTACATCTAAGGGTTCACAACATAAGTTTTGACTAACATTACTGAAATTCAACGAGAGGATTTATTTTCATCATCTGTGTGTACTATAGGAAGATTTCGTAAAAATACAAAGTTTTCTTTATTTCTTTTGTTCCAATATACTCTTTGCTAATGTTTTATCCTTTAGTATTAGTTATAACTGCATTGATTAAAAGTTTAGAAAAAATTTATACAATGAACGTACAGAAAACTTCCGATTCCCAGTCTTCATCCACAGCATCATGTCCACTTCATGATTACCAAATTGCAAGGAATACAATAAAATGTAAAAATCAGAGATAGATCCAATTTCCCAATCAGTGAAGCTCTATTAAAATAAAAATTCCACAAAAGGAACCCACTAGAACAATCCAGCAACTCAGACACCGAAGCCTCCTTATTAAGAGCCATTCCAAAAAGAGAGGGAAACGTGGTCTTTAGAGCTAAATCACCACACAATAAGTCATGCCAAAAGTTGATCCTCACACCATCACCAACCTCGAATTTAATAAACCGAGTAAAATTGTCCCACCCATTTCTAATATACTTCCACAAACCAATACCCTACACACTTCCAATTCATTTGAACACCAAACCCCTTGCAAACTCCCATGTTTCAAATCAATAATAGTCTTCAAAAAGACTCCCCTTCTTGGCTTCTAGATAGATTAAAAAGTTCTTTATCAATAGACACATTTTATTGATAGAATAGGCATAGTTCAACTACACGGGATATATACACGAGCAACACCTAGTCCTAATTCTCTAGTGATACAAGGAAACCATAGATGTTAAGACTATTAAGCCATGGATATATTGAAATCTATTACAATCGACCAATGGAACAAACTATTAAAAAATAAAGTTCTAAGCTCTTTCATTAATCTCACAATCTTTAAAACTTCTTTTTATATGCATTAGGTGTCTGGAACAAAATCTTAATTAATACCGATGGTGATAAGCCCTCAACAAGATATTTCCCATAAACCTCGAGTAATTAAAGGGGGAACTCCCTCAATCCGATAGCTCCTAGAAATTGCTTGCACCCAAAGGTTCAAATCTTAGACCTAGAGGAAGCATAGCACCAGACCAAGACCCTTACCACTTGAGCCAAACTTCAAGGCATTTGAAACTTCTCGCATTCCTTTCATTCCAAGACACCACTATAAATTTCATTGCTGAAATTTATAGGTTACCACTTAATCGTATCCAACTTGCTAGTTTTAGATGGACAACTCAAATCTAGAGAACCCAAGTTACTTTGCAAATTAGACATGGAGAAACCTATGATCAAATCAACTGGAAGTTCCCACTTTATATAATTGCAGATGTGGTTTTGGGGAGAAATGGGTCAAGTTTTGCATCTCTACAGTTCGATTCTCTATCTTTGTGAATGGCCCTATGATGGGTTTCTTTGACTCCTCCCGTGATTTGAGATAGGGAGACCCGCTCTCTCTTTTACCTTTTTTATTCGTCATGGAAGCTCTTCATAAGATGATTATGGGTCTTGTTGAAGGTGGCTTTCCCTATGGTTATTTTGGTAAGGAATTCTGATTATGGTTCCATGGATATTTATCCCTTGCTTTTTGCTAATGATACTTTTATCTTCTATGGAGCAAAATTTGAGCATATCCAATCTTTGAGGCCCTAATCCTTAGTTTTGAAATTGTCTCGGGCTTGAGAGTTAATCTCTCAAAGTCTGAATTGGTGCCGATGGGTTTGTCCCTTACACGGAGAATTTAGCCTCTATTCAGATGTAAGGTATCATCTTTACCCTTAAAGTATCTTGGCTTACCATTGAGTGCTCCATTTAAATCAAAGAGGATTTGGAATGGCGTGATTGAAAAGGTGGAGCTTAGAATATCTTCTTGGAAGAGATTGTATTTATATAAAGGTGGTAGGCTCACTTTGATTAAAAACACTATTTCTATCTTACCCACCTATTTTCTACCGTTGCTCCTACTCCCCACAAAGGTTGCCAACCATGTAGAGAAGCTACAATGGGACCTTTTGTGGAGTGATTGGGGGAAGGTTTAAAACTCACTTGGTTAATTGGTCACTTGTACATACCCCAATTTCTGGGAGTGGTCTAGAGATTCGTAACTTGATGAAATTCAACCAAGTCCTGTTGGGTAAATGGTTGTGGAGATACCAAATTGAAGGGCAGCCCTATTGAAGTCATTTATAGGTTCACAATTTTGGGATGATGGTACTCGAATGAGGTACGTGGCACATATAAGGTGGGTTTGTGGAAATAAATTAGGAGACATTGGGAGATCTTCTGAAGACATGAACATATTGTAGCTAGTGATGGCTCTCGTACCAAAAATTTGGGACGACAAATGGTGAGATGAACGTAGCCTCCAAAACACCTTTCCTGGCAATTGGCATTATTGAGATTGCGCAAGAAAAGGATGCAACAATAGTTGATCTCTTGCTCTTTTCTGGTGGCTCCCCGCAATGAAATGTAGAATTTATTAGGGCAATTCAAGACTAGGAGATGGAGACCATCACAGAGTTCTATGAGGCATTGTATTCTGTAAGCATGACAGAGGGAACCATAACTAAATTGAGCTGCAACCCCTCCAAGAAAGGTAAAATCATGGTCAGATCGTTTTACCAAGTTCTAACAAGCATTGGAATAACCATATTTCCATGGAAGAGTATATGGCAAACAAACGCTCCTTCAAAAGCAACTTTTTCGTGTGGACAACATCTCTAGATAAGATCCTCACCACAAATAATTTAAGGAAATGTCTAGTAATGGCGTTGGACTGGTGTTGTGTGCGTAAGAAAAATAATGAATCAATAGATCATTTTGTTTTACACTGTGAGATGGCCAGAACTATGTGGGATGATTTTTTTCGGTAGAATTGGATTGTTATGGGTCATGCCTCTTAGACTGGTGAATTTCTTTGCAACCTGGAGGCCTCTGAAGCAACTCACAAATGGCAATGATCTAGAGAATGGTTCTAACATGTATATGTTGGTGCATTTGGTGGGAGAGAAATGATAAAAGCTTTGAAGACCATGAGAGAACAATGGATGAGCTTAAAGTTTTTTTTTTTTTTTGTAAACTTTTTTCTCATGGGCAGGGGCTATTGCTTGTAATGGGCTACATGTCCATGATCTTCTACTTTTGATTGTAAACTCTAATGAGGTTATTCTCATGTATATTCCCTGTGTACATGGCATTTGCCTACTTCTGTAAATAAAATTCTTGATTACCTATCAAAAAAGTATCCAACTTGCTAGGAACCCAACAACCCATTCTGGAACCACTCAATCTAGTCCAACTTTAGCAAAGAAATAGTAGCATAGGATCATGACAACCTTGCAATGAAGAAATAAATGATTCATCAACTTCTAGACAAATTAATATTTGATTGCTTGTGTTAGCGTGTAAGTCAATACCTACAATTGTTGAGCCTTTTAGCTTTAGGTCATCACCTTTTTGGTATATTTTGATTGAACCATACTTTAATTTTATCGTGGCTCTCAAATATCATAGATGTGTATATCTACTAAAGCACAAGAGAATTGTTATGTTTAAAACCTTGTTTGGGTAACAATGTATTCTCAAATATTCTCAAAACTTCTCATAATTTCTTTCCCCGAATCACTCAAACACAAAACACTTTTAAATTTCAAATTTTTAACTTTTTCATCTAATCATTACCTAATTATTATCCAAACACAAAACCCAATACTACTTTCCCAAACTTCCAAACAAAACACAAAAAACAATAAAACATTTTCAAATTTCAAAACATTGATAATTAATAAAGTTTCAAAAAAAAAATTATATTCAAATATTTTTTTATTTTTTTAATATATTTTTATTCAAGTTTTCTCTCTCTTTTTCAAAAACCTAAATAAAACATCTTAACTCAAACTATTTCACCGCTATTCACAAATACTTTCACTATAACTTACGGCATTTTGAGATATTATAAGTGTCCAAACAGCCCTAAGTTTTATGTTATTAGTTTATTACTTAATTTTCATGTTCCATAATACTCTAATAAATTGTGCTAATAGGCTAAATATTTACCATCTAGCTTTTAATATCTTTTTTAGCATATTTTATGGATTTTTTGTTATCAGACATAATCTTTAAAACTGTGCATTTTACTTCAATCAGACACGCACTTGAGCTTTGTGCTTTGTGCCTAGGCTCTATCCAATGTTTCGCTCAACTGAGCCTAGCGCTGCCACCAACAGTGACCTTAGTCCATGCAACACCACACTAACTGACATCAGACTGCTCGAATAGGTAGATGCTAATACTTCAGAAATGTTGGTAGCTTGTGCATCTATATAATGAAATACGTACTTATAATACTTGAAAGTTGTCTTACCTACAAAAAAGTCATCGTCCAATGTTTTGACATGATGACAAATATCTAAGAGTGCAGTTCCTTTTATCTCATACACACAGAATCTCATGTTCTTAAAACAAACCATCCTTGAAGACTGTAAAACATATCGTGATTAAAAGGTTAGTTGCTGACTTGCTATAGGACGAATGCTTCCCTGGCACGGATATACAGGAAGGTTGAAATCAGACAGAGAAAAGCTGCCAAGGCCCATTTCAAAAAATAATCTAAATTCAAGCAAATAAAAGGCCCCAAGAACTATATTAAGAGTAAAGTTGAAACAAAAACTGCAAAGCAACTGGTCATTCCAATGTGAAAATGCAGTCTGAAATCCATACATAACAGCTAATGTATTAGGGTGATTTAATTCAAACAGAACCCCAAGGGGTTGGCTCAAGTGGTAAAGACTTTGGGCTTGGGGTATGCTCCCCCAAGTTCTAAGGTTCAAATCTCCTTGGATGCAAATAATCTATGGGGGTCATAGGACTAGGGGATTTTTTCCTTGAATTATCCGAAGTGCACTTGCAAAAAACTTCTTACCGAGGACCTGTGCACTCCAGGATTAGTTGGAATGATGTTCCTGGACACCCGGTGACAATCAAAAAAAAATTCAAGCAGACCCATTTCATATCAGAAACATTGGGTTCATTTTGTAAATTTATGACAACCCTAGGGCTATACGTTATTTTGTGGTTTCTGCTCTTGATACTTTGGCCATGGTCCTAATCTGCAAATTCGTGTTTCACAGCCAAATCACCCCAGCCCAAATCCAAGTTTGAAAGAATTGCAAAACTATTGGTTTATTCTAAGCAATCATTGAGTTATTAATATTGGTTCTTTCTACAAAATTCCTAAATTATATATCTAGTTTTTCAGATAAGCAAAACAAATCCTTCAAGGTGATTATAATTCTTTTCCCCAAGTTCGGCCAAAACTCATCAAGATTTTAAGATACAGCTATTGAGATGTATCATGAACCTAGGATAGCAAATACCAAAAACACCAAGCAATAAAGCCACTTGGAGACCGAGAATCGCTTACAAGGCAGTAATTTCCTCGGAGAGAAGCTCATTATCATCGCCACCAAGATGAGATGTATTATCTTTCAATGGGGTCCTACCCTTGCTCCTCCTCCCACTCCCTCCTCCTCGCTTCTTCTTCTTCGAACTATGCCCCATTCTCACAAACAACGGCCAACTGTTTTTTGATAGACAAGAAAACAACCGCCTACTAACTTAACTTTTCCCCTAACATCCAGAAACCAAGGCCCAATTTAGTCAGAGTTCAATTGCTTAACGGGAATTCAAGACCAAGATCAAAGGAAAAATGGCTGAAAACCAAAAACATTAATAGGAACACATGGGTCTTGAAAAAACCAAGGATTGATTGAATCCTGAAAAGTTAGTGGGAATGAAAGCAGGTTCTGGTGTTTTTTTTTCCTTTTTTTTCAGGATCTGCGAGTTTGCAAGCTATCTGGAATAAGTGGGATGAATAGCAATAGTTGAGAATAACAAAGTAATAACAGATTGGGTGAAAATGTTTACCCAAGAAGGGTGAAGGGAAAGTCAGAAATAAAGATGGTGGCACTGAAAGCCTGAAACATTGATTTTGAATTGAACGATGCTATTATTTCATGTTAGTAGCGGCGTGGCTCATTTAAAATGGATATGCGAGCAATGCAAATTGCAATGGCGATGGTGTGCTGTCTTCTCTTTTTTTTTTTTTTTTTTTTTCTTGTTCTTTTCTTTTCTTTTCTTTTAAAGAAAATGGAAGTCTCTTTTGCGAGAACGACACCACTTTTTTCTTATTATTGTTTGTTCTAATTGGGAACGACGCTAATGATGCGACCAATGCCGTGGCTTATTTTATCTTGCCATTTATTTAAGAAAATGAGAATTTATCTAAAATATGTCTAAGTGGAGTGATATATATCTATCTATACTTCTTTTTATAAAATGATAAAAAAAAACAAAGACAATAGAACATTTATTCAAGATATTCCGAGCTACAAACCATAACTACACTTTTCAGCCATAACAATATCATGTAGTGCCATGGGAGAGACTTCTATCCATAGGTCTTCAAAACCTCATTTTGCACACAATCAATCATTTAATATCACATAAGCACCCCCTCAAAACTCATTGTGAAACAGCATGCACCAAATCGACCTCCATTTGCTAAGAACCCAAAAGAGAAAGAGTTCGATTTCCAGCCTCTACGAACGAGAACATCCTTCGATTTCCTTGTAGAATCATTGCCGTCGACGACGAATCCTTGCCACCAACAATGGCTCTGGTTAATCTCCAACAACTCAACCTACATAACAACAGCTTCTACGGTACATTACCTCCCAGCTCTTCAACGCAACCTTGCTGCACAACCTCTTCCTCTGCAGTAATAATCTTTTTGGTTCTCTTCCTCCTTCGATTTGCAACCTCCCAAGGCTCCAAAACCTCAATTTCTCAAACAATTCTCTCTCCAAACCAATCCTGAAAGCCCCAAAGAATTGCAATTGTAGCAGTTGATTTTTGTGAGAAACAAGGTCTCCAGCGATATTCCAAAGGAGACATGGAGAACCTAGTCCAACTCAATTTGTCAACGAATAACCTCAACGAACCGATTCTAGAAGATATTGGCAAGCTCAACTCTCTCTTTGACACTTTGAATCACTCGTTCAATCATTTATCAGGTAAACTCCCGAAATCTTTGGGAAATTTACAAGAAACAGTAATATGGACCTTATAATACTTATCCCCAAAACTCCAAGAGCACATATACTTTCCGCCCGCAGAAGTAATGTGTTTGCCTAATACTTAGAAGACTCAGGGCAGAAAAGGGGTTAGTCCATCTCCCCTAGAGCCTTAATCATATGGCAAAAATAACCAGCACAAACCAGCTATTAACACATTGATAAAATTAGAGGCAAATGCTAGAACAATATACCACAAGAGAACCAAATAAGGCCACACAGGGAAATCTGAGGGTTCATTCGCAGAGGCTGGATTTGGTGCATGTAGTTTCACAATGTGTTTTGAGGAGGTGGTTACATGGCATTAGGAGATTGATTGTCTGCAAAATGAGGTTTTGAAGACCTCCAAACCAAAGCTTTACTCTATTCCTTATCCAACCTCCCTAATTGCTATTTGAGAAAAACTTTAAATTGGATGGGTGTCGTTTTTAATTTTACACCCTCTAATAGAAAATAGACACGTAAGGATTTACTTATTCTATAGGGGAGCTTATTTCATTCAACAGTCTCTCTCTTTCTCTCTGATCTCTCCATTCTCCCTCTCTCTCTTCTTTTTTCTTCCCCTCCTCTCCCATTCACCATGTCCATTCAAGTAAAACCAGCTTACTTTCCTTACATTTTGTAGGGAAAAGAAGCAATCACTAAAAGATAAAGGAACTGAAAACAAACTCAAAATTTCCTTTCATTTCTATAAGGCAAAATCAGAGTCCATTCTAAGACGAAGAGCATCATCACACATATATTGATCAGAAAAATCCAAAGTTAAAAATTTTAAAGCCTTCAAAATTCACAAAATGAGAGTGTGAGAGAAAAAAAAAGTGGGGCCCAAACTTACTATATTAGAATACAAGAAAAGCGACATGATAGGACTAGAAGGCATGGGATAAAGAAAGAAGGCTAGCAGGTGTAGGGGCATAGGGGTGCAGGTAAAGAATGATTGATGGGAGTTAGGGCATGGGTACGTGACAGGAAAGGAAAGGCAAAGAAAGAAAGGGAACGACGACAGGGAAGAAGGAAAGGCACGCAACAATCACTAAGCAGACTGACACACACAACCTAAGAGTCTATAAAAAGGTCCTCGAGCAGATGAAGACTCTCTCCAACTCATCATCTTCTTCAGTTTTCTTCCCCTCAGAGGCATTCGAGAGCTCCGACCAAAGGAATCACATCCATAGATGTTTATATTTTTCCTTATATAATGCGATATGAGAGACTATAAAATGCTTGTTATAATAGATTTTCCTTCCAAATGCTCGTGGACATAGGTCTTATACCGAACCACGTAAATCTTGTGTTTATGTCTATTTATTTCACCTGCTACTAATATACACATTAGCCGCACCGAAATCTAGTTTGGGGCCAAACGATTCTGAACGAAGGCCAAATTGCACCAGTGGGCCAGGAATGACTCTTTCTCTCGCCTTGGCCTGTTGACCATTTTTACGGCATCAACAGTGGCGTCGTTTATGGGATTTTAACATTTTCTAAGCCAGAGGTGGGAGAAGAATGCTTTACTAACGCACTGAATAAATCGCCAAACATCCAAACAGCTCTCCCAGATAAGTGTTTTCAATTCTTATTTATTTTTATAATTATAAAAGTGAGCAAAGACAAAAAATTCTCGCCCAGGCGAGGGATTTGTCATTTTATAACTATCAAGCCCCTCGCCCTTATAATCGAACCACTTTACCACACAAAAAGTGCACACACCTAGCACATGCTCACGCTGTGGCAACCACTTAAATACAAAAGAAATCTAGGTGCTTTAATTACACTATTTCACCCGTGTGGTACCATACTCTCTCGATATGGATTAATTAAAGGCTAGAACACTTGCATGTATGCCATGCATGGCACAAATCGAAGCACGTACAAACATGAGCTCCGAGACCTATTTCCAGCACACAATAGCCTCGTGGCGACAAGTTAGAGGCCCAGTGGCCTGCCAGCAGCGAAGGTCTGAACCCCCGACAATTTCTGCCCGGAGCCCAGTCATCCCAACTGAAGGGCAAAGCTGCCATGCAGGGTGGCTGGCGGGTGAGCGGGATAAACACTCATGTTCCACTCGTACCCACCACCATGGGCTCTCTAGGCGAAATTCTCGGCCACCACATGCCCTGCCGAAATTCTCTATCGCGGAAGGAGTGGTCACGGGGAAGAGCAGTCGTGCACAGTGAGCACCTGTTAAACACGACCTTGCACATTGTAGGAATATGAAGCCCAGCCCCGTTGGGGCATGGCTGGCCCTAAGGAAGTCGTCGGCTTTGTCTAACTCCGCCAGAGACATGTCGGCTCGCCAGAAACACACGTTTGCCACCACCAATGCACCTGGGATACGCCTCAGGCAAACCACGAGCTCGTGGTCACCTCATCCACTCGAGACCATGGTTTCTTAGTCGTGCCACCCACTCAGGACCATCTCCCAATAGCCCCACCACTCAGGGCTAACTCCAGAGCTTAAAGAACCTGCTTGGGACTATCTTTTGAGACTCGCCACATGGGAAGCACGCCCACAGCTCACCCTTACACACTCACAGCTAGCCCACATGTTCGAGACTCACTCCCAAACACCCCCACACAAGCTCGAGACAACCGTGCCTCGGGGTGGCACTCATAAGCTTGGGACTCCGGACTCCCATCCCGAGTTAACCTCCTTTCATACTTAGACCACCACTCGGGAACTTCACTCATAAGGCATGAGTTCGCCACACTCAGGAAATACACTTGGGGCCTCGCTATACACACTCGGGACCATACTCACACACGAGACCTCACTCACTTAGGATAGCCCACTCCCGTTCGGGAAATGCTTCCGAGCCCAGGGCAACCTTCGGGACTCTCCCTCCCTTCATGCTTCTCAGACCCATTCTTTTGCTTGCTAAAGTTTCTCCTGTTCGAAACTTGTCTGCTTCTCTCTTTTGATTGCTTAGATAGGTTACTCACCATCTCGAATCATGAGAACTCAAAATTTGGCAACTCAACAGGCTCGATTTTGACAAATTTTACCCTCCAACTACGTAGGCACAGACTCGGGCTAGCAACACACTCAATTTGTACTCAACAAGCGTAGGCTCAGATGCAACACCCACAAGTTCATAAAAATCAACTGTGACGACTTAAGATCTCCGGTTGGTATCACTCACAACATGTAAATTCATTTTTCTACTAACGAAATTATTTTCTACCGCACAAAGAGAAAACATTTCTCCCGTGACAGAACGAGATTCTTGCTCTCTAGGAGTGTACAAAAAACCGGCCAACCAACCGAACTGCCGAAAACCGATCGCCGAGGCTGGAACCGACCGCCGCCAACGAAGAACCGGTCAGATGGCGGTTCAAAAAATGTATGAAGTATATCGGTCAGCGTCAGTAGCAGTTCGACCCCATGTCGAACCGCTGAACCGACCGATATTATTTGTTTTATTTTTTATTTTTATATATTTATATAGAAACGACGTCATTTCAATTAAAAGAAAATGACGCCGTTTGTTACACAATACACAAACTACCATTTCTTCCCCCCACGACGCCGTTTTACATAAAAGGAAACGGCGCTGTTTATTGAACCCACGGGGTAAAACCTTACAACCCCCCCCCCCTTCCTTCATTTCGTTCTTCACTCCCCCCTGTGCCATTAGGGTTTATTTTCTCTACACCCGTCGCCCCCACGCCGGCGATCTACCAAGTTCTACCTTCTAAGGCTCCGTCCAGCGTCATACTCTCTCCCTCAGGCATTCTATTTTATCAATTTCATTTATTTTATGTGAATCGACCTTACCGAATGGTGAATCGCCGAATACCTAGCATAAATAGGTTAGTAAATAATATTTAGGGTTTGTTTAATTTGGGTATTGATTGGGACTTAGGTAGTGTTTAATCAAGTTTAGGTATTGATTGGGTAATGTTTACGAGTTTGTTTAGGGTTTGTTTAATGTTTGGTTGTTTAGGGTTTGATTGGGTCTGTTTATTGTTTGATTGGGAATTGGGTAATGTTTAATCGAGTTTAGGTATTGATTGGGTAATGTTTACGGGTTTGTTTAGGGTTTGTTTAATGTTTGGTTATTTAGGGTTTGATTGGGTCTATTTATTGTTTGGTTGGGTTCATTGGGAGTCTGGGACACAACATTTAAACATTGTTTAATTTGAGTATTGTTTAATCTGATTTGGGTATTGTTTAATTTGATTGGGTTTTGTTTAATGATTTAATCAAATTTGGGTATTGTTTAATTTGGAAGGGTTTTATTTAATGATTTAATCTGATTTGGGTATTGTTTAATTTGATTGGGTTTTGTTTAATGATTTAATCTAATTTGAGTATTGTTTAATTTGATTAGGTTTTGTTTCATGATTTAATCTGAATTGGGTATTGTTTAGAACATTGGCTGTTTAGTGACTATTGATCTTAACAATACTTTCTATACTTACATCAGTAGATGGATTCGTCATCAACTCCAATTGATCTTGACAATGATGAGGGGATGCCTAATTTGGAAGAGACCCAAACCCATACACATAATCCCCCTAGTGTCCCTAAAAGTAATACTTGTCCACTTCCTAGAAAACGGAAGGGGAAAGAGCCCTCCTATATTCGTAACCATTTTGAGAAAGTGAGGGTTGTCCCCCGGATGAGCCTAGGGCTAGATGTATTTATTATGGCAAGACTTATCATTGCCACTCAAAGAGGAACGGGACCTCAACTATGAAGTTACATCTAGAAACATGTCCAAAAAATCCTCATAGAGAGGGACCTCTAGATAAGTACCAACAAATATTGATAGGTGAGACAACAACTCAAGAGGGGATTGGAGAGAGTGAAAGTGGTGTGGTGAGGAATATGGTAACCCACAAATATAGTGAAGAGGCAGTGAGGTTAGCCATTGCAGAGATGGTAATTCTTGATGAATTGTCATTTAGAATTGTTGAAGGGCACGGTTTTAGGAAGGTGTGTTGGTCACTTAAACCAAGATCTAAAGTGCCATGTAGAGTCATAGTTGCAAAAGATTGTATGAAGTTGTTTGCATCTGAAAAGACGAAACTTAAAAAGTTGTTTAAAGATGGAGGCATGAGAGTTTATTGATTACCAATATGTGGACATCGATACAAAATTTAAATTATATGTGCCTAACTTGTCTTTCATTGATAAAGATTAGAAATTACAAAAGAAAATCATTAATTTTTGTTTGATCCCTAATCATCGAGGGGACACTATTGGGAGATATATTGAGCAGTGCTTACTTGA
Organism: Platycarya longipes; assembly: GCA_036559045.1. Lineage (NCBI taxonomy): Eukaryota > Viridiplantae > Streptophyta > Magnoliopsida > Fagales > Juglandaceae > Platycarya > Platycarya longipes. The sequence goes on along the minus strand of CM071789.1, from coordinate 31,756,538 downwards.
TTAGGGGATTGATAAAATATTTACTGTGACTGTTGACAATGCTAGTTCCAATGATAAGGCCATTGCCTACTTGAAGCGTTATTTGACGGGGAATGTGTTGGGAGGGAAGTATATACATCTCAGGTATTGTGCACATACATTAAATATTGTCATGACTGAGGGGTTAAAAGAGTGTTGTGAAACCATCGCAATGGTTAGAAATGCAGTTAGATATGTGTGCTCTTCCCCTGCTAGATTAATGAAGTTTAAGAAATGTGCAGAAAAGAAAAAAAATTGAGTGTAAGAAAATGTTGTGCCTTGATGTGCAAACTAGGTGGAATTCAACTTACTTGATGTTAGATGCAGCTGAGAGATTTGAGAAGGCCTTTAGGTAGATGGAGAGTGAGGATTATCACTTTCTCTCTTACTTTAGTGATGACCAAAAGGAGCCTCCTAGAGCTGATGAGTGGGAGACAGTGAGAGTTTTGGTAAATTTTTTGAAGATGTTTTATGATGCTACTTGTCAATTTTTTTGGTCTCTTCATGTCATGGCAAATACAAGTTTTGTGGAGATTTGTATGCTCTAAAAAGAGTTGGTTAGGCTGAGTGAGGCTTCTAAAGAGTCTTTAAGGACTATGGCCACAAGTATGAGAATGAAATATAATAAGTATTGGGGTTCATTGGATAAGATGAACTTGATGTTGTTAATTGTCATTGTGCTTGATTCTCGAAGTAAATTAGGGCTTCTTACTATGAACTTGAGGAAAATACATGATCAAACTCGTGCTGAGTCATTGGTGTCTAGTGTGAAACAATTATTAACAAATTTATACGTCGAGTACAATGATATATTTGGTTCTACCTTGAGTTGTGATTCAAATGTGACCACTCCGACGTCTACAACCTTAAAAGACAGTGAAGAGAATTATAAGATACAATTGATAGATGAGTGGTATCAGGTAAGTGAAGAGTTTGGAACTATAGTTTCCAAAACAGAGGTAAACCAGTATTTATCAGATGGTTGTGAGGCACGCAGTCCATCTTTTGATTTGTTGGTCTGGTGAAGAAGTAATGAGGTGAATTATCATATACTTGCGTGGATTGCACGAGATTTGTTAGCCATACCTATTTCCACTGTAGTCTCAGAGTCAGCATTTAGTACGGGAGGACGTATACGAGATCCTTTTCGGAGTTCATTGGCTCCGAAAACAGTTAAGGCACTTATTTGTACTCAAAATTGGTTGTGACAACCGTTAACCACAATTGATCTTCGAGATAGCATGGATAATGTTGAGAGTTTTATGGTAGAATGTGGTAATATTTTTTTCATTCAATATTTATTTATTTTTAGTAATTCATTATATTTGTTTTTTTTTTATCCAAGTTTATTAACCTTTTTTATTTTTTTATAGAGTTGGGAGAACAAACAGGCGTCGCAGGTATACAAGATTGAAGAGTGATGATTGAAGACACTTTTTGCCTTTTGTTTATTGTTCTTTGTCTTTTTTTAAATGTTGATTAACTTTGTTTGTAACTTTGTAATTTGTATTTTAGACTTTTAGTTGCATGCTTATTGTTATTACTTAAAACAATTTGTGTTGCCATGTGGCATGTTAGTTTGTATTTTTAATTTTATGTGTAATTTTATTAAACATTGACTCATCTAGTAGACATTTTTATTGTTTACTTAGTAGTTAAAATTAGAAGTTAAAATTTAGTTGTTATTAAATTATTAGTTAGTAGTTATTTTTTAAAATAGATATTGATAATTGACTACTAGAATATTGATAATTGATATTGTTAATATTGATAATTGACTAATTGAATAGATGAGAAAAAGTTCCAACAAAATTAACAAATAAAAACTTAGGTGTTAAAAAAAAACAATTGAATATTTGAATGGCCGGCCCAAATGGGGCCCAATAAGGCCCAAACGGGGCCCAATAAGGCCCAAACCGATTATGGCGTCGACGCCTCACTGACGCCGACGTGCCACCGATACTGTAAGGTCAGTGGTGGTCGACGAATCAGACCAATAGTATGGTCGGTTGGGTGTCTGTCGGTGGCAATTTTGCCACCGACGCCGACAATGTACAGTCCTAGTGCTCTCGTCATATGCAGGATACCAGGGAATCGAGGGGTCGAGACTCAGGACCTAGCCCGCTCGTAAATCCTCGCACACCATTTCGGCCGTCACAAGTCGAGACTCGAGGCTAGGGCCCCAGCCTGAGCATAATCATAAACCCTTATATCCATCTTCATCGCCAACTCAGGACACCAGCAAATAGCGGGGTCGAGACTCGGGCCCTAGTCCGCTCGTAAATTTTTGCACCCTGATTCATAAGCAAATCGCAGGGTCGAGTCTCGGGCCCTTGCCCACTCGTAAACCCTTGTATGCCAATTCACCCGCCACGGGGACGAAGCTCATGGCTAGGGCCCCAGCTCAAGCATACTTATAAACCCCCATCTCCATCACTAGCTTAGAGCACCAACAAATTCACCAACACATCTCTCACAACAAAACGAGCTCTGTGCTCTCATCACACACGAGCCGCTAGCACATCTCGTCGCCAGCTCAGAGCGCCAATGACTCAAGGGTCGAGGCTCAGGGCCTAGCAGAAGCACACTTGTAAACCCCCGCATAGCCATCGGATTATTATTGTAAGTGTTTGAAATACTGGCATATTACGACACTTTATTGACAATCATTTGTTGTAGGTTTTTGTTATCTCGAGCCTAGAAAGAGAACTGCCAACTCCTCAAAGTTCGAGGTACACGATATCGAGACAAAATTCCCACCACCTTCTCAGTGGTGATAGTTTGCGGGGTAAAAAATAAAAGAGAAAGAAGAAAAGAAGAAAAGAGAGAAGAAAAACTCAAGCACAAAAAGGTTCGAGGTACATGATATCAAGACAAAATTCCTACCACCTTCTCGGTGGTGATAGTTCGTGGGGTAAAAAAAGAGAAAAAGAAAAAAGAAGAAAGGAAAAGAGAGAAGAAGAGAAACTCAGGCACAAAAAAAAAGACAATGATTAAGGCGATAATCGAGTCGAGCTTTGGCTTGTCGAGCTCGACTCGACCCAAAATATTCGAGCTCGAATCCAAATTCGAGATTTTTATTTATTTTTTGTTCAAACTCAACTCGATAAACTAAATTTCCAATTCGAGCTCGAACTCGAGCTCGTCTCACAAACGAAGTCGAACGAACTCAAGTCGAACTGAACTCAAGCTCGAAGCTCGAGCTCGAATTCAATTTTTTTTTTAATTTTTTGAATAAAATTTAAAAATAAATAAATAAATGAAAATCAATACTTAATATCTAATTAGTTAAAATTTATTCATCATAACAATATGTTATATGCTTACATATATTATCAATAATACACATAATATGATAGTATATATGTATTTCATATATGGTTCACAAGTACTAATATATAAAATTATTAAATTTTATAAATGAATTATTGTACAAATTATAAAATATAGCTATGAAATATATTCATTATATAGATATAAATAATTAGATTACAATTACATATTTAATTATAAAAGTGCTATGCTTATATTATTATCAATACATATATATATAACATATATATGTGTATATATTTATTAATATATGAATGAACTTTAATCAAGTCGAGCTAGCGAGTAGATTCGAGTCCAAACGAGCGAGCCTTAACCGAATAAAGTTGAGTTTTGTCGGGTATGTGTCATTTATTAATCGAGCGGGTATCTACTTTCACGAGCGATTTTTTTTTTTCACAAGTCGAGTTTGATTCGAGTTTAACCGAGCGAGTACCGAATGGGCTGTCGGGTAGACTGATTCATTTTACAGCCCTAATAGTGATTGGATAAAGCAAAGGCACCAAACAACCATATGCAGTTGAATCCATCTCTTGCCACCCTTGAGATTCGCGCTCCCATGCTTGTGGTCGAGCTTATCTCTCGCAATGCTGGAGCTCCGTGCTCCCACATTTGCGGTCAAACCTATCTCCCGCCACCCTCGAGTCCGCACTCCCACGGTGTATATGGGAACCGTAAGGTGTCCAATAAGAAGTCATGACAAGAAAAAACGGCGTTCGAGCCCCAATAATGATATGAATATGTTAAGTGGCACCTAAAATAAGAAATGACGAAAAGTATACGAAAATGATGTCATTTGAAAATATGAGTCAAGAGGTTTTGTTACATGATTTTACAAGCAAGTGCACGATTTAAGTTAAAAGAAAGACAAGATGATCAAAGACGACATGAACATATGCATCAGTTAAGTCATGAGTCCCATGTTGCATAGTGTGTATACGTTTGTTTGTTATTCACTTAAAGAAATGCTTGAAATGCTTCCGTTGAAATACTTATGTACTTACTAAAAATTTTTGAAATCTCACCCCCTTTATATCCTCACTATCGTTCATCGTTAGAAAACGATAGAAGTAGTTACAGGAGACGATGGTGATGGAGAAAACGACGACCGGGGAGACTCCCCAGACCCCTGATGGTCTGGTAACCTCTCCCCCTTTTGACGTAGTGACCCTGATTTTGTATGAGCAGCTGATAGCAGATATGTGACTGAGCGTGATTTTAGAGGCGGTTGGTCGCCAGTGTATAAGTTGCTGCATGTCTTTGGGGATTGACAGGTCCTTGTTTATGGATCGCGTTTATATCTCGGAAGCAGGGAAGTGCCTCCTATTAGGCAAGTGGCTAGGCCTGACTCAGTTTCTTTTCGGACCCGGCTTGAAGGAAGTCAAGGACGAGCCTACTTCTAGAGTCGAGGGTCGTGGGGTTAGCACCTAGTTGTTATTGGTTATATATGTTTATGTATTTTGGGATTTTCCTCTGTTTTGGAAGAAAAAATAGCTTATGAGCTGATGAGTTATGTTATTGTTATCTTAATGAAGTTATTTTAGGATACTAGAGCTATTAAACCATGTGATATATGCTGTAAAAAGACTTGACCTTTTTCCGCTGCAAAAATCTTTCTTTACTATTTTTTTTTTAAAAAGGCCTATGTACGATATGAGGAGTGGCGAACTTCCTTGTGTTGCTCATTCCCGACATTTTACAAGCAAGTTGTATTTTTAAAAAAAATATATATATTGTAGGTGCGTGGGGGACATAAAATGTCAAGACTCCCACAAGTTTTACAATATCTTATAAATATATCTAAACTCATCTAAACATTCAAATATATTTTAAACTCATCTAAGTAGGTCTTACAAAACTCACTCAACTATCTCAACTCAACTCATCTCGACATCCAAACGCAACCTAAATTGTTGAGTTTAAATCAACTCAAAAAAGTTTAAACTCAAGCTTGAGTTTGAGCTCAAGATTTTTATCTAATCTTTATTTGCATTTGGCTCGATAAGCTAAGTTTTTAACTTGAGAATAAGTAAAGTAAACTCGAGTTGAGTCAATCCTGAATTATTTAATTTGTAGAATTTGAATAAAATTTAATAATTAAGAAATTAGATAATAAAAATTTAATTCTAATAGAATTTCTACAACTACCAAGTAGACTCATTATTAAATTAAAAAAATTATAAAATTATAAATAATTCATGTAACTATTTGATATTTATCCATAATAACTATATATTATATGTCTACATAAATTACTAATGCACATAAGTATGGTAGTATATATTAACATTTCATATATGGTTCTATACTCATGAAATTATTAAATTTTACCGACTAATTATTGTATAAATTATAAAATAATTATGAGGTATATTCAATACATAAGCATAGGTAATTAGGTTACGTACTATATATTTAATTATAAAAGGTGCTATGCTTTATTATTAATCAATATATACATATGTATCTTTATACTTAAAAAGCGGTTATCCTTAGATGAACAGTATTGAACAGCAAAACTCCTATCTATTCCCTTCGGCCACGCACACTGCTATCCACAAGTACACTTCATCGCTGACCACTAAGTCTTATGGCCACTTCTGGCATCTCCCCCATGCTCCAGCAAACAACCTCCCACCGACAAATGCCTTTGGTAGCCCTTCCCTCAGCCACACACGAGTCCAACCCGAAATGGGTACCATATGGGTTTCTCTACATTGCGTCTCCATACGACGCCGTAAGCACCGCCACCAACTCTCAAGTCTCACCACCACCTCTGGCACCTTGCCCATGGTCCGACGAATGACCTCGCACCGTCGAATGCCCTTGGCAGCCCCTCCCTAAGCCGCACACAAGTCCAATCCCAAATGGGTACCACAAAACCCACGGCCTCCAACCCGAAATGGGTACCATAAATGGTGCAAAACGCACCGTTTTGAGGACATGTTAGCTCACTCTAATAGATGCCATAAACAGTGCGTTTTTAATGTTTCTCTGATTTCTCTCTACGCATCGATTCATTTATTACTATTTCTCTATACGCATCATTTCATTTATCACTTGTCACATAGAATATAAAGGGGCGTTGTTAGCGACCCCGAGAAATGGGACCCGATTGAGTCTCGATTTTAATTTTTTTTTTTTTAGTTTTTTTTACAAGATTTTTTAAGTGTTTTTAAATAATATTGTGATTTTTTTTATATTTTTAAAAAATATTTTAAGATGTTAAAAAAATATGTAAAAAAATATATTTATTTTACACGATTTTTTTACATATTTAAACATTTTTTAAAAATATAAAAAAATCACAACATTATTTAAAAATATTTAAACAAAAGTCATATAAAAAAACTATAAAAAAAAAAAAAGAAAATGGGGACCGAATCGGGGTCCTAATGTAGGGGTAAGTAACATTTTCCATTATAAAGATATCTACTTCCAAGTTCGCACGGTAGATTTCTCTCGTCCCTTACCAAATGTTATCTGTTTATTTTTCTCCTTAGTTCATTCTCGTAATTGAGCTCGCTATAATGATTTTGATTTTTCTTACTTGAATAGTTCATCTGGTTGGATTTACTGTCTTGTAGTGTGATGTTGTGCGGCGAGATGATGTTTTAGCCTGTTGATGGGAGCGATGGAGGGTAGAGTATTATTTTCTGGTTTTTGGTTATCTATTGCCGTGCTTTGAAGGTGTAGTAGTTTGAGACAGCGCTGGAAGAGATAAAGAAAAATTTCTTTAGCGTATGTTTTTGTGGTCTTCTTTCTCTTTTTATGCATTTGTTTATTTTTGGATCATAAATATTTATTTATGCATTTGTGGTCTTCATGTTTTTGCGATAAATATTTATTTCTTCCAATTTTTGTTCAAAAATGGTATGTTTATTTTTTTTTGTTTCGCTGCTATGTAAATGAATAGATGCTTCATATTTTTGTGATAAATATTTTTTCTTGCAATTTTTGTTCAAAACCGGTATGTTTCTTTTTTTGTTTCACTAGTATGATGTAAATGGATAGATGCAAGATCACCTAAACATATTTTTTTTGTTCGAATAATTATTTCTTCCAATTTTTGTTCAAAATGGTATGTTTATTTTTTTGTTTTGCTGCTATGTAAATGGATAGATGCTTCATATTTTTGTGATAAATATTTTTTTCTTGCAATTTTTGTTTGAAAATGGTATGTTTCTTTTTTTGTTTCGCTGGTATGTAAATGGATAGATGCAACATCACCTAAACATTGCAATAATGAATGTTTGAGGTATTAAGTAAAAAGGTTAAACCTTTCTAATCGGTTTTGAACTTTATACATACATATATACATTTGTGGTCTTCACGTTTCATTATCTTTTTTTTTTTGGTTTATGCATTTGTTTATTTTTGGGCCATAAATATTTATTTATGCATTTGTGGTCTTCATGTTTTTATGATAAATATTTATTTCTTGTAGTTTTTTTTCAGAAATGGTAATTTTATTTTTTTTGTTTTGCTAGTATGTAAATGGATAGATGCTTCATGTTTTTGTGATAAATATTTTTGTATAATTTGTTTCAAAAACTATTTCATTCTTCAAAAGTATTTGCTAAATTTGTTCTTTTTTTTCTATGCAGTAAATTATTCATTAATCAATCATTTGTAAAAACATATAACTTTTGTAAAAAAACTGTTTGACCCAATTAGGCGAACGTGCTTTTACCGTATGTTTTTTTGGTCTTTATTTATTTTTTATTTTTTGGTTATGCATTTGTTTATTTTTGGGTCATAAATATTTATTTATGTATTTGTGGCCTTAATGTTTTTGTGATAAATATTTATTTCTTATAATTTTTGTTTAAAAATAGTTTGTGTATTTTTATGTTTCGCTTATATGTAAATGGATAGATACAACATCACCTAAAGATTGCATGGAGTTTGTGGTCTTATATTTGTGGTCTTCATTCTCTCTCTCTATTTTTCTTATGCATTTATTTATTTTTGGGTTATAAATATTTGTTTATGCATTTGTTGTCTTCATGTTTTTGTGATAAATATTTATTTCTTCCAATTTTTGTTCAAAAAAATGGTATGTTTATTTTTATGTTTCATTTGTATGTAAATAGATAGATGCAACATCACCTAAATGGTCTTGGAACAACAACAACCACAACAAAAATGACAATAAAGGAGCATGTGGTTCCATATATTCAATGAAATTCAAAAATTTCAATTAACAAGGTTCCTGGTTTTGGACATTATATATTTTTCATTCATGCTTCTTGCTTAGTTTTGCATTATCAGTTGTGATTTCGTATATTAATTACCATATGTTTTTATTACTTGTTTCATTTATGCTTTTTGAACAATAATTTGTGTTTTTTTGATTGGTATGAAAGGAAGAAAAGTTTGATCTCTATAATTTCACAAACCAAGACTTTGTGATCCATACATTTCCAATATATTGCTGCATCTTTTTTTTTTCTTTGGATTCATATGAAAGAAATAAAAAATTTGATGTGTATATGCGACTTTTATCATATATTTGTCATATTGGAATACTAAAATCATACTTTATTACACAGTGCTTTGAGACTAGGTTGGGAGAGAGAGGAGAATTTCTTACCATGCGTTGAGTGTTCTTCATTGGTATGTTTTTGTAGTTTCATTCTCACTTTGTTGGTATGATTGTGAACATCTTCGTTGGGAAATTTCACCCCAGAGAAAAATTCATTTTTTATTTTTCTTCTATTCAAGTTATTTTTTACATTGTTATGCTATTCCCTTGAATTAGATCGTAGTAATGAATTTTCGAGAGATGAATTTCAGTTTACCTAAATCTCGAACCCCATGCTTGATAACCATCTCATATTCTCTATTTCTTGGTTGTGTGTTGATGTCATTGACCAAATAGTTCTCATTTTCATTTAAATCTTTGGATTAGTCTTTGTATCAATGTTTTAGCATTTGTGTTGATTTAGTTTCTAATTGTGTGTTTCTATAAGAGTAATGCTTCTTGTTTATAGCTTTTTCTTTGGGTAAGGGGTTGATTAGGGGAGTGTCTTACTATCAACGACTTCTGTTCACCAACTTGGAAGACTATATCCAAATTCTGTATTGGGTGATGAACGAAATAAAATGTTTCTATGATGCAGTAAAAAAAAAGATTAGTATGATGCAATACAATGCCCCATGTCAATAAAGCGATTGATTGGTAGTATGCGATATCGTGCATTACACAAAAAACATTTTCTAATTATTATTAACTTCCTATCAATTTTTAAATTTAAAAGTATGTATATAACACGCTCTCTAATAGACAAAAAAAATATTTTTTTATTATTTTCATTGAGTATGATTCTTGTTAAAACTTGGCCAAAACCAAATTGTTATATATCTTTATTTTTCTCTCTCCAGGTCTTGTGCATTGAGTCACTACGATTCCAATCCTTTCAACAAGGAGGCAAACCCCTTTGGGGTGAGTTCTACATGATCCACACATACAGATTTTTATTCATGTTTGTGTTCATATTTGGTGGTTGGATTTTTGAATTTGTGGAATTGGAGATGTAATAGCCCATGAATTCATTGCATTTTATGGCTTGCTAACTTCGATATGGTTGTTAGATTTGCTTTTGGCATTACTTATATAAAAAAAAAGAGAGATTTCCTATCGTCATTGCATTTCTGTCATGAGTTAGAATTTTAAAATTCTAATCTCAATGTGGTTCACATATCTATTTTCTAACGTGTATTTTTCTTCTTCAATAATCCAACTCTATTTCTACAATCAAACAATTTAACACTCTATTTAGTTGTAGAGAAATTTAAAAAAATGAGATAATACTCAGTTTTCAAAACTTCTAAGTTAAGACAAAGATTTTACTTTTATAATAAGCAAAATGAAATGTGCAAAATTATTAGCAGAAAATATGAGGATAAGCAGCATAACCTTGAATATATAAATCCACACAAGCAATAAAACTTTGGAATGCCTATAAAATAAATAAAAACATATCTCCAGCTATGGTTTGTCTAAATTTATTGTTGTTTGAATTAGTAACTTGCAACTTAAATAAACTATGTTATTCTCGTTGATCTCAATTTTTTTTTTTATTGAAGGACCATTATTTGTTAGCACAATTAATGATTTTTGCTTCTTCTTCTTTTCTCCTATTGTTGGTTTTTACTGTTTGTTATTTTTTTCTTTTCTTATTTTTTGATCATCTGTATATTTTCTTTTCTGTTTTAATCAATTGTTAATAGTTGCTTTGAATTATGGGCTGCTATAGTAGGGTTGATATATTGATTATTGGAGTTTGATGTTAGCTATTGTAGATTTATGGATCCAATTGGACTTTCTAGAGTAATAAGAAAGAAAGAGTCAAATTGTGAATTCATCAACATAGCTGGAAAATAGTATGAAAGTGAGTTGTTATTTGTGAGATAAATAGTATGGGTCAAATGTTTGTTATTCATAAATAGAATGGGTCAAATGTTTGTTATTAATAGTTGAAGTTCATATGATTCATTATTAGGTGATCTAAAAATGCATGTATGGTATAAATATCTTTATGTGTAAATATCTTTATGGAAGTAATGGTCTATCATGTTCATATTATATAAAATAATAGGATGAAAATATTAATATATATTTCTTTATAGCTACTTAATAACTAAAGGGTTCATTCTTGATTATGATGTTATTAAAAGGGTCATAAAATTATTTTTATGCTTGCAGGTGCTGTGCTTCTAATTCCTATTCTCTTTTGATTAGGAACAGAGTACCAACAAGTATAAAATTCATTTCTTTCTTGTTAAGGTTATTTAATGGATGATGCTACTAAAGAATTGTTGTCAATGTTAAGGTTATTTACTCATTCTAACTATAATTCTTAAGCATTTAAGGTATATTTATTTTCTCTGTATTGACTATGGTGTATAATTTGCTTGACTCTTTAGAAATCTTGAGGTTCTTTCAATTAATCAATACAATCGATTTACTTTTCTTATTTATTGTGTTTTTAGTTTTATTTTTAATGATAATTTTATTTTTTTTAATCTTTTCTCAATTTTGGAGTGTTAGTTTAATATTACTACCCAAATGTAAATGTGATAAATTCATATAATTTAAGTTGTTACTACTTGTTGGTCACATCATTTATCTGCAGGTCAGATCTAATAATGTCTATAGTTAAAAATTGTAATTTCTATTACTGATATTTTTCAAGTGTTATTGTTGCATTCAACTGATACGTCACAGATATCACAAAAAAAGAATTACATTCAGGTATCTTTTATTTTTTACCTTTTTCTTTTTTAATTCATAATGTTGACGAAGTTTGCTATATTTTATTTCTTTAACCTAATGGTTTACTAGATGGGAGTTTATTTTGAAGTGCAATTTTGTAAAGACCTGGAGTGCCATCATTTCTTTGTTTTAATTTTATATGTGTATATTCTTTCATCATCATGAGTTTTTCTTGTCAATTGAATAAGATTCATGATAAAGAATTACAAATTGTATAAAGAACAGCGTCAAGAATTCAATAGATAGATTTGTATTTTTTTCCTATTTTTTTCAAAGACAATTTTTTATTTTGTGTACTATGTATTAATTATGCTTCATCTGGTTCTAGGCTATTATATCCAATTGTCAATACGAGTTGTTTCGTTGCATGTATAAATGAAGTATGGTAAGCCCACATTAGTAAATCAATACAAATTTATCAAGATATCATCAATTGCCTTTTTTCTATCTTTATGACTTAAATCATTGTTTATAACAATTTCCAAGGTATTGGAAACATTCTAGAATAAACAATTGGTATAGGACTTTTTCATTAGAACAAAAAGAATATGAACAACGAGAAAGAAGAGAAAGACATATTCAACAAAGAAGTTCTACAAACGATACTATTCAACGAGAAAAACAATTTCTTACCCAACTAATCCTTCATGATGAAACATATATGTTTGAAGTTGATGTACAATTAATGCACAATATTGAGGAGGTCATCCCACATTGTACAAAAAGACAGTGCATTTCTCAGGCTGATGTTGAGACCAGTGATAAATCTTTCATAAAAGAGATTGAACATTCTTCTAATCTTGATAATTTTTCAATTTCTTATCAAGAAATTAACACTATTGCAAGTGTGTCAACATAACCTCTTCTTCTAGATAATGCTACAGTGTCTTTCACACCTGTGACAATAAGTACATATACAGAAAATGTGTAAAGACTTAATCAACTTCTAATAGAGTAGGTTTATTATACACCCTTTACTTCTCAATGTACTTTTCAATCAATCCTCTTATATTTACTATTCACATTCTCAGCCTTTTATTCAATAGACTATTTTTTTACCAATGCCAACTCATCTTTAAAACAAGGATATCAATAGCTTCTCAGGATAAGGAAAAATGTATAGAATTTGGTTGTATTTCTCTCTCTTTGATTTTTCCTTTATATGCAGTATCATTCAACGATAAGTCTCTTAACTCAGAACACCTTTAAGAGTATGTTTGATTTCTTTGGTTTTTATTTGTTTCTTTGCCGTAGGAAAGCGGCATCAACAATTGGCTAGCCTTAGAAAAATACTACAAACAGTGCTATCTGGGTTAACTTTGTTATCGCCACTTCCATTTTGTAAATATTGTGAAGCAAAAAGATTCCAACATGAGATAAATGGTTTTTGTTGTGCCGATGGAACAATCTTTTTAACTACAGATGATATTTCAGAATAATTATACCATTTGTTTACCAGTAACATGGCTGAATCTGTCAACTTTATTACCTATGTGCGCACATATAACAACAAGTTCGCTTTTACCTCATTTAGAGTTAAATTTGATAGGGATTTATGCAGAAGGAACCGAGGAATCTATACATTCCGAACTCAAGGTCAAATTTATCATTACATTAATGACTTAGTTCCTTTGGATGGACATCCTTCGTATCTACAACTTTATTTTTATGATATTGAACATGAATTAGAGAATTGTGTTCATGACACTGGAAGATTGGATCCATCGATTATTGCTCAACTCATGGCCATTCTTCATGTTAATCCCTACTCAGCTTTCTTTCAAAGTCTTGGAGATTTGCCCAACTTGGAAAACCATGAAATCCATATTAGATTGGATGCTGGTTTAGTTTAGCGTGTTTTTAACGCTCCCTCAGCTTCCTAAGTAGCAGTCATTTGGATTGAGGATGATGATTCAGAATACTTGAGAGGACGAGATATTGTGGTGTTCAATCGTGCAAGTGCGAGTTATATAGTCCAATATTATTTTAGGTATTATGATCCACTGCAATATCCATTATTATTTTTCTTTAGTGATACTGGTTGGCACCAAAGAATACTAAAAGTGAAGAAAGGGAAAAGATCACCACAACAAGTAATAAGATTATTGATTGACCCCCAACAATCAATAGTAGCTGAGCAAATTCTTACAAAGGAACAACAAGGTCAAAATAATTATTCTTATTCTAATTTGTAGTTGTTTCAAATTAAAATATATAAATTTTTTACTAGTTATAGTTATCAACTTACAATGTTGAAAAAGATTAGAAAAGAACCTGTTGTCTCATGTCGCGGGTACTACTGTTACAAGTTTTCAATCAGAAAAATTATAGATCTATTTAGTTGTTCTCTAGCCATTTATTGCAACAGTTTGTTGTTAATATATATGTCAAAATTGAAATATCAAGATTGAATTATTTTCATAGTAAGCAACAAGAGGTGTACCAATGTATAGTTGATAGCATTTCAATTAGAGAAAGTAGTGCTTCCAAAATTGGCAAGCGCATTATTTTTTTCTTCTTTTATTGGAGATCCAAGAGACATGTGCAAAAGATACATAGAAGTAATGGCTTTATTGCAACGCTTTGGAAAACCTAACATATTTTTAACCATGATGTATAATCCAAGTTGGAAAGAATATTGAATGAGTTGGGTCTGTGAGAAGAGGCACATGAAGATTTGAACAATGTTTTGAGATCTAAATTCTTTTCAACAAACCGAGTCAATGAAAATGCCCAAAAGCTATTACATAAAGAGTTTTTAGAGGCTTTTGTTTGGAGCGCACAATATAAAGAATGGACTCCATGAAAGAAGAAAACTGTTATAAGCCATATTATTATAGCTAGCTCATTTGAGGGGGAAGTGTACTACTTACGGATATTATTAAATCACATAAGAGGTATTTTGTAATTTGAGCACATCAAAATAGTTGATGGTACCATCGCACCAACCTTTCGCAAAGCAGCTATGTTACATGGTTTGTTTAAAAGAGAAGTTTACATGATTGTATGCAAGATACTTCCTTATACCAAATACCACACAATTTAAGATGATTATTTGCAACAATCTTGGTATATTGTAACCCAATAAATCCCAGAGAACTTTGAGAATGTTTTAAACAGGATATGTCAAGTGATTTCAAAACCAATGATACAACATCAATAGATATTAGGACCAAGGTCTTACGAACTTGAATCAATAGGAAAAGACATAAACATGTTTCATTTAATTGAACATGATATTTCTTTTGATGAGAACGAAATCGAATTAAGGGAAATAAATGATGAATCTTCAGTTTTAATATCTGAGAAAAATCTTTTAGCTTCAACAACTCTTAATCTTAAACAATAACAGGCATATAAATCAATTTTACAGAAGATCCTTCTAAATGAGCTTGCTACATTTTTTATTAACTGTCCTGCGGAACAAGGAAAACATTTCTATATAGAGCACTCCTTGCTACAATGAGATGAAAAACCTTAATTGCACTTGCAACTGTATCATTTAGTGTTGCTACATCTATCTTGCCTGGTGTGACGACCCGAGACTTTCTTTTCGTATTATTTAATTTAATATTTATTTTGATTGAATAGTTAATTGGGTAATTAGATAAATTATATTGAAAGGTGAGAAAAAAAAGGCAATGGGCTTAAGATTAAGACTTTGAAACTTAGGATGAGCTATTGGGCCTAGGAAGGAATGACAAGTCCACAAGCCCATGAGGATGACCCATGACCCACCAAACCCTACCCATGGGACACTTGTCACCCATAGGAAAACCCTAGTAAGTCAACTACAACTAGTAGGTGAAAATGAGAAATTACCATTAGATGAGAGTTTACTAGTGGGTGAATGGTGAGGTTGAGTGAAGAATCTTGTGAAATAATTTTTCCTATCATTGGAATATTTGTGGAAGTACTAAGGTATGACCTATTTTACCTTGACTAGTGCATGACATGCTTAATGGAGTGACACTTGTACAATGGAGTGGGAAGTGGAAGGAAAGAAATGGGGAGGGGCTTTCAGATTAGTCTTGTTGCCGAAACCCTTAGGGGTTTTTCCTATGCTATTCTCTTCAATCTAGGCAAATGATCATCATGGGATCATGTAAGAGGGAAGTGACAAGGTAAGGGACAAGTGAGGAGAGGTGTCATGAGGAAAAAGGAAAGGAAAAAGGAAGAAGAAAGGCAAGGTGAATCCGGGTAGGTTGCTGTGTGCACCACTTGGGAGTTCCCTAGGATTGCTTGCAAATCTAGTAAAAAGAGTACCATAAACTTGTGTAAGGAATAAAGTATATGAGGTAAGGTGTGTAAGAGGTATGGTGGTGTAAGAGGAATGAGTGGAGATTACTTGAAATAGAAGCAAAACTAGGAATGGAGGGAAGGAGCATTCGGATGCCATGTGGAACCAAGCCATGGCCGGTTCATGCAAGCTCTTGTTCCAAGAGGTAAGGCCATGGAATTTTATGGATTGACTTGAGAGTGGATGGTTGAGTGTGTCATAGGGTTGAGATGACAAGAAAATAAGGCATGAGAGGGGAGGAGGTTTTGGTGGGAGCTTTGGAAGGCAAAGGGATCCGGTTGATCACTTTCCCCCATTTCCCATCATTGTTTTTTTTTTCCCATGCAACCACCATGTCTAGTCTTGTGTCTTTCAAATCAAGGTATGGTGAGATGTCCTTGACCCCTCAAAAGAAGGGTATGGCCAAAACTCTTGAGGAGACCACCCCTCACTTAGCCAACTCACAAACACACACACAAGTCCTTTCTCCCTACCTCTCGGCCAAGCACCACTTCTCCCTCAACTTTCATTTGTTCTACCTTCTTCTAACTTCTAAACCTCATTATATCCTTAGAAGAAAAGAGCTAGAACAATAATTTTGAGAATGAATTGCTTTTGAAGATGTAAGTGCATTCTTATCCTACCTTTAGCAATCTTAGTATACCTTTGAATGAATTTGATTGTTTGGTTGATTCTTTTGTGTGTATGTTGAAAATGAAATCTTTAGAAGGAAAAACTTGCCATGTTTAGTTTAGTAGGAATTCATGATTAAGTTATTATATTTTCTTAAGTTGAGAAGTTGAAATGATATGTGGTTTAGATGATTTCTTAACATGAGATAGAATGAAGGAAGTGCATGCATGATTGAAGGTTTACTAGCATAATGTTGAATAATGCTTTTAGTGTTATTTATTTAGTAGTAAAAATCAATGTTTAAGTTTAAACACCTTGTTAAAATTAAAGATTATTTCATGTGGAGAATTTGGAATATTTGATGTGGAAGGAGAATATGGTATGATCAACAAGTTGAGTAAAGGTGAGACCATGTTGCTATATTTTAACTTGGAGATGAAATTGTTGGGTTGTGCATGCATATATTTCAGATTTAATGAATTCTTTGGGTAGAAATTATTGATTTGATTATTGTGCTATGTTATGGTGATATGTTTAAATTTTAGGAGAATTTAGATGCATATAAATAAAACGATTACCTTAGCATGATTGATGGTTCTCACTAAAATTATTGGGTGAGTCATTTTGGAAGAAGAAGTGAATAAAATAATACACCAAGAGACCTAGAGTCTTCGGCCAAGCCTTGTTTTAGGGTTAGGATAATACATTTAAAAGATTGGAGTTGAACTAGAGTGCTTAGAGAAAATTAAAAGTCAAAAAGTTAGGAGAGTGTAAAGGGAGGGTCTCGGCCCAACCCTAGTGGAAAGGGGCCGAGTCCCCCTAAGTGCATTGGAGGCCCATTATAACATTTTGGGAAGAAAATGAGTAGGATTATGAGATGCGAAAAGTTTAAAAGAGCTTAACGTAGGGAAAACATCATGTTCGTCACCTATTGCATATGTTCCATGACATGAGTCTCACGTCTCATGCATTAGCACGAAAATCATGTTTTCAACATGTTTTTAAAAGAAAAGAAACTAATTAAAGTTTTATAAGAACCCCAAAGGCTGGGACGGGGTAGTGTCCCAGTGGAACTCTCTGTTCACTCAGGAGTGACTAAAGTCAAGTGAACGCCCCTAGGTCGACAAAAAATCGTCGGCAGACCATATATGGCTCCAAAAGGATGTCCGGAGTGTGGTCGCATCTAAAGCTAGTTGGTGCCTACAAAACGGTGTGGGCCTCGGCCTCACCAATACAGAAAATTTTGTAGTCGCTCGGTGAGTGATCAATCGCCGAGTGATGAAAAGCACGAAAGGGCGCGAAACGTAGCTACTTAGGTTTGATACGGTCGTCGGGTGCTATGGTAACTAGCAGGAACACACGGTGCGTAGGGGAGCCGTAAGGTGTCCAATAGATGTCATGACAAAAGAAAAGGGCTTTCGAGCCATATGTGATATGATATGATAAGTAGCGCCTAAGATAAGAAAAATGAGAAAGCTTTTGCGAAAATAGGAAATTTTGAAGGAAAACTCAAGTGTTTTTGGTTTTCTGAGATTTCGAATAAGAATATGAAAAGAATATGAAAAGAAAAAGAGAAATTTTAAGACATGAGTATGAACATGAGCATGTGCATATCGTGAAGTCATAAGTCTCATATTGTATGAAGTATGATTGACTGTTTGCTATTCATTTAACTGTATGCTTAAATTGTTTTTGTTATGATATATATGTGCTTACTGAGATTTCTCCCGAAATCTCACCCCTATTTATTTCCCCATTATCACTCTTTTGGGATGATAGAAGTAGTCGCAGGTGATGACAACCATGACGAGTACGACCCCACAGACGATGCCTCGGACCCCCACGGGCCCGACTGAGTCCCTGACTTCCGAGCTAGTGACTCTGGACTATTTGAGCTGCTGGGCGGCGTAGTCACTACCTCTGGCTACGTATATATGTGGTGTACGCCCTATCGGGTGTTGTATAGTACTCGGCATGGACGATTCTCTCCACGTGGGTCCCCTTTACGAGTCATCCTCCGGGATGAGTTGTGAGGTGGGACCGGCCTTAGAGTTGGACTGCCTCCGTTACGGCTCAAACTTCAAGGAGATTAATAAGGAACTAATGTATTAGGAAGAGATGGTTGGGGATCCTCCATGCAGCTTTTGTATTTAATTACATGTATTTTGGTCTTCCGTTGTTTTGGAAGAATAAACACTTGAAAAGGATCCTCATGTTTATATTAATAGTAATGTAATATTTTGGGATGTTATTGTATTAAGCTATGTGATACATGTTTAGAAAAGGTTTGACCTTTATCCGCTGCGAAATCACAAAAAAAAAAAGAATCCAGTACACGATAAGACGAGGGGTGAACTTCCCTGTGATGCTCATCCCTGACGTCACAGTTTGCATACGATCCTAAGTGCAAGCTGGGGCGCCGACACCTGGGGGTCGAACAGCACATTCGCGCTTCAAAATTTCAATAGATCTTGACAAAAATAGCACTTATAATGTAAGTAACAAGGTGCTCTTGCTAAATTGTTGTGTCTTACAAGGTTAATCATTGGGATAAAGCACCTATGTCTAAAAAATAATGTATGGAAATATTGGATAAAATGTTATGAGATATAACTGATTTAAGATTGCCATTTGCTTGAAAAGTTGTTGTGTTTGGTGTAGATTTTTGTCAAGTATTGCCTATAGTTCATAAAAGCACAAGACAACAACAAGTTGATGTCAGTTTAACATGTTCATACTTGTGATCCACTTTAACTGAGATTAGGTTGAGTGAAAATATGCGGGCAAGATTCGATCCAAGTTTCTCAAAGTATTTACTTCAACTTGGGAATGGAACACCACCAATCACAATTGAGAACAAGATCACGATTCCCAATGAAATGCTTATTCTATATAAAAATGATGTTGAGTCTTTAGATAATCTGATTGATGCAGTCTTTCCAAGATATCGACAATTATTTAGAAAACTTATTCGAAATGACCAACCAAGCTATCTTGACACCAAAAAACAGTTATGTTGATGAAATAAATGCAATACTTATTCAAAAATTTCCTTGTGAAGTCACAAAATACTACAGCTTTGATAAAATAGCTGATGCATCAGAACAAGGTATTATAGAGGATTTCTTAAACACATTGACATTAAATGGATTTCCACCACATGAATTATTATTAAGAAAAAGTCCTATCATGTTACTCAGAAATGTGAATCATTTCGAAGGGTTGTGCAATGGAATGCGCCTTATTTGCCGCAACTTTGAATGAAATGTCATTGATGCTAAAATTGTAGTTGGTCACCACAGTAGGAAAAGAGTCTTCATACCAAAGATTCTTTTTTTGCCAAATATAAATGAGAATATTGCCTTCCCATTCAAAAGAACACAATTTCCTATCAGATTAAGTTTCACGATGATAATAAATAAGGCACAAGGGCAAACATTATATTTTGTTGGTGTATACTTGCCTCAACCTATATTCTCTCATAGGCAACTTTGTGTGACATTGTCAAGAGCCAATAATTCTATTTCAATAAAAGTTCTTATCAGACCAGTATCAAGTAATAGCTGTGAACAAATTCAAACAAATAATACTATTGATAGAGAATTACTAACACAAACATATGCATCATGAACTTCTGTGAGTAATCTAATTCTAATATATATCTCTTGATTGAATGAATTTTTTTTTTCATTGTGTATCTTTCTTAAGTTCTTATTTTTTAATTTATTAAAATTGTTTCATCTCAATTTAATTGTTTATACTAATAGTTTTTTTTCTTCATGCATTAGTAGCCTTCAACATGCGAACTCTCCATACATCAATCAAGGACATAACTCCTAATACAATAAATTGAAAAATCAAGATGATGGTGTCTGACAAGTCTCCTAAACGTACTATACAATATTCACCAATAAAATATCAAAATCTAACATTAATAGATCTCGAGATAATACAATGACATTACTATCATACTTGAAAAAATAAATTGAGTGCATATCATGAACCAATACCAATGACATTGTGTCAGACATATCCTAACTTTATTTTAAAATCAACTCCTGAAATTATATATATAATTTTTTTTCAAATCAATTCAATACACATAGCTATTCATCTATATGATATTGTGTAGGGCAACCGAGTGAAGGTAATAATTTTTTAAAATGATGTCGACATATGTAGTCACACACTACACATCTTCCGGTTGTACTACATTAGTAATGCCTATGTGAAATCTTTGAATCCCAGATTTAATAAAATTGAGGCATATGGATATCAATGGACCCTAAATTCAAAAATAATAATCAAAGACATTACAAATGATGAGGAGAAATTACAACCACCAGAATATAATATTATCCCGTTCATCAATTTGCATACCTACAGAAATACTAATTCTGGAATAGGTAAATGTCACATTAATATATTTAAGTTCTTTTTTAATACTCTTATTTAGTTTTACACAGAAAAATAAATAAATATAATTATATAGATATTTTGGCGATTGTGATATACATGAAGCCTCCTAGAGAGATTAATACAAAAGATGAGCCAACAATAATTCAAGGAATTCACGTGATTGACGAAAGGTAAACAAGATTTCTTAACTACATTTGTGATATCGATAACTCTAAAATAATTGTTTTTAATGCTATTTTATCATATTCTAAATTCAAACACTTTTCCTTAAATCTTACAGCTTTATGCCCATATGTCTCATGACTATGTGAGGTCGATTTGTAGAAGGTGAATGTCAAACAATCTCTCATGTTATTGGAGCTAAACCATCTCTATTTGCAACACGTTTGAAAGTCGGTTCTTACAGTGGTGGATTTCTCAATTTACAATATTAGCATCTATTTTATATTCAATATCAGTCAGTAACTATTTTTATTTGTTTACAACATAGGTTTCTCTTTCATTTTAACCGACAAATATTTTTACCTTAAATCTTGTTATTCTTGGTGCAGCCTCCTTGTGTCGATGGTAATCCTTTCTTACCCTATTATTTAGACAATATGTAATTATTATAAAACTCTGAAAATATATACACAAAATGCATATTCATCGACTAACTTTAAAAATATTTGTTCTTTTATATCTTTCCCTCCATGATTTTTATTACTTTTCTAAACTTCTTTTAAGAATATTAAGGGCAACACTTAATGATGCACTGTTTAAAGATATTATTGAGAACATTCTGAATACCACATTAGCATTGGCATCAGCTGCTAATGTCCAAGGCATAATTAAAATTGATGATGTTCTTGACTACCTCAAATCATTACAACCAATTAAGGTAAATTTTTACGATTTTCTTGAACTTTTTTTCCTATATATATATTGTTTGAAAAATATCACACATGTATTTTTAGAGTACATACAATCTCCTACTAAAACTTCATACTATTTATAACCATTTAAATAAATGTGTTTCTTCTAAATTTAATGTAAAAAGCAAGATTCTGGATTAAGGAAAATATTTTTGTTGTTGATCTCTGTCAAAATTTCTACTACATGTCCTGTACTAGATGTAAGAAAGCAACAGGATATGATCGAAATGAACAATTCGAGTATTATCATTGCAAAATTATGAGTATTGCACAACCATAATATGTATGTTGTATTCATATTTTTGGTCATAACACAGAATATCATAAATTCAAATTACTATTTAATCATTCAAACTCATAAATATAGTTTGTTTATATAACTCTCGAGCCTATGTTGAGGTTGATGATGATAGTGGACAACTGCTGGCTGTTATGTTTGTTGAAATTGCAGAACAAGCTCTGGGTTGCACAACAATTGAATTCATGGAACATGTAGGAGATGTAACCATTTTGTTTATATCATCATGATTGCCCACTACTCAAATTTATTAACTTAAAATTTATAGAAAATACAAAAACTACTACCCTACTAAAGTGTGTTTTATATCTCTAAGCTCCAGAAATATCATATAATGAAAATGTTTTCTACTATTTCTAATAACTCAATTCATACTTATATAATTTAAAGTCTAATTCTCTCATGCTACCTATTTTTTAAATAGTGTTTTTTCTTCATGTTAAGATAACCCTAAATAATGTGTTGAATATGGATGGTCTTCATCTTTTTTTTTTTTGGTTTATGCATTATAAATTTTTGGGTCATAAATATTTATTTATGTATTTGTGGTCTTCATCTTTTTGTGATAAATATTTATTTTTTTCAATTTTTGTTCAAAAATGGTATGTTTATTTTTTTTGTTTTGCTCCTATGTAAATGGATAGATGCTTCATATTACTGTGATAAATAAATAATTCTTGCAATTTTTGTGATAAGTATTTTTTTCATACTGGTATGTAATATTGAACTTTTAGATGCAACATCACCTAAACATTTGTTGTCTTCATGTTTCATTTTTTTTTTTTGGTTTATGCATTTGTTTATTTTTGGGTCATAAACATTTATTTATGCATTTTTGGTCTTCATCTTTTTGGGTCATAATCTAATCTTTTTTAGATTAGTTTATTATTTTCGTACATCTAGAACTAGAAAGTGCCTAGGGAGCTAAGAAATAATAATTTTAATACAAGAAAAATAATTTGTAAATTTATTTAAACAACACATACATACCTTGTGGAGAACCCATAGTTTCAAGTTTCGTATCACGTATAGATTTTGATGATAACAAATAAATTCAAAACTCAAGCTCAAGTTGTCTATGCATGAAGAGAGCTAAGCGTATGAAGAGAGCTAAGCGCATGAAGAGAGCTAAATACATCAAGAAATCAAGCATGAGCAAAAAGAAAAATAATACTACAAATAAAGCTCATAGAGTAATTTTGTACAATTCTTAAATTTTGAAATTTGATTAAGGCTTAAAATTAATATTTTCTCATAAAGCATCAAATTGTATTTTTTATATTTGCATAATTTTATTAAAATATTTAATTTCAAAAATTATTATTATTATTCCACATAAGCATAAAGATTTGAATTTGTAAGATGATTGATTGTCATCTTTAACATGTGCATGTGTTGTTTGAAAATCTTGAAGGCTGGTTGTGTGTTTTTTTGACAAATACAAAAGATAGATGATTTTGTTTGAAAATCTTGAAGGATGGTTGTGTATTTTTTTTTTATAAATGCAAAAAATAGATGATTTGTTTGAAAATCTTGAAAAGTGGTTATGTATTTTTTTGACATATACAAAAGGAAAATGATTTGGTTTGAAAAATAAATCATACTCATTTTGCATGTATGAAAAGTAAAAGATTAGGTTTGATTTCTTTGAAAAATGAATGGAGTTATTTTTGACAAATATAAAAAGGAGATGTTTTTATTTGAATCTTTTGAAAAGTGAATAGTGCTCTTATTTGACATGTGAACCTTTTCAAATTTGAATATGAAGACTTATTTGCCTATAAATAGCTCACTTGAGTTTACAAAAATCACAACAAGAGCTTACACATCAATTGTTAAGTTTTACATTATTTTCTCAAAGCCATCATTCTCTCTTCTCTAAATTTTATGCCTTAATCCTTATTCATTTTGAAAGAGATATAGGTTGTGCTGTATTGTTATTATTTCACTCATTGAGGAATGTACTCTGATAATCTACCCACTATCAGCTCTTGTATTTGTAAGAGGGTGCGTATAACCCTTGTGTGTTTAGAAGGTGTTCTACATAGGGAATAGTTGAATCACCAAGTGTGAGGTGATTGCAAGTGTAGAGGGTGTTCTACACGGATTCTTTATAGTGGTGTTGCTCAAAGGTGTAATAGGTTTCTATCTCCATCTGAAGGAGATTGAATAGTGAATTTGGGATCTTCAAGGGGTAGCTTGAGGCGAAGACGTAAGCAGTGGGGCTGAACCTCGTTAAAATATTAGGTTTGCTTCTTTTTACCCTTACTCTTTATATTTCCTGCTGCTTCATATTTTGTTTATATTTTATATTGTATATTTGGTTTATAAGTATTAATTTTTTAATATAACTCAATTCACCCTCCCTCTTGTGTTAGTCATCTGGGCAACACCTTGGTCTTTTTACTTTTCATCACATCAGAAAATAAAATAATGCTAAAATCCCTATGAATGTAAATTCTCTATTATATGTATCTCTTCTCTTAAATGCCAACCCACATCAGAACCCACCCAATTATTGTTTTGGCCTGCATGCAATATATATATATATGTGTGTGTGTGTGTGTGTGTGTGTGTGTGTGTGTGTGTGTGTGTGTGTGTGTGTGTGTGTGTGTGTGGATGTATGTCACATGTGTGTATTTTACATATATGTGAAATATGTTATAATTTCAAATCTAGCTATTTAGATCCAGCCTACTTGCATTTGTCCTGAATCTCTAAGAGGCCTATTGATGAACCCACCCAATTATTGTTCTTATATTTTGGCTGATAAACACACACATAAATAAATTATTATAAGAATTATATATCACTCATGAACCCAATAGAATTGCAAGCAATACTACTAGCTAATTAGATTATATATTCCTCTTCTGATTCCTTTGCCTTCAAATAATAGATTGCTCCACTTTATGTATTGTTAAGATTATTATTTGATCCAAGCACTATATAGTTTACATTTATATTTGTCACTATACTTTATATGATTTATATTAATATGCTTCTAAATCTTTGATAACCATGCTTCAACTCCCAATTCTTTTCATGCAGGATTATTTATTATATATCCAAAATATTGCAACACTATATTCAGACAAAAAATGGATAATACAACTAGGTACAGACGGAAATCAAATTCAAAAGTAACAACAGAAAAACTTCAATGTTCTCTCCATAAATGCTGTGAATGAAGAAAACATACTACCATTAGATGCATAATTAGAAGAACTTTTTAACCACCATTTCAATACCAAAGAAAACAAAAATGTCCAATTTTGTCTTAAGAAACAAACTATAATATGAGTTTCAAACATGATCTTTTATTTCCCAAATTTACTTGAATCTATGGTTTGTTAAAACTTATTATTGTTTGAATTAGTACTTTGCAAATTGAATGAATTATGCTATTCTCATTTATTTTAAGTTTCTTTTTCCACTAGATGTTTATATTTTTTAATTTATTTTATAGTAATACAGGGCAACGTGCCTCGCACGTAGCACCACTACTAATATATATATATATACATAATTTCAGTAGATGAATGGGTTTTAATCGATTCGATTTGAATATAAACGAGCAGGCCTTAATGAATGTTAACTAAGTCAAGTCGAGTTTAATTGGATATGTGTAACCTCTTTCTTTGTGTAATGAAATTTTTGTTTTGTGTAATCTCTTTGTGGTTAAAGTATTTTCCTTTATTAATCAAACAGATATCTATTATCAAAGGTGAGTTTTTTTTTCCTATGAGTCGAGTCAGATATGAGTTTAACCAAAAGAGCATCAAGCAGAGTATCAAACAACCTAATCCATTCAGAGCCTTATCTCCCAACTCGTGAGTTGCCACTTCCCTCTTGACATGTTGTAGAACCTAATTTTCACTTCTCTTGAGCAGGGATTTGATGTCCCCGACCAATTGTCCACAATAACCTCTATTTTTTTCCTCTCTTCTAACCACCTTCAATGATTGCTTTTTGGATTCCCAAAACTCGACTGAACACCATAGCTTTCCATAGTGTCAAGGTTTCAAGCACTTCTAGTTCTGTTATGCAAGGAATTCATGTGTATCGCAGCCAAGGCTTCCCCCTCTGAGTCTCTTACCATGATTGCCAATCCCATGAACTTATATATGCTTGGACTATATGTTGCATTCTAGTTGAACCAGACGACCTGAGTAGCTAGCTATTCAGGACCGTTTGTGTGACGCCCCCAATTTACGTCTGAGATTTAACGTAAATCAATGTGTCAAAATAAGTAATATTAAGCTACTCACTCTCGTACATATCAAGAACTTAATATATACATCTTGACTTACTAGCATATACTATACAATTCGTAGCAGATTAGGTCTTAAATATAAAAATTTCTAAAGATCGCATGTGGCAAAAATTATCTTTCAGCTTCCACATCATTCATTCATTCTCATAACATTATACTGTTATATATACATGCCCAAACAGTTATCAAGGTTAACAAAATACTATTACATATCAAAAGGCCATCCTTATGGTCACTTGGGTTTCTTCTTAATTTCGAGAAATTCCTTCCCATAATGAAACATATCCAAACTAAGATAACGGTCTTGTTGGAAATATTGTTCCTGTGGTGTGGAATAAACCCCATATATGGATAGGGAACCATCCAGTCCCAAAGTCAAACAGCATTCTGTACACTGCTCCTTCTCAGTAAAAGTGGGTGCACTGTGGTACCAAAACTCCACCAGCTGATCATATATAGAAAGTCCCAAAGATGCAAAAGTGAAATTTACATAGGGTTAAAACTAAAGAGTCCCTCAGGACTCTCCTGAGCCTCCTACAGCATTGTGGCTTTCCCCTTATTGGCCATCACATCCTGTGTATAGTTTATATATGCAAGAAAGAAATATAAAATCACAAAAGAGTGAGATTTTCTTATAAATCTCAGTAAGTACACAATTAGCTTAAAAGAGCGTAGACAA
Source organism: Platycarya longipes (assembly GCA_036559045.1). NCBI lineage: Eukaryota > Viridiplantae > Streptophyta > Magnoliopsida > Fagales > Juglandaceae > Platycarya > Platycarya longipes. The sequence goes on along the minus strand of CM071789.1, from coordinate 31,729,411 downwards.
TGCAACCACTAACATTTTTCGAAAATCTAACAGAAAACATAGTTTAAAATATATATCATGTGACTTATGCATAACTTATCATTAATTTACACACTTATGCATAACTTATCTCATTTTTCTAAAAAAAAAAAACTACACTTCTTAAAACTTATGTATTTCTTATCCCCGATGGGCGTTACGTATTGCCATTCCCATCGCATATAACTCATCAGTCAATCGGGTATTACGTATCGCCGTCCCCGTTATGATGAGTCTCGTGTCAGTCTTCCGGGTGTTATGTATCACCATCCCCGTCATGACACAGAACATACTTAGCATAGCCGGTGTTACATATTGCCGTCTTCGCTAATCATGTCATTCTCACAAGCGTTACATATCGCCGTCCCCGTGATGACAATAAACACTCTTATCATACAACAGGCGTTACGTATCGCTGTCCATGTCGATATGTCAATCATCCGAGCGTTACGTCTAGCCGTCAACGTCACGACATGACTAACTTATTCATAGTTCTTATTCTTATGAATGTTCCTTATTCTCTTAGAAACATGCTATGCCCGTTTTTCTTAAAAACCTACCACATAATCTTTATATAATAAAACACATGCCTTGGATACAAGAAAATCTCGGATTTAGGCAACATGGGAATCTCGCTCAAGCCAGATGTCGAGCGAGGGTCGAGCGAAGTCTCTACTTAAATCTCGCTCGAGCCAAACATCGAGCAAGAGTTGAGCTAGATTTCTGCCTAAAACTCGGATCTGCCACTTAAATTCCAATTTCATCCATTATTTAGTCCTTAACTCTTAAGACCTTAAACATAAAAGTTGTATATCTTTCTCTTAGTCCATATCCTTTTGAATCACCCAAATTCAATATCAAATGAGCAAGTTATGATCGTTTTACCAAAAGACGTCAAATATCTCCCTGTATCTCGCTCGAGCCAGACGTCAAGCGAGAATCGAGCGAAATCTTGGCCTGAATCTCGCTCGAGTCAAACGTCAAGCGAGAATCGAGCGAAATCTCGAGTTCGATGGTTTTTCAACCTAAAACATGCAGTCTTTTCACATAAACCTTATTTTTACTTATTAAAATATAAATTTAGGTTTTTCTAACTATATATAACACATTTCCTTAACAAAACCAATCCAAATATTCTTAGATTCTATTTCATCACTTGATCATGGCCTTAAGAGTTCAATACTAGCATGCAAAGTTCAACGACTCAAATAAACCTTTTCCATACTAAAATTAAGCTAGAATGTGGACTTACTAACTCTTTAAATCTTGTTGGAGATGATCAAACAAACCTTGCAGGCTTTCACCCCAACAACACTCACTTAGCTCACTTGAGGTATATGTGAAGGTTTAGGGACTTGTGAAGGATTTTTTTTTGTGTTCTTCAAAGGGGACGTGTGCTATGCTTCCAAAGAGAGTTATAAGACTCTCAAATGTCTATTTATAGGGGTGGTGGTTGACCCATATGAAGGAAAGAAGAGGGAAATCTACTAAGGGTAACCAGCTACTGGTTTGCATGGGAGATGAGGTGTTATCCTATACAAATCTCATGATTTCACTTAAGTCTCCAAGATCTTAGGCTTTGCAACTAGAATGATCATCTAATGGCTAATATTTGAGATATTTTTGCAGCACATTTGATCAATGGTTAAGGTGGAAGCTTATGGGATAAGGGATGAGGTGGCAACTTACCTAACCATGCATGAACCTTCCTTTCCAGCCTTCTTCTGGTATGCCACACCCCCTAGCCTTCTCCTAACTCATTTGGTTACTTGTTAACCTTCCTAAGACTCTACTTGACGAGTTCTAGAAGGCCCCTTCTTGGTTTAGTTAGGATTGAGTCCCATTTTGATCCACTTAGTTACCTATCAACAGAATTTGGTTTCTCTTGTGTTTCCATTACAACTAAACGAACTAAACTTCTAAATCAATGTCTCATCACTTGCCAACTATTCTTACACATGTCAAGATACCTAGAAACCTAAAAACCAATTACATAATTCGTCACATGCCCCAATTTAGTCCATTTCATCTGACTCGAGTTCCACTAAAGCTCAATCCAGAACAGTCTACTTATTCTCCCAAATAAGTCATCTATCTAGTCCAAATATTCCCAAATCTAAAACATGAAAGTTTTAGATCTGTTTCTTAGGATTCTATAAAAATTATAATCACCTCATTTGGAAATCATATAAATAATATATGCTCATTATAATAAAACTCGACAGACTAATACAGGAATGCATATTCTGGGCACCAAGTATTTGATCTTTGGTTCTTTCATTTCCTCTTACATTTACACTCTAATTTATGAGAATTTAACTCCTCATAAGTTCAACTTGAATTTCTCTAGTTGATACCTTGTTCCAAATCTCAAAGATTCCTCCATAATATTTTCTATAATACATGATTTCACTTATTCTAAACTCAATATTCTTATTTAAGTCTCCAACTCTATTTTTCTAGAAAATATATCCAATATATATTCCTTTTAAAAAGAAATTCAAATAAAACTTCGTCTTAGAAATTTCAGGCTATTACATCTTCTCTCCCTTAAAAATGATTTCGTCCCTGAAATCGCTAAAACATGAATTAAGGGTTCAATGAATTAATACCTCGGTTGTTTGCAGCAGTAGACTCTTCTGAAGAGGTAGGGATTTTTTCCTCATTTAATAGTGAATCTTGAGAAATAGTAAAAGATCATATCGACATGTTGATCATAATATATATTCACGCTAATCTCCTGCAATTTACGCAGTATTTTCAATTTTGTTTCTTCTATGACTGGGCCCTCCTCACATCGACGTTTTCGATCTTCAGACCTATTAGATGACTCCAATATGATGGATTTTCCTTTATCTTCTCTTTTCAAAAATTCCCTTTCTGCTTGCAACCATTTTTGAGCAGGTTGTCTCTCCTCACCTGGTAGCGCTTGTCTGCATACAGGGTTACCTGTTTTTATCTATGTCCATGATATGTGTTCTATGTTTCTCACTTTTATTTAACCAACTTAATCTATCTGCTTTCCATTGTTTCAGCTTTTCTCTATGAAATCTTTCTTTAATCCTTTCAGATCTTTTCTTTAACTGATCTACAGGAGTGACTGACATTTGTGCATTTCTTTTTGGAGCCATAATCTTGAGTAAGATTAATCATAAAAAACTATAGATGTAAAAAGAACACAAGTATCATACAAATAACATTATGTACATACATCTGAGTTCAAACGTAAAACACAGATTAATACAACTAAGTTTCAAATAAATGAGGATAACTAGCTCTCATCACATCCTAACGTTCCCAAGTAGCTTCCTGAAAAACAGGATTGTTCCAAAGTACTTTCACTAATAATATTATGCGATTCCAAAGGGTCTGTTCTTTCTGATCTTCAATCCTCACTAGCCATTCTCATAAGTTCAGTTGGAACATAAACTAACAGGACCTGGATCCATCACCGCCACTGATTCATTGCTTAAACTCTTCTTTAGGGAAGATACATGAAAAACATTTTGGACTCCTTGCAAATTATCAGGTAATGCTAGGCGCTAAGCCACCAGACCCACTTTTTCCAAAATTTCATAAGGTCCAATATAACGAGGACTCAACTTTCCTTTCTTACCGAATCGCATAACTCCCTTCATAGGCGAAATCTTCAAATACACCCAGTCTCCCACCATAAAATTTAAGGCTTTTCTGCGATTATCTGCATAACTCTTTTGCCTACTTTGCACCATTTTTATCTGATTTCTAATCTAATCTGCTCCTTAATTTCTTGTAAATACTCAGGTCCTAAAATGCTGCTTTCACCAACTTCATCCCAATATATGGGAGATCTGCATTTCCTTCCATAAAGTGCTTCATAATACGCCATTTGTATAGTAGCTTGAAAGCTGTTATTGTAAGCAAATTCGATTAATGGTAGCAGACTCTCCCAGTCTTTGTCGTAATCCAGTACACAAGCTTGCAACATATCTTCTAAAGTCTGAATAGTTCTTTCTGTCTGCCCGTCCGTTTGCAGATGATATGCACTGCTAAAATTTAAATTGGTACCCATCATCTTCTGTAAATTTTGCCAAAATCGAGATGTAAATCTAGGATCTCTATCTGATACTATGCTCTTGGGCACTCTATGCAGACGAACTACTTCTTTTACGTAGATTTTTGCCAATCTTTCCATAGAATCCATATTTAAAATAGGCAAAAAGTTGGCACTCTTTGTCAACCGATCATAGATATATCATCCCATTTCCATTCAGGAATTGATAGGGGTTGTAACTTACGGGCTGGTCTTTGGTGTTTAGCTTTCACTAACTGACACACTGGGCATTTAGCTACAAAGGTTGTAATATCTTTCTTCATTCCTTCCCACCAAAACTTTTCTTTTAAATCCTGATACATCTTAATACTTCCAAGATGAGCAGTATATGGTGTACCATGAGCTTCTTTCATTAATCTTTCTTTCAAATCTGGATTATCAGGAACTATTTTCCTTTTCCCATAGTATAGCATCCCATCACTTAAAATCATGAAGTGTGAAGACCCTTTTCCTTCCAGTATTTGTTGTTTCATCTTCTCCAGCTTAGCATCCTTTCATTGTCTTTCCTTGATTTCCTCATCTGTTAAAGGAACAATCTCTTAAACCACCATTAACTTGAGTTCTTGTGATAACCTGTCTACAAGAATATCTCGCATTGCTGCTAGCACTGATAATTCTTTAATTTGAGTTTTCCTGCTTAAGGTATCGGCTACCACATTAGCCTTTCCAGGATGATATTTTATTTCACATTGAAAGTCACTTATAGTCTCTACCCATCTTCTTTGCCTCATATTCAGAGTTTTCTGACTAAAAAGATACTTGAGCTTTTATAATCCGTAAATATCTCACATTTCTCTCCATATAAGTAGTGCCTCCAGATTTTTAGTGCAAATACCACAGCTGCCAACTCCAAACCATGAGTGGGATAATTCTATTCATGATCCTTAAGCTGTCAGGATACGTACGCAACTACTCTACATCCTTAAGCTGTCATGATCCTTAATACACACCCCAGTCCCATTTTTAAGGTATTATTATATATTACATAGGGTTTGTGAGGTTCTGGTAAAGCTAAAATTGGTGCCGTAGTCAATCTTCTTTTTAGCTCTTGGAAACTCTCTCACATTGTTCACTCCAAAAATATTTACCATTCTTCCTGGTCAGTGCTGTCAGGGGCACAGAAAGCTTGGAAAATTCTTCCACAAATCTTCTATAATAACCAGCTAACCCCAGAAAACTCGTACTTCATGTGCATTGGTTGGTTGCTGCCAATCCATCACTGCTTCTATTTTTGCTGGATCCACGGAAACTCCTTCACTTGAGATCACGTGACCCAAAAATTTAACTTCTCGTAGCCAAAACTCACATTTACTAAGTTTGGCATACAATTGATGTTTCTGCATGACCTCCATTACAATTCTCAGATGCTCTTTATGATCCTCATCAATCTGGGAGTAAACCAGAATATCATAAATAAAAACTACCACAAACTTATCCAAATAAGATCTAAATATCCGGTTCATCAAATCCATGAATACTGCTGGTGCATTTGTTAGTCCGAATGGCATAACCAAAAATTCAAAATGCCCGTATCGCGTTCGGAAGGCCGTCTTAGGTACATCTTGCTCTCTAATCTTCAACTGATGATAACCAGACCGAAGGTCTATTTTAGAGAATACAGACACTCCTCTTAATTGATCCAACAGATCATCTATTCGTGGCAACGGATACTTATTCTTGATTGTGACCTTATTCAAATCTCGATAATCTATACACATCCACATTGTTCCATCTTTTTTCTTTACAAATAACACTGGTGCTCCCCATAGGGACCAATTGGGTCTCATGAATCCCTTTTTCAAAAGTACCTCAATCTAGGCTTTTAACTCTTTTAATTCTACCGGTGCCATTCTATAGAGTGCTTTATGAATTGGAACCGTAGCTGGTTTCAATTCGATAGCGAACTCCATTTTTCGATTAGGAGGTAATCCCAGCAAATCATCAGAAAAGACTTGGGGAAAGTCTTCCACAACTGGAATTCCTTTGATACTCTTAACAACTTTTGAGGAATTTAACATTATTATCACGTACACCTTTGCCTCTTCCTCAATACTTTTCTTCATTCGCTTGACAGTTACTATAGAGGAAATTGAATCAATTATTTCTCCCTTGTAACAGAACTTCTCCTTCATTGGTAAATCGAAAACAATCTCCTTTCTACGATAGTCAAGTTTAGCATAATACTTGGCTAACCAGTCCATCCCCAAAATTAGATCAAATTCCATTAACTGGAATACTATCAAATTAGCAACTAGCTGTAGACATCCCACTTCCAAAGAACAATTTCTTACAATTCGGTGACATCCTGCTATCTTCCTATCAGGCATGACTACAATAACTTTTTGGGCCAATGATTCCACTTCTAATTCACATATTTGGACACAATCATATGAAATAAAAGATCTTATTGCTCCCGAATCAAACAAATCTAGACCATGCATTCCTTCAACTCAACTTTACCTAGAAAAAATTATCCTACTATCATTATTATTACCGATCTAAAGAATCCATTCATTAACTAAAAGAGGGAAAATTAGAAAGTCACGAGTAATAACATTAGCGTCTATTGTCTCATCAGCCTCCATGTCCACTTCTCTTGGTGTGATCGCATAAACTTTAGCTTTCATGGGAGCCTTGGTTTTTCCTCCTGATAGAGCTACTCCTTGCGAGACATTCTAAGGGCAATGCTTGATCAAATGGTCTAGCCGGCCGCACCTGAAGCAAGCCTTAGTATCCACTCTACATTCTCCCTTGTGTCGACGCCCACATTTAGCACATATTGGAAATAGAATCAGCACATTTGATTACCTGCTATTCCTTTTCCTCCATCCATGGGTATAAAATTTCGTTTCCTCCCAGTATCTTTTCCCCCATAATACGGAAATCTCCTTTTTCCAGTTACTTGAGTTTGTGCAATTACACTCCTCTATTCAGCTTCTGCTATTGTTGCTATATTCACCAGTTCTTGAAAATTCTCCATGCGTAGGCATGCCACCTGCATATGAATCCGTGGCTGCAATGCTTCTTGAAATTTCTGTGCTCTCATCTTCTCAGTGGCTACTAAGTGTGGGACAAACCTTGCCAATTCCATAAATTGAGATGCATATTACTCCACCGTCATGCTGCCTTATACCAACGTGGCAAATTCTAAAGCTTTCTACCGCTTCACAGATTCTGGAAAGAATTGATCATCAAATTCTTTCTTGAACCGTTCCCACGAGGGCACTACATTTTCTCCTAATTCTAGCTTCAGCAGCCTCTGCTTCATGTCCCACCATAATCCTGCTTCTCCTTACAGCAAATGTCCTGCATACTACACCTTCTAAATCTCAGTGCAACCATTAATTTCGAAAATACTTTCCAAGTCGATAATCCATTTATCAGCCTTTAATGCTCCTTCCGTCCCTATAAACTAGTAAATTTTTCATACAGACATACTTGGGTTTCTCCTCTATTCTCATCCTGTTGGCGATAACAACTCTTCTCTATTTGATTTCTTACCACTTTAGTCATCTGCCGAATGGCTTGGGCTATCGTCTGGTCTCCTTCTAATGGGGGATTTTGCGCCTCTTGTCTCCCTTCCAAAGGTGGATTTTGTGCCCTAGGTTCCCTTTCCAAAGGTGACTTTGGTGCCATCTGCTCCTCCATTCTTGGATGAGTAATCAACAGAGGATTTTGGGCTGCTGTTTCTACTCGTCTTATAAGAGGACGACCTCTTGCCATTTTACCTTACCTGAAACATACCAAACTCCATCATGAGCTATATTTGCTTTAGAAACCTCCAAATTTCTAAAGTCCAAAATATTCATACATATCACTCCAATTCCAATCTTGTAAAGATTCAAGTCTATTTTTGTGCCATGTGATCCCTTTTTTCTAGGACAATGTGGATTTTATCCAGAGACGTAATAGCTCTGATACCATTCTATGATGCCCCCAATTTACGTCTAGAATTTAACGTAAATCAAGATATCAAGATAAGTAACATTAAGGTACTCACCCTCGTACGTATCAAGAACTTAATACGTGCATCTTGACTTACTAGCATATACTATATAATTCGCAGTGGATTAGGTCTTAAATATAAAAATTTCTAAAAATCACATGTGGCAAAAATTATCTTTCAACTTTCACATCATTCATTCATTCACATAATATTGTACTGTTATATATACATGCCCAAACAGTTATCAGGGTTAACAAAATACTATTACATATAAAAAGACCATCCTTATGGTCACTTGGGTTCCTTCTTAACTTTGAGAAATTTCCTCCTATAATGAAACATATCCAAGTTAAGACAACGATCTTGCTGGAGATATTGTCTCTGTGGTGTTGAATAAACCCCACATATGGACATGGAACCATCCAATCCCAAAGTCAAACAGCATCCTGTATGCTACTCCTCCTCAAAAAGTGGATGCACTATGGTACCAAAACTCCACTGACTGATCATATATAGAAAGTCTCAAATACGCAAAAGTGAAATCTACATAGGGATTAAAACTAGAGAGTCCATCAAGACTCTCTTGAGCCTCCTGCAGCATTGGAGCTTTCCTTTATCGGCCATCACATCCTGTGCATAGTTTATATTTTTAAGAAAGAAATATAAAACAACAAAAGAGTGAGATTTGCTTAGAAATCTCAATAAGTACACAATTAGTTTAAAAGAGCATAGACAAGGCAACCATTAATATTTTTAAAAAATTTAACAAAAAACATAGTTTAAAATATATATCATGTGATTTATGCATAACTTATCATTAACTTACACAGGTATGCATTCATATGATAACTTATTTCATTTTTCTAAAAAAAACTACACTTCTTAAAACTTATTTATTTTTTATCCCCGATGAACGTTACGTATCACCGTCCCCATCGCATATAACTCATCATTTACCCAGGTATTACGTATCGCCGTCCCTGCTAATCATGTCATTCTCACAGGCATTACGTATCGCCGTCCCCGTGATGACAATAAATACTCTTATCATACGACAAGCATTACGTATCTCCGTTCCTGTCGGCACGTCAGTCATCCAGGGCGTTACGTCTCGCTGTCCTCATCACAACATGACTAACTTATTTATAGTTCTTATTCTTAGTTGTTCATTTCTTATTCTTATGAATGTTCCTTATTCTCTTAGAAACATGCTATGCCCATTTTTCTTAAAACCTTTCACATAATTTTTATATAATAAAACACATGCCTTGGATACAAGAAAATCTCGGATTTAGGCAACAGGAGAATCTTGCTTGAGCCAGATGTCGAGTGAGGGCCGAGCGAAGTCTCTACCTAAATCTTGCTCGAGCCAAATGTCTAGCAAGAGTCGAGCTAGATTTCTGCCTAAAACTCAGGTCTGCCACTTTAATCCCAATTTCATCCATTATTTAGTCCTTATCTCTTAAAAACTTAAACATAAAAGTTGTAAATCTTTCTCTTAGCTTTCCATATCCTTTTGAATCACCCAAATATGATATTGAATGAGCAAGTTATGACCATTTTACTAAGAGACATCAAATCTCTCTTTGTATTTCGCTTGAGCCAGACGTCAAGCAAGAATCAAGCGAAATCTCGGCTTGAATCTTGTTCGAGCCAAACGTCAAGCGAGAATCAAGCGAAATCTCAGGTTCGATGGTTTCTCAACCTAAAACAATCAATTTTTTCACATAAACCTTATTTTTATTTATTAAAACATAAATTTAGGTTTTTCTAACTATATATAACACATTTCCTCAATAAAACCAATCTAAATATTCTTAGATTCCATTTCGTCACTTAGTCATGGCTTTAAGAGTTCAATACTAGCATGCAAAGTTCAACCACTCAAATAAACCTTTTCCATACTAAAGTTTAGCTAGAATGTGGACTTACTAACTCTCTAAAGCTTGTTGGAGATTATCAAACCAACATTTGCAAGCTTTCTCCCTAACAACACTCACTTAGCTCACTTGAGGTATATGTGAAGGTTTAGGGACTTGTGAAGGGTTTTTCTTTGGTTTTCTTCAGGTTGCTTGGGCGGTGGTCCTACATGGCGTGAGTATGCATGGCCCAAGCTGGCTGCATGGCGTGGGCAGGGGCTACGCGCTGGATGGCATGCATGGTGTGCATGCCATTGGCCTACTCTGCAAGGCGCAGGCTGGTGCCGCGCGCTAGATGGCATACCTTGTGGGCATGCAAGTAGCCTGCTTTGCAAGGAGTGGGTTGGTGCCGTGCGTTGGATGGCGTACCTATGAAGACACACCACTAACCTCGCTAAGTGGTGCTGTGGTGCGCAATGATGCGCGCATAGTGAGGCTCGGTGCACATGCACGTGTACGCGTAGGTGAATGCGCTATGGGGCGCGCCTATGTGCACGTAGGGCTGTGCGCATGCACTGTGCATGGCTTGTAGCCTTGCTGGGCGTCTGCTGCATGTCAAGGCTTGAGCCAAGGCATGCCTTTAGGCTGGCTAGGAAACTGTCCTAGCCCTCTAGAGCCTGAGTTAGGGCCTGATCCTGGACAATCCTTCTTGGGGTTCTGTCACGACCTCTGGTGTGCCCCACGCAGCCTTAAACCCGAAATGGGTCCGAAATGGACTCATTTTAGATTTAAGGTTGCGTGGGCACACCAGAGGTCGCCAGGGGTTGCCGTCGCAGGGGAGAGGCCGCCGATTCCGATGGTATGGGCGGTGTTGCCCATAGCAGCCGCCAGCGGCTTCAACTGTTTTTGTAGAGGGGTCGGTCGGATCGAACCCCAGCGTCTCCCATAAAAAACTAAAGATTCTTATCACCCAATTTTTCTTTTTCAACAAACACTTAGAATTCGAAAAGAGAAGAAGCAATTGACAAAATCAACAAGCAGAGAGAACGAAAGAAAGGAAGAAAAAAAAATCTTATTAAATGGCATCGTACGCCGTTTGCACAAGACATTTGTATATAGTATTTTTTTTTGTTCTATATGTTTGTCACTATACGGTTAACCACCCACTTTTGTCTTCCACTTCAAAGATTTTCTCCTAATGGAAAAATTGAAAAGAAAATATTTAGGTTGCGTTTAGATATTGAAGTGTGTTGAGTTGAGTTAAGTTTTTTTTTTAATAGTAATTAATTGAGATGATTGCATGAGTTTTGTGAAACCCATTTAGATGTGTTTAAAATATATTTAGATGGTTAGAATACTAGCATTGATTCTATCAAAATTCTCCTTCAAAATTTTATAGAAAGTACAAGTTTGATAGAAATTGAACACTTAAAAAAATCTTATATATTTGAAGGATTACTATTTAAAAATCGAACAAAAAGCACTTTTATTTTATTCTCTCTACTTTTTTTCCTCATTTTTGATCAAATATGACAAAAGTCTTTTGATGAGTCTAATGTAGGATTTATTAGGTGTTCCCTTTCCATCAAACTTATACTTTCCATCAAATTTTGAAGGAAAATTTTGATGGAATCAATGCTAGTACTCTTAGATAAGTTTAGATAAATTTATAAGATGTGAATTTGTGAGACCCATAATATATTATCTGTCCCCTACGTGTGCGAGTTGCAAAGTTTGAAGTGTGAAAGCATTAAATGCTTTCACATTGCTTTTGACATTCGATCGCCTGGAGAGAGAGAAAGAGAGAGAGAGAGTCGAATATCAAAAAATTACACAGGTCCTGTCCATGGTATTGTAGCTATAATAATACTACAGTAATTCTAACTTTACCGAATTTTGGTCTGAGTTAAGTTAAACTTATATGCTTAAATGATAAAATGAGTTTACAGTAGAGTGTACTGAATACACTTTGACAACCAAACGTTAAAAGTAATGTTTTGAATTTCGGTCTACTGATTATTTTGATTTAAGTACTAGAATGAGATAATTCGATTTTGGTAAATTTTGACGTACCATTTTGAGACTAATTATATATTATATATAAATATTTATATGTATATATAAACTAACAACTAATAGAATAAATACATATATATGTAAGTGTGTATAACATGTATATATCTACATATATGATGAATTGAAAATTTATGAAATGAATATAGGTTAAAACAAAATACAAATCTAAGTTAAGAAACAAAAACAAAGATATAAAATAAAAAAATAGATAAATTATTAATAATAGTGATACTAAAAAAATAAAATGTGGGGACAAATTTAAAGTTATAAAAAAAATTAAAACTATATAAATATATTTTATATTATGGAATTAATTAAATGTCATTTGGATTTAAAATTCTAAAAAACTATAATTCAAACACAATAAAATTATAAAAATAGTCCAAAATGAAATAGGGATTGGAATCTATTTCCGGTCGAAATGGTCGGAATTTGACCAGAATGGCCGGAATTTGGGATGAAACAAAAATAGAGGGGTATAGTGTACCAGATATTAAACCAGAACGAAAATTTTTGGCCAAAACATAACGGAATTCAAAACATTGCTTAAAAGGCTCCATTTGGTTCCTCAATCCAATTTAGTGCAGTTTATTTTTAGACCTCTTCTACCATCTACAATTAAGTGAGTTTATATTGTAGATGTTCCTCACAAATGCTTGGAATGTCACCCAAAGTGAGTTGCAATAAAGTGATGGCTGTAATAAAAAAGATTTTGTCCATTTAATCCTCACTTTACTCCATCTGGATGATTGCAATTGTATATTGGGAAAAGTTGGGAAAAGTGTTTGCCCTTTTGAGCAATTGGTGCCAGCTAACTATTTCTAATATGTCAGATGAACAATAAGAAATAATTAGGAGATTTATTTAGTTTACAACTTTTCATAAAATATCTAAACTCATCTTTATATTTGAACACATTTAACTCATCTTAAGTGGATCCCATAAAACTCACTTCATTATATCAATTCACTGCTATTCATAAAAAAAAAACTCAACTTAACATCCAAATATAGCTTTTATGCCTTGTTTGATATCAAAACTATCTCAACCCATCTCATCATTACAATTTTTAAAAATTCTTATAGAAAATATAATAAATAATTTAATTTTCTCAAATCCAAAAATGACAATAATATTAAAACCAAACTCAATATTTATATAAGTAACCTATATATCAAAACGACTCCCGAGCTACTCACTATCTATCTTTTGATTCCCTCTTGATATTCTCTCCTTCTCATCTCTGTCTCTCATGCAATCACTCTCTCTTAGATCTATCCTCTCTCTCACTCTCTATCCATCTGTCGCACGCTATCGCCACTGCCATAAGTATCTCGAGTCTTTTTTTTTGTAGTTTTGTTTGAGTTATGAAGGATGACATTGAACTGAGGATTTGGAGAATAAGATTGTGAATTTTATATGTGGGGATTTTATTAAAATTTGTATGTAAATTTAGGATTCAAATTGAAACCCAAAATTAAGTTAGGGGTTTTAATATTGAGAACCCAATACGTATTGGGGTTTTTGATATTGAAACCATATTCTGTGGTGATGTTCATGATTGTATGGTTTTATTTGTTGTGAGATTTATGTGAGGAAATAGGATTGGATAGTCAACTAGATTTTAGTAGTAGCTCTCCTACCCCTATCCCTACCCCTACCCCTGCCACAACCACAAACACTAACCCTATACCTACCCCTACCCCTACCAATGCCCCATGCCCCCATAAAGCAAGAAACAAGTTCCAATTATTTGGTCCCAATTCATTAAAATAGAGAGTGGTGACCAATAATGCCCAATCTAAGTGTAACCATGTTACCATTGTGGTAAAATGTATGGATGTTACTATAAGAGACAAGGTATATCAAAATTGAAAGTTTGCTTAAAAGAACAATATAAAAAGAGTTAAATTTAAAATATTTACAAGAAAAGAGCCAATCTAGACAAGTGATTGGATTTCAAAAAACGATGGATGAGAGTAGGCGTAATGTGATAACCCAAAATTTTAAGTATTTTTTTAATGTTCATATTTTGCATGATTATGTTTCTTTAAGATTATTTTAGGGAACCTTTGGAATTTTGGATATATGTATAATTTATTAGTATTGGAGAAAAATCATGGGAGACACTAAATATGATGAGAATATATGATTTTTGAATATTCAAGAAAATATTATATAGAAATTGAAGGAAATTTACAAAGGAAATCAAGTGGAATGATTAAGGAATATACCTTATTATATTTTCGGATTAAGCAAATTTAGACAGTTTCAATGTCCTTTAGTAATATGGACTTAACTTACTCATTTTATGTCGGATTGAGATGATTTGAAAAGCTAAGAGGAATATATACAATTATTATGTTTTGAGTTTTAAGAGATATGGACTTAATCAAATACGAAATTGAGATTGAAGTGGCAGAACGAACTTGGATATATAGGTATTGACTTGAAGTTGAGATTAAGTCTTTGAATTATTTTCTAAATTATCCTAAGATCATGACAAGTGTGTAGGAATATGTAAAATGAGAAGATTTTATCTAGGAAGTTTTGTGTGAAACAATAGGGATTATTTATCAAACACTTGGTGTGCATGGATTGGTATTCTCGAGCTGATCTATCGACTTTCAGTAGAATATTCATAATTTGGTCATATGAGCTCCGAATGAAGTGATTCTAGTTCTTATAAAACCATAAGAGGTAGATATAGAACTTTTAAGTTTTTGATTTTTGAAAATAACGAATGGATTAAGGACTAAATCTGGTGTGAAGTGGACAGATATGAATATGAGTCAACTGATAACCGACTTAGATGAGTTGTCTTACGTTCGGCCATGTGACGAAAATTATGATTGGCTACCAAACTTTCTAAGGTCTTGAAATATGTGGAAATATGTGACAAGTTGATAAGAGTTTATCTAGAAGCCTTGGTGGGTAAGAAAATAAAGGAAAACAAATGGAGAACTCGGATTGGGTGGTCTCGGATGGTTTTGACGTATTTCAGTAAATTAAGCATATCTCTCCCAAATGATCCTGGAATAATGTGATTCAAAATCCTATAGAATCTTAAGATTATGATATAAAACTTTCATGTTGTGCATTTTCGAAGAATCAAATCAGATCAAGGACTTATTTGGGATGGAAGTCGTCGGATATACCTCATTGGAAGAAACAATCATACTACTTTGTCTTTACCCCACATGAGTTGAGTCTACTTGAGCCATTGGTCAAGAAGATATTTAGGCATCTCAACAAAATGATCCTTGGTTATTAGTATGACTCACCAAGTCTATAATTTAGGTGTGGTCATGAGCCAAGTGGGGAAGGAAAACTATCACACGGCACCAAGAGACAACCGGACATGTCTTGCAAATGCTATCTCTTCTTTTTGCCTAAAGTGTCGCCCCTCTCCCTATAAATAGATGCATGAGACTTCTAAGGCTCTTTTCAATGATGAAACACATGGCCTAACTTGAGAAAATATAAAGAAAAGCCCTCCCCAAACCTTTAACCTCAACACAATACCTAATAAAGCTAATTGAGTGATTTTGAGGGAATCCTTCCAAGGACTTGGTTCTATCATCAATTCAAGTTTGGGAAAAATTTGTAAATGCACAACTTAACTTAATCTTGGCATCGAACAAGTGGTTTGATGATTGGATTATGTTTGATATTTATTTGAGCTTAATCTTTGTTTATGTGATAAAGTGAAACATATGGAATTTTGGAGTGGTTTTTGTTATGGAAAAATGTTAGGAAAATTATGAGACCTTAGAAATATATTCTATGATATTATATGAAGAGAATGATGTGAAAATATGGTGTCTTGATTTGAGAAAAAAATTGAGAAAGGAAACCTAGAGCAATTCGACTACAATAGGGTTTTAGTGGAGTTTTTGATTTTAAATCTTATCCAATTGGTTTTTAATTATTTTCATGATATCTTGATAATTATAATGAAATTAGAAAATTTCTATTTCTTAGAAAAATTTTAAGAATAAATCTGCTAAGAATTATAGAAGAAAACACTAAGAAAAATGATTAAATTTGCATAAATTGATTAAGGGAAATTTGATATGTTAGATATGAGAATTTTAGCATGATTTGAATTAAAATAAAATAAGGTTTAATCCTCTAGGAGCTTCGGCCAACCTTGATTTAATAATATTTTAATATTTTACTTTTGTTATTTAAGTAATTTTCATTATTTATTGATGTTATGAACTAATGTGACGTAAATGGTTGTACATGTGACGTGTCTTACTCTGATATGAATTCGCATGTTATAAGGTTTATGAGGACATGAAACATGCATGTTATAAGTCTAAATTTATGCATATGTTGCATTTCGTCACATATATGTGTCGTCATAAGTCATGACGTCTGTTATAAGAAAATACGTTAAGAAAACTTTACAAGTGTAAAGATTAATAAGTCAGCCACGTCATAACGGAGACGGCTATACATAATGCCTGTATGACTAATATGCCGATGGGGACAGCGCTACGTAACGTTCGGCGAGGATAAGTAAGAGTTATATCACGACGATTGACATGACTAGCAGGAATGACGATATGTAACGCCCGTTATGTTAAATATTTTCTGTGTCACGATAGGGATAACGATACATAAGGCTCGGAAGATTGACATGAGACTCGTCAAGACGGGGATGATGATACGTAACGCCTGGACGACTGACGAGTTATATGTATGGCTAAGCTGACACGTCATGTTAAGGAAACCTGATGCGGATGGCGATATGTAACGCCTATCGAGATTAAGAAAATAAGTAAGACCCAACAGGGACAGCGATGCGTATTGCCTGTCGAGAATAAGAAAATAAGTAAGACCCACAAGATTAATAAAGAAGATGAAAGAAGTATAGATTTTAAGTATAAGATAGTGGATCCATGTAAGAGTATAAGTTTGTATGAAAATTGTGGTCATCTATATGCATGAGTCTCATGAGGCATTCATGAATCATTCTAAGATTTCTTGGAATGATTTCTTGGAAATCATTCCATAAGGAATGATAGATGTTGTTGTAAGATTAGATAAATTGTCATGAAACTCGGACAACATAGGAGATTTTAAGGTATCCTGAGGGTCCTACATAATACTCATCTTCGAATGGAGTGATATTTCATGTACGTGATCAAGTGGAATAATAAGATTATTGGACAACGGTGGGATACGATATTTGTTTTAAAAAAACTAACTAGGTTATGTAAGTCTTGGATACAATATGATTATGTAAATGTGAAATATGAAGGTTATAGTTCTACTACGCCATGTGATCTACTTATGCAAGAGTTAGATCTCTTTGCATATATTGGAAATTTACATTTTTCTGTTGCGATCTGCATTGCATTTAATTAGTAAGCTTAGATGCATGTATGCTACTCCTTACGTTTATGAATGGTAAGTAGCCCTATGCTACTTATCCGGATACTTCGATTTGAGTTTTAATCAAGGCGAAAAATCGGGGCGTTACACATAACGTTGAAGGGATAAAGAAAATATGATCTAGGGTAGTGTAGGAGACACCTAGCCCATATTGTCATAATGGACAAGCTACCGTTTTAGTTTGTTAATGGCTAAGGGTGATTCCAAACATATTCTAAGTACTTAGAACTTGGGTTTAACCATTTTACTACATGGTGGCCAAGGATATTAAGAAACAATATGTGTAGAGAAATAGTTGTTGAAAAACCAAATTGTAATTGGAAATTATATAAAAACATTCTAAAGCTTTGTAGAATTATTTATTACAAGGTTGATACTATTTAGAATGTCTTGGTTGCCGCTATAAAGTTGGGAGGTTGGAGTAGGCTGTCACAGTAAAGATTGACAAAGCCTCTTTTAACGATGTCACTTTGGGGCATCTTAAAAAATATCTTAAGATAGGTCCATAAGTAAATCATGAGTAGTAAGTATATGCATATGAGATGTGTTGTACATATTTTAAATATTATTGTGAATGATGTTTTGAAAAATCATGATAATTTGGTTGTAGGGATCATAAGTGTGATAACCTGAATTTTTAAATATTCTTTAAGATTATTTTAGGGATTCTTTAGAGCCTTTTGGATGTATGTACGTAGTTCGTACGAATTTTTTACTAGCATTGGGGGAAAAATTATGGGAGACACTAAATATAATAAGAAGATATGATTTTTGAATATTACAAGAAAATTTATAAAGAAATTCAAGTAGTATGAGTAAGGAATATACCCTATGATATTTTCGGATTAGGTTAATTTAGATAGTTTCAACGTCCTTTAGTAATATGAACATAACTTACTCATTTTATGTCGGATTGAGATGATTCAAGATGATTTAGAAAGCTAAGTGGAATATCTACAATTATTATGTTTTGAGTTTTAAGAGATATGGACTTAATAAAATACGAAATTGGGATTTAAGGAGCAGAATGGAATTGAATATATAGGCATTGACTTAGAGTTAACTAGTGACCTTAAATAAGATTAGAACTTTGGATTATTTTCTAAATTATCCTAAAATATTGAAAATTGTGTAGAAATATGTCAAATGAAAAGATTTTATTTAGTAAGTTTCGTGTGAAACAAGAGGGATCATTTATCAAATACTTGGTGTGCCATGATTGGTACTTTCGGACTTATCTGTCGACTTTTAGTAGAAAAATCATATATTTGTCATATGAGCTCCGAATGAAGTGATTCTAGTTCCTGTAGAATCTTGAGATGGATATATAGAACTTTTATGTTTTGGGTTTTTGAAGATAAGGAATTGATCAAGGATGAAATCTGGTACGAAGTGGACGGATAGGAATATGAGTCAACTGGTAACCGACTTAGATGGGTTATCTTATGTTTAGCCATGTGACGAAAATTTTGATTGGATACCAAAATTTTTGAGGTCTTGAAATGTGTGGGAACATGTGTCAAGTTGATGAAAATTCATCTAGAAGCCTTTGTGGGTAAGAAAATAAAAGAAAACAAAAGGAGAACTCGGATTGGTTGTTCTCGGGGGGTTTTGACGTGTTTTGGTGAATTAATCATAACTCTCTCATATGACCTCTTAATTAGGTGATTCAAAATTTTATGGATGAATAAGAGGATGATATAAAACTTTCATGTTTTGATTTTTTGGATAATCGAAGTGGATCAATGGGTTACTTAGGCTGGAAGCGAGCTGATTTGATTTGAGCGTAAACTGAAGCTAAAAAATGAATCACACCACCGATTTACTTTAGAAGCTCTAATTTGATTGGTTCTCTACATTTATATCTTCTAAATACGTGTAAAAAAGTTTGTACTTGGTTGTGGAAGAGTTTCTAGAAGGAAAATTTGTTTATAACCATGAAAGAAGTAGGAACAAATCTGATTGGTGTAGAACCAACCAAATCAGTCAAGTTATCCCTCTATTCTTAACCAATAGCCAACCAAGCTTTAAGGGAATTCTTTCAAAATGTCCCAAGTGTGCCAACGAGGGCTGAAACATGGGCAATAAGGGAAGAAATGCTCTAGAAGTCGTGGGGTGCAAGGAGAGGCCAAGTGGCCGGTTGAAGCTCCCATTTGATTTTCCAGCCTTTTGATTTATTTTTATATCCATGTATTGTGATTCTTTGAGCCATTGATCAAGGTTATTTTAGAGGTGTATTAAGCCTAACCAATAGATAAAAATATCAGCAAATTTCTATAGGATTTGATGTGATCATGAAATTACAAACATAGGGACACCTCACAATAAGCTAAATGGGGGCTGCTGAAGTGCTCAAATGTTTTCCCCTTAAACCCCTTGCCTCCAATGCCTCCTATGCATATATATAGGTCTCTTAGCTTCAATGCTTTCCCCTTTAGAGAGATCATTCGGCCACCTTGAGAAAAAGTCAAGAAAAATACCTGAAATTCTACTCACAACACCTAAACCTCAAAAAGGAGCTAAGTGAGAGCATATGAGGAAAATTGGTGCAATATTAACCCTAGACATCCAATCTAGTTTTGGAAAAAATTTTAAGTGCACTACTTAACATAATATTGGTATAGTATAAGTTGCTTAATTTATAGATTTAGTTTGATACTTGTTTGATACTTGTTTAAGCTCATGCATTGTTTATGTAGTAGATTGAATGCTCTTGACTTATGAAATGGTTTTTGTTGTAGAAAATGCTAATAAAAATTTTAGAATCTTAATAATATGTTTTATGATTATATATTAAGAGGATTATGCGAAAATATGAGGTCATGTTTTGGAAAAAAATGATGGATCAACCCTAACAACTTTCGGACTCAAAGGGGGTTATGTTGACAGATTTAACATCTTATGTTAAAATGGTCATAACTTGTTAGTGTTATGTCGAAACTGAGTGATTTAAAAAGTTATGAAAAGCTAAGAAAAAGATATACAACTTTTGTGTTTTAAGTTTTAAGATATCAGAACTCTATAAAAGATGAAATTGGGAATAAGTGGCAAAATAGAGTAGGTAATATTTCAAAAATTGTGTTTTTCTTTTATTTTAAACTTCTAGTGAATTATTTGAGTGATATCTTTAACATGTATGGTAAATTTAAAAATTTCAATATACTAGGAGGGTTTTTCAGAATTTGTATGCTAAAAAGATAAAATAAAATAATAAAATTATGTATATAAGAGGGATTTTCAAGAAACAAATAAAAATGTTTAAGCTATGTAATTATGAAAAATCTTGACTTGAGTTAAATAAGTTAAATAAATAAATAAGATTTAGTCTCATATGATATTCGGCAAGCCTTAGTTATATAAGAAAGTAAATAAAAGTTTTAAGTATAAGATGGTGGGTCCATGTAAGAGTATAAGTTTGTATGAAAATTGTGATCATCCATATGCATGAGTCTCATGAGGCATTTATGAATCATGTGAAATAATTCATTATAATATATGCTATGCTATATTATTGATATGCTCGGATGCCTTTGTTAAGTTATTTTGTACTTACTGAGATTTCTTGAAAATCTCACTCTTTTAAATTTTATCTATGTCATTCCATAATGAATGATAGATGTTGTTGTAGGATTAGATAAATTGTCATGAGATTCAGATAGCACAGGATTAGATTAATTTTTGTAAAATGTTATTTGCGGCGAGTTCAAGTCGTCGCAAATAATCTTTCCCCACTTTTCAGAAAACTTGGGGCACCACAAATAGTCTTAACACAACACATAACTAAGGTTAAGAGCTTATTTGCTACGAATTTACGACTCTTTTATGGCAACTAAAATTTGGCAGAGATTTTTTTTGACAGAAAAACTACTTATTGTGACCATCATATTCATAGCAAATAATTATTTGTGACAGTAACTTTTTACGGCAAATAATGTTTTCTAACTATAAAAGCATCATCTGAGATGACATTTTTGTAAAAAAAAATGACTTTTGCTGCGAAATATTTTTGTTGCAAAAAGTAAGTTTTTGTAACCAAAATGTAATTTTGCAAGAAAAACACATAATTAAGATTTATTTCTTTATCTACAAACCTATTGACCAAAGATTTTTGTCACGAAAATCTTTTTGTGATAGAAAATGGATTTTTTCCCACAATATGTTGTTGCCACAAAAAGCCATATATTGGTACTACTACGGGGAGATTTCAAAGAATCTCTGCAAGTAAGAACCATAATGATAAATTTAACATATGTGATGGTAATATATATGCTAGAAGTGAAACATAAAAAGTTTTGTATAATGAAATCTACTTACCGAGAAAAGGAATCAAGCAACCAATATTCGCGTCAGGGGATATGCAACACCCCAAGCAATAGAAAATAAAATTTACATGCATGCCTTTAGATTCAAACACAGTAAAAAAATTAAGCGATACGATTCATGTGACGATCCCAATTTACGTTCTGAATTTAACGTAAAATGAAACGTCAGGGTAAGTAATCCTTGTCTACTCACCCCCGTATGTATCAAAAATTAATGCATGCACCTAGACTTACTAGCACATGCAATGCAAATCACAATGAAGATGGTTTAGATAAAAATTATTTAATCACAAAAGTCTAATGATCACATGATAACATACAACCACAATATCCACATCATCCCATTCATTATACCATTACATATCATAACTCAATTAGTTTTCTTATATACAATATTTACATAACTTCTCAAATATCTTCTTAAGGCCCCATCGGCTTCTTCTTCGTCTCCTGAAATTTCCTCCAGTATCAGCATCAGTCCCTACTACTACTAACTCGTCAAAACTTCTAGGGAGAGTACTCGGAGGGCCCCTTAGGATTCCTCTGGGTCTCTCAAGCAATCGGGGTCTTGCCCATGACCGTCATCAAACCCAACAGCGAAATTTAAATTTCCAAAGAAAGAAACATACAAGAATGAGATTTTTTCGAAAATTTCAGTAAGTATACTCTCAACTTAATAAAGACATAGGTGCAACAACATATCAATATACAAGATAAACAGTAAGAAAATGCATCTTATAATATGTTTCATGTGACCTATGTATGACGTATGTTCCACTTACTGGACAGACTTATATCATGCATGGACTTTCATTCTTATCTTAAGGTTCTTATTCTTATAGTCTTACTTATATAAATCCTTCTTATAACTTAACCTCGACGAGCGTTCTGTATTGCCGTCGTTGTCGGCTTTCCACTGTTATTGCCCATGGCCGAGCTATACTCATTATTATCACCCACGGTTGGGCTATATCCATTTTTGAACCTCGAAAGGCGTTACGTATCGCCGTCCCTATCGGGTTTTTAATTCTCGTCAGTCATCCGGGAGTTACGTATCGTCGTCCCCATCATGACATAACCAACTTCTTAATTTTTTTACTTATAAAGTTTTCTTATCTTATCTCTTAAATGCTCGTCATGACCTATGACGACACTTACATGACGACATGTAACATAAACTTTTCTTAAAATGGACGTCATGACTTATGATAACACGTATATGAAGTAATAACACACGGACATAATTCTAGACTCTTAAATGCATATTTCATGTTTTCATAAGTTTCATAACATACAGGAATATGCCAATAACACATATGTCATGCTTGCATTCATTTACGTCAATCAATCTCCTAACGTCAAGACATAACAAACAATACTTAAATAATTAAATAAAATAATAAAGTATTCCCAAACCATTGCTGACCGAATCTTATAGGGATCTCAATCTTATTTTTCTTTTATTTAAACCAGATTAAATTCCTCATTTACAAAATACAAAATTTTCCTTAACTTTCCAAAAATAATTTCAAACATAATTATATAGTTTTCTTGAATATTTCTTCAATAATTTCTAGCATGATAATTCTTGAAAATTTTTCAAGTAAACTAGAGTTTCTAAAGTCATCATAATCCTTGAAATATCATCTAACTAATTAAAACTAATTGGATAAAATTTAGAATCAAAATTTCATCAAAAACCCTATTAAGGCCAAAATACACTAAGGTTATTTTCTCATTTTTTTTTGTCAAACTAAAACCTCTTATTTTCATATAAATCTCTTCATATATCAAAATAGAACATATTCCTAAGTTCTTGTAATTTTTCTTAATATTTTTCTATAACAAGAACTAATTCAAAACTTTATAAGTTTCATTTCAACATATATACAAAGTTTAATATCAAACAAATATCAAACATGATCTAATCATCAAATCACTTATTTTATACCAAGATTAAATTAAGTTGCGTACTTACAACTTTCTCCTAAGCTTGAATTGGTATTTGAATTAAGCCCTTGCAAAATTTCTTATCCAATAAACCCAAAGCTCACTCTTTGTTTGTTTAGGAAGTAGTAGGTTTGAGGAAATGGCTTTTTGATCACTTTTCTCTCTAATGGGCCATGTGTTTACAAAAGGGATAAGTGGAGAACTTACACACATATATATGTGGTAGAGGGGCGACACCTCAGGCAAGAAAGGATGGATTTTTGGCTTAAGGCATCCAGATACTTCTTCCTCATTGTGCCATCTGTTTTCCTTCCTCTTTTAGCTTATGATCATACCTAAATTTTAGGCTTGGTGAGTCATATTTTAATCCAATGGTTAGTTCTTGAGCTGCCTAAAAATCTTCTTGATCAATGGCTCAAGAGATGCCATCACATGGAGTTGCATAGCTGTGCATAGCTGGTCTTTCCTTCCACCATGCATGCATCGGCTCTTTGCATCCCCAAAAGCCATCCAACGTTTTCCAGACCTCCTCTCCTCATTGGCCACTTTTTTAGCCTCCT
The DNA here is from genome assembly GCA_036559045.1 of Platycarya longipes. Lineage (NCBI taxonomy): Eukaryota > Viridiplantae > Streptophyta > Magnoliopsida > Fagales > Juglandaceae > Platycarya > Platycarya longipes. Next base: position 31,705,181 of record CM071789.1, on the reverse strand, counting down.
AAGAAGGCACTTGTGACATTTCTAGAAGGTCACTCCAAGACTTGGTTGGAGTAAGACTTAGAATTAGCTCACTTGGTTAGCTGTCAACAGATTTTGTCCTCCAATAGTTTCCTTTTGTTTTCTTGTTAACCAAGGATTCTAAATGACTTATCTTCACTTTAAACATATCCCTACACATGTCAAGATATGAGAAAAATTAAGAACTAATTATATTTTTCATCATATGGCTAAAATTAGGATACTTTTTCTAAGTCGGTTACCAATTGCGCTCTATCCAGGTCTGTTCACTTCTCGCCCAATTACGTCCATGATCCAACCCTAATATTTAAAATCCCATAATATAAAAGTTTTATATCTCCCTCTTAAGGTTCTATAAGAACTAGAATTATATCATTTAGATCTCATATGACAAAGTTATGCTTAAACTACTAAAGGTCGATGGATTAGCCTGAGAACATCAATCCGGGCACACCAAGTGTTTGATTTTTGTAACATCGCTTATTCAAGAATATATCTCTTAAATTTCAAAAATTATATCTTCCTAAATCCAAATTAACATCTTCTAATTGATACTTTATTCTAATTCTCAAAAATTAAATCATAATCCATCCTAAAATGTATAAATTCCAAATTTTATAGCTCATTATTATTATTTAAGCTTTAGATTCTACTTTTATGGGAAAAATATGTTTCCAAAAAGTTCCTTTAAAATATTAAAAAAAATACTCAAGTAAATATTTTATTTTAAAAAAAGTGAGCTATTACAATTCATAACTTTAAAAGCCTTTACAAAAAAAAAAATAGAATATCGTATGTAAACAAGTCATGAAAATCCCAAGCAATCATAACTAATATTACAACTTCAATATATATAGTAAGACGCCTCTCGAGCACTCCATTCTTAACATAAGTCCAAAGCTCATAAATCCTAGAACCTTAGGTCTTCCCATTAACCAAAATAACTAAGGACACCAAGCCCTCACATTAAGCATCCTAAAAAAATTATTTTTAATGTATGCATCAGGCCTCCCCTACAATGATCATGCACACCCTAGCTAAATCCATCTCACATTCATAAAAAATGTCTTTTAGCTTTGGTTAAGCCATTGAGGATGTTCTAAGTTCGAACATGCTCTCACATTTTCTCAAGTCTTTGCACAAATTTGGGAATCATGTATACAATAGCAGAATACCATACTGGCAAAAGGTGCATTTGATTTATTTACTAAAAAGAGCATAATAATATCTGTATAAGGACAAAATTAATGCACCAACACGTGTTTTGATGATTTTATTTTTTAAAAAAAAAAATAAAGAGAGAGAAAGCCTTTCACCTAAAATGCTTCATGCACTTTTGAGCTAGTACTGTACCCCCATTTTACTCATGCAGAAAAATAGATTAGTTCTTGTCTTTTATATGTGAAAACTACATGAGTCCCATTTTGGTAATACTTTCAAATTCTACTTATAGTCCTATGGAGTAGAAGTCCTCAATTTTTCAATCTTAAATCAATAAAGGCATCATCTCTAAGTTAATACAGCAACAAATCTAAACAAGAAATTCAACCGAGCTTTTTCAGGACAACTGTGAAGTTGATTCCATGATGTCACGTCTTTGATATTTCATAATATGATAATGCATGACAATTAAAATCTTTTAAATATTAAATTTCAAGATAGCCATGCATTGGGGCAATATAATGCACATCTACATGACTAGTCGCAAAGTCAAATGAGAGAAGAATATTCCACAAGGTGACCAAAAAAAAAGCAAAAAAGGGATTGGTGACTAGCGTTATAAGCATGTTCCAAATGTATTTCAAAAGATAGGATCATAAATTGTATGCCACCCTGTACAACTAGTGCTGTCATTTACTCAGAAGGAAAGCCTCTCAATCTTCTACAACACACAAATTATAGTGGCGTGCTAAGAGACGAGCAATTTCATCAGCCATGATACTATCTACCATCTCATACTTCTTGTAATTTCCTTTAAAGGTGTCCAGCTGCTGCTTTGCAAGTTTCTCTTCTTCTTGTAGTTTTTGCTATGTGAAGAAACTCATGTAATCAATAAAGATTAGAGGATAGGTTGCTTCGACTTCTGAGATGCTATCTAATAAAGAACTACAACAAAATTCCATAAATTGCATCAAACTACCAAAACTTACCTTCTGTGAGAATGCAACTTCAGCAGCATGCTTGTTGGTAAACGCTTCATTTCCCTAGCTACCTTAAAATCAATCATTTTCTTCCAACCAACGACATTGAATCCTTATATCAGGCTTTAATGGGCGTTCATCAAACCTCTCCACTTTGGTAGGTTGTGTAAAAAAAATGAAGAAGATAGCTAGAAGCAGAGAAAGTGTGTGGGGAAAAACAGACTTCTCATTTCAGTGGTTTTGTACATACAACAGTTATATACCTTGAGCATCAACTCTTGGTTAACCAAAATAAAAGAATTATCCTATGGACATTAATCTATGGATATCTACTTTTCTGTACAAGGAAACAATACAAGTAATCACAAGTAACACTCAACCAATCGTGTCAAGCTAAAGGTGCTTTTGTTGCTGCTTTATCAGACTTTTGGCTGCTCTGATTTCTTTGGCACGTTTAGACTGGACAACAGCATGGTTGTTGGTGAAGTTCTAATCCTCCTTTTGTTGAGACAAAACAACCTGCGGTTGATGGTCTATAACCAAGACTTAATGCAGCTGCTTTAGTAGAGTTTGTATGCTACAATACCCCCTACAAGATGGAGAATACAAGTTTGCTATTCTCATCTTGAGCGAGTATCAAGAAGAGTAGAGGGAAGTGCCTTAGTAAGGATATCGACAAGTTGAATGAGTGGGCACATGACAGGTAGGAATAGTTCCATCGATAACCTTCCCGAATTAGATGGCAATCTAATTCGATATGCTTGGTACTCTCGTGAAAAACTGGATTAGAGGTAATGTGAATTGCCACTTGGTTATCATGGAAGAGATGGACAGCTTGATGGTGAGGGACTTGGAGATCTGTTAGTACATGCTTGAGCCAAGTGACTTCAGCACAAGTGGCTGTCATTGCCCTACACTCGGCTTCTACTGAGGATCTTGACACTACTCCTTGCTTCTTTGATTCCATGATATCAAGGATTTTCCAAGTAATGCACAATATTCCGTAACTGACCTATGTGTTTCTGGGCATGAAGCCCAATCTGAATCATAGTATGCAATCAATTGTAGAGAGGAATTAGCATCCATGATGAGTCGTTGGCCTGGTACTGCCTTCAAATACCTCAAAACCTTGTTGGCCGCTGATAAGTGAGTAATAGTTAGTCTTGACATAAACTAACTCAATGTGTGGACAGCAAAACTAAGATCAGGCCTAGCGATTGTCAAGTATAAGAGTCTTCCAACTAGTCTTCGATAAGTAGAAGGGTCTTGAAGTTCTACACCCAAGTCTTTTCTCAACTTGAGATTTTTCTCCATCGAAATTTTAACTAGTTTGGAAGCTAAAGTACCAGAATCTGCAAGTATTTCCAATGCATACTTGCGTTGTGAGATGTGAATTCCCTATGAGGATCTTGCTACCTCAATGCTAAGAAAAAACTTTAGAGGTCTGATAATCCTAAAATTATCATTGAGAAAAGTCTTGAGAGTGGCTATGGAGTCTAGGGAATCAGCTGCCACCAAAATGTCATCAACATATATTAAAAGTGTTATGAATGAGCCATCAGTAGCTTTAGTAAATAAGTCTGCCTTTGATTGAGAGAATCCAAAATTTAAAAAATAGGTGGTGAGCTTGGCACACCATTGCCTTAAAGCTTATTTGAGACCATAAATACTCTTCTAAAGTTTGCAAACTTGGTTGGGATCCCCTTTAGTATATCTTGGTGGCCTATTCATAAAGATTTCTTCTTCCAAATCCCTATGGAAGAAGGCATTGTTGACATCAAATTGATACAAATGCCATCCTCGGATTGCTGCTATGGACAAAGGCATCAGATGGTCACCATTTTAGCCATGGGAGAGAAGGTCTCAATGTAGTCAATTCCTTCTTGTTTTGTGTAGCCTTTGGCTACTAATCAAGCCTTCAACCTCTCAACAGTCCCATTTGAATTAAATTTAATTTTGTAAACATATCGGTAGTCTATTGGCTATTTACCAGGTGGAAGGTTTGAGAGAACCCAAGTGTTGTTATGTTCCAAAGTACTCAACTCAGCATCCATGGCTTTGCACCAATTTGGGTCTTTGATAGCTTGGGAAGATGATGTTGGTTCACTTAAGACAAAAATGGATGAAGAGAAGGCCTTGAAGGAGGGTGAGAAATGTTCATATGCGAGGTAATCTTGCAATGGAAAAGAACAAGTAGAAGGGAAGAGATTTACCTGGACCTGTGATTGTTGTGCTGAAGTAGAGGTAACCTGTTGGTAGTGGAAGTCCTTCAAGTAAGTAGGGGTAGTTCTAGTTCTAGTGGTTCTTCAAAGGTGAGGTGATGTATGAGGGGAAATGGAATCTGATTCAAGTGCTTCTGGGAGAGAATCATTGTTACCATGGGAATAAGAGTGACTGCTTCATGTATATGAGCAGAATCAATAGGTAAAGTGTTGCTAGTGGTAGTTTCAGTAGGCAAGTCGATGGAATGAAAAGAGGAACTAGTGGTAGGCAGAATAAAGGAAGGAGGCAAGCATTGGACAGGTTCTGGTACAGTTGAATATGGATTAGAGGTGGTAGGTGAGTTTTGATGAATGGGAGAAGGTTCATTAAAATGAGGATTATGGAGGAAATTAAAGCAATTCTCATGAAACATGATATCTCTTGATACAAAGGTGGTGTGAGACTCAAGGTCCAAAAGCTTGTATCCCTTTACCCCGAAAGGATATCCCAGAAAAATGCATTTTCTACCCCTTGGATCAAATTTCTTGCGGCCATGGGATAAGGTGGTTGCAAAACATAGACATCCAAAACTTTTAAGGTGGTGATATGTGGGTTTAGTTCAAGACAAGATCTCATATGGAGTTTTGTTGTCAAGAAGAGGTGTATGTGTCTTGTTTATGAGGTAAATTGATATCAGAACACAATCATTCCAAAAATGTAGAAGGAGACATAATTGAAACCGAAGTGCCCTGGCAACATTAAGGGTGTGTTAATGATTTCTCTCAACAATGTCATTTTGTTGAGGTGTTTCAACGTCATTTTGTTGAGGTGTTTCAACACAAGAACGTTGATGTATGATTCCCTTTTGATTGAAAAAATTAGTCATTTGAAACTTAGCCCCATTATCACTTCTGATGTTTTGATTTTGCTGTCAAACTGAGTCACTCCCATGTTATAAAAGGAGGTAATGCAGTTTCTAGCTTCTGATTTTGCACGTAATAAATAGACCCATGTAGTTCTTGAAAAATTATCAACTAAAGTCAAAAAGTATCTATTTTCATCATAGGCAGCCATAGAACATGACCCCCAGATGTCAGTATACACTAATTCAAATACAGATTTTGATTTATGCTGGCTAATGGAAAGTTATTCCTGTGTTGCTTAGCAATGGGACAAATTGAGCAAGGACAAATCTCAATAGTATTAAAATTATCTTTTACAATAGGATCATCAATTAGAAACAATCTAGAATTTGAAATGTGACCAAGGCGATAATGCCAAAGGTTTGAACTATTGTTGCCAGTCACAATAGAAGTATTGAAAAACTTGGAATCGAAAGGTAAAGCAGATAATGCTTTGGTGAATGCATTTAGAGGAACATCCATTGGCAAGAGATGATACAGGTTACCCTTAACTTCCAATCCCAATCGTGGTCCAAGTGGAAAGATCCTGAATAAAACAATGATTGAAAAGAAAAAACAGGTAGCAAGTAAGTCCTTCTATTAATCTCTTTACTGAAATTAAGTTAAAACAAAATGAAGGAACACATAAAGCACCCTTCAACAAAATGTTCCTTATCACTTGAACATCTCCTAAAAGGTTAACAAACATAGAGGTCCCATTTGGAAGTTTAACAAAGTAAGCAACCTTAGAAGAAACAGAAGTGAAAAGGGATGCATCACAAATCACGTGATCTGTTACGCCAGAATCTAATATCCAAGTCACAGTGAAAGCACAAGTAGGCTTATGAACAAAACAAAACAAATAAAGATGAATATCTGATATTTTTGAAGGCTTAGGTTTAATGGTGGCAGGTTGATAGACAACCTGAGCATGGTTTACAGAGGAGCAAGCATTCAAGCTCTCTTTGTCTTAAAGCTAAGCCATCAATTGTTGGTATTGTGTCTTGGTAAAACTTACTCGAGTTTCATTACTTTTTTGCTGGCTAACCCAAAGATACACTGGCTTGATTGATAGAGGATGCAAAACTCTTACTCTTATGAAACTTATGGCCAGGAGGATACCCATGTAATTTATAACATCTCTCAGCTATATGACCATTCTATTTGCAATGATTGCAGGTAGGAACTTGGGCATTTCTCATTTTGAAACAGGTCTCAAGTGTATGGCCTTGTATACGATATGGTCTTTCCTTCTTTGTGGCAGGGAACTTGGCATTGGGTTTAAAAATGGCATAAGATGTGTTAGAAACTAAGGCAATGGAATCAGGACTTGGGAAGGCAGATATTATTTGGTATTGTTGTTCTTGTTGTTGTATAAGGGAGAAGACCTTATTAACAGTAGGGATGGGGTCTAACAGCATGATTTGATCCCTGATATTGGAGTACTTATCATTGAGTCCCATTAAAAATTGAATAACACTAGCCCTTTGAAACCTATCATTCATAATAGCTAGTTTTCCACAGGTACATGCAGGTAAAGGATAATACACAACAACTCCATCCTACAAGGTCTTAAGCTTACCATAGTATATGCTCACAAGATCCTATTCTTGCTGAAGACTTGCCAAGCTCCTCTTGAGTTGAAAGATTCTGGGCCCATTTTGTTGAGTGAATCGATCTCTGAGTTTATCCCAATATCTCAGGCATTTTCAACAAAAGCTACACCGGACTTCACTACAGTGCTGATGGAGTTTTGTATCCAAGTAACTACCATGTCATTACACCTCTCTCATGCATTGAACAGAGGGTCTTCTGAGGAGGCAGGTTTGCTAAAGGTTCCATTTATGAAACCTAGTTTGTTTCTTGCTCTAAGAGTTCATCTCCTAGCTCTAGACTAGATCACATAATTATCTGATGTGAAAAGGTCAGTGATAAGTGTGATGATGGTGTTATCTCTACTATCCACTCGAAAAAGAATTGTTTGGGTCACTGAAATTAAGAAAGAAGTTTTCATTTAGTTCTTCTATTGCTTGAAAAGAGGAAGGAGTTTAAGATAAGGAAAACAGCCTGAGCTCTAATACCATGTAAAAAAAATGAAGAAGATAGCTAAAAGCAGAGAATGTGGGTGGAGAAAAACAGACTTCTCATTTCGATGGTTTTGTACATGCAACATTGATATAGTTATATACCTTGAGCATCAACTCTTGGTTAACCCAAATAAAAGAATTATCCTATGGACATTAATCTATGGATATCTACTTTTCTGTACAGGAAAACAACACAAGTAATCACAAATAACACTCAGCCAATCATGTCAAGCTAAAGATGCTTTTGTTGCTGCTTTGTCTGACTTTTGGTTGCTCTGATTTCTTTGGCATGTTTAGACTAGACAACAACATGATTGTTGGTGAAGTCCTGATCCTTCTTTTGTTGAGACAAATCAAAGACAAAACAACCCGTACTTGATGGTTTATAACCAAGACTTAATGTAGCTGCTTTAGTAGAGTTTGTATGCAGCAATAGGTCGTGCCTTCACTAGCCTGGGCATCCCAGAGATCAAGTAAGAAAATTGGAAAATCTCAGATAAAACAGCTTTAGCCTGCCTTACATCCTCCATCTCCACCAATGCGCACTCTACGATGTTCCTCGGTCCCATGTAGTTTGAAATAAACTGAACATTTTTTACGGCCCCAAACTAATTTAGTGCAGTTCTTACAACAGGTTCAATGACTTGTGGTGAGAGGTGATCAAGATAAATCGTTCGTTTCACCTTCCCTAAAAATGCAGCATGATCTGCTTGGGCCGCTGACGATCCCATGTAGGGGAAACACAAAATCCTAACAATAGGTCAATTTAAAACGTTAGACAAATTGTCCAAATTATAATGTTAAATGCAAGTATTTATACAAATGTATCCGTAAAAGACAACATATCCACCAAATAACCAACCACTCATGTAAGAATATATTTTAAAAAGAACCTCAACAAGTAATATTTAATATCATTGATGTACATAATGCTGCAGAAATTGTACTTATCAAAAGAATACTGCAGATATTGTAAGCTATATGCGAGAACATAATTCTACAGCAGTGGTCCATGACTTCTTTGATGTGGTCTACTACTGATGAGAATAGAAAATTTTTTTGAAGAGGTTCGATGAAAATAGAATTCTGCAGCAGTGGTTCGTGACTTTCTTCTCATATGTATATTGTCATCTAGATCAGGTCTTCATGAGAGCACTCTCTCACACACTAGGATCTCCTCTTTGTAAGTTGGCTGCTGTTTGTGGTTAAGTTGTTCTCTGTGGCTATTGTTTTGTAGTTGTACTTCCATTCTTCGTGTTGGTTCATGTCATGTTCGATATGCCTATGCAGTGGAACTTTTTCTTGGCTATGAAGTAAATTTTGTATAACATTCTATGGGGGTATGCCCCCATTATAATGTACTTGAGATCCTTCTTTAATGAAACTGACAAACCCAAAGAAAAGGAAGGACCTAATGGTATACAAGATGTAGACAAAAAAGGTTCGCCTACAAAATAGAAGTAGAACACAGTAGGTCTACAAAATCTAGAAATGAAATGTGGATGCAGCCAAGGTCTCTCTTATTGCTATATGGTAACTTCTCATTCATTTTCTTCAAATTGTCTTTGGTTATGTGGGTGACTAAATGCACACAAAACCAAAAAGACTTGTAGAGTAAGTTTCCATTTGCTTTCACATACCCACATATTTTTTTCATAAGTATAAACACACACATATCAAAAAACAAAAAGAGACTAACTTAATTCATAACTAGTGAGGAAAATGTATATTTAAAAATGAGGAACCAACCCAAGAATCCAATCAAAAACTAATTAAGGCATTAAATTAAGTTTAGTTTTTAATGGCTTCTTGATCCCCATTTTGAAAAACTTTGTTCTCTCGCTTCCACACTAAATGCATCATTATTGTCTGATAGCTAAAGTACAAATATCTAGACATGAGACAACTTTTGTAATCAATAACTATCACGCAAAAACTAAATCTATTTAAACCCCAATTAACCTAACTCTTTGCTGAGGACCTGTCCACTCCCGGGATTAGTCAACACGTTCTTGGAAAAATTGTGCCAATACAATAAAAAACACGGTTAACCCGAACCATAGGAAATTCTATTCTTCTACCTTTTTTGTTTTACATTACTAAAAAAGAAGAAGTTGTTCTTCTACCACATATATAAGAAATCAAATCCCAATTATTTGTTATGAAGTTGTTTCTAGTTTGAGAATCAATTTATCCAAATCTGAAATTGCTCCCGTGAGTTCGGTTAACAACATCTCAAATCTGGCTAACATTTTGGGATGCAAGATTGCAGCTCTTTCCTAAGAAATATCTTGGTTTACCCTTGGGAGCTCCCCATAAATCAATTTCTATTTGGGATGGAGTCATTGAGAAGATTAGGAGGAGGCTAGCCAGTTGGAGAAAGCTATATTTGTCTAAGGGGAGCAATGTTACTCTTATTTTTTTTAATAGGTAATAATGAATTTTATTAAACAAAGAATGGACAAAAATGCCAATTACAAAAGAAATGTCCTAACTAGCTAGGGACATTTGAAACAAGAAAATCATAAAAGTTCATGCCATGAAAATCCATAGCTATGGCTCACATACAAAGAGTTCTAAAGAATAAGAATTTAAGCTCCTCTACTAATCTTTCCTTGTCCTCGAAAGTTTGATCGTTGCATTCCTACCACAAACACCACATGATGCACAGGGGGACCATCTTCCAAATCGCTTTGATTTGTTAAGGGCCTCGAATAGTTGTCCAACACGCCATAGTCGCCTCTACTGTCCCTAGCATAGCCCAAGCTAAGTCTAATCTACAAAACATCTCAGTCTACAGCTCCCTTGCGATCTCACAATGTAGAAGAAGATGGTCCACAGTCTCACCACCCCTTTTCCACATACAACACCAATCAGCAAGAATAACCCGCATTTTCCTCAAGTTGTCAGTAGTAAGAATCTTGCCTAAAGGAGCAGTCCACACAAAGAATGATACTTCTGGGGGTGCCTTGTGCTTCCATATCCTCTTCCAAGGAAACTGGCTAGCAGGGATGAGCGTGCTATAAAAAGATCTAACAGAGAAAGCACCTTCTTCTTGTGGATACCCACCACAAGTCATCCCCTTATTGGGTATTCGGTCGAATGGAGTACAGAAGACTGAATAAAACTGCAAAACTGCTCAACTCTCAATCTTGTGCCGCCCTCAAAAGTTTGGTCGTTGTGTTCCTACCACAAACACCACATGATGCACATGGGCATCATCTTCCAAATTGCTTTGATTTGTTAAGGGTTTCGAATAGTTGTCCAGCTCGCCATAGTCGCCTCTATTGTCCCTAGCATAGCCCAAGCTAAGTCTAATCTACAAAACACCTCGTTCCATAGCTCCCTTGCGATCTCACAGTGTAGAAGAAGATGGTCCACAGTCTCACCACCCTTTTTACACATACAGCACCAATCAGCAATAATAACCTGCCTTTTCCTCAAGTTGTAAATAGTAAGAATCTTACCTAAAGTAGCACCAATCAACTAGCAAAGTTGATGTTCCAATGTAAGTTCCCTCCCGAGATTCCCATAACTTCCGTCACTGTTACATCTTTTGCATTTGCAATCTGAAAGAGTCGAAAACAGGTCTTGCAAAGCTTGATGCCCCACACCAAATATCTTTCCTAAACCAAATCCAGTTTCCTGCACCCAACTGAATCCTAGTGTGACAGTTGAAAACCCTCCACCCTCTTCTTATATATTTCCACTAACAGGAGGCCTGCAATGTTAGAATTCTTAGTGTATTTCTGATCTGAAATTTTTGGATACCACTGACAGGGATCCTACTATTTGGTTGAACAACTAGACGTGGTCAAGCCTAGATCATTTCTTAATCTCTCCTAAGTTTGAAAGTCACTTTCCGGACGTTTGGTAAAAGCGTCTAGAACGTATATCTTCAGACCATTAGCCTATCATGCTTGACTGTGGAAGTCTATTAGGAAGGAATGTGATGTTTTTGTTAAACATACTAAACTTAAAGTGGGGAATGGGGCTAAGATTTACTTTTGGCATGACATTTGGTGTATGGATTCTCCTCTCATAAATGTTTTTTCCAATCTTTTCAGGATTGCTAAAAACAAAGGGGTTGCCATTGCTGATTCTTACTCTATCTCCAACAACTTGATTTGTTAGAATGTGGAATTTGCAAGAGATATCCAGATTGGGAAGTTAATGAAATTTCAGAATTTTCGGGAAAGTTGTATGAGAAGAAAATTGTTTAGAACCAAGAGGATAGTTTGTAGTGGTTGCATTCTAAGAATTCCAAATTTTCAGTGAGTTCTTATTACAAGGCATTATGGGGTTAAGGATAATCCATGGAAGAGTATTTGAAGATCAAAGGTGCCGAGTAAAGTTGCTTTTTTTTAGTTAGCTAGTGTCCCTTGGGAAAATTCTGACTATTGATAATTTGAGGAAGAGAGATATTCAAGCAATTGAATGGTGTTATATGTGCAAGAAGAGCGGCAAATCCATTGATTTCCCTTCTTCTCAAGCTCTTACTGGCGCAGATAAAGTATTTCTTACGGCTAGACAACTTAAACACAACGCTCTGATCTTCGACCTCCAAGGACCCAAGCAAAGGATTAACTTCGCTAACCTCAGCTTAACCAAAGTCAATATTCTAACAGAACTAATCTTTTTCTGCATTGTAAATTGGCAACATGGTTTTGGAGTGCAATTTCTATTTGGGCTGGATTTTCATGGGTGATGCCCATGCACGTGTCAGATGTTTTTGCAATTTGGCTTGGAATTGCTGCGAAAGATATTAAGCTTGCTATTATGAGAATCATTCTCTTATGCCCTCTAGGATGCTTATGGGCTGAAAGAAATGTAAGATGTTTTGATAATTGTGAACGTACTTTAGAGGAGTTATGGGACTTTCTTCATTATACTTTCAGATTTTGGGTTTCAAACCTTGTAAGGAATGTAAATGAATGTTCTGTTTTGTTTTAGTTTCCAGATTTAGCTTGTAAATAGGTGTCTCTAATTTGTGTACTCCATGTGTAGTTGGACTATGCCTATTTACTTGAAATAAAATACCTCTTATTACTTATAAAAAAAATAAAAATCAAATCCCAATTCGTAAGAAATTAAAGGGATACCAAGAGCATTCAATAAGATTAGCTTAATTCAACTAGTTTCAACAATTCAATATCTTTTCTTGTTCCATCATTCTTCCCAACAACCAAACAGGGAAAAACTAGCAAGCAACAAAAACATCCAAACTTTTACCCTAAACAACACCACCCTAGACTACAAAACATAGAACAATTAGAAACCTAACGATGATTTGACTAAAAATTTGAATAAACTAGCGAGAGGCGCGAAAGCTTGCTTAATTTTCGTTTGAAGAGTTTTAGATAACGCCAAAGAAATAACTGGGGATGCTCTTCAGATCAGAAGAATCCCCTTCCGTCTTCCATGTGAGAGGGCGACAAACCGCAGACAGTCAGAGTGATGGTACGGCCACTCATATCTGAGAAAGAATAAAATAGCCAATATTTGGTGTGTGTCTATAAGTATGAACAGTAGTTCCTACTGCAGCTAGTCCATGCCTACTTCTATAGTACCCTCGTGGAGATGGAAAATGCTTGGGAGCGATAAACTTGCCTCGGAATTTCAGATTGAAGAAAGACAGAATCAACTCCAGAGGCAGCTGCGAACACTCGAGATGGGATTTAGCGTGCGTGACCTTTCTAAGTGTGGCGATAAGACTTTCCTGGGGTTCCTGAGGTTCCTGGGGTTCTGAGGGTTCTTGGGAGTTCTCGGCTCAAAATGGAACAAGCAGAAAGGGAGACACAGGAAAGAGGCGAATGATGGACTTTAAGGCATGGATTAAACGGTGTCGTTTAGAGGGGGGATTGGGCTTTTTTCTTTTCTGCCGAGATTCCACAGAAGTTGGGTTTTAGTTTTTTATCTTGGGCTTTATATTTACAAAGAACAGTGCTATTTACAATCTCCGGATTTTATTGCAGTTTTAATATTTAATTGATGAAATTGTCTTTATTTTTATTATAAAATTGACTAAAGCATTCTTGAGCTATTTTTTTTAAGAAATTCTTTTTACAGTTGAGTGAGAGATTGTATTATAATTCTATTAATAAATGAGGGTAAAAGAAAAAATATATATTATTTTATAAATGATGTTATTATAATTTCAAAATTTTTTTGCACTAGACTTAATTGTAGTTCCCATTTAAAAATGGTATGTGATATTATTATTTTTCCTTTTACGAAAAACTTGTTTAAATTACAATAATGACCTTGCATCCATCTTCTTCAAGATGGTGAAATTTTCTCTGAAATGCACTGAAAATTTCCTCGAATCTTCAATCTCATGCTCCAGTTCAACCACATATGCACAGAAAATTCTCATCCTTCATCTCTTTTTTCTGGAAACAAATAAACGAAGTTCTATGATTTTACACACACTGCACATACAAGGTCTATGCAGTACCGGTAAATTGGTAGTAAAAAATACACATATTGCGCTCCCGTAGAATATGTGAGAATTGTAATACACCAAGAAATCTATTCAAAGAGCGCAAATAGTGAAATCTCTTCAAAAAGCACAAACAATGAAATATCTCCAATTTCGAGGTTCAACTTTATTTTGGAATGGGGTACAAGCCGACATTTATGCGTTTCTAGCAACACTTTTTGCTATATTACCCCCAGCAAAATCCCAAAAGCATAGTTTACAATGCCAAAACTCATGAATCTGCATTTGCATTTGCATTTGCCAAAACATGGATGCTCATGCTTTATACGAAGGGATGATCTTGGCTCTCGATTCTTCTGGTTCCAGGTAAGGTATTTGTGATATGAGTTTTTTTGTTAATTATACGAGTTTTATATGAAGGGGATGAGTGTTTTTGTTAACTTGAAACGCACAGTAGCAACCTTCTTTGCAAGATTCGAAAGCGACAGAGAAAGCAAAAACAGCGCTCGCCCTTTAATGCACGCATGAAAGTGCTAGTGCTCAAGATTTCCACTATTCACAAAAACCGGTGCTTGAGTCGTTAATGATGGATTTGAAGTAGCCCGCCAGAAGAGGAGACAAGATGGAGAAAAAAAGACGAAAGAGGAAGCGAGATTAGCTTCGAAACTGTGGAGCAGCGATGACAATGGGGCAAGGGGAGGGGAGCGGCAATTTCATCCGGGTATGCTTTCTGAGAGCCAGGGGAGGGTATGCTTTTTGAGAGCCAGGGTAGCTCATCGCATCCTGCCATCCTTGCTCGTTTTGGTTGAAACAATAATGAAATGCTGCATTTCATTTAGTCTTGAATTGTAGTTCCCGAATGGAGATTGTAAAAGGAATTATTCATTTACAAATTAGACTATTTTTCCTTTTTTAAAATTAGTCTATCTACAAATTTCATTACAAATTATGTATAGTATTTTTTTTCTTCTAAATTTTTACTGATTACTCATAAAAGTTTTATAATAAGTTTTTATGTTATTCTATATATATATATATATACACACAGAGAGAGAGAGAGAGAGAGAGTGTTTAAGCTTACCGTAGACAAATGACAATGGTAGAGTAGAGCAAGGGAGAGTGAAACTGCTGGGTGGGTCCGGCTTTAGATCGTAACAACAGAAGACATGGTTACGGCTAGGTCGTGTGTGGCTGGAAGTGGTGGTCGAAATCGTGTTGGGTATTTCATCAACTTTTTATCATCCACCATGCTCTGCTTTCTCCACAACTTCACCATTTTTCCTTTTTTTTTTCGATTTTATTTCGAGCTTTACAAATTGCTTATGAAACTGAACAATTTGAAAATAGAAAACAGGAAAATAAAAACATAAATAAAACACCATGACCAAATGATGATAAAAAATAGTAGGAGGCCCTCCCCGCATGGGTTCCCCAGGGGGGGTGTTTGGGGTTTTCATCCCCATTTGCTTCACATTTTTGTATTTTAGTAGGTCTAAAAATTATTCAATTATTCATAGGCTTAAAAGTGATCAAAAACATATTTTTAAACTCAAATTATAAATTTAAATTTATAAATATTATTATAATTTAAAAACTATGTAACTTTTAAATTTTCCAGTTTAAAAACTACAAATTGAGACTTTTATTGTTAAAGAAATTTATAAAAGGATCACCTTATTATATTATAACTTACACAAAGTATTAAGCAAAAGTTTTACTTAATATATATTACTGTATTTGCTTATAATAAATATTATAAATATGTAATTATGTATAGTAGAAATATATATATATATTGATATTATAAAAAATTGGTAGCAGAGCATAGGATGAGGCGGGGCATATCAGCCCGATGCTATCTTGCCATGTAGGGGGCGGCTGCACCCCGCTGCCCCCTAAAAAATAGGGTGCAATCCGCTTCTTGCTGTGGTGGGGGACCCCATTCCTGCATCTCGCCCCCATATGGGCGAGGCTCAAGTTTACCCCCTTAAACCCATTCCCGTACTTGAGGCCAGGGCTCTCCCATCCGGATGTTAGGGGCGGGTGGTTATTTTGGGCCCAAAAATGCCATTATACAATGCTAAAAAGTAAAATTATTGCCCTCGTAATTAAATTTAAAAAACAATTAACATAAGATATTACAATAATATAAATTAAAAATTTGTATTCTCCTAAGTTGCAACTAATAATAATAACATAATTAAATAAATGGTAGCAAGATTACAATGGACTCTTTTCTTGTAATTTGGGCTGGTCATAGTGATGCGAATTGGAAAGTGCGTTGGTTGTGTTTTCACATTGTGGGATTATAAAATCAGTAACATTTATAGGAAAACAAATTAGAATCATAAAACAGAATTAAAAGTAATAAATAAAAAAAAAAATGATATTTAGAAGTGAACAATGTAGTTGTTATTCTCGCTCTCATACCCTATCTCGAGATGTGAATAAAAGTCATGCCACTTCCACATGAAAGGATCTATGAGATTGAAATTAAGTAGGATCTATGGTTGGACATATGATAGTAATACAATAAAAGCTAAAAAAAGTACAATAAAAATAATTAGAACCACAAACAACATATAAATACAAAAACTAATTAACCAAAAAATTATACACACTAATGAAATTAGGGGTGTCAAAACGTGTCAACGGATCGTGTTCGTGTCGTGTCAGGGCGTGTATATAATACTTAAAATGTCAACACGAACACGACCCGTTAAGGGTTTCGTACAAAAAAATTTCACCCTAACACGACCCGTTAAGATAACGGGTTAACACGATACGACCCATTAAGATCCATTAAGACCTTTGACACTATATGAAATAACACGACACAATACGATTTGACCCGTTTCAACCAGCAAATTCATTAGTGACCAGTTTGAATTTAACCTAATTGATTTTATACAAATATTAAAACTTAAATAATAATTATAAAACATAAAAAATTAATTACACAATCTTAAAATTACAATTCAATAAGTAATACATTATAAAATATGATAAACACACAAATATGATCCACACATTGTAAAATATTAAAATTATAATCCAAAGATATTATATAATAATGAGTTAACTCGTTAATGACTTTTTAATAAATATTTAAATGAGATATCTAAGTGTCTAAAAATATAAAACTAATTTTAATTTAGGATTTTTTTAAGTTTAGGTCAAGGGTATAAAAGTAAATTCAAATTTCTTAACGTGTCTTAACGAATCATAATGGGTTTGACTCGTTATCAAATCGTGTCTTAACATGTTGATACGATTTGACCCGAAACCCATTAAGGCTAAACATTAACCCGCCTTTTTCGTGTCGTGTTCGTTTCGTGTTAACGTGTCGTGTCACATATTGCCACCTCTAAATAGAATGATGGGTCTAATACACATAAAGTCATATTAAACCGATGTAGAAACTACCCTTATGAATTGCAATTGATCCTACATCAATTAAATTTGAAATATTGAAAATAATACAGGTTAATTGAAAACAAATAATAAATTAAAATAGTAACAAAAGAAAATCAATGAATTACAAGTGATTATCGGATCCAGGTTGATCACCACCCACCTTCTAGTCAGCCTCCTCAAAGTCCCACATCTGAAATATGAATTAGGATTCCTTTGATCCAATTTTGAGTATAAATCAATTCCTTCACAGTGGCTGGAGACATGAACTAAAAAATGGATATAATATGCACCATCCGATACTAAAGGCCAATTCTGAGGCCACAGTACTAATCGTAATGACCAAAATACTAGAAAGTCTCTCCAAAAATGGGATACTTGACAATATTGATTTTCCACCAAGATAAGATGTCAAATCTCCACATAAATAGGTGCAAACCCTTGCCAAATATTTACCTAACTTTGACTAGACCTTTACAACATGAAAAATCAGGGGATCTTGCTCCAACCTCTCATCCTGTTCTAACCTATGCATTTTCCTCATCCCGACTTCAGGAGGAGGTGGTATGGTAGGTGTAGGTGTCAAATATTACCACTCCTGAACATGACAAACTCATCAAACAATGTACTGAGGGTTTCCCTAACTCTTGCCGCAATATGATCTACCAATGTCTTCACGTGCTCCAATCTCAAACCCTACACCATGCTATCAATTTTGTGTTGTAGGTTAAGAACAATAACCATATATAGGAAAATGTTCATCCTACTCAAATCTCTCCAATATTTGCTATACTTAAGCTTTATACTCTATCGTTTCCGGTAGCCTACTTTGGTCACTCTAGCACATGTCATTTAATTCTTTTGACAAAAATTCTTGGATGTAGGGTACAAAGAATTAGAAAGTTGGAATCTTTGTATACTTTTTTGAGACTTTTCTATAAGGTCACAACCGCCCCAATCACCATTAATAGACTTTCCTAATCCCTTGTCATTTTCAAAATATTTGACATGTTGAATGTTTTTGTCACCCAATAAATTAAAAGTGCCTTTATATTCTTTGGTTGTCTCCAACATCAAGAAGTTAAAGTTCCATCTTGCAAGAACATCAAGAAAAAGACCTTTCTTACATTCAATACCTACAAGCCTCAAAATAATCTTGAAATTCTCAAATTAGCAGATGAAAAAACTCACAAACCTCGCCGCACTTATTGTAACGCCTCGATTTTTCGCCCCAATTAAAATGTAAATCGAAACGTCCAGACAAGTAACACAAGGCTACTTATTCTACACAAACGTAAGGAGTAGCATGTCTATATCTAAGCTTACTAAATAAATGCAATATGAAACACAGTAAAAAAAAGGGTAAATCTTCAATATATACAAAGAGATCTAACTCTTGTATAAACAGATCACATGGCATAATAAAACTATAACCTTCATAACTTTATATTTACAAAAAAACAGATTGTATACAAAGCTTACATAACCCAGTTAGTTTCTTAAAACAAATAACATATCCCACCATTGTCCGGTAGTCTTACTATTCTATTTGATCACGTACATGAAATATCATTCCATCCAGAGAAGAGTATTCTGTAGGACCCTCAAGATACCTCAGAATCTCCTGTGTTGTCCGAATCTCATGACGATTTATCTAATCCTGCAACAACATCTATCATTCCATAAGGAATGATAGATAAAATTTAAAAGAGTGAAATTTTTAAGAAATATAAGTAAGTACAAAATAACTTAACAAAGGTATCATCCGAGCATATCAATAATATAGCATAGGATATATTATAATGAATTATTTCACATGATTCATAAATACCTCATGAGACTTATGCATATAGATGACCACAATTTTCATACAAACTTATACTCTTACATGGACTCACCATCTTATACTTAAACTTTTATTTACTTTTTTATATTGTGGGTCTTACTTATTTCTTACCTTTGACAGGCATTACGTATCGCCGTTTCTGTCGGATCTTACTTATTTCTTATCATCGATGGGCGTTACGTATCACCGTCCCCATTGGGCTTACTTAGCATGATGCGTCAGGTTATTCATACATATAACTCATCATTCGTCCGGGCGTTACGTATCGTCTTTCCTGTCGTGATGAGTCTCGTGTCAGTCTTTCAGGCATTACGTATCGTAGTCCCTGTCGTGACATGGAAAATACTTAACATAACGAGCGTTACATATCGCCGTATAGAGACAGTCTCGCTAAACTTCTCAATTTCGCGAGTTTTGGATTGCAATCGAGCGGAAAAAGCAACAATGGATGATGAGTATCGAGTTCCGAGACCCACAAGCTCATAAATGGCATCATGATCTGATTTATTAGATAAATCAGTCTCTTGTTGTTTCATGGCACCTACAATAGAAGTAGAAATAGATTGATCACGATAAGTACTAAAGGAAAATCGACCAGCCATTACAAAATTGTAGAATGAAAATGCATATAAATTACAAAGATGAGAAGAAAATTTGATGCGAAATAGATAATTCTAAAGATTGCTCTTATAGAGACGGGAATAAGAATAAGACAAACTATCACAACTTTAAATTTCTGCAATATCTTTCTTGTCAATAACGTCAAGTGGATTTGAATCTCTTTTCGCATCGAATTGCTAAAGCTAGACCTCCAACTTTTACAAATTTTGTTGGATACGGGTGACTCTAATTTTTCAACTTTCTACAAAATCTTATTCCACACCAAATTGCCAGAGCTAGGCCTCCAGACTTTGCAGGTTTTGTCGGACACGGACGCGGGAAGAAATCTCCTTCCGCACTAAATCTCAATAATATTTTATTTGTCAACAACATAAAGCAGATCTCTGCACTAAGATGATAAAGTTAGGCCTCAGCCTTTATAGTTTTTGTCGAACACGGATGGGGGAAGAAATTTTACTGAAACCAATTGTGGTTCCTTTTTAATAATGCTAAAAGGGAGAGAAGTCTTATATTAGTATTATACTACCCTATTATATATGCTAGAATCATATCTCTATTTTATTTAAAAAAAAACTAACGCATATTTTCAGAGGGAGCTTAAGTATTAACTGCAGGTTGCAGATTTCTACTAAGTATTTGTCATCATCAAAAAGGGAGAAATTGTAGAACCCAAGATTTCAAGTATCGTATCTACGTATAGATTTTGATGATAACAAATAAATTCAAGACTCAAGTTCAAGTTGTCTATACATAAAAAGAGCTAAACACATCAAGAAATCAAGCATGAGCAAAAAGAAGAATAAGTCTACAAATGAAACTCATAGAGTAATTTTGTACATTTTTTAAAATTTGAAATTGGATTAAGGCTCAAAATTAATATTTTCTCATAAAACATCAAATTATATTTTTTTTACATTTGCATAACTTTATTAAAATATTTAATTTCAAAAATTATTATTATTTTTGTAGATATGCATAAAGATTTGAATTTGTAAGATAATTGATTGTCATCTTTAACATGTACATGTGTTGTTTGAAAATCTTGAAGGGTGATTGTGAGTTTTTTTGACAAATACAAAAACTAGATGATTTTGTTTGAAAATCTTGAATGGTGGTTATGTATTTTTTTGACAAATGCAAAAAATAGATGATTTATTTGAAAATCTTGAAAGGTGGTTGTGTGTTTTTTTGACATATGCAAAAAAAAGATGATTTGGTTTAAAAAATAAATCATGCTTATTTTGTCATGTATGAAAAGTAAAAAATTAGGTTTTGATTTTTTTGAAAAATGAATAGAGTTGTCTTTGACAAATATAAAAATGAGATGTTTTTATTTGAAACTTTTGAAAAGTGAATAGCACTCTTATTTGACATGTGAACCTTTTCAAATTTGAATATGAAGACTTATTTGCCTAAAAATAGCTCACTTGAGTTTTGTAAAAATCACAACAAGAGCTTACACATCAATTGCTAAATTTTGCATCATTTTCTCAAATCCCTCATTTTTTCTTCTTTAAGTTTTGTGTCTTAATATTTATTCATTTTGAAAGAGATATAGGTTGTGCTGTATTGTTCTTATTTCACTCATTAAGGAGTATACTCTGATAATCTACCCACTATCAGCTCTTGTATTTGTAAGAGGGTGCGTATAACCCTTGTATGTGTAGAAGGTGTTCTACATAGGGAATAGTTGAATCACCAAGTGTGAGGTGATTGCAAGTGTAGAGAGTATTCTACACGGATTCTTTGTAGCGGTGTTACTCAAAGGTGTAATAGGTTTTTACCTCCACCTGAAAGAGATTGAATAGTGAATTTGAGATCCTCAAGGGGTAGGTTGAGGCGAAGACATAGGCATTGGGGCTGAATCTCGTTAAAATACTGAATTTGTTTTTTCTTACCCTTACTCTTAATATTTCTTGCTGCTTTATATTCTATTTATATTTTATATTGTATATTTGATTTATAAGTATTAATTTTTTAATATAACCCAATTCACCCCCCTCTTGTGTTAGTCATCTGGGCAACAATGTTTTTGAATCAAACATGTTTTCAAAAAAAAAAATTAAGGTTTTTCTAAGAACCCCAAAGGCTAAGATGAGGTAGTATCCTAATAAAACTTACTGTTTATTCAGAAGTTTTAAAATTGAGTGATAGCCTCTAGGTCAACGAAGAACAGTCGGTGGACTATACATGGCTCTAAAAGGTGTCCGGAGCATGGTCGCACCTAACGCTAGTGGGTGCCTAAAGACGGTGTTGACTTTTGTCTTACCGTTATAAGAACAAGGATGTAGTCATCTGGTTTGAGTGGTTACCGAGTGATGGAGAGCAGATAACGTAGTCGCCCCGATTTGAGTAGTCTGCAGGTTTTACGGTAACACGTAATATATTCACTTAGACTTAAGTGGTCGCCGGTTGATACGGTAACTAGTAGGGAACACACGGTGCATAGAGAAACCATGAGGTGTCCAATAAGAAGTCATGACAAAAATGACTTTTGAGCCCCAAGAATGATATGATATGTAAATGGCGCCTAAGATAAAAAAAGATGAAAGAAATGAAAACTTTTTACGAAAATTATTTTTTAAAGCATGAGTCAAAGGAATTACGTCATATGATGAACCTTTTTTATGAAAAGCAAATATATGAATTAAGATTGAAAGATAGTCAAGTTCTATGAAAGTCTTCATGAGTATATGTATTTGCTAAGTCATGAGTCACATATACACGCCACACGTTCTGTTTGTTATTCACTTATATGTATGTTTACGATGATCTTTTCGAGATAGCTGTGTTGTGATAACCTGATTTATTTTATTTATTTTAAAATGATTATATTATTTTGAAAATTGTTTTAGTTTAAATTGTGAGAATTTCTTAGAAATATAGTTGATATGCATAGGTGGATTTTCTTTAGTATTAGAATAGAAAAAGCAAAAACTATAAGAAATTTATTTTTTTATGGTATTATTATTATTATTTTATTTTATTAAATAAAATAAGATATTTAGATGATTTGGTCCTTGAAAAATCAAGAAAAAGTTCGAAACGGAAAATGGGGGAAGAAGTTAAAGAACACCACTTGATGAAACCGGATTGGTCTGTTTTAGGCAGTTCAAACGTCCTTCGGTAATTTAGTCATAACTCATTCATCTGAGCTCCAAATAAGTTTATCCTAGTTCCTATAGAACTATAATAGATAGATATACAATTTTTATGTTTTGAGTTTTCTGAGATAATGACGGGATCAATGACAAAATCTGGTTGGAACTCGATAGAACCTCTAGAGTGTGGGAAAAACACTAGCACCAACTTTGACCATGAGGAGACCAATTGAGAGATGTGGCCACCGAATTTGCCATGTCTTAGAACCATTCCTAAGCTACTTATGTGTCATTCTATGAAGGAAAACAAGTGGCCAAATGGGGACTTACTTCTAGAAGATTTTTAGATGTCCCTAAGGTGCAAGAAACATAGTACATGTATCAATTGAGCATGGAATGCTTGTAGGTGATGAGATTTTGTTAAATCTGATATTTGATCATCTCTTAGGTGGATTAAGCTAAGCCATTGGATTAATTTCTTGCCCACCAAGCCTATAAGCTAAGGCCAATGATACCCTAAATCCTAAGACTCTACATGTGGCAAAGAATTGGAGGAGACACTTGGACCATTTGAAGATGATTTTCCCTCTCCCACTATATATATGGACGGCACCCTTAAGGAGAAGGGTTACTCACCATTTCCTTTCCCATAACTCACGGCACCCTAAGGAGAAAAGACCTCCAAACCTTGCTCAAATCACATTCTTCTCAAAAACCCTTCAACAAGGACATTTTGGAGACATAGAGGGGAAATTTATCAAAATCTAAGATCATTCTCTAGAAAGAAGCTTTGGAGAACTTGGTAAGTGTACAAATATCTTAGGTTTGATGTTAAATTGCTTGGATGATAGCTTTGTAATCATAAATGTTATATTCTTTTACAAAGTGACAAGTGATTGTAGTTTAAGTAAGCTTGAGCTAGGAATTGTTGTAAGACAAGAGAGAGTAATTTTATTAAGAATTAAGACCTTATCTTGGATATCTATGATGGAAAGAGTAGACAAAAATATGTAGAGCTTGAATGGCAAAAAGATATGGGAAATTAAAGCTAAAAGGTTGGGCATTGATATGGTATAGATGATTGAAAGTGTTTACTTGAGTTATGATTTTGTTAGTGTTATGAAAGATTAAATATTGGTATGAACCCTAGAAGAGATAAGGACTTAGTCATGAATAAGGTTATGAGGAATAAGACTTGAATATAGGAAACAAATTGAAATCTTGGAAAGGAAATATGTATGCTTATGTATTGATTTGGAGGATTGGAAATTGATGTATGATCTTGGAAGTTTATCAAATAAGGAATAGGTGTAACTAAGAAGAGAAAAGAACTTATAAATGTATGTTAGAAGGTTAGGAATAGGGTTGGGTACAAAGGTGGCTTACTTCATGTTGAGAAAGCGCCTAATCCAAGATCTCGCTTGACTCTCGCTCAACGTCTGGCTTGAGTGAGATACAGGTAGAGATTCGACACCTTTTGGTAAATCGGATATAACTTGTTCATTTGATATCAGATTGGAATGATTCAAGAGGATATGGAAAGCTAAGAAAAATATCTATAACTTTTATGCTTAAAGTTTAAGGAGATAAGGACTCAATAAAGGATGAAATCGAAATTGAATTGGCAAAGCGAGATTTAGGCAGAAATCTAGCTCGACCTTTGCTTGACGTCTAGCTCAAGCGAGATTCCCCTGTTACCTGAATCTGAGATTTTCTTGTGTCTAATACATAGGATTTAATATAAGGATTATATGTTGAATGCAATGTATGATTTATATGTTATGAATCCCATGAGATATGTAGCATATATGAAGAAAGTCTAAGAATTCATGCATGTCCCAATATGTCACTAGTTTTATATCGAATGGAAGAGACATGGCATGTAGTTTAGGAAAGATGTGAAATATTTATAAGAACAAAAAATGAACAACTAAGAATAAGAAAGTTGCGTCGACAGGGACGACAGTACGTAACGCCTGTCATATGATACGATGTACGCCATAGCGGGGATGACGGTACATAACACCCGCTATAATAAGTATGTTTATGTCATAATGGGGACAGGGATACGTAACGTCCATATGACAAATATGTTTGGCGGTGAAGGCGATATGTCAAGACAGTGAAGGCGATACGTAACTGCCGTCATATTAAGGCACCCGATGGTGAAGGCGATTCGATCTGCCGTCGTGAGTAAGACTACAACTTATAAGATCAAGAATAAAAATATGAAATTATTTTGTTTACAAACAGATACATTACGACACGAAAAGTGTACACCCACGTTATTGAGTCTTTGTATAAAAGGGCACAATTTAAATGTAAGTCATAATTAATAGGTCTTATGGGTATACGATATGCATGTGCAGGTTATCTGTAAATATTGTTATTGTTTTATTATGTTATTTGTACCCTTACTGAGAGTTCCTTGAAATCCCATTATTTGAGTATTTTCCTATCATTCCTTTCGAAATGATAGATTTGGTTGCAGGTAAGTATGATCTACCTACAAGACTAGACTCCTCAAGAGATTCTAGTGAGTCTTGAGGGGCCCACCAAATTCTCTCACCTTATAGATCCAATTTTTGATAGTTATATCTATTCTATTTTAAGCATGTGATGAAGGACATCAGGCAATACAATGGAAAGAAGTTAAGAAAGAGCTTGTTTGATGAAGAGGCCTAAAGAAGAAATGAGAAACTATATTTATGTATTTTAAATTTTTTAACTTATGAACTATGGAGATGTGATGTTATTATATATATATATATCTAAAATTTTTAGTTATGTCGTGCCATGTGATCTATGTGCAAAGTAGATTTATTTGCATTTATGAAATTTAACCTTTTTTCGCGACAGTACTCATGATACATGATTAGTAAGTTAGATGTATGTAAGATAAGTATAAAGGATAGATAACCTTGTGCTATCTATCATGACCCTTTAGTTTACGTTATTTCCCAAACGTAAATTGGAGGCGTCACATGTGTACTTACTGAGATTTCTCAAAATCTCATCCTTTTATATTTTCACTATCATCCCATGTTGGGGCAATAGAAGTTGTTGCAGAAGATGACGACGACAACCTTGACACTGGGAGGGAGTCTCCAGCCCATCGATGGGCTGGTGATCTCTTCACCTTTTGATGTGGTGACCCCTATCTTGTACAGCCAGTTTATAGAAGACATGCGATGGAAGATGCTCTACGAGGCTGTCGGACGACAATGCACCTGGTGCGGTCTCTTTTTGGGGTCTAACGGGTCTCTATTTATGGACTACGTTTATACCTCAGAGGCAGGAACATGTCTCCGGGATTGCGGTCGGATGGGCTTGGGGCAATTCCTACTTGATCTCGGGGTTAAAGAGGTTAAGGATGAGCCCTGAGATAGTGGATTGTTGTGGGGGTTAGCACGTGGGTTTTATTGCATGTTTATATCGTTAATATATTTTGGATGGGTCCAAATGTTTTGGGACATGCTTATTTTGTGGAAGCTGAGACAATTGGCAATACTATTAATATGAAGTTTATTTTAGGATCTTCAATTTTTTATACCATGTGACGTGAGGCAAAAATATTAAGTCTTTGCCTACATTTAAAACGGCTTGACCTTTTCTGCTGTGAAATTTTCTATTCACTGCTTTTAATTTTAAAAGCATGCTCGAACTTAAATTAAGAACGAGGGGTGAACTTTCTTGTGTTGTTTATCCTCGACAGAGAGGTTTGCGTCTGATCCCAAGCGTAAACGGGGGCGTCGACAGTTTCTAAGATTCAACCTTAGGGCATGTCATGAATAATTCAAGGGCTAAGGACAAAAATGCCCTTGATAAAAATGATATAAAATTTCAAACAAGGGGCATATTGATCCATTGAAAAGTACCCATGGATGCCAATCGATACAATTTTAGTAGCGGTGGGCTCCGACTCTCTTGTAGTCAGAATGCTGACCTTCTACCTCCAACTCTGACTGGAGTCGGATGTTAAAACCTCCTCCGACTCGAGTCAAAATTCGACTCCAATCAAATGTCTCAAAATTCTCAGAGTCGGAGTTGGGACGTTAGAAGTGATTGCCAAAATACTCATACACAAAAATAAAATCAAAACAAACTACCCATAGAATAAAAAACCAAACCAAATTGCAAAATATGAAAACAAGATACGTAAAAAGAGAATCTCTCAATGTTTTAAAGCCAAAGTTCAGAACATCAGTCAAGAAAGGTTTCCAATAGCACTAGGAAATATTGCAATTTGCAAAGAGGGAAAGGTCGATGAACATCTCTACGGTTTCATGGCTTGTGCCTTGTGGGGCTCTCCATAACTGCAACCATCTCCACAAAACAAAAGCCCCACCTCATGGGGCTCTTCGCAACGTCGATTTGTACCGTGCCACTCGTTGGGCTGTTTGCTGGAGTATGGGCAGAGGCACTGGAGGGGGATGAAAGAAGATAGCTAGAGGAAATGTGTAGGGTTATGGTGAAAGAGATTAATATATACCTATTGAAAATGGCGTTGTTTTATGGTTTTCTAAAGTAAAAAAGTTGCAAAACGAGAACTGGGCCATAAGGACTCAAACGCAGTATCTCAGGGAAACAAAATAGTGCCTCAACTATTAGGCCACTTGGTTATGTGGTGTTTTATTACAATATATAATATATAAGGTATAAATAATCAGAATTCGAAGTCAAAGTTCGGAACCAACAAGGCCTCCAGACTCGACTCCAACTTCAACTACAGGAGTCGAAGATGTCAAAGGATTTTCAGAGTTTAGATGGAATTGGAATGTTGAAAATTTAGCACACCCCTAAATTTTCGGGTTTGACATGTTACCGCTCAAAATAACATGTGCTAAGGCTGATAAAATATTCAAATATGGTTAATGAGTGCTAGAAATGAATAATCAAATAAGGAAATTTTGAATAAAATCAATGTTCTAAATGTTGGTTAACCTGATAGGATAGACAGGTGGGATGTTACAATCATGACTACCAATCTCTACAGACTACAACCCATGACAATGACTTGACCATGTGTGGTGTTATGGGTCTTCAGAGACCTAAGACCAAGCCATGGTTGTGGCTTCCAGAATCCCACAACCTTGATGGACCATGGGGTAATATGTTCTTCATTGCATATTTATTTTTTTAACTCCTAGTTACATCTACACATTTGAAGTTTGATCTACATTTTGGGATTTGAATATAAAGACTTGGAGTATGGATTTGAAAATTTGAAATTGGGTCTTTGTGGAATCTTGGGTTTGCATATCTGTAGTGTGGTTACCAAAAGTACGGATGGTGTGTTGAAAATTTTGCACATTCATTAGAAAGGAGCAAACTTATAGCGGCATGGGCCCAGGGAGGGGAGGGGGTGTTCGAGAATGAACACTCCTCCACGACTAGGGAGCTGCCACTCACTTATATAGGGTCATGTCAAAATAGTTCCTCCATTATGATTTTGTATAGAAAAAGTCGACATGGCATGTGAGCCACATAGAAAAGTTTTTACTTGACATATTAGATTTAAAAGTTTTTATAATAATAATAATAATAATAAAAGAAGAAGTGGCCAAGAGCCAACTAGAAATCCATTATAACTCCCAAAGTAAGTGTTTTCCTATATAAACCCCACTTAATTTTTTTTTCCACTTATTCCTCTTTATTTCTTTCACCATGCACAAACATCTTTGTCTATTCTCCTTGCTGACCATTTAGTTTTAGATTATATGTATATACTTTTCTGAAAATCTTGGTCAAACACACCAATTTCTTTAAGATGCCTAGGTTTAGCATCTGTTTCTATCTTTGCTTTATAACTATGAGAAAATATTCAAACAGGATGAGGGCTAAACTTATTTTTACACCCACTAATAAAAAATCAACATGTTAGCTTTCTGTGATAACTATTAAAGAACTGCTCTTATGTGATCGCACCAAATTCTTTTTATCATCTTCTCTCTCCCTCATCATCTTTTCCCCTTTAAGTCGGTCTGGATATTTTTCTTCTTTTTTTGGTTTTACCTGAAACTACAGAGTTGTTTACTTGAATTTCCCTCAATTCACCCTTTGTCTTTTCTTCTTCAAGCCATTGGTCTGGATTTTTTCTACCCTGTTTGGTTTTCCCTTGAAACTACACAATTCTTTCTTTCTTTCTCTCTCTCTAAGCTCCTTGGTATTTTTTCTTAGTTTTTCTAGAAATCACACACACACACACACACACACACACACACACACACACATATATATATATATATATCTCTCTCTCTCTCTTTTCATGGTTTGGAGCATTTTAAGGTGCGTTTATGCTACCATCTCGAAAAATCTTTTTTAAAATATGGTTAGAGTAGCTTAAGAAAAATTCAAAAATAGCTATTGATTTCATCTTGCTCTTTTTAATTTGTGGTTTGCATGATGATGAGACAGAGCCAGGAACAACATTTGGAAATCAGATTGTATTCGATGTATTGGAGAGAGAGAGAGAGAGAGAGAGAGAGAGAGAGATATGCAGAGAGTGAGGGGAGTAGGTCACGTTGGTGGGGAGATTCAAATAAACTATTTTTATCACCCGTGTGAGGGTGTAAATACAAAACTGTTAAGACACCTATGTGGCAGCTTTCAATTGGCTAGGGTAAAAATCCCCTCCCACCCATCCCGTTCCAAGTACTACCTATAAGTATCTCCTATTGTAAACAACAAGCATGTTGTTTGTTGCCCAATGACTAACCTAATGGGGGATGGGGAGGGGGGGATGAATTAATTAATGGGTATGTCTAAAAATCTCAACAAGTAATAAATGAAATACACGACATAAAAATATGCGAATAAAGTATTAAACAATAGTGAATATAAAGAGTAAAGGTCAGAAAGATGCAAACTCAATTTTTTAACGAGATTCGACCTTATAACCCACATCCTCACCTCCATGAGCTACTCTTTGCATATTTTCAACTTCACCATTCAATCTCCTTACTCATTATTTATTAAAACTATATATATTCAATATTCAATTTCACTATACAATATTTTAACGAGATTCGTCCCCATAACCTACATTCTCTTCTCAAGTTACCCATGCATATGTACAATTTCATAATTAAATATATTTTAAGGTGGAGATAGAAACTTAACATCTTCAACCAATTAGTCTGAGGGCATCTGTGTAGAACGCTTCTACAATTACAATACTAGTGGCGATTTAAGTGCTTCCACTTATAGAAGTTCTACTACACTTAGAAGGATTGTACACACTCTTCTACAATCATGGATAGAATACTAGAAGACTCCCTTAGATGAGTGAAATGAATGATCACTATAAAAGAAATAGGCTTTTGTGACTATTTAATTACAACCAAATGATTATTTGTAGCTAATTTTGACTGCAAATAATACAATTAAATTGTCACAAATAAACATTTTTTTTTTGTAGTGGATACAACGTAAATTATATCTCTCGAAATAAACAAATTCTAAAACTCAATAATAAAAGAATAATAGATTGAGAGCTTTTGATAAATAATTGTTGTAAAGATAGTAATTGTGGTGTCTTAGAAAGTCTGAAGTTGGCCATTTATACTCATATGAGGAGATTGTTTGCACTTTTCTAAGATCGCTTTTCTAATTAAAAAAATTCTCCCTTTTTAACAAATGCCAAAAGAGTATCATTAATTTTTTAACTTTTCAAACAAAAACGTTTCTCTTTTTACAAATATATAAAAAGAAGAGCAGCACTTATTTCTTAAATTTTCAAATAAAAGTTTCTTTTTTCTATTTACAAGAATAAAAAGCAATATCTAGTTCATTTTTCAAAAAAATAAAAAATAAAAACTTTTCCGTTTCGTAAATGTCCAAAACACCATCATATACTTTTCAAGTTTTTAAACAAAAACTCTTTTTTTGCAAATGCCAAAAATACCATCATTTCAGATTTCAAATTTTCTACGTACGTGCGAAATATATGCAAATCAGTTTTCGCAAGTTTTGAAATATTTATGAAATTTGCACAAAAGAACTTAGACATTCATAGATAACCAGCTTGTTCGTTTCTTCTACATGTTTGATTTGTTGATAGTCTTGATGTTCTAACTTTTATTATGATGAAAATTTGAGAATCATAGAATTTGGTTTTTATTCGATTGTTATGATCAAAATTCATAAGCAGGTATAGTGCATAAAACCTTGGGATCAAATGGTTGAATCAAAGGTTGCCATGAGTTAACTTTAAACTTAAAATTTAAAACTAAAATTCATTAAGAGAAAAGTAAAAATTTTATATTTAGAAAGGCTACCCAAGTTGCTGCACGGGGAAATTTTGGGCAAACACTCCCATATATTTGTTATCTTCATCCAAAAATTTGTATACTGTATTGGCGTGCATACCGGTCAAGATACTTGAACGAAATATTTTGATATTGGTACCGTTTCGTGTACCATTTCGGAATAATCTATATATAAAAAATTATACATATAAATATATATATAAATTATATTTTAAAATAATAGTCAATATATAAATAAATTATATATATAAATACATATATGTAAATAGTCTAGTATGAATTACGATAAAAAATAGCAAGAAATGAAAAACAAAAAAAAAATCAAAATTCGGTACGGCTGAAACAAGCCAAAACGGTCGAAATCTGCAGTGAAACGAAACAGGTTATTTTATGTACCGGTCAACTGGCCGATACGGCATATTTCGATCGTACCGAACGGTACGGTACGAAATTTAAAACTTTGATCGTATCTGCGTATTTAAACGACGCCTTAGCCTGTTTGAATTCAGAGAGGAGATGAGATGAGTTATGAATAGTAATAAAATGAGTGGTTGAGATGAATTGAAATTTGAAATGAGTTGTTGAGATAAGTTGAAAGTACGAAATTAGTTGTGAATAGTAAAATCTAGTTTTAACAATAAACTTCAGTACGTTTTAATGTTTTAAAAAGTTAAAGTTAACACGTGAAAGCTTGTGATTCAGTCACACGTTTTTGGTTAATGTTTATTGATGGAAAATTAACGTAGGATTCTATTTTTAAAATACTCATACAATAAGTAACTAAGGACTGGTTTGTTTGGGGATGAAACTAAAAATTTTAAATTTATTATTATATTTTTTTAAATTTTCATATAAAATATAATAAAAAATTTAACTTTTTCAAATTCTAAAATTACTTTTTTAAATTTTTATACAAAACTAATATTAAAAAAATGTATTACAACAATATTTTATTATTATTTAAATTTTTATCTCATCTCATCACATCTCTGAAAATAAACAAGGTTTAAATCTTTAAAAAAAAAATGAATGCACATGGTGCCTGATGAGAATGCAAAATGTTATATTTTTCTCTTCCTAATAATTAATCTTTTATACTTATTTGATGCTTAAATGTACTCATTATTTTTATATTTTAATTTAGGATGCAAATAAAGGCATTAAGTGCAAACGAAACTAATTAGACGATTTTGGACATAATTTTCTGATCCGAGCTTCGATTGAAATGACTCAAGATTCTATGAAATACGAAGGAAAAGTTTTATAACTTTCATGTTTTAAATTTTGAGAAATACTGACTACATCAAAGTCGAAATTGGAATTCAAGTTGCTGCAGATGACTGCTATTGGGCCAGCACCTGCAGTCCATTTCGGCAAAAATCACTTCTACATTCAAGACATGCCCCACTTCATGTTGACATAAAATAGCCTCATAGCAATTTAATTTTGGGCTTCGGTTTTCAATTCATCACCAAACAGGCCACAGTTCAATTCTTCAATTGGGCCCTTATCACACTCATTGGGCCGCATTAGATTGTAGACCCCACTTCACAACTCATTAGGCGCTGCATAGGAGGGCTCCAATCACGTTTGCTGTTCTTTTTTTTTTTTTTGGATAGGCTTTTGCTGTTCTTCAATAACTCACAGGGGCTAGAGCAGCCGCACACCTGCAAACCTGCAATTTGGGCCTGCACCTTGACCTACACTTCACTAGCGGCAATTTGACCCACACGATTCACTGCTGGATGTTATATTCGGCGATTCACTACCGTGAGTCCGTGACTTGATTGCAAAAACCACACGGCACGTCTATATAGGGATGTTTTCAAGCAGCGCCTCTTGACAAAACACACACACAGATCTCTCGTCCTTCTCTTCCCGCTTGATGAAAGTCTCAGAATCAATAAAATTATAAAATCTAATTTATTTTTATTGTTTAATTTATGTTTTAAATATCACATATTTTTTTGTACCTATTTTTATGATTATCTCATTTAATTACTGGAAGGCTTATTGGTTCATTATTCGTTGCAATCTATTGTTAGATTAGATATCAAATTTGTAATCGTTTGATCCCTTTAATCTGTTAAATAACTAAGATTTAATGATTACCTGCGTCAAAAATTATTGAATTTTAAGAAGAATGCTCGACTAAATTAAATACAACCGCTTGTGTTTGTGTTGTTTAGTTTTATCAATCTCTCTAATTCTTAAGACTGTTACTGAATTAAATCTTCAGTACTTGTCTTGGATTGTTTAGTAGTTAAAATTAATTAAATCGCTTGTTTTCTAATTAATTGCGACTAAGGAGAGATTGAAAAATAATTCTAACAATAAATATTCAAAGTATGAATTATTATATACTTGCATCGATGAGTGAAATTGTATTGTTCTTTTAATTGATTTTGATAATTTAATTCGAATTATTATTTTTTAGTTATTCTTCTTAAAATTGTTTCATTTATACTCAAATACCCCACATTCTTGTTCAAGTAATATAAAATTAGACTAAATATTTGTCGTGTGAATGATCCTAATTACTTGTACTATTACATGTATTTTTTAAGAATATAAATTTTATTTTTTATTACCTGCAACAGCACACCAATACTAATTAAACATAAGTACCATATGGTTTATGGGGGTGTTAATTGCCCAAAATTTCCCCCTTTTGTTTTCACCACAATACGAAGCACTTTCTAATAAAAAAATGGTAATTATAAAATAAGTTTAAAACAAAAAATGTAAAAATAAAATTGAAATATTTTAATCACAATAAAATATCATAATCACAATGAAATATTATAATAAAAATTTACAAACTTACATGATATAATATTAAGTACATTATATTATAAAATTATTTTTATTATAAAGTATATTTAACGTATTATATAAAAATATGTCAATTTGTAAATTTTCTTTTGTGAATCTCAAACTAAATAAAAATTATTAACAACTAAAAATCAATTTGAAAATGAAAAAAATAAAAACATTATAAAAAAGTAAAGAATAAAATAAAAAGGTGACAACGTGGCCGTCGTTGTGGTGGAATCTTCTTTGAATTTTGTTATGTTTAATTTCTGATTTAAAGAATCTTTTAGACTTTTTTTTTATAAAAGTGTATAAATTTTCATATAATTATAATTATTATTCTTTATCTCCATTTATTTAATTATTTTTTAAAGAAGTTAAAAGTTTTTTACATGTAACATGTCACATTAGTATGTCGACAAAAACTTGACAAGGAACCAATTTAGTCAATCGTTAAACATATGGTCATACGGAGTCAAAAGTAAAATTGAATAGCACAATAAGAAACAATGTGATTTTAAGAAAAGTCATGTTTAATAATTGAGAAATGTTACCATACCATCACAATCATGCCATTTACTTTAATTTACTCTAATGACAGGACATCACATAAAAAGAATAGAGAAAATTTAGAGTTTCAATGTTTATTTATTTTTATATTTTTGGACGGCATCTTGTTTGAAATATATATATATATATATATATATCATTTTTATTTATTTTTAATGAACTATATGGTGGTGACATCTTGTTTTAAAGTATAACTGAGATAACATGCTAGTAGGTCTCTTAGGCTTGTTTGATTATTCACTTAAATTGAGATTAGTTGAGTTTTTTTTTATAAATAATAGTGAGTTAAGACAGTAGAGTGAGTTTTATGAAGTTTATTTAATATGAGTATAGATTATTTAGATATTAAAATGAGTTTAGATGTATTTATAATAAATTGAAAAAAGTTATGAGTCTCGCATATCAAAAAATATTGAATTAAAAAAATATTATAAATCTTACGTGTAAAAAAATTTTGAATTGAATGATGTTTAATGATTTAATCTTGATATTAGATTTAACTCAAAATTAAATTAAACTGAATTAATCTCAATATCTTTCAAATTCTGAACGGCACTTAATAATTACCTCAAACCCTAAATTAAAAGCTAAAATATGTTATCTTTTATTTTTCTTATATAAAGATATTATATACTTTATTTTATGAGTAATGCTACTCTTATAAATGGCAGGTTTCGAATAAGATCTTGCTTTTTGAATTTTTTATTTTTATTTTACAAATATATATTTATCACTTTTAAATATTAAAAAAATCATAATATTAATAAAATATATATTTTTAATCATTATATAAAAAAATTAAAAAAAATCTTTTACATTCAAAATCCCAGTCAGTAGTCGGGAGTCGGGATTCCCTTTTGTAAGAGAGGCATATCTCTTATTTTATTCAATTTTATAGGTGATATGATTACTTTTGTTGTCACCCTTTACTCTAAGTTGCTTGGCAATATACCTTCAATTTAATTGAAGAGCTTAATATTTAGAGAGAGAGAGAGAGAGAGAGGGAATGCATCCTCACCCAAATGTAGCCAATCAAAATGCAACTTGGTATTTCTCCCGATGAGCCTTTGTACAGCTCTCTTCATTCATATCTTATCTTCAAAGTTCACTCTTTGATTCAACACACTTCCCCACATCTAAACGCCCCCCATCGTATTCCTTTTCTTCTTCTCCTTCTTCTTCTCCATCTCTCTCTCTCTCAAGAGAGATCAGCCAAAATGGCCACCAACTCTCTCCAATCTCTCCGCCATTGCCATTCTCTCCTCAATCGCCATATCACAGACATTAATCCTCCTTCCACGACCTTCTCCTCCAATCTTTTCCTCAATCCCACCACCACCACCACCACCACCACCACCACTTCTCTCTCCCAGCACTCGCTCTCCTCTTCCTCCTCCATACCCTTTTCTCTATCCCCCACCACCTCCACGCCGGCCTCCACCTCCCACGCAATCTCTTTCGACCTCCTCCGAGAACACCTCTCCGAGAAGAAGTTCCGGCAAGCCGACGAAGAAACCCGCCGTCTCCTTATCGTCCTGGCCGGCGAGCCCGCCCAGAAACGTGGCTACGTGTTCTTCTCCGAGGTCCAGTTCATCTCAGAAACAGACCTCAAAACCATCGATGACCTTTGGAGACAACACAGCGATAACAAGTTCGGGTACAGCGTGCAGAAGAGAATATTTGAGAAAGCAGACACAGATTTCTCCAAGTTTTTCATCAAGGTTGGGTGGATGAAGAAGCTTGACACCGAGGTTGAACAGTACAATTACAGGTCTTTTCCCACGGAGTTCATTTGGGAGCTGAACGATGATACACCAGAGGGTCATCTGCCATTGACGAATGCTCTGAGAGGGACGCAGCTGCTCAATAGCATTCTCAACCATCCTGCTTTCGAGGGCATGCAAGAAGAGGGTAAAGATCAAGGTGATAAGGTATTTGAAGAAAAGAGTAGCGATAATGGCGGATTGAAGGGGTTGAGGGAGGGGTCCAAACCATTGAGCAAGAGACTTTCCAAACCAGACTACAGCTTTTGAGATCAGTCAATGAGCATGCCAGCGGCCATATCCACCACAGAAATAGCAAAAATATCACTGCCATCACATTATGTATTAATAACTACTGTTTCTTTCTCGGATTTTTAATTTTCTTCCTGCGATACCCTTTTCCATTCCCCCCCTTTGTTTTTTGCCTTTCATTGTCTCATAATGAAAACACAGCAACTTGTTCAGTTGTTCTTTTTCTTTAGTGTTAAATGTATAGTATAATGTATAATAAACTAATAACGGACGTGATGCGAAGAATGCAACGGAGAGAATCTACTTTTTAACATATACGGTTATATTTTGGGGATGACGCCAAAGCAAAAGCCTGCCGCTTCGTTGTTTTCGCTGTTGGCAGTGAGTAATGTTTCTCGTGCAATGGGTCTCGTTTTGTTTCGTGTCTATTTGTTTTACAGTTTTCTTGGAAACGTGTTGAAGAAGATAATTTATATTGTTAAATAAAAAGTATTTGTTATAAAATTAAAAAAAAAAATATTATTGTAAGAGAAAATATAAGAGAAAATATTTAGAATTCTTATTATTCAAGAACATAATTTTTTTACTTCCTTCATTTCTCTTCTCTTTCTTTCTTTTATTTTCTTTCATTCATTTCTCGTTTATGATATTTGTACAAAATTGATAAAAAACGTTCATATTTATAAGTATAAATTACTGTACAAGTTACTGTGCACATTAAAAAAAACACATTAATGGTGGAAAAGAGGCACGTGATTGTTGGGAGGGGGTCATTCATTACCCCCCTCAATAATTTTAACACTCTCCCTTGAATGACCACTCATAAAGAATCTACCTCGTTAAAATTTTGTCAAGGAAAAACTTAGTGAAAAGAAAAAATCAATAGCGAAGGAAAAAGAATACAATATTCTTATGTACCTTCAAGTGCTTTGAGATTGTCTTATTAAAACCTTAAAAAGGAAAATCCAATGGGACAAAATCTCAGCAAAAGAAAAAGAATATAATCAGCACAAGTCTTTAAGACATTTACTTCCTCTGAAAAGTGCATAACGAAGATACGGGAAGCTCCATATCCCCATCTGATATTATCCACTTTGGCACTTCAGGACCTTAAGGGTTTAAAACGCGTCAGATAAGATAGAGGGAGCCCCACATATAAGGCACTTGATAGCGTTGCAGTTGGTAATACTTTATTGAATAAATATGCTAAATTATCACTTTTCTTGAATCTATTGAATCACTGATTTCAGTTAAATACACTCTCGACTTGTTTCATGAATTGCAATTATCTTTGAGTGATTTGAATATGTAGCAGATAGTGTTTGCTTAATAGACTTAGTAGAAATCTGATTCCTACAGTAATACTTAATGTCTCCCTGAGAATATGCATCAGTTTTTCAAGTAATAAATAAACATGATTTCAACATATATAACAAGGTTAAGAATTCAAACATGATTTCCATCTAAATAATGTATTAGAAAGAACATGTTAATATTTTCATCTAAAATTTCTCTCTTTCAGCGTTATTAGGAAAAACATGTTCATGCACAACACAAAGAGTATTAGAAACCACTTATGTTTGATAAAAGTTGCAAAAACTTGAGATCTAGTTTTATCGGTTCGGCAGAAATTCAAATCCGCTTGATATTGTTGACAAATGATATCTTTGTGGAGATTTGAAAGTTTTGGATTGCAGTTTAAAAATGATCATTTTCACCTATCGGATACTCACGCAATATCTCATATTCCTCATTGATCCAATTGTTGTTCATCCAGAACGATACTATGGCTGAGAAAAATTATTTTGTTAATGTCCCTGATTTGAACCAAAAACCTTTTACACCTCAACCACTCATTTTTCTCTTGAGGCTATCAACACTATAATAAGAGCAGAGATACATCTTTCTCGTAATATTGATCCTGAAATTGTTGCAGCATCAAGAACTCTCAGTGCTTAATATGTTGCCTCTATTATAACCATGTCTCGGAAGCTATTGGCTGACGAGAGCAAGTGAGGTTGATCATCTTAATAATCAAATATCTGAATTATATCAAAAGTTTGCAACTAAAGATAGAAGGAATAAAAAGTTAAGACAAAAAAACAATGAGCTGAAAAAATTTACAGACTGGTATTCTCGTGATCTAAAACCATGAATAGAAGAGTTGGAATGAGAGAGAGCTCAAATATAAAGTCAACAACAGTAGCTGACAGCATAAGTTCAGCGTTTACGAGAAAAATAGAGATAATTGCGACTAATCTCGCTGACTTTTGAAAATATGCATCCAGCATATCTTGTAATCTTGATTAAGTGAGATTTAAAAAGATGATGGTTTGTCTTATTCTTATTTTCAACTCTATAAGAGCAAGTTTCAATTTTATCTAATTCGCATCAAATCTTCTTCTCATATCTATAATTCATCTGCATTTGCATTCTTATTTTACAAATTTTTAATGGCTCATCAGTTTCCTTTTAATATTCCTCATGATCAATATATGAGATATCATTCACCTCAGTTACAAGTTGTCCTGCATCTTTTGTGGGTGTCATGTTGCAGCAAGCGAATGATTTAGCTAATAGGTCAGATCGTGAAGCCGTTTATGAGCTGGTAACTCTCGGTACTCGATACTCCTTCTCTATTGTTGGATTTTTCAGCTGGTTACAATCCAAAACTCGTGAGATTGAGGAGTTTAACGAGAAGATTTCTATACTTCAACGACTCGTTCAAGAGTTTGACAGAAAAATAGCAGACTTAAAGTAAGAGAATAAGAATTTAAAATCCTTACTTACCTCTTTATTTCGACTGCCTAATCCTTTAGATAAGAATGTCATGTTGCTTTATAAAAAGCAAATGCCTTTGAGAGATAAGGCTAGAAGTCTTAAATTTTTGTAATCTAGCATTTGAATAATAAGATCTTTATTTTTCAAATCCATTATTTAAAAATAGCAGTTCTTGTGATATATTCAGGAGTCTTAAGAAGATAAATCATCAACGTAAACTGCAATAATGACAAATCTGAGTTCTGATAAAAACACATGCGTATATAAGATTATTCTCAAATCCTTCTATCAATAAATACTCATTGAGTCAATTATACCACATGTGTCCAAATTGCTTTAACCTGTATAAAGATCTTTGAAACTTTATAAAGTACATACTCTTAGATGTACTTGGATTAGATGCTTCAAGCATTGTATATCCTTATATATGTCATGATCTAATGATCCTTATAAATATGCAGTGATCACATCCATTAATCGCATATCTAATCCTTTTGTAATCTGAATGTGATTGCATTTATAACGAAAAAATATGTTTCATCATAACTAATCTTGGGTTTCTGTAGGAAATCTTGTGCGACAAATCGTACTTTGTACCATACAATTTTATTTTTCTCATTATGCTTTTGTATAAATATCCACTTATATTCAACAGGCATTACACCATTTGGTGTTTGGATAACAGATTCAAATACATCTCGCTTCACTAACGAGTTTAACTCAGTTTCAATAACTGCTTTTTATTTTGGCTAATCATTTCTACGTCGACATTTTTCGACGATTTTTAGCTCACTTTCTTCATTACTTCTAGTAATGTCAAGTGCTATCTTATATGAAAATATGTTGTCGACAACATTTTTATTTCTATCCATAACTTTTCCAGTATTCATGAAATGTATTGAGATCTCTTTATTTTCAGGTACTTGCTCCTCTCCAGGGGAAAACATTTCATGAAACACCTCTTCAGGAGGTACTTTTCTGGAGATTCTTCTTTAGGAGGTTTATACTCTTTAGGAGTTTCCTCTTCAGGAAAATTATACTCTTTAGGAGTTTCTATTTCTTTTCATTTTACTTTTCTCTTTTGCACCAATAGGTTTTCAACACTTTAGGCGTGCCTTAGATACATCTATTGTTGTTTTAACAACTTGTCTTTTAGAGATTTCAATTCTTGTTTAAATATTAACAGTAGTAATATATGATTTTACCACACTTTTAGTGTCGGTAAATACATCCGATAATTTATTTGCAACACTTTGCAAATATATAATCCTCTAAATTTTGTTTTATATTCATTTGTGGGAGGATCAAATTGAGACAATGTTTTATTATCTCAAGTAATTTATTGTCGTGCTTCAGGCACCGACTTTTCGTTATTTCAAAACACGATGAAATATTAATAAGTTTATATATAAAAGTTTAGTATAAGTGAATCAAGTGCTTGGCCGTATAACAAGTACATGATCAATATTCAGTCATACCACATCTATGACAAACATCTTCATTTTTTTATGTGACTACTCTTAAAATCTTGCAACTTCAAGTGTAATAAATCATAATAAACTTTTGGGAAGATTACATCTTCTGGTGTACATATCTCTCATTTAAATAATTTCATAAAGTAAGGGAATTTTTTTTCATTGTGAGATACACAACACAGTCCTACAGGGACACGTGATTTTCTTCTTTGATTGTATCTTCCAATTTCATCATATCCAAATGATCTCATCAAGGATCCTGGATAAATAACTTTTTCGAAAATGTCAATAGTAATAAATATCAATTTTATAAGATTTGACATTTTCTATATGTATGAATCATATAAATAAATATGTGGATCTAAGAAATATATTCACATAATCATCAGAATTAAAAGTATAAGTTTATCAAGTAATATTCAGCAATATTACCTTTTATATTTATCTCGAATATTACAAATAATATATTGAAAAACTTATTTGAAGTAGGAGACCACTAGTTTCAGTATCAGTAGAATTTCGTGCTGATAACGTGTTATAAAACTAAAAGGAAATTACTATTGCAAGAGAAAATATAAGAGAAAATATTTAGAAACTCTTATTACTCAAAAACTGAATTCTTTCTCTTTCTTCCTTTCTTTCTCTCCCCTCTTTCTTTCTTTTCTTTTATTTTCTTTCGATCTTTTCTCATTTCTGATACTTGTACAAAATTGATCGAAAATATTCATATTTATAAGCATAAATTACCGTACAAGTTACTGTGCACATTGAGAAAAACACAATAATGGTGGGGAAGAGGCACGTGATTGTTGGGAGGGGGGTCATTCATTGTCCCCCTCAATAATTCTACCATTGTTATATTTGTTGAAAAATTAGAGCAATGTAGCAAAAGAATTAAAAAAAAAATTGTAATTCGTAAAAAACTAGTTTTAAGCTCAATATCACTAACTTGGAGTTTTTTTACAATACATTAATACACCATTTTATAGACAGGAGAAAATGAATACAATCTCTCTTAATTTGTATGATAGAAACAATATTATTTTTAGATAATATTGTTCAACTATATTTGATTGTGGATAATACACCATTTTATAATAATGTCTAAGTGATTGAATGAAGTAGCAACTAATGTTTAGTCAACAAATTTTTATGAAATAGCAATTTGCCACAAATGAATAAGTATTTTTTTTGTGGTCTTCTTTTATGGGAGTTGAAAAGCTATCTTGAGTTTGTACAACTAACTAATTAATGATTTGGTCATTTTGGTTAAAATAATCTAATGTAAATTGATCCATGAAGATAGCGTAGAATATATTTGATCCCATATCAATATCTTCGAATTAGTACGTAACTATACCCTGCTGGTAACTTAACTAAAAACACAATATTTGATCGTATGCAATTTGCAAGATATATCAGAACACTAGTAACACTAAGGTTATGTTTGAGTAGTAAGAAATGTTGTGAATAGTAATAAAAAGTAGATGAAAAAATAAGAATAGAATATTAAATAGTAATGAAAAGTAATAATAAAATAATGAATAATAGTGCAGTATTCTGATAATACTTCAAGTATTCTATTTAAACATTTAAACATCTAGTGACTTCATGACTAAGAATTCTTCACCATCTTCTTGAGAGCGAAATTCATCATTTAAACATCTAGTGACTGGTCAATCATTGGAGTACTTAAAGAATGAGGTTTATCCATGTAAAAATGCTTAAGAGATTTTTCTGTATATGTTAACAATGGACAAGAATTTCATTTGAAAAATTTTCAATTTGCAGATCAAGACAAACTTTAATTTTCCAAGATCTTTCATCTTAAACTCTTTTTATTTTTTTTTTTAAATAATTTGTGGTTTTTATTAGCTCTTTTAGAGCCACAACATGATTTAAATGATATACATATATTGAAAAAATAGCAAAGCCAAAATCTGACTTAAATGAAAACACATGGAATATAGATAAATTTGATTATTTTTTAAATTCCTCTTTTATTAGATATTCATTGAGATGGTTGTACCAAATGCATCCACATTGCTTTAAATTATATAAAGATTTTTGTAATTTGATAGAATAAATACTTTAAAATCTTGAATCATCGTTTTAGGCATTTTATGTCCTTCATATAAATATGTAATAATGACATCTATTAAACACATATCCAAATTTTATGTGACTATCAAGTTAATAACAAATCCAAATATAATTGCATTCACTACATCAAAATATGTTTTTTATAATCAATACAAGGTCCAAGAGAGAAATTTTGTGCAACAATTTATGTTTTGTGTCTCATAATTTCATTTATGTTATTACGTTTACATATAAATACCAACTTATATCCAATAAACATCATACCATAAGGTGTTTGGGCTGCATGTATAAATATTTCTCACTTTACTAGTGGCACAATTATGCTTGAATTGCTTATTTTCATTTTTGACCAATTATTTTTACATTGACATTTTTCAACGATTTTTTATCCATTTTTAATATCACTCTTGGTGATATCTAGAATAACTTTAAATGAAAATATGTTGTAAAAAAATAACTTTATATCTTCCAAATAATTTTCTTATGCTAACATAATGTATTGAGATCTCATTATTTTCAAGTACATCTTCCTCTTCAAGAGATTTTAAAAAAAATTGTATAGAAAGTTTGGATGGATCTAATTATGCTTGTGTTGGTTGTTTTGTGTGTATGGCCTTTAAGGAGAAGTAATTTCTTTTATTTGTACTTTTCTCTTCAGGAGAGTCTTATACTTAACATCGATAGGTCTACCATACTTTAAGCGCATATTAGACTCATTATTTGCTATATTATTTGATTATTCTATAAGGACACTAATCTTTTCTAGACTATTAGCAGTTGAAATATTAGATTTCAGTATCTTCTTATTGTTAGTGAATGCATTCAGTAGCTACTTTGCAATAACTTGCAAATAAATGATCATTTGAACTTATATTTTATATTAATTTGTGCGAGGATCAAGATGAGACAATATCAAAGTATTCTATATTTTTTTTGTAGTTATGATGACTTTTTTCCCTCTAATAGTGGGAAGATTGTTTCATCAAAATGATGATATTGAAGAAGTGCCTTAAAAATATCCACATTTAAAAGCTTAGGATATCTAATGCAATAATTCTATGGAGCCCCAAGGTTGCGGCCCCTTTGTGTTCCTGGCCGTCTATAGCGGCATTCTGTAAACCTCCAATTCCAAGTCGTCTTCTCATTGTTCTTTGGATATGAGGTTGGGGAAAACAATTTCAGTACTAGGGGTCCAAAAGAGAGCTGCGCGCACGCGCGCCTAGATATATTAAGTTGATGAATTGAGGTCCAACTATTGAAATTACAACTATTGAATTATTGTAATTTCAGCCGTCGGGGTGAATTATTGTAATTTCAAATTTTCCTTTATCATTTTTTCAAATTTTTTTAATAAATAAGTCGGTTGTCATGGCATGAGGGCCGCAACTATAATGATAAGGGGAGAAGGGACCCATCTTAATGCGTTAAGGACGTGCAATCAAAACAAACATAGCACAACAAAAAATATGAAAATGAAAAACATTTTATAGTTGATCAAATGCAAGTTACAATAGAAAATATTTATTGTAGGCACACAAAGTATGTAGCATGTAAAATTGTACATTCCCAAGAAAGTAGTTTTGTTTTCAAAAGTAATGGTCGAGCAATTAATGACAAACATTTAATAAATAACTCAGATAAACCATTCTGAGTATGTTTATGGGTAACAAGGTGTTCAACATTAATCTCAACTGATATATAATAATAGTTTGTGCAAAAAATCTAGTAAATGAAACATTTCGAATAAAG
Source organism: Platycarya longipes (assembly GCA_036559045.1). Lineage (NCBI taxonomy): Eukaryota > Viridiplantae > Streptophyta > Magnoliopsida > Fagales > Juglandaceae > Platycarya > Platycarya longipes. The sequence goes on along the minus strand of CM071789.1, from coordinate 31,660,630 downwards.
AGTAAACAAATATATGACCGTCTAGTTAATGCATCTATTAAAACTATAAAAGTATCTAAATGACCTAAATGGTGGATGTATAAGTCTATATATATCTCTGTAGGTTCTTTAGAGAAATGGTGGAGATTTAATAATTACATTTGAAAGAGGATCATGTAACTTTTAGTTTTCATTTGGAACCTATTACACATAGATTATCACTTAACAAAACAGTCCTCTAATTATTTAAGAGAAGTTCATATGATTTTTTTAATAATTTAACACATCATGATTAACCTTGAGTGACTAGGATGATCATGTCAAAGCATACAGACTTTTGGATCAGAGCACTTTTAGTGCACTAGAACATGAGATTTATTTATTTTCATTATTGTATAACATAACTTGTAGAGAAAGCTAATAATTTTTTAATATAAGCTTTTAATCCAAATTTATTGTTGTAAAGTAAAGATATTCATTACTATCGTTATTGGTGGTTTCAACATGATAACAATTACAACGAATATTTTTAAAATTATGTAAATTCTTTCTAGATTTTGAAAAATACAAAATATCTTCAGTACAAAATTTAATTCATTTTGATAATATAATATTGGATCTTTTGGGACCTTCAATCAAGTTCCATGAACCTAATACTATATTGACATTGGCATAATTTGATATTAAATATTAAAAATATTTCTTATCCTTAATAATTCTATGTCTTGTAGCATTGTTTGTCAAATATAAATATTCACCAATCATTTTGGAATTAGTCAATGCATCAATAACAACCATATCTCATTTTAAACAAAATCTTGAACAAAATTCTATAAATGCAAAAGAAAGTTTAACAAAGTGTAATGTGATTAAAAGATAACAACTTAGATGTAATGTGATTACAGAATAAATAAAGAAAATAAATTGTTATGACCATATGTATCACTAATTAAAAGATCATTGTCTCCCTTACATAAAGAAATAAGAAATACTAAGATAAGTTAGGTCCATCACATTTAAATGATCAAAATTAGTTAGATGATCTTCTGGATCCTTATGGTTGGTAAAATTGATTTCGACCCATTTTTCTTTTTCCTTCACAGATACTTGATATAGGTCTACTAAATATTTATCTTTATATTTCTGTATAGGTTTATTTTGCAAGCCTTTATTTTTATCTCGGTTTGTCATGGTGCGATTCCACTTCTGGTGGTATGTAACATTTTTATTTGAAAAACTTTAAGTATGCTCCCCTTTATTTTGATAGTTTTCTACAACATCTGCATTCATGATCACTATGATTTTCTTTACAATGATGAAATGAGATTCTATTCCGTTGCAGAAATGGAGTAGAATCGGTTGGATGTGACTAGTGATTTTCATCAACAACTTGTTATTTTGTTTACCAACTAGTAAATAAGATATTAGTTCAGAATATTTAATGAACTTTTGCCCCCGTTGTTGCTATTGCAAGAGCACATTTTAGGTATAAAATGTAGTATATGCTTTTTCTAACATATTGTGGTGTAACTTATATCCCCATGTTCTTATCACGAACTAGATGAAGTAAATCAAAAAATAGATTTTTGTCCGTTACATATCCTCACTCACAGCTGTAATCCAAGTTAGAGATAGAAAACTGATTATAGAGATAAAGTGCTTTATGGACCGCACTCCTTTTGGCCTGCTCCATGATCTGAAAGCCAAAAAGATAGGTAAGGTATCCTACCTCAATAAGCTTGCTTTTTTTAGAGACTCAACAACATATTTTTTTAGCTTAGCTCACCAAGAATCAAGCCACTGAGAAATTTCTCATCGATGATGTTCTATTTATATGATTTCAACTATGAACTAATTTTTAAAATTTGTAGTTATATTTTCACTAACAATTTTGAAATATTACAACCTTAAGTGTGAAACCCCCAATTTACATTTGGAGCTTCACATAAACCGAAGTGTCAGGATAAGTAACACTTGACTACTCACCCTCGTACTTATCGAAATTTAATGCAAATCGCAACAAATTTTTTTGAATAAAACTAATTTCTAGTAATCACATGGTAGCATAGAAACTACAATATACACACCATCCATTCTTAAAATAACATTTTATCCTTACATATATAACCCAGTTAGTTTTCTCTGCCAATACATATACAAACTTAATGAAACTTCGACTTAGGGCCACCTAGGTTCTTTCTTCACTTCGAGAATCTTTTTTTCCGTGGCGATGCCGGTTTCTATTACTATCAACTAGTTAAAAACTTTTACAGAGAGAGAGTACTCCTGGAACCCCTCAGGGTTTCTCCGAATCTCTCGAGCAACTGGGATCTAGCCCAAAACCGTCATCAAATCCTACAGTGAAGTTAAAATTTCAAAAAGAAAAGAAATATATAAGAATGAGATTTCCTTGGAAAACTCAGTAAGTACACACTTAACTTAATAAAAGTATAGACATAAAAAAATTATCATATATAACCCAGACAGCCAAAGTATGCACTTATGGCATACTTTATGTGACTCATGCATGACTTAGACTTATCTTTTATGTGAACATACACTGATGTCCTTCCTTCCTAACAAAGTTATATCATGCATGGACTTTTCATTCTTATCTTAAAGTTCTTGTTCTTATAAGTCGTTATTTATATCCACTATTATTACCCGTGGTTGGGTCACGTCATATCTTTTCTTATTTCTTAAATTCTTGACATGACGTGTGATGACATGTAACATAGGCTTTTCTTAAAATAGACGTCATGACTTATGATGACACATATGAGACAAAATGTAACATGATCATAATCTTAGACTTTTGAATGCATATCTCACGTGACACATGACATATAAGCCATATATTTACATTCAACACATTTCTTATATTAAATCACATGCATTGGATACAAGAAAAACTCAGATTCAGGTAATAGGAGAATTTCGCTTGAGCCAGATGTCGAGCAAGGGTAGAGCCAAGTTTCTGCCTAAACTCGATTTTGTCACTTCAATCCTAATTTCATCCATTATTGAGTTCTTATATCTTAAAACTCAAAACATAAAAGTTGTATATATTCTCTTATCTTTCCACAGCCTCTTAAATTATTCAAATCCGATATCAAACAAACAAGTTATGTCTGATTTACCAAAATGTGTCAAATTTACCAATAATAATCCTATTAAGGCCGAAATTTACTAGAATTGTTTCTTCATTCTTTTCCATAGAAAAATCTCATGTTTTCATAGAATTCTCTTTATATAACATCATAGAATATATTTCTAAAATCTCATAATTTTCCTAACATGTTTCCATAGCAAAAACCACTCCAAAATCCAATATGTTTCAATTTAACACATAAACAAAGATTAAGCTCAAATAAATATCAAACATAATCCAATCACAAAATCACTTATTCTATGCCAAGATTAAGTTAATGTATGCACTAACAAATTTCTTCTAAACTTGATTGGATGATAGGATTGAGCTTTAGGCAATCCTCCCTCCAAGGCCTTTAAATTGCCTTCTCTTTGATGTTCTAGTAGTGTAAGTGTGTTTAGGTAAATTTTTCTTGTTTTTATTTTACTATAGTCAAGTGTTCCCTCTAAAGAGAAGAGAAGAGAGCCTTACACACACACACACACACACACACACACACACACACACATATATATATATATACAGGCATAAGAGGCGTTGCTTAAGCCCAAAAGAAAAGAGGTGACCGTTTACTACTCCAAAGACCATGTACACTTGTCCATCTTCACTTAGCCCCCATCATTACCTCTAAATCTTAGGCTAAATGATAATATCTCCATCCAATGGTCTGATTTAAGCCATCTAGAAGATTAAAAATGATTAATGGCTCAAGTAAAACTAACTCATGTGATCCTTGATACAATTTGATTCTTCGAAAACTAAAAATATGAAAGTTTTAGATCATCCTCTTAGTGATCTATAAGATTTTAAATCACTTCATTAAAATATCATATGAGAGAGATATGATTAATTTACCAAAACATGTCAAAACTCACCCGAGAACATCCAATCCGAGTTCTCCATTTATTTCCTTTATTTCTTACCCACCAAGAGTTTTAAATCAATTCTTATCAACTTGCCACATGTTCCCACACATATCAAGACCTCAGAAAAATTGATAGTTAATCACAATTTTCGTCACATGGCCGAATACAAGACAACTCATTTAAGTCGGTTACCAGTTGACTCCCATTCTCGTCTGTCCATTTCACACCAGATTCAGTCATTGATTCATTTCTTATCTTCAACATCCCAAAACATTAAAGTTCTATAACTGCCTCTTAAGGTTTTATAAGAATTAGAATCACCTCATTCTGACCTTATATGAAGGAGTTATGTTATTACACAAAACCTTGACGGACCAGCCCGAGAACACTTAATCCGGGCACCAAGTGTTTGATTTTTTATTCTATTACTTCCTCTTGAATTTCTTTCTCAAATTTAAAAGATTTATCTCTTTCTAGGTCCAAATTAATTTTCTCTAGTTGATATCTTGTTAAAATTCCCAAAGGTACATCCAAAATTTATCTTAGAATGCATCTAAGTCTCAAATTCTATTTTCATGGAAAAATATACTTCCAATAAATTCCTTTAATATATTCTCAAGTAAATGCTTTATCTAAAAAAATTGGGCTATTACATCAAGTGTATCCAATCAATATTTTGCAAAGATTACAGTCTTTTGGTGCCCATATCTCTCTCTTAAATTATCCCATAAAATTAAATGATCTTTTATTGTGAGTACTCATTTTTTAATTTTCATATAGATGGTATTGAAGGAAACTTGCTTTTGGTGCAATCCCAGGCCGCTTCCCATTCGTGGGTTGAGCGAGTTTGAAGAAAGGTAGACATCGATCAGTTGAGCAAGCAATGAAATGATTGAGGTCCCCTACTGTCCAGCCAATCGCTGAACCTAATGGAGGTTGTGTGGGGAAAGCATCCCTATAATTGCTTCTACCTTCTTAAGGTTAGCCTCGATCCTTCTTCCGGAGATCATGTACCTTAAGAACTTGTCCGACTGCACCCCAAAGGCACATTTTATAAGGTTAAGTTTCATCTTGTACTGTTGCAAAATAGAAAAGGCTTCTCAAAGGTTCGCCAGGTGCTTCTCGGATTTCCTGCTCTTGACTAGGAGTTCGCCCATGTAGACCTCCATGTTCTAATTGATTTGATGCTTGAACATCCGACTAACTCACCATTGATAGGTGGCACTGGCATTTTTTAGGCCGAAGGTTATGGTTCTTGTAGCAATAGAGCCCTTGATCGGTAATAAATGTTATTTTCTCCTCATCATCTAGGTTTATCTTGACCTGGTTGTATTCCGAGTAGGCATCCATGAAAGTGAGAAGTGAGTGTCATGTTGTCGAGTCAACAATTACGTCAATAAGGGGAAATCTATCTTTCAGACAAACCTTGTTGAGATCGGTGAAGTCTACGCACATTCACCATATGTCGCTGGCTTTCTTCACTAGGACCACATTGGATAAATTTAAGGTAATGGACCTCTCAGATGAACCCTGCTATTAGCAGGTGATAGACCTTCTCAGTTATAGCCTCGTACTTCTCGATGCAAAAGTTTCTTCATTTTTGCTTAAATTTCCAAGCATTGGGGTTGACACAGAGGTGATGCTCGATGATGGAGTTGTCTATTCCCGACATGTCTTTATGGGTCCAAGCTAAGATGTCTCAGTGTTCTATCAAAAGCTACTTCAAGTCTTGTTTCAATTTCGAGCCCATCTTGGTGTCCATCTGTACTATCCATTCTGATTTCTGGTGATTGACTAGAACTAGTTTCAAAGGTTCATTAGGCTCGGCTTGCCTGAGAGCTTGTTCGTCTTCATTGGGTTGGATGTATCACCGCTTTTCTCAACCTTTGTGACCATTCTGCATTCGTGTCATAGTTCCCGTGTGTAGCACTCATCGTGGATTTTGCCACCCCTAGGTCAGTGGAAAACTTCATCTTGAGATGGTAGGTGGGAGTGATTGCCCTTAAACTATTCAAAGTTGGTCGTCCAAGGATTGCATTATATGAGGATGGTGCTTTGACCACTAAGAAAGTTGGTCATGGTTGTAGCAGTCTTGGGGGTAGTTCCCGCGAGCGGGGGCAGTTCATGCGAGCATGGGCAGGGCGATGACTCCTATTAGTTGGATGACATCGCCTGTGAAGCCTTTGAGTAGGACTAGAGCTGGTTGTAGTCGATCGGGGTTGAAACCCATCCAGGCGAAGGCTTCTCAGAACTACATATCTATCGAGCTACCATTGTCCACTAAGATCCTCTGGGTTGTGAAGTTAGTGACCTGCATGGTTATCACCGGGGCATCATCATGGGGGTGGAAGATTTCTTCTTTATCTTTTTTGTCGTAGGTGATTGGGGGTTCTTTAGAGGTTGGCGAACCCCCGCATGGGTGCCTTTCGCGGTGAATACTTCTTCATATCGGGCCTTTCAAGCATATGCCTTCCTAGCCGAGGAGGTTGTTTCACCTCTTGAGAATCCTCTAGTTATGGTTTGGATTTCTTCAAGTGGCCTGTCCACCGTTAGTGGACTTCTCTACCCATCACGTCTTGGTTTGCGTCTTCATAGACTTGCACTCTGTCAGGGGCCAGATCTTTCGGGCCAATTGTTTCTTTCTGGCAATTGGCTTCTTTCGCCCTGCTGATCTTCCTCCCTTCTTCTTTTTAAGACATAGAAGTTTTCAGTACTGTGCTACCTGGGCCTATGGTATTCACAAAACTGATGAACCTATTGTCCTAGAATTATTCCCTTTTTAGGCTCATTTTGTGGTTACCTTCCACTACTAGGCTCACGTGAATGCCGGATTGGCCACATACACTGGAAAGAGGCTCCTGCATTTTCTTTGCATCCAAAGCACCACTTTACCTATTGTCACTGCTGGGCCCTTGTCTCTGTTTAGTCGCTCTCCGATCTGCTTGCTCCATTTTGCCCCTATGCGGGGTCATCAGGGCTTTAAGAATACTTTTGCTTTGATGAATTTGTTGGCTCGATCCATGAACTCCTTTAGCATGGTCGTGGTTTTTTGCATGATTTCAGCCATGAACGAGCTCCTGGATCAAATTCCACCCATAAGGGCTGCCAGGGTGATTTTTTATCTTGATCGTTGGTGGTCATAAGCTCCCAATTGAACCAGGAAAAGTACTTCTTCAAGCTTTCTGTGTCTCATTGCTTGATTGTGAGAAGGTACGTGGCTAGGCATCTCCTCTTGCAGCTAGCTATGAATTATGTCATGAAAAAGCGGGCTAACCTGTCAAGCTATTAATGATCTCGAGGGGAATGGTGCCAAATAAAGCTTGAGTCGCTCCCTTTAGTGTCAGTGGGAAGGTTAGGCAAGCAAGCTCACCTGGAAAACCATGAAAGTTCATATGGGCTCTAAACGTCTTTAGGTGTTCGAACGGATCCTTGGACCCATCGTATAGCTCTACTTGAGGAACCTTGAACTTAGGTAGAATGGGGACCACCATGACCTTGTCGTTGTATGGTGTGCTAGAGTTGCCAAGTAGTTGATCAACCATGGACCGTGTTTCGATCTATTTAACCATCTTTAAATGCTTGTCTCCTAGCTCTTGGAGTTCTAGGTGCATCTTGCGTTGTTCCTCCTTGATCATGGCATGCTCGAGTTCTTACCTTGAGCCAACATGTTCTTTGAAGCTAGGTTTGCCGTTGGCCTCTAGCTCTTCGTTGGTTCGTTGGAGGGCTGTGTTTTCCTCCATTAGCTTTTTGATGGTTTTTTCCATTACTGTGAATCTTACTTCCATTATGTTTCTTTGGTGTTCTTCTCTCCGAGTAGTTTGGGATCGTGTCGTTGTCAGCATACGAAGTACACTCTGTTATGGAAAAAAGATCCCACAGATGACGCAACTGTTGATGTCGCGTTTTGTGGCCTGAGCTACTTAGTGTTGTCCCAAACTATACGGATTTGCAAAGGTGGAAAGAGGAGAGCTCAGGGGTCGATGACCACTTTCGATGCTAAAGTCAGGAGAGTTTGAAGGTGGTAGAATGAAATATGCAATGGAGAGAAGAGAAAAGTATCACTTGTGTTCTGGAAGGGCATGACCTTATTTATATGTTTGTCCAAGTCCTGCTTGTTGGGGAAGAAAGATGGGGGACGTCGTGTCTGCCAGTTTGGCCATCATTTGTTCGGCCATGTTAGGGTAGGTAGGTCTGACTCGAACAAAGTTACCAAGAGGGGTCAAGGGTGGATGTCTTGTCTGAGCCATACTGGCCCCTCATTTCCATTTGTTGTGTGATTGAGATTTTCGATCCGCATTTAATGTGGCATGCCTCTGGCCTGATTGACATTTAGTATGGCTTTCTCTAATCTTCATTTAATGCGGTGTACATGTGTCATTTCCATCCCTTTCCTAGGTCAGGCGCCTATTGCCCAGTCGATTTGGTTTACCTAGTGATTGCCTGGGCGTGTCCTACTCGGTTGGGGGTCCACTCCGTTGGCTGGTCTTTTCCTTGCTCAGGGCTTGAGCCTGTCTCTCTATGGGCCTAGCCTTCCTAACGTGGATGGGTCTCCCCTCACAGCTGCTATGCAACTACACCAATAACAATGATAGGCTTTAGTTGGAGCTATAGAGGCTTGGAAACGCTCGTACAATTAGAGAAATTAACTTGCTAGGGAAGATTAAGTGGCCCAAGTTTGTTTTCTTAATAGAAACAAAGTGTGGTAGGAAAATGGTGAAAGCATAGGCTCGAGTGGTGGTGTTACTTTTATGTGAAACAACAACCTTGCGTTTCAACTTGTGTCTTATTCCCAACACCATATCTCTATGAGCTTTAAGCATGAAGATTCAATGCAAGAGGTACTACTATTTGGCTTTTATGGGTCTCCAATAATTGCAAATAGGGGTGATAGTTGGCAACTACCGAGGTTGATGAGACCTAAGGTAGAGAGAAGGCTTGGTTAGGCTTTGAATATTTTAATGAAATCTTGCATCATCATGAGAAGTATGGGGCTACCAATATACCTTACCAGCAAATGGAAATGTTCAGAGCTAGTGTGGATTTTTGTGGCTTGAGTGACTTAGGATATGAAGGTCCTAAGTTTACTTGGTGTAATAATAGAGAGGGGGGCCAATTCACTGTGGAGAGGCTTGATTGGGCTTTTGGCAATCTATTGTTTCCTGATTTGTTTGATAATTGTAGCATCTGTGCCAATGCAGCTCAAACTACAGACCATAGTCCACTTGTGATGACTTTGAGAAATGAAGGGAGGACATTGCCTCATGAGGAAAGGGGTAGGGAGAAGATTTTCAGTTTTGAAGCTAGCTGGAACTTACAAGAAGAGTGCAGCAGTCTTATCCAATCTAGCTGGTCTAATCAGTCTACTCAGTATGGTATGTTCTTGAACTCAGTCTAGAAAAGTCTTGGGCAAGTGCAGGGCCTTTCTAGCTTGGCGGAGCAAGAATTCCCTTCGACAACACAAAAAGGATACTCAGACTAAGCTGAACCAACTGTCCATAATGCAGAACTCTAATACTGGCTCTAACACAGTGGAAATCAAGGCTCTTCAAAAGGATATTGACAGATTACTTGAAAAGGAGAATGTCAAATGGCAACAAAGGGCTAAGAAGACATGGCTAAAAGATGAAGATAAAAATTCTGAGTATTTCCACAAGTGTGCTAATCGAAGAGGAAAGACAAATGAGATTAAAAAACGGGTACTCGATGATGGTAGGTTGATCAATGATATATAAGGTATTTCTTAGGTTATCTCTCGGCATTACAAGGTCTTTTTCTCTTCATTGAACCCTACTAGAATTGAAGCCTATTTGAATTACATACAGCCTAAAGTGAATAAGGACATGAACAACAATCTGTCAAGTTAATTCATAGTAGAGGAAGTCAAGGATGCATTGTTCCAAATAAATCCTCAAGGCTCTCCAAGCCACTTCTTAGATGTGTTCTATCAAACTTACTGAGATGTGGTGGGAAGTGATTTCACAATTATTGTTGTTAAGGTGCTTAACTATGGAGGGGATATCAGTCTCATAAATGACATATTTATTGTGCTAATTCCTAAACTAAAAAGTCTCCAAACAACGTTGGATTTCATACGTATATCTCTTTGCAATGTACTCTATAAAATTTTCTCAAAAGTTCTTTCCAACAGGCATAAGAATATTCTTCCTCATATTATTTTCCCTACACAAAGTGTTGTTGTTCATGGGAGAATGATTCTAGACAATGTTATTGTTGCTTTCAAGGCCTTGCACTCAATGACTACTAAAGGTAAAGGGCAACAAGACTATATAGTCATCAAGTTGGATATGAGTAAGGCATATGATAGGGTGGAGTGGGTCTTTTTGAGGAAGGTTATGGAGAAGTTGGGCTTTGATGAGAGTTGGATTAATCTGATTATGAGCTACATCTCTTCTATTTCATACTCAATCTTACTAAATGGGGTCTCCACAAGCAAGATTTGTTTCAGCAAGAGGCATTAGATAGGGGGATCCTCTCTCCCCCTATCTATTTATACTTGTTTCTGAGGTGCTGAGTAGCTTGTTGAATCATGCTAAAGCAATTAAAGAGATGCATGGTTTTCCTATTTGTAAAGGCAAGCTTAGCATTAACTATCTATTCTTTGCAGATGACAGTTTGTTGTTTTGTAGAGCTAATACAAGGGAGGTGGCTTCCATTCATAGATTACTTCTCCTCTATGAAAATGTTTTAGGCTAGAAACTTAACAAGTCCTAGACTTCTATCTTTTTTAGTGTAAATACCAGAAAGGCTACCAAGGAGTACATTTTGAGCATCGCTGGTACTTAGCCCACCTCTTACTATGAAACTTATCTTGTTTTACCTGCTTTAATAGGTAGATCAAGGTATGTTTCTTTCGAAGGAATCTTGGACATGATTAGAGGCAAAGTTAGCAACTGGAAAACAAAGTTTCTCTCCCAGGTAGGCAAGGAAATTTTATTGAAAGTTGTGGTTCAAGCCCTTCTTACCTATTGTATGGGGGTTTTCAAGTTGTCCAAGTCATTGCTAAGTGAGATAAATATAGTGATGCATCAATTTTGGTTGGTCCATATGCACAATGAAAAGAAGGTGCACTGAGTATCTTGGGAACAGATGGGGAAAAAGCTAAGGGGGTATAGAAGGCTTGTGTTTTAGGGACTTTGAGAGTTTTAATTTGGCTTTATTGGCTAAACAAGGTTTGAGACTCATTCCATTTCCTGATTCCTTGGCAGCCAAGGTCCTTAAATTGAAATATTTTCCTTTGACAGATTTTTTTCAAGCCAAAGCGGAAGTTAGGTTTTCATTTATATAGAGGAGCCTTTGTGCTGCTAGGGGGTTGCTTGAGAAAGGTTCTAAGACGGACCCTTATCCAATTCCAAAAACTCTTTCTGCTTGTGATAAGCACTCTTCATTGTGACCAGGTCATCATTTGTCCCTAGCCAAATAAATATGTCCCTTGCACTAGAAACACTAACAGGAGTTTTTCTTTTTACAATTTCAGCAACCTCAATCTCAATGACAGATGCAACCAGACCTCGATTCCATTGCTAGTCTCCACATTAATAAGCTCAACAACTTGAGCTTCTTCATGCAATATCAGTATAGGAGATTGGACCATGTAGCTTGGAGGTCAAGGCAACCATTTGTAGATCCAGATTTTGATATCCTAACCATTTCCTACTCTCCATTCAAAGCTACACCTAAGTTTATTTTTATGAAACTTGTAGAGGGAGGAATCCGCATAGGGTGTTTGTCTTGGATCTTCTAGACACCTTTCTTAGAGCCCAACCTATGCTACATGGAATTCTTCCAATGAGTTCACTGCCTACTTAGCTACCTGAGTGGGATGCATAAAGGAATCCTCAAAAGTCATTTTATTCTTTCTTAACCAAATGCCTTGACCTATCATCGAGAATAACTCCATCAATTTTGTTCAAATAGAGAGACAAGCTTTTCAAAAGTTCCTTGAAACTACTTGCTCTACTATATCTTCCTGAAAGACAATAGGCCCTTGGCTCCATACATTTATGGTTGAGCTGTAGCTTCACAAAGTATGTGTAGTAGACTCCTCTTCCCTACAACAGATAGGACACAAAGGATAGTCTACTATCTTTTTTTTAGCTAAAGATAGAATTGGTTTTGGATTGGTGGCTCGTGACCATGAGGGTACATTTTGGCTACCAAGAAGTTGTCTATTAGCTGAAACATTAAGGGGTCTCCAAGCTGCTAGAATGGCAAAGGATATGGGATTAAATTTTGTGATTCTGGAAGGTGATGCTCAACAAGTAGTTCAAGGACTTAATCAACCAATAAAGCGTTGGATAGTGTGGGAGTGGTCTTACATGACACCAGAGCAATGGTATCATGTATAAATTGATGGCAAGTGGCCTTTGTAAGAAGTAGTGGCAACTATTTCGCTCGCTGTCTAGCTAAGAGATATTTGGAGCTAGCTGAGGATGTGATGGAGCCAGTTTTGTAATCTTGTAATTTTCTCTTTGACTTGATATCAATAAAGTTTGATGTTTTCCTCTAAAAAAAACTATTCAACCCATTAATTATATATTTTTGTAACTTTTTCACCGATGATATACAAAAATATAAAAGAAAATGGCTATTTTCCTAATTGAAATTAATTGAACATATATTATTATAGATATTATTTTATTTTGTGCCTTAATTGGGTTGATAACAAAAAAATGTCTTAGTTGGGAACTTCAGGAAGTCGAAAAGTTTGGATGCTTTCAATTGAACAAGTGGGTTTGGCTTATTTGCACGAATCAGCTTGGCCAGAGAGACTTTGTGCTCCTCTAATTGAATGAGTTGATGTATCCGGCTTTGTAATATTTATGAGAACTTTGGTTAATTTGGTTTTACTTTTTAATCATATGCAAGTTGGTAATCTACCATTTCGTAGGTTATAGGTATGTGCGTAGGAATGGGATCTTTTGTTTTTCTTCTTATAATTCCATGAGAAATTCAATACACATGATCGATGTATTTTTTCTCTCGTTCACAATTTTTTTTCTACAAATTACAATGAGATGTTTAGGGCATAAAATTAGTGATAATTAGGTTTCTTTGAATTGTAGAAAGTATTCAAACTATTAATTTATAAAAAAATCTGAATGTATTCACAATAAATGATGGTGGACTCATGCATCGATCTTTAAGTTATAAAACCTAGGTTGAGGCCTTGGTCTCTCAGCACTACACAAAAACATCAAACTTGTTAGAAAAAGGCAATCTTGTTCGTGTACTATATAAGTTGTATCAAACTGTCCGTATTAATTAAAACATTTTGGAGTGCATAAAATGATGGCCTCTTTCAGTTTCTGCATTTTAGCTTTCCTCACTGCTTTGTTATCATCTTCAAGCACCAAAGTGACTCTTGCTGCACGTAATATGTTAGACACAGCTCCATCCCCTGCACCACTACTCCTCGTTCCACCTCAGCCACCTTCGATTCCCTCCGCACGAAATCTGACAACCCACATACCTTTGCAGACTGCCCCAACGCCTAATCCTGTAGCCATGCCGCCAGTACCCTTGTCAATCACCCAATTACCATCCCCCTCTGTGGCCCCATTGCCTCCATTTTCAAGTTGGTCCACTATGCCAAAATCTGCAATGCCTCCATTTTCAGACTTTCACACCAGAGACCCATGCATAGTACTTGCATTGTCGTGGGTCAAAGTTAAAGATTTCTAGTGACTATTTCTACCATCGACTTGATAGTTTTGAGGTGGAGACTTTTTGTAGATTTTTGTGTTAGCAGCCTGATGGTTATGAGATGGGGATTTCTAGCTTGTGGGAATTTCTGCCTTTTATGACTTGAATGGATCTTGATGGCTATCTAGTAAGCTTTACATGCACGGGAGATCGAGCTCACATGTAATCCAACTAGTTTGATTGAGAGTTAGGTGTGACATACTTGTAGAGATCTAGGCACAATACCTATTCATGTAATTATGATAGCAAAGTGCTTGCTCAACGGGTGAGAGTAGTTGTTGCTTGCCCTCGGCAATGTGCACTTTGGCTTTTATGTGCCCCAAGATGAGCACTTAATTTGCATGGCTCACCATATTATTTTTTGAATGCTTAGAACTTTTTAAGGCAAGATCTTTTAGGAGCACTATTTATTCCCACCCTTTTGTCCAAGTGTGAGATGTTGTTGCTCATCCTAGTGGAACACCATCCTTAACTCGCCCTAGAGTGTGAGCTATATATCTTTGCTCGCTCCAATAGGTTCGAGCACTCTTAGTCACTGCCAGGGTCAAAGCAGCCCTAGGTTCAAACACTGAGGTTGGATACCTCTACTCTCTATTCGAGTTGCAAGCAATTTTAGCTCAAAACCAAGTTGTAAGCAGTTTTTGCTCACCTCAGTGTGTGAGCACTTGCCTTTCTGGATCAGAAACAAAATTTCCTTGCTCGTTCATGGGGACGAGCATCTTAGCTAGGTTTGGGAAGCAAGACTTCTCCAACACTTTTCAACATTCTTTACTACCATTCACTATTTTATTATTACTTTTCACCTACTTTTATTACTATTCATTACTTTTTTACTATTATTCAATATTTTATTATTACTTTTCACCTACTTTTTATTACTATTCACAAACATTCTCGACACTTCTCAATATCCAAATGCAACCTAAGTGTTTTCACTCGCCCTACTGGATGCAACGGTTTTAGCTCAAATTCGAGCAAAGTGCATGCCTTGAGCTAAGTGCTGATCATTGTTGTTGCTTGCACTTCAAGAGGAGCACTTTTCTCAAGAATGCGAGTACTTTTGCTCGATTAAGAGTGAGCATTGTTGTTCTTCAAGAGGAGAGCTTAATTGCTCACCTCAGGGTTCCATCTTTGTTGCTCACCTTGGATTTGAGATATGTTTGCTCACCCCACAAGAACGAAGCTCCCATATTGTGATCAAAGCAAATATTTTATCTAGGTTAAGATATATTTTCGATGCCTGATCTCCCATTTGATCCAATCTATTCAATTGCCCGAAGGTTAGATCTATCATAACTTTGTATTTCTCTTTATTATTCACATATGTTTTGCCGTAGAGTATATACATCATAAAAGCATAAAACCTAGTTCTATTTTTGACTATACATTAACCATTGCTAAGATCACGCAAAAGTACCCTTATCCATAGGATTTATACAAATATGAAAACTACATAAAATCTCTCTGATTTTTTTTCTAATAACAACTCATGCCAGCACTCTCCCTCAAATTGATGTATCAAGGTTTCAAATATGCAACTTGTCAAGTGAGTTGTGAAAGTCCTTGCTAGACACAACTTTATGAGGATATCCGCCAATTGATCTTCGGATTTCACAAACAGGCAATGAATTATTTTTGCTTCAAGATTCTCTTTGATGAAGTGTCAATCTACCTCCACATGTTTAGTACGATCATATCGGATAGGATTGTGGGAAATAGCAATTGCGACTTTATTATCACAAAAAAGTTCCATCTTGGAAGTGGCTGTAAATCCAGTTTCTGTGAATAGCTTCCTTAACCAAAGGAGTTCACAAAGACCTTTAGACATTCCCCTAATTAGGCTTCAGTACTCGACAAAGCCACCTCTTTTTGTTTTTTACTTCTCTAGGTTACAAGATTTCCTCCAACAAATGTAAAGTATCCTGAGATGAATTTTCTATTAGTGATATGACCTGCCCAATCTGCATCCGTTTAGCCATCAATCTTCAACCGACTATCATTTTTTGAGAACATAAGCCATTTTTCCCAGTGATGACTTCAACTATCGAAGTGTCCGAATCACTGCCTCCATATGACCCTTGCTTGGATTATGCGTAAACTGACTTACGACACTTACAACATATGCAATATCTAGGCAAGTATGTGAGAGATAAATGAGCTTACCAACTAACCGTTGGTATCTTTCTTTATTGATTGGTACTTGGTCTAGATACTCTCCAAGTCTGTGATTCTGAACAATGGGGGTGTTTGTAGGTTTGCACTCTAGGATCCCTACCTCAGTTAGCAAGTCTAGTATGTATTTTTATTGGGAAATAAATATACCCTGTTTAGACCTGGAAACCTCAATTCCTAGAAAATACTTGAGTCCTCCCAGATTCTTCATCTCAAATTCGTCGCTAGTTGCTTTTGAAGCTGAGAGATCTTTTCTTCATTATCTCCTATGATAATCATTTCATCTACATAGATTATCAAAGCATTTACCTTGCCTAGTTGTGCTTCAAGAACAAAGTATGGTTAGAATTACATTGTTGGAAGCCATATTTCTTCATTGCCAAACTAAACCTTCCAAACCATGCGCTCGGTGATTGCTTCAGTCCGTACAATGCTTGCTACAATTTACACACAACTTCAGTCTTTGAAGACGATGTGAAACCTGGAGGGACATCCATATAAACCTCTTTTCAAGATCGTCACAGAGGAAAGCGTTCTTTACATCAAATTGATGCAAAGTCTAGTTGAGGTTAGCTGCAAGAGACAACAAAACTCTAACTATATTAAACTTGGCTACCAGTGAGAAGGTCTCTTGATAATCAACGCTATACATTTGCATTTACCCCTTCACTACCAGCCTTGTTTTGTATCTCTCAATAGATCTATCAGCTTTGTGTTTAATGGAAAACACCCACCTACTTCCCACTATTTTCTTTCCCTTAAGTAATGAGACAAAAGTCCATGTCTCATTCTCTAGTATTGCCTCCATTTCTTCCTCTATAGCTTGGGTCCATCTGATCTGCCAATGCCTACTGAACACTAGTAGGAATTTGATATTTAGAGAGTTCATGTGCAAATTTCTTAAGGGGTTTGGAGAGACCCTTGGTGGAGACATAATTGGCAATCGGGTACCTTAACCTTCTTTCTTTAATGATTAGAGAGTATCTATTAGGTGGCTTGCCGCGATGGTACCTGTGAGGTAAGACATATCCTACAGAAGTATCTATGTCATTGGTATGTAAGGGTGTAGTAAAAGTGCTTACCTTAGGAGTATCCTTAGGAAATGGTTCGGACTTCAGAGTGGGGGGATGTAGGTTTGGTCTCAGATATTGTATGCTCTTCAATAGGACATTGATCAAGCTCCACATGCAAAATACTTGAGTTATCATTCGGTTCCTCAAGATTCAGTCTCTCAGGTTCATGTGTCCTTACGGATGCTAAAATGTCCTTGCCACATATTTGAATGGACTAAAATACCCTTATAAGAAATCCAATTAAATATAAATAGCCCTGATCCAAACCAAATCAATCAATGACAACTAGAAATCTCATTGTGACCACCCGAGATTTTCATTTCGTATTATTTGATTGAATAATTATTTTGATTAAGTAATTAACTAATTAATTTAATAATATTGAGAGGAGAGGGGTAAATGGGCATGGGCTTAAGATTGGAGCTTGGAAAGTTTAGAATGAGTTATTGGGCCTAGGGAGGAGTAGCAAGCCCACAAGCCCATGAGATTGATCCATGACCCACCAAGCCCACACATAGGACACTTGTCACCCATAGAGAAACCCTAGTGAGTTACCTAAGACTAGTGGGTGAAAATAGAAAAGCACTAGTAGGTAGGAGTTGACTAGTAGGTGGAAGGTAGGGTTGAGTGTGAGATCTTGTGATAGGATTTTCCCATCATTGGGATATCTTTGGAAAAATACTAAGATAATGTCTATTTTAGTTTATCTAGTACATGCCATGTTTAGTGGAGTGACACTTGTAGATTGGAATAGGAAGTGGAAGAGAAGAGAAGAGAGGGCATTCGGTTAGCTTGTAGCCGAAACCCCTTAGAGGTTTTTCCTATGCAATCCTCTCTAATCTAAGCCAATGATCACATGTAGGATCATGTAAAAAAGAAATGACAAGTGATTGACAAGTGAAGAAAGGTGTCATGAGGAAGAGGAAAGGAAAAAGGAAGAAGAAAAGCTAGGAGGGATCATGCCGTGTGCATCCTTTGAGACTTCCTAGGAGTACTTGCAAATCTAGTGGAAGGAACATCTTAGACTTGTGTGAAAAGATGAAGTACAAGGTGTAAGGTGTGTAAAAGGTATGGTGGTGTAAGGAAATGATTGAGGATTGCTTGTAATGGAAGGAAACTAGGAATGGAGGGGGGGAGTTTCGGATGACACATGGATCCAAGGCATGGTCGGACCATGCATGCTCTCTTTCCCAAAAGCATGGCCTTAGAATCTTGTGGATTGACATGAAAGGGGTTAGATAAGTGTGTGATAGAGTTGAAATTACAAGAGAATGAGGAAGGGAGGAAGGGAGGAAGGGATGTTTCGGTGGAGACCTTGGGGAGGCAAGGAACCCCGAATTCTCACTTCCTCCCATTTTTCATCGTTTGTTTTCTTTTCCCATGCAACCACCCTTGTCTAGTCATATCTCTTTCAAACCAAGGTATGGTGAAGTGTCCTTGAGCCCTAGGAAAAAGAGCATGGCCGAATACCCTTGAGGAGACTCACACCTCATTGGCTATCTCACAATCACACAAGCTCTCTTTCTCTCTACCTCTTGGCCAACCCCACTTCTCCCTCAACTCTCTTTTGTTTTACTTTCTTCTAACCTCTAAACATCACCTTATCTTTAGAAGAAAATAACTAGAACAAATATTTTGAGGAAGAGTTGCTCTTGAAGAGGTAAGTGCATTCTTATCCTACCTTTAGCAATCTTAGTATACTTTTGAATGAATTTGGGTATTTGCTTGAATCTTTGTGTATGTATATTGAAAATGAAACCCTTTAGAGAGAAATTTTTCCATGTTTAGTTTAGTAGAAATTCATATTTAAGTTATAATATTTTCTAAGTTGAGAATTTAAAATGGTATGTGGTTTAGTTTGTTACTCAACATGAGGTAGAATGAAGGAAATGCATGCATGATTGAAGGTCTACTAGCATGATGTTGGATGATGCCTCTAATGTTGTTTATTTAGTGGAAAAAATCCATGTCTAAGTTTAAATACCTTGTTAAGAGTAAAGATGATTTCATGTGGTAAATTTGAATATTTGATATGAAGGAAGAATATGGTGGATCAACATAATAAGTAAAGATGAAAATATGTTTGCTAGATTTTGAATTGGAGATGAAAATGTTGGGCTTATGCATGCATATATTTCCGACTTAAGTTTTCTTTGGGTGGAATTATAGATTTGATTATTGTACTATGTTATGATGATATGCTTAAATATTTGGAGACATTAGATGCATATGAATAAAATGGTTGCACTAGCATGATTGGTGGTTTTTACCTAAATCATTGGGTGAGTCATCTTGAAAAAAAAAAGAAGAAAGAGTGAATAAAATAATAAATTAAAGGATATAGAGTTTCGGCCAGGCTATGTTTTTAGGGTTAGAAAAATATATTTGAGTAGTTGAAATTGAATTGGAGTGCTTGGAGAAGAATTGGAGACGAAAAGCTAGGAATTTACAAAGGGAGAGTCTCGGCCCAACCCTAGTGGGAAGGGGCCAAGCACCCCTAAGTGTATAAGAGGCCCATTAAATGTTTTGGGTAGGAAATGAGTGGAATTATGGAGTGCGAAAATTGTGAAAGAGCCTGACGTAGAATAAGCATTATGTTCGTCACACATTTGATATGTTCAGTGACACGAGTCTCACGTCTCATGCATATAGCACGAAAATCATGTTTTAAACATGTTTTTAAAATAAAAGAAATTAATTAAAGTTTTATAAGAACCCTAAACGCTGGGACATGGTAGTATTCCAGTGGAACTCCCTGTTCACTCAGGAGTGATTAAAGTCGAGTGAAAGCTCCTAGGTCGACAAAGAGCTGTCGGCAGACCATGTATGGCTTCAAAAGGTGTCCGAAGTGTGGTCGCACCTAAAGCTAGTGGGTGCATACAGGACGGTGTTGGCTTCGGCCTCATCGATATAGAAAAGTTTGTAATCGCTCGGTGAGTGATCAATCGCCGAGTGATGAAGAGCGCGAAAGGGCGCGAAACGTAGCTACTTAGGTTTGATACGGTCGTCGGGTGCTACGGTAACTAACAGGAACACACGGCGCGTAGGGGAACCGTGAGGTGTCCAACAGAGGTCATGACAAAAGATGGGCTTTCGGGCCATATATGATATGATAAGTGGTGCCTAAGATAAGAAAAATGAAAAGTATTTGCGAAAAGATGAATTTTGAAAGAAAACTCCATTGTTTTGTTTTCTGAGATTACGAACAAGCATATGAAAAGAATACGAAAAAAAAAAAGAAATTTCAAGACATGGCATGAGCATGAGCATGAGCATGTGCACACCATAAAGTCATGAGTCTCATAATGCATAAAGTATGACTGATTATTTGTTATTCATTTATCCGTATACTTAAATTGCTTTTGTTATGATATAAATGTACTTATTGAGATTTCTCCCGAAATCTCACCCTTGTTTATCTCTCTACTATATCCTTTTTGGGATGATAGAAGTAGTTGCAGATAATGACGACTTTGAAGAGTATGACCCCAGGGACTGTGCCTCGGACACCCACGGGCCTGACTGAGTCCGTCACCTCTGAGCTAGTGACTCTTGACTACCTAAGCCGTTGGGCGGCGGAGTCACTACCCTTAACTGCGTATGTTTTGAAAATATACACCCTACTGGGTGTTGTATAGTTCTCGGCATAGACGATTCCCTCCACATGAGTTGCCTTTATGAGTCATCCTCCGGGATGAGTTGTGAGGTGGGACCGACCTTGGATTTGGACTGCCTCCATTGCGGCCCAAACTTTAAGGAGATTAAGAATGTACCGTTGGATTAGGAAGTGATGGCTGGGGATCCTCTATGCAGCTTTTGTATTTATATGCATATATTTTGGCCTTGCGTTGTTTTGGAAGAATGAACACTTATGAAAGATCCTTATGTTCATATTAATGGTAATGTAATATTTTGGGATATTATTGTATTAAGCCATGTGATATATGCATAGAAAAGTTTGACCTTTTTCCGCTGCGACAACTTAAAAAAAAAAAAATCTAATACACGATAAGAAAAGGGGTGAACTTCCCTGTGACGCTCATCCCCGACGTCACGGTTTGCGTACGATCCCAAGCGCAAGCTGGGGAGCTGACACTCATAACATGCTTGAACTTCATTTTTCTCCCCACTTCCCATCTACCATTTTCTTATTTCTGATTTTTATATTCTTTTTCTTCTCCTTCTACTTTAAACTTCTTCTTTTCTAAAGAAATCATAGATCTAGGTTTATTCATCGACCATGATGCGAGGCATGATCGAGATAGATGACCTCGTCAATGTGATCAGATCGTACCACATTGTGACCTGCGATGGAAATAATTAGAAATATTTTCACTTTCACACTAGAGACCCATGCATGGTACTTGCATTGTCGTGGGTCAGAGCTAAAGATTTTTAGTCCCTATTTCTACCATCGACTTGATAGTTTTGAGGTGGAGTGTTTTGTAGATTTTTGTGTTATCAACTTGATGGTTATGGGATGGGGACTTCTTGTGGGAATTTCAACCTTTCATGACTTGAATGGATACTGTTGGTGATCTAGTATGCTTTACATGCATGGGAGATCGAGCTCACATGTAATCCAACCAATCTTATTGAGAGTCAGGTACGACATACTTGTAGAGATCAAGGCACAATATGTGGACATGTAATTATGTGAGCAAAGTGCTTGCCCAGTGGGTGAGAGTAGTTGACGTTGCTTGCCTCAGGCAACAAGCACTTTGGCTTTTATGTGCCCCAAGATGAGCACTTAATTTGCGCTCACCATATTATTTTTTGAATGCTTTCCATGCGATGAGCAGTTCTTGAGGCAAGATCTTTCAGTAACCATTTAAGAGGAGCACTATTTACTCCCCCCCTTTTGTCCAAGTGGGAGATGTTGTTGCTCATCCTTGTGGAACACCATCCTTTACTCACCCTAGAGTGTGAGCTATATATCTTTGCTCACTCCAATAGGTTCGAGCACTCTTAGTCACTGCTAGGGTCAGTGCAGCCCTAGGTTCAAATACTAAGGTTGGATACCTTTACTCTCTTCGAGTTGCAAGCAGTTTTAGCTCAAAACTCAAGTTGTAAGTAGTTTTTTCTCACCTCAGTGTTTGAGCACTTGCCTTTCTGGATCAGAAACAAAATCTTCTTACTCATCCACGGGGATGAGCATCTTTAAGTGTTTTCACTCTACTGGATGCAATGACTTCAGCTCAAATCCAAGCAAAGTGCATACCTTGAGCTAAGTACTGATCATTATTGTTTCTTTAACTTCAAGAGGAGCACTTTGCTCAGGAATGCGAATACTTTTGCTCGATTAATAGTGAGCATTGTTGTTCTCTTCAAGAGGAGAGCTTTATTGCTCACCCGAGATTTGAGATATGTTTGCTCACCCCACAAGAACGAAGCTCCCATGTTGTGATCAAAGCAAATATTTTATCTAGGGTAAGATATATTTTAGGTGGTTGATCTCCCATTTGATCCGATCTATTCAATTGCTTGGAGATCAGATCTGTCAAAACGTTGTATTTCTCTTTATTATTCACATATATGCATGCTGCTGTAGAGTATATACATCAGAAAAGCATAAAACCTAATTCTATTTTTGACTATACATTAACTGTTGCTAAGATCATGCTAAAGTACTCCCCTATTCATGGGATTTATACAAATATGAAAACTACCTAAAATCTCTCTGATTTGTTTCTAATAACAAGTCACACCAACACTCTCCCTCATGTTGATGTATCAACATTCCGAATACACAACTTGTCAAATGAGTTATGAAAGTCATTGCTAGACACAACTTTTGTAAGAATATCCGCCAATTGATCTTTGGATTTCACAAACGGGCAATGAATTATTTTTGCTTCAAAATTCTCTTTAATGAAGTGTCGATCTACCTCCACATGGAGTTGCCGTGAGCCCCATTGGGGTTTTCCTAAAAGCATTTTCAAATCTAGTTGAGGGGACACTTTAGACATGTGTAAGAAGATGAAGTACAATGTGTAAGATGTGTAAGAAGGTATGGTGATGTAAGGAATGATTGATGGTTGCTTGTAAAAAGAGGAAACTAGGGGAGGAGGAGATGAGGTTTCGGATGAAACCAAGGGAATAGCATGGCCAGACCATGCATGCTCTTTTTCCCAAAAGTATGGCCTTAGGATCTTGAGGAATGACATGAGAGTTGTTAGATGAGTGTGTAAGAGGGTTGAAATGACAAGAGAGGGAGACAAAAAGGGATGAGAGGTTCGGTTGAGACAACTAGGAAAGCATGGAACCGAAATGTTCTAGGCTTTGTTGTTCTCTAGAGATTTCACACCAAAATGAGAAGATCTTCCAAAAGAGTGGCCATGATGTGATGCTATATCCTAGGAACATCCTTGGGATGTGATGGGACCTTGCCATTTTAGTCCATCTCTCATGAGGAATTCGGCAACCCTATAGGAAAGCACCAAACCGGTTGCTCACTTCCACACACTTCTACCATTTGTTTTATTTTCCCATGTAACCACCTTTGTCCAATTATGTGTCTTTCAACCATAGGCATGGTGGAGTGTCCTTGAGCCCTAGGAAAAAGGGGCATGGCCGAATGACCTTGAGAATGCTCATACCCTCACTTGGTTATCTCACATTCTCACAAGCTCTCTCACTTTCTCTACCTCTCGGCCAACTCCCTTTCTCTCTCAATCTTCTTTTGCTTCACTTTCTCCTAACCTCTAAATATCAAATTATCCTAAGTAGAGAAGAGCTAGAACAAATATTCTTGAAGAGAGTTGCTCTTGAAGAGGTAAGTTTATTTTAAGTTAAGATCAAGCCTAGAAACCTAGAGAAGAGCACACACCACATTCATGTCCCTTGTGTGGAGTTTTCCCCAATGAGTGTTATGTTCTTGAGTTAATCAAATGAAATGTTTAATAAATTTTCAGATTTCATCTAAGCTAGCTAGGAGTATTATAAGTATATTCTTATCTTACCCTTAGCAATTTAGTATACTCTTGAATGAATTTGGTTCGATTGTTTGAATATTTGCTTGTGAAAACTAAAATGAAACCCTTTAGTGGAGAAAAATGTCATGCTTAGTTAAATAGAAATCCATGCTTAAGTTTATAATTTCTTTACGTTGAGAATCTAAAATAAGGTGTGGATTTAGTTAACCTATATCATCATGAGGGGGAATGAAGAAAATACATGCATGACTTTAGGTTAACTAGTAGGATATTGGGTCATGATATTAGTGTTGTTTATTTAGTGGCAAAATCTATGTTTAAGTCTAAGTATCTTGCTAGAGTAAAGATTATATCATGTTGTAGATTTGAATATTTGTTATAAAGGAAGAATGTGGTATGACCAACATGATGAGTGATGATGTTACATATATATGCTTGTTAAAAATATGATTTGGAGTTGAACAAGGTTGGATTGTGCATATAGGTATTTCAGACTTAAGGTTTTTTTTTGGGGGGATTGAGTTATTGGTTCAATTATTGTTTTTATGTTTTGGTTAAATATTTAAACATTTAGAGAAATTAGAAGTATAAGAACTGAAGGATTATATTAGCACGATTTGTGGTTTTCATCAAAGTAATTGAGTGAGCTATCTTGATGAAAAGAAAAGTGATGAAAATAATAATTTAAAGGACATAGGGTTTCAGCCAGGACATGTTTTTGGGGTTAGAAAAAAATATACTTAAATTATTGAAGTTAAATTTGAGTGTTTGGAGAAGAATAGAAGAAGAAAAGGTTAGGAATCACTAAGGGGGGGTCTTGGCCCAACCCTAGTGGGAAAGGGGCTGAGCACCCCTAGGTGTGTGTAAGGTCCAATAAGTGTGTTTGGGTAGGAATTATGTGGTGCGTAAATTGTGAAAGAGCTTGATGTAAAATACACGTTATGTTTGTCTCACATTTTACATGTTTAGGGATATGAGTCTCATGTCTCATGCATGCAGCATGAAAATCATATTTTAAACATGTTTTTAAAAGAAGAGAAAATAATTAAAGTTTTATAAAAACCCCAAAGGCTGGAGTGGGGTAGTGCCTCAGTGGAACTCCTTGTTCACTCAGGAGTGTCTAAAGTCGAATGAAAACCCCTGGGTCGACAAAGAATCGTCGGCAGACCATGTATGGCTCCAGAAGGTGTCCAGAGCGTGATCGCACCTAAAGCTAGTGGGTGCATACAGGACAATGTTGGCTTTTGCCTTCCCGCTACACAAAAGTTTGTAGTCGCTCGGTGAGTGATCAATCGCCGAGTGATGAAGAGCGCGAAAAAGCGCGAAACGTAGCTACTTAGGTTTGATACGGTCGCCAGGTGCTACGGTAACTAGCAGGAACACACGATGCGTAGGGAAACCGTGAGGTGTCCAACAGAGGTCATGACGAAAAGATGGGTTTTTGGGCCATATATGATATGATAAGTAGCGCCTAAGTTAAGAGAAAACAGAAAGCATTTGCGAAAAGATGAATTTTGAAAAGAAGCTCAAACGTCTTGTTTTATGAGATTACAAGCAAGCATATGGAAGGAATAAAAAAAAAGAAATTGAAAAAGAAATGGCATGAGCATGAGCATGTGCATAAAGTAAAGTCATGAGTCTCATAATGCATAAAATATAGATGATTGTTTGCTATTCATTTAATTATATGCTTGAAATGCTTTTGTTGAGATATAAATGTACTTACTGAGATTTCCCTCGAAATCTCACCCTTCTTTATCTCTCCACTATCGCCCATCTTTCAGGACGATAGAAGTAGTTGCAGGTGATGACGACCCTGAAGAATATAGTCCCAGGGACAACGTCTCGGATCCCCACGGGCCCGACAAAGAGACAACAACACTCTGACTGTATTCAACTTGGCTACTGGTGAGAAGTTCTCCTAACAATCAGCGCTATACGTCTGCATTACCCCTTCGCTACCAGCCTTGCTTTGTACCGTTCAGTAGATCTTTTTGCTTTGTGTTCAGTGGAAAACACCTACCTACATCCCACTATTTTCTTTCCCTCAGGTAATGAAACAAGAGTTCATGTATCATTTTTTAGCAGTGCCTTCGTTTCTCTGTATAGCTTTCACCTAGGATCTGCCAATGCCTCCTGAACACTAGTAGGAATCTAGCATTTAGAGAGTTCATGTGCAAATCTCTTGAGGGGTTCGGAGAGAACCTTGGTGGAGACATAATTGTCAATCGGGTACCTTGACCTTCTTTCTTCAATGGCTGGAAAGTATCTATTAGGCGGCTTGCCACGATTGTACCTGTGAGGTATGACATCCCACATAAGTATCTACGTCATTAGTATGTAAAGGTGTAGTGAAAGTGCTTACCTTAGGAGTATCCTTAGGAAATGGTTCGGCTAGTACTTCAAATTAGAGGGATGTAGGTCCAGTCTCAGATACTGTATGCTCTCCATTAGGACATTGATCGAGCTCCACATGCAAAACATCCGAGTTATCATTCGGTTCCTCAAGACTCAGTATCTCAGGTTTAATTGGCTCCTCATGCCTGAACTAACTCAACCCATTAAGTCTCTCATGTGTAAACCAATTCATATCTTCATCATGTGTCTCCCTCTGAAGAGGAGAATTAGGTGCCGAAGGGGAATAAAACATTTCGGTTTCCATGAAGTGCACATCTATAGTCACATAGAGTCATCGGATGATAGGGTCATAGTAACGGTACCCTTTTGATGGATTTCGTAGCCTCAAAAAATGCACTAAAGTGCACACGGATCAAGTTTGGTCCATTGGTACTTATGAAGGTGCACATATGCTACACATCCAAAGACCCAAGGAGGGAGCATCAAAGCTGTAGAAAGTGACACATGAGTAGAAAGAGATTGCAAAGGGGTCTTAAAGGGCAAAACCTTTTGGGACACTCGGTTGAGAAGATGGACTATAGTAGATACGACACCAGTCCAAAAATGGATGGGCATATGGGCACCAATGAGCAACGCACATGCTGTCTCAAGAATGTGTCGATTATTCCACTTGGCCGCACCATTTTGTTGAGGTGTTTGGGAGCATGAAGTTTCGTGAAGTAAAACCATGGCGATTAAAATAAGCATGGAGGTGCTTATTGACATATTCACCACCATTGTCAGAGCGAAGAACCTGAATATTGGCACTGTACTAAGTGTGCACCATAGCATGGAATGTTTCAAAAACACCATGAACCTCATCTTTATGTTTCATTAAGTAGAGCCATGTCATATGAGTACAATCATCCACAAATATAGAAAATCAACAAAAGTCAAACATATTGGTAACATGGGAGGGACCCTATATATCAGAGTGATTTAAAGCAAAACGAGTGTCATTTTTATTCATACTTAATGGATAAGTGGCCCTGTGGCTCTTAGCCAAAATACAAGTGTCACATTTTAAATTAGAAGTCTGTAAATGCATTAAAAAAATCGGGAAAAACAAGCTTCACATAGGTAAAAGATGGATGCCCCAAGTGTCGATGCTAAAACCAAAGCTGGTTGTCTCTAGCAATTGTCGGATAGTGCATGTTATGTGCCTGACCGAAACTGAAACCGACCACATGGTATAATCCCCCCCCCTTTAGTACCACGCCCTAGTATTTCCTTTGTCTATATATCTTAAAGAAGACAGAACTTTGGATACATAAGTACTACACACCCTAGGTCTGATGTTATTTGGCTTACAAACAACAATTTATGTGAAAGAGATGGAACAAGTAAAGTATTGGATAAATACAAAGATGGAGATAAAGTCACAAAGCCCGCTCCTGTAACTGGAGAAAGAACACCATTCGCATTGGCTATTCTAGTGCATTGTGGAACTGAAGTCTATGTAAAATCTGTGGCATCAAAAGTCATATGATCAGTGGCCCCTGAGTCGAGTAGCCATGCACTACATTCCGCATCATTGTGGGGAGTAAGGACGGCAAGACCAAAGATATATGAATTTAAGTTGGAGGAATCATCTTTGGACGTTGCCTCTGATGGAATAAAGGAGCAATGGGGCGTGGCTATGTTTGTAGAAAAATGT
The DNA here is from genome assembly GCA_036559045.1 of Platycarya longipes. Lineage (NCBI taxonomy): Eukaryota > Viridiplantae > Streptophyta > Magnoliopsida > Fagales > Juglandaceae > Platycarya > Platycarya longipes. The sequence continues at coordinate 31,632,677 of CM071789.1, read as the reverse complement.
TCAGTGTGCCAATTATGAAGGCAGAGCATCAACGCCCAGCAAGAATGTTGCAGCCTTTGCCGATCCCAGAATGGAAATGGGAAGACGTGTCTATGGACTTCGTAGTAGGATTTCCGAGAACATCAGCAGAAAAGAACACCATCTGGGTAATAGTGGATAGGCTAACCAAAAGTGCACATTTCCTGCCCATAGCCAACACAGATTCGATGGAAAAGCTGGCAAAAATTTATGTGAAGGAAATAGTCCATCTGCACGGTGTACCCAAGACAATTGTTTCAGATAGAGACCCCGGATTTACGTTTCGCTTCTGGCAAAGTTTACAGAAAATGATGGGATCTGACCTGAAGTTTAGCAGTGCCTATCATCCACAAACGGATGGTCAGACAGAACGGACCATTCAAACTTTAGAAGACATGTTGCGAGCATGCGTATTAGACTCAAGTGATGATTGGGAAAGTCTTTTACCTCTAATCGAATTTGCCTACAACAACAGCTTTCAAGGTACTATTCAGATGGCACCATATGAAGCACTGTATGGTAGGAAATGTAGGTCGCCCCTGTATTGGGATGAAGTCGGTGAAAGTAGGGTGTTAGGGCCCGAATATCTACAAGAGGTCAGAGCTCAAGTGGAAATTATATGGGAGAAAATGAAAACTATCCAAAGTAGACAAAAGAGTTACGCGGATCAACGAAGAAGACCGTTGGATTTTTCAGTTGGCGATTGGGTGTATATTAAGATTTCACCCATGAAAGGAGTAGCTCGATTTGGCAGAAAAAGGAAATTGAGTCCCCGTTATGTTGGACCTTATGAAATTATTGAGAAAGTTGGAGCAGTAGCTTATCGATTGGACTTACTTATGAGCCTACAAGGAGTCTACAACGTATTCCATGTATTGTCTCTAAAGAAAAGTTTTGGTGAAGGACCCGTGATGATAATGGACCCAAGCAATATTGAGTTACACCCTAACTTGACCTATGTGGAATGGCCAACCCAGATTGACGATCGCAAAGAACAGGAATTGAGGAATCAAAAATTTTCATTAGTAAAGGTGTTGTGGAACAACCCAGCTTTTCAAGAAGCAATGTGGGAATGTGAGGATGATATGAGAGCTAAATACCCCCATCTATTTGTAAATTAGTGATGTGCTTGTTGTTTTCTTGCTTGAACTTGGTTATGATGTATGGATATATATATATAAATATTAATATATGTGGGTGATTTAACTATTTTATGTTCGCTATTGTTTGACTATCAGAGTGATTTGTGGAACTTTAACTAGGATATGGCATGAAATAGGAGGAACCCACGCATGTCGGTAGCCACAGTAGCCCAGTTAAGAGAGAGAAGAGAAAACAGGCAAAGGATATTACGTAGAAAGCATGAAAGGATGAGGGTACAAAGACTGAGACTTTTAGACCGTTTTGAGAGACACTGCACCCACCTTATGGACATAGATTGTGAGGAAGCGTCTATCTTTCGTCGCGCTAGATCACATGAAGGGAGAAAACCACCTAGGAAATGGATTAGAGCAGAAAGAAAAGAGTTACGAAAATTGATCCAAGGTGAGGCAAGCGAGCTTAAAGGAGAGCCACTGAATTTTTTCGATGCCTCAAATGATCGTATAAGACAGCGGGAAGAAGGAATACCCCGGATAGATACAGAGAAGGAGATTATGCATAAGTTGAATGAAATGAGGACAAACATGTACTATGACCTTGATGTAGATGCCATAGTTTATTTCTCTCAAGATTCTGTGATAGAAGAGAAAGACGTACCATCTTATTCGTCATCAGAAGAGTCCACCGCCGCAAGTGCTAGAGGTATATTAATTCTATTAACACCCATATCATAAACTGATTTCGAGGACGAAATCTTCTTTTTAGGGGGGGAGGATGTGACGACCTAAGATTTTCATTTCGTATTATTTAATTGAGCAATTATTTTGATTAGGTAATCAATTAATTTAATAATATTGAGAGGAGAGGGGTAAAGGGCATGAGCTTAAGATTGGAGCCTTGAAAGTTTAGAATGAGTCATTGGGCCTAGGAAGGAGTAACAAGCCCACAAGCCCATGAGATTGACCCATGACCCACCAAGCCCACACATGGGACACTTGTCATTCATAGAGAAACCCTAGTGAGTCATCTAAGACTAGTAGGTGAAAATGAAAAATTACTAGTAGGTAGGCGTTTGACTAGTGGGTGAATGGTAGGGTAGAGTGTGAAATCTTGTGATAAGATTTTCCCATCATTGGGATATCTTTGGAAAATACTAAGATAATGTCTATTTTAGTCTATCTAGTACATGCCATGTTTAGAGGAATGACACTTGTAGATTGAAATAGGAAGTAGAAGAGAAGAGAAGGGAGGGAATTCGGTTGGCATGTAGCCGAAACCCCTTAGGGGTTTTTCCTATACAATCTTCTCCAATCTAAGCCAATGATCACACATAGGATCATGTAAGAAAGAGATGACAAGGTGATTGACAAATGAAGAGAGGTGTCATGAGGAAGAGGAAAGGAAAAAGAAGAAGGAAAGCTAGAAGGGTCCAGATGGAGGTGCCGTGTGCATCCTTGGAAGTTTTCTAGAAGTACTTGCAAATCTAGTGGAAAGGACATCTTAGACTTGTGTGAGAGAATGAAGTACAAGGTGTAAGATGTGTAAGAGGTATGGTGGTGTAAGAAAATGATTGGGGATTACTTGTAATGGAAGGAAACTAGGAATGGAGGAGGGGGAGTTTCGGATGACACCAAGACCAAAAGCATGGCCGGACCATGCATGCTCTCTTTCCCAAAACCATGGTCTTAGAATCTTGTGGATTGACATGAGAGTGGTTAGATGATTGTGTATTAGAATTGAAATGACAAGAGAATGAGGCAAGAATTGAAGGAGTTTCGGTGGAGATCCTAGGGAGGCAAAGAAAACCGGATTCTCACTTCCTCACATTTTCATCATTTGCTTTCTTTTCCCATGCAACTACCCTTATCTAATCATGTGTCTTTCAACCCAAGGTATGGTGGAGTGTCCTTGAGCCCTAGGAAAATGGGCTTGGCCGAATACCCTTGAGAGGACTCACCCCTCACTTGGCTATCTCACAATCTCACAAGCTCTCTCTTTCTCTCTACCTATCGGCCAACTCCACTTCTCTCTCAACTCTCTTTTGTTTTACTTTCTTCTAACCTCTAAACATCACTTTATCCTAAGTAGAAAAGAGTTAGAACAAATATTCTTGAAGAGGAGTTGCTCTTAAAGAGGAAAGTGCATTCTTATCTAACCCTTAGCAATTTTAGTATACTTTTGGATGAATTTGGGTGTTTCGTTTGAATCTTTGTGTATGCATGTTAAAATGAAACCCTTTAGAGAGAAAAATTTGCCAATGTTAGTTAAGTAGAAATTCATGCTTAAGTTATGATATTTTCTAAGTTGAAAATCCAAAATGATATGTGGTTTTAGTTAGTTACTCAACATGAGGTGGAATGAAGGGAATGTATACATGACTGTAGGTTTATTAGTATGATAATGGATGATGCCTCTAGTGTTGTTTATTTGATGGTAGAAATTCATCCCTAAGTTTAAATATCTTACTAAGAGTAAAGATTATTTCATATTGTGAATCTAAATATTTGATATAAAGGAAGAATATGGTGTGATCAACATGATGAGTGAAGATGAAAACATACTTGTTAGATTTTGATTTGGAGATGAAAATATTGGGTTTGTGTATGTATGTATTTCGGATATAAGGATTTTTGGATTGAATTATTGATTCGATTATTGTGCTATGTTGTGATTATATACTTAAATATTTGGAGACATTAGCACTAACATGATTGGTGGTTTTCACCTAAATCAATGGGTGAGCTATCTTGGAAGAAAAAAAAAGTGAATAAAATAATAACTTAAAGGACATAGGGTTTCGGCCAAGCCATGTTTTTAGGGTTAGAAAAATATATTTAAGTGGTTGAAGTTAAGTTGGAGTGCTTGGAGAAGAATAGGAGACGAAAAGTTAGGAATTTACTAAAGGAGGGTCTCGGCCCAACCCTAATGGGAAGGGGCTGAGCACCCCTAAGTGTGTAAGAGACCCATTGAGTGTTTTTGGGTAGGAAATGAGTGGAATTATGAGGTGCGAAAATTGTGAAAGAGCTTGACGTGGAATAAGTGTTATGTTCGTCACACATTTTATATTTTAGTGACATGAGTCTCATATCTCATGCATACAGCACGAAAACCATGTTTTAAACATGTTTTTTTAAAGAAAAGAAATTAATTAAAGTTTTATAAGAACTCAAAGGCTGGGACGGGATAGTGCCCCAATGAAACTTCCTGTTCACTCAGGAGTGATTAAAGTCGTGTGAAAACCCCTGGGTCGACAAAGAACCGTCGGCAAACCATGTATGGCTCCAGAAGGTATCTGGAGTGTGATCACATCTAAAGCTAGTGGGTGCATACAGGACGGTGTTGTCTTCAGCCTCATCGATATAGAAAAGTTAGTAGTCGCTCGGTGAGTGATCAATCGCCGAGTGATGAAGAGCGCGAAAGGGCGCCAAACGTAGCTACTTAGGTTTGATATGGTCACTGGGTGCTACTGTAACTAACAGGAACACACGGTGCGTTGAGATGTCCAACAGAGGTCATGACAAAAGATGGGCTTTCGGGCCATATATGATATGATAAATAGCGCCTAAGATAAGAAAAATGAAAAGCATTTGCGAAAAGATGAATTTTGAAAGGAAAATCTAATGTTTTGTTTTCTGAGATTATAAGCAAGCATATGAAGGTGTGTAAAAGGAAGAAGAAAAGCAAGGTGGATCCAGATGGGTGAGGTTGCCGTGTGCATCCCTTGGGGTTTTCCTAGGATTACTTGCAAATCTAGTGAAAAGAGTACCTTAGACTTGTGTAAGGGATAATGTACATGATGTAAGGTGTGTAAGTAGTATGGTGGTATAAGGAAATGAGTGGAGATTGCTTGAAATGGTAGTAAACTAGGAATGGAGGGAGAGAGAGTTTCGGTTGACCCCTAGCTTCAAGGCATGGTTGGATCATGCAAGCTCTTTCTCCCAAAGGTATGGCCATGGAATCTTGTGGATTGACTTGAGAGTGGTTGGTTGAGTGTGTCATAGGATTGAAATGACAAGAGAATGAAGCAAGGAAGGGGAGGAGGTTTCGGTGGACACTTGTGGAGACAAAGGGATTCGGTTCCTCACTTCCCCCATTTCTCATCATTTGTTTTCTTTTCCCATGCAACCACCCTTGCCTAATCTTATGTCTTTCAAATCAAGGTATGGTGAAGTGTCCTTGACCCCTAGAGAGAAGTGCATGGCCGAAACTCTTGAGAAGACCACCCCTCACTTACCTAACTTACAAACACACACAAGTCCCTTTCTCTCTACCTCTTGGCCAAACCCCATTTCTCCCTCAACTCTCATTTGTTCTACTTTCTTCTAACTTCTAAACCTCTAAACCTCACCATATTTCTAGAAGAAGAAAACTAGAAAAAATATTTTGAGAAGGAATTGTTTTTGAAGAGGTAAGTGCATTCTTATCCTACCTTTCGCAATCTTAGTATACCTTTAAATGAATTTGGTTGTTTTGTTTGAATCTTTTGTGTGTATGTTGAAAACGAAACCTGTTAGAAGGAAAACTTGCCATGTTTAGTTTAGTAAAAATTCATGTTTAAGTTATGATATTTTCTTAAGTTGAGAAGTTGAAATGATATGTGGTTTAGATAGTTACTTAACATGAGGTGGAATGAAGGAAGTGCATGCATGATTGTAGGTTTACTAGCATTATGTTGGATGATGCCCCTAGTGTTATTTAATTAGTGGTAGAAATCCATGCCTAAGTTTAGATATCTTGCTAAGAGTAAAGATTATTTCATGTGGTGAATTTGAATATTTGATATGAAAGAAGAATATAGTGTGATCAACATGATGAGAAGAGATGAAAATATATGTTTGCTAGATTTTAACTTGGAGATGAAAATGTTGGGTTATCAATGTATACTTTTTGGGATTAAGGTTTTCTTTAAGTGGAACTATTGATTTGATTATTGTGCTATGTTATGATGATATGCTTAAATATTTGGAGACATGAGACGCATATGAATAAAATGGTTGTACTTGCATGATTGGTGGTTTTTCATCTAAATCATTGGGTGAGTTATCTTGGAAGAAAGCGTGAATAAAATAATAGATTAAAAGACATAGAGTTTCGGCCAAGCCTTATTTTTGGGGTTAGGAAAAATACTTTTAATTGGTTTGAGTTGAAATAGAGTGAATGGAAAAGATATTAGGAGACAAAAAACTAGGAAAGTGCTAAGGGAGGGTCTCGGCCCAACCCTAGTGGGAAGGGACCGAGCACTCCTAAGTGTAGTAGAGGCCCATAAAATAATTTGGGAAAGGAAAGAAGTGAGATCATGAGGTGCGAAAAATTTTAGAAAGCTTAACGTAGAATAGGCTTTGAGTTTGTCACCTATTGTGTATGTTCCGTGACATGAGTCTCACGTCTCATGTATACCGCACGAAAATCATGTTTTAAACATGTTTTTAAAAGAAAAGAAATTTATTAAACTTTTATAAGAACCCCAAAGGCTGAGATGGGGTAGTGTGACGACCCCAAAATTTTCGTATTTCACTTTTATTTAATTATACACATATGGCTTAGTGACTTAGGCAAATTAGTGGCTAAAGCGTTAAGAAGATGGACTTAGGAGTTTAAGGGTCTTAAGGCCATGGCCATAGTTTTGGGCTTAAGTGGGGGAGAGACAAGCCTATAGGTCCATGAAAGGAAGCCCATTAGTCAATCCAAACCCAAGCTTGATGACACATGTCAAGTTAGGAAGAGTTTAGTAATTTGAGTCAAGACTAATAGTTGAAAGAAGAAAATGCTAGTAGGTGAGCTAGTTGACTAGTTGTTTTGTTGAAGGAAGAAAAGAAAAGACATGAGTGGAATCTTCCATCTTTTCCTACCAGTGTGTGAGGTGTAGGATTTTGCCAAATAAGTCAACATAGGATCCTACCATATCTAGTAAAATGATGTAAAAAGGATTTGAGAAGATTTGGAGATGAGAAAGGAAGGAAGGGTTTCGGTGGGGAGGCTTGGCCGGCTTGGCCGGCTTGGCCGAATAGCCTTAGGGCTTTTTCACCTAAACTTTTCCAAATATAGAGGAAAGGACATGAAGGATTTGTGTAGGATTGGTGTAAGATTGGATGAGACATGAGGTGTAAGAAGAAGTGACATGAGATGGGAGATGATGGAACAAAAAGTAGAAGGAAAGGGATGAGGGTTTCGGACATTCCTTAGCCGATTCCCCCTCCCCCTTGTTTGACTTTCTTTTGCTACCAAATCTAGATGAGGATTTGTGTAAGAGTGACATGACAAGTTTGTGTGGGATGTGAGGTGATTGGTTAATGGAAGAAGCATGTGACAAAATAGAAAGGAGAGTGAGATGAAGAGAGGATTCGGATGGAGGATGGGAAATCTGAAACCCCTTTGGGTGTTTTCCCAAAAATGGATTCTCAAATCCATTTGAATGACATGTGAGAGGATTGTTGGGAGACAAGAGAGGATGTGAGATGATGGAAAAGGGTTGGAACCCTAGAATGTGTGGCTGGCCATGAGGAAAGAAAAGGGGAGCAAATCTCCAAAACCTAGGATGGGATAGATTAGGGTTGATGTGATCAATTGATGGGAGTCACTCAAGGGTCTTTCAAGCCCATCACAAGTCACTCAAACATAGGGGAATGAGTGGCCTAGGAGCTAGTAAAGTGCCTTGGCCGAATGGCCTAGTTTCCTCACCCTTTTGGCTTGCACATTTCGGATACACACACACACATCTCCCACTTTGCACCTCACGGCACACTCCTCATTTCTCTCCACTTTGTTTCACTTCTTTTCACCACTTAGACATCTAAATACCTCAAGCTAAGAAGAAGAAGAAGATAGTGTTTGTGGAAGGAGGAGAAGTCTAGAAGAGGTAAGTAACTTAGCTACTTTGAAATGAAACTTAGAAGCATGAGGAACAACCTTATGTTCATACCTTTCAAAAAGGAAACCTTTCTTTTGAAAATAGTAAAATTTTAGCATGATCTAAATAAGTATTTCTTTTATTTTTAGAAGTTATATAAGCTAACTAGGAAGACTTGTAAGTATATCCTTATTTTGCCTTTAGCATTCTTTGTATATTTTGAAGTGAATGTGCTTGAATGTGTATATATGTTTGAATATGCTTGTATTGTTTGGTTACTTGCTTAGAAATGCCATGACGAAAATTGGAGAGAAGAAATGTTATTTTGATTAGGATCCATGTGTAGAACCCATGATCTTTTTGGTTAAAGAGTTATGAAATGATTGATGATCTTGATGGTTTGATGAGGAAAAGCATGTAAGCATGAAGTTGTTGGGTTAGTTGAGTATTGGTGAATATGGATATATGCATATATGTTTCTTGAATGAGTATCTTGATTTTTAGTTGCAAATATCTTGCCTATAGAAATGCCATGCTAGGATGAACATGTATAAAGTTTCGATGGAAACTAGTTATATTGATCTTGGAAGATATTGATGTTATTGTTGCTTGAGGGTTATAAAAAATGCATGCTTGTGGAGTTATGTTTTGGAGGAATTCTTAAAGTGAAAATCTTGAAATTTTAATTCCTTATTTACTTGATATTCATGTTTGGATATTTTTGGAGAAGTAGAAGTATGTATATTGGGAGAATGACATGTATGGATTCGGTTTCACCTAAAGTATTCAAGTAGGACCCTAGTTGGAAGGGCTAAGAAAAGAAAACACAAAACTTGAGGGCTATATAGGTTTCGGGTTTGACCCCTTATAAGGCTAGGAATTTGTTTTAAATTTTAACTAAGGCTAGATGATGTTAGGGAGATCAATGGAAGAAGAGAACATCAATGGGAGACAAAGTAGGGTCTCGGCCCAAACCCTAGGGGTGGAGGCCAAGCACCCCATTTCCCCCAATGCATTTGTTTAGGTGTTTTCACATGAGTATGAGTTTAGAAAATAAGGTTTCGAAAGAAAAATGACCAAATGTGTCGGCGCCCCAGCTTGCGCTTGGGTTCGCACGCAAATTGCGACACCGGGGACGAATGTCACAAGGAAGTCATCCCTCATCTTTACGTGTGAGAGCATTAATTAATATTATACTCTTTTTTTTTTTATCTTGCAGCGGAAAAAGGTCAAGCCAGAAACAATCGACAAAACGTTTACGCTTGTCGCACATCACATGGTTAGCGAAATAAAACCCAAATTAAGCATCAGGTACATATACATCAAAGTTAAGGTCACCAATGTATATAGTTTATACAAAAGCACTTCCCAAAACAACGGGAAGATTTTTCCTCAAAATACATAGGTGATACAAAATAAAGATATTAACGACCCCCTCCCCTTCCGCCAAACATACTAATAGGCGGGTTCTTCTTTTATCTTCTTAAAGTCCAGACCGTAACGAAGACTGTCCAAACTCTGACCTGGGCCTACATCACACATCATCCCAGTGGAGGATGTAAACAGGCGTCCCATGTGGAGGAGCCCATCCACTCCTAGCACCAAGCAACACCCCATAGGGCGTAAGTAGTCAAAAAAATACGTCGCCATAGGAAGCGACTCTGCCGCCCACTGACCCAACAGGTCTAGGGTCACTGGCCCAGCAGTATCGGTCTTAGTCGGGCCCATGAGGGTCCGACCCATCTTCTCGAGAGTCGTAATCCGGGGATCCATCATTTCCTGCAATAACTTCTACCGTTCCCAAGGGAGCAATAGTAGAGATAATAAAAAAGGGGTGAGATTTCGGGAGAAATCTCAGCAAGTATACTAGCACTTAAACCAAAACCTTTCAAATATACAGATAAGTGAACAAAACATTCGTAACTAATGCATATGCAATGAATGACTGACTCATGCACATGCTCATGAAAACTTTCATACGGACTTGCTTCTTTCAGGCTTCTTTTCATGAAAACTTTCAAATCATTTCTTTAAAACATTTCGTATCTTTTATTCTTTCTTAGGCACCAGTTATCATATACAGATCTTTTCTTATGGCTCGAAAGCCCATCTTGTCATGACTTATCACTTTGCATATATGAGACACAACACGGTTCCCCTAAGCACCGCGTGTTCCCTGCTGGTTACCGCATCACCTTAAAGTGAGTGCGTCATATAACTTATAAAACGGCAGGTCCTTACACCTTATCCGTCCTTGGCACCCACCAGCGTTAGGTGCTACCAAGCTCCGGACACCTTTTGGAGCCATACACGGTCCGCCGACTATTCTTCATCGACCAAGGGGCTTCCACTCGACTTTAAACACTCCTGAGTGGACAGGGAGTTCCACTGGGGCACTACCCCGTCCCAGCCTTTGGGATTCTTATAAACTTTACTTCTTTTCTTTTCCTTTCAAAAAACTCAATCTTTTCTTTTCTTTTTCTTAAAAACATAATTGGACTTTAAAAACACTTACTCATTTTCATGCAAAACCCGAGACGAACTCGAGTGCATTCATATTTCATTTTCTTTTCTTTTTCATAGGGATAACTTTACAACTTCCTACTTAGTCATCATGCTCTACATCCAAAATTTGGGCCTAGGATTGAAGTGGGGTACTCGGCCCTCTCCAACCCATCATGGCCGAACCCTCCTAGGGAAATTCCTAGGGCTTTTCTTCATCACTTGACTCTAGTTATCCTCCAAGAACTAAAGGTGTCAAAATTAAAACATATACCATCCTTAGAAAGGGGTAACCGAAACCTTATAATTCACCAAGTAGACATTTTCATCTCCAAACTTAATTTATTCCAACTTCCTTCCTTCACCTTTCAACTTAGGGAAACTTCCTTCTATTAATTTATTCAAAGTTTTCTTTTCCATAAGTTCCTTCTATAAGCTTAGACTAAATATTTCCACCACAAAGCAATATAATTCAATCTTCTAATCTCAACCTTAAATATAATAAAATTCCAATTAAACATTACTAGTCATCATACACAAGTGGTTACTTCTTTCCATATGCAAGTATACACCATTTCAATTCATATCAATCATGTATTTTATTCCCATGTCCATTTTCATTTCCTCAAGACAATATTTTCCTTGAATAAATCAATTTCATTACTAATTTCCTCAAATAAATTCTATCTTAGCAACACCAAATTTATAAGCTTAACACTAAAACCCATCATGCATCAACTTCATCATTTCATTTAATAATCATGCTTTTCATTCCTTTTCGCAACTAATACTTGACCCATCATCTATACTCACATTCTAAGCTTATTTCATCATAGAGATTTACACAAGAATATTCATATCAAAGACAATTATAATCAATTTAATCCAAACATGGCAATACAATCATTAATCCAACAAGCATGATCACCTAACTATATACAAGAATTGTTAAGGAAAAGGTGGAAGTATACTTACAATATTCCTATTAGATTTTTGATTAAAATCTGAAAATACACACATAGAATCTCTTATTAGACTAGTTATAAGTATAAAGATTTAAAAGAAACCTTATTTCCTTTTAGCCAAAACAAAGGTGTTACATGTGTGTGTGTGTTCTTCCTAAGCTTGCATGAATCTAGGCACTAACCTTCACCAATGTATTGTCCACCTCAACACTCTTGATTTTAGCTCCACTAATTTAGGATTCTTCAACTTGTGTGGTGAAAGAAGAAGAAACAAAGGTAGACGTGGCTTAAGTGGTTTTGGCCGAGAGGTGAAGAGAGAATGAGATAGGAAGATGCTTGCATGTATCCAAGTGAAGTGAGCTAAGGGAAATGGATATGGGGTCACACGGCCAAACCCTTTCTCTAGGGTCTTTGGTACACTTTTTACCATACTTAGGTATGGCCAATGATGGATGGAGTGATTGACAACACTAGGCCATTCCAAGATCAAATCTTGGCCATGCCTTGGAGGATTTGTTTTTCTCCTCCCTCACTTGCTATGGCCGGCGCCTCCCTTGAGTGCTTAGCACTCATTTTCTTGCTTTTCACTCAATCATCATCCCTACATCCTCTCATGTGCCCATCCAAGTGATCTCAAGGCCATGCTTTTTGGGAATTGAGCAATGCATGATCCAGCCAAGCTTGCCTCCACCGAAACCCACTTTGCTCCTTCCCCTTGCTTTTGTCATTTCCATCACCTACACCCATACCATACCTCTCTTCACATCACCATACTCTCTTACACATTGTACCTTATTCACTTACACACTCCTCCCTTGTTCTATCAACTTGTTGGTGGCCATACCCCATGAAACTCTCCCAAAAGTGCCTCACGGGTTGCATCCACCGAATCCCTCCTTGCTCCTTCCTTCCATGCTTCTCTTCATGCCATTTGTCACATTCATATACACTATGACCTCTAATGGAAAGTCAAGGAATGGTGCCTTGTACCTCCAAGATTTCATGGTAGGAAAATCACTCCATTAGATTCTACACTCAATCCTACATGGCATATGTTTACCTACTAGTCAATCTCCACCAACTAGAATTTTCCTACAAGCCTTGGATGATTTTCTAGGATTTTTCTCCAAGTGACATGTGTCTCCACTATGGGCTTGATGGGTCATGGGCTCACTCTATGGGCTTATGGGCTCACCACTACTCTCTTGGCCCATTCACTTGATCCATTCCTCAAAAGTCTCATTCCCAAGCCCATCTCTTTAAAGCTTATTTTTACAAATTACCACTAATCTTGTATATTAGCATTTAATTAAATAATTAATTTAAGATGAATATTTTAGAGCTATTACAAAATGTGTGTACTCGAGTTCGCCTCGAGTTTTGCATTCACAAAGTCGGAAGTTGCATGTCCCATGCATAAGCACGAAAACCTATCTTTTGAGTAAAGTATTGTTTCGAAAGAAATAAATTAAAGTTTTTGAAGAATCCCAAAGGCTGGGACGGGGAAGTGTCCCAGTGGAACACTCTGTTCACTCAGGAGTGTTTAAATTGAGTGAAGACCCCTGGGTCGACGAAGAATAGTCGGCGGACCATGTATGGCTCCAAAAGGTGTCCGGAGCATGGTCGCACCTAATGCTAGTGGGTGCCATATAAGCGGTGTTGGCTTAGACCTCGCCACCTGATAAGGTTGTAGTTGCTCGGAGAGAAATCCCCAAGTGATGAATAGCGCGAAAGGGCACGAAACGTAGTCACCTAGGTCGACTTGGTCGCCGGGTGTGACGGTAACTAGCGAGGAGCACACGGTGCATAAGGGAACCGTGAGGTGTCCAAAATAAGAAGTCATGACGAAAAGAAAAGGGCCTTCGGGCCATATATGATATGATATGATAAGGGGCGCCTAAGATAAGAAAAGATGAAAAGTTTTTGAATAAAGTGTCTTTCGAAAGAATATTCATTAAAGAAGCTTTGTTATGCGATTTGAACAAGTATGTTTTGGAAATTGAAAAAAGGAAAAGAAAGATGAATTTTGTCACGAGCATATGCATCAGTCTAAGCATAAGTCCCATATTAATGCATACGTAAGAAATTTGTTTGCTATTCACTTGATTATATGCCTAAAATGCTTTCGTTAAAGTATAGATGTACTTCTTGAGATTTCTCCTGAAATCTCACCCCACTCTTTATATCCCTATTATCCTTCCCTCTTGAGAATGATAGAAGTACTTGCAGGTGAGGATGGATCAGATGGGTACGACCCCGGTGATGACGCCTCAGACCCTCGAGGGTCCGATTGAGGCCGCCCTTAGGGGGCCAGTGACTCTGGACCGCTAGGGCTAGTGGGAGGTGGAGTCACTAAAGGTGACCATGTACGATTCTGTAGGTCTATACCCTTCGGGGTGTTGTTTAGTACTAGGGGTTGACGAGTCCCTTCACTTGGGGCGTATTTTTGGAACGCCTTCTAGGGCGATATGTGAGGTAGGGCCTAGCCTGGATTTGGATCGGCTTCGCTGGGGCCCAAACCTTAAGAAAGTGAAGAAGGAACCCGTCGGATGAATATATGAGCAATGTTAAGACCCATACTGTATTTTGATGCCTTGTATCGCTGATTTTGGTAAAGTCTTCCTGCATGTGGGAAGCACTATTTTGGTTTCTTGGACAAGTTATGTAATGATTAAATCCTGGCTATGTTTAATATTATGTTTGGGATCTATAGCGTAACCATGTGATGCATGTTATATAAGGCTTGACCTTTTATTCCGCTGCGATAATCTTTACTTGACGTTTAAAAAAAAAACAAAAACAAAGGGTAAATGTATGATATGACGAGGGTGAACTTCCTTGCGTTGTTCGTCCCCGACACTTCTATTCACGTGCGATCCCAAGCGTGAGTTGGAGCGTTGACAAGTAGTGTCCCAGTGAAACTTCCTGTTCACTCACAAGTAACTAAAGTCGAGTGAAAGCCCTTGGGTCGGCAAAGAACCATCGACAGACCATGTATGGCTCCAAAGGGATGTCCGAAGCGTGGTCGCACCTAAAACTAGTGGGTGCATACAGGGCGGTGTTGGCTTCGGCCTCACCGATACAAAAAAGTTTGTAATCACTCGGTAAGTCCTCAATCACCGAGTGATGAAGAGCGCGAAAGGGCACGAAACGTAGCTACTTAGGTTTGATACGGTCACCGGGTGCTATGGTAACTAGCAGGAACACACGGTGCGTAGGGGAGCCGTGAGGTGTCCAACAAAGGTCATAATAAAAGATGGGCCTTCGAGCCATACATGATATGATAAGTGGCGCCTAAGATAAGAAAAATGAAAAGTATTTGCGAAAAGAGGAATTTTGAAAGAAAACTCAAGTGTTTTGCTTTCTGAGATTTCAAATAAGCATATGAAAAGAATATGAAAAGAAAAAGAAGAATTTCAAGACATGGCATGAGAATGTGCATACCATAAAGTTATAAGTCTCATAATGCATGAAGTATGACTGATTGTTTGTTAATCATTTATCTGTATACTTAAATTGCTTTTGTTATGATATAAATGTGCCTACTGAGATTTCTCCCGAAATCTCATCCGTGTTTATCTCTCCACTATCACCTTTTTTGGATGATAGAAGTAGTTGCAAGTAATAACGACCATGAAGAGTATGACCCTAGGGACGGTGCCTCGGACCCCCACGGGCCCGACTGAGTCCGTCACCTCCGAGCTAGTGACCCTTGACTACCTGAGCCGCTGGGCAGCGGAGTCACTACCTCTAGCTACGTATGTCTGGGGTGTACGCCCTACCGGGTGTTGTATAGTTATTGGCATAAACGATTCCCTCCACGTGAGTCACCTTTACGAGTCATCATCTGGGATGAGTTGTGAAGTGGGACCGGCCTTTGAGTTGGACTACCTCCGTTACGACCCAAACTTCAATAGGATTAAGAGGGAACCGTTGGACTAGGGAGTGATAGTTGGGGATCCTCCATCCAGCTTTTGTGTTTATTTGCATGTATTTTGGTCTTCCGTTGTTTTGGAAGAATGAACACTTGTGAAGGATCCTTATGTTTATATTAATGATAATATAATATTTTGGGATGTCATTGTATTAAGCCATGTGACTCGTCTACACCTAATACTAGACAACACCCCATAGGGTACAGACCGACCGAACTGTACATTGCCATCTTCAGTGACTCCACCTCCCACTGGCCCGGAAGGTTCAGAGTCACTAGCCCTATAAGGGCAGACTCAATTGGGTCCCTGAAGGTCTGAGATATCATCAAGGGGGTCGTACTCGGTTGAGCCATCATCACCTGCAATTACTTCTATCATTCCCAAGAGGGAAGGATAGTAAGGACATAGAGAGGGGTGAGATTTCGGGGAAAATCTCAGCAAGTATATCAACATTTTAACGAAAGCATTTCAGGCATATGGTTAAGTGAATAACAAACAGATACATACATATATAGTAACATGGGACTCATGCTGGGATCGATGCACATGCTGGTGACAAAAGTTCATCTTCCTTATCTTTTCTCAATTTTCAATGCATACTTGTTCAAAATCACGTAGCAAAACTTCTTTAATGTATATTCTTTTAAAGAGATACTTTGTTCAGAAACTTTTTGTCTTTTCTTATCTTAGGCGCCACTTATCATATCATATCATATATGGCCCGAAAGTCCTTTTCTTTTCATCATGACTTTATATTTTTGGACACTTCATGGTTTCCCTATGCACCGTGTGCTCTCCGCTAGTTACCGTCACACCCAGCTACCAAGTCAACCTAGGTGAATACGTTTCACGCCCTTTCGCGCTTTTCGTCACTCGGGGATTTCTCTCCAAGCAACTACAAACTTATTAGATGGTGAGGCCGAAGCCAACACCGTTTTTATGGCACCCACTAGCATTAGGTGCGACCACACTCTGGACACTTTTTGGAGCCATACATGGTCCGCCGACTGTTCTTCGTCGACCAAGGAGTTTTCACTCAATTTAGACACTCCTAAGTGAACAGGGAGTTCCACTGGGACACTTCCCCGTCCTAGCCTTTAGGGTTCTTCTAAAATTTTAATTAATTTCTTTCGAAAATATGTTTGACTCAAAACATGGGTTTTCGTGCTTATGCATGGGACATGCAACTTCCAACTTTGTGATGCAAAACCCGAGGTGAACTCGAGTACACACATTTGGTCAGTTTCCCTTCAAAACCTTCTTCTCCTTATCTCATACTTATATGAAAACACTTAAACAAGTATAATAGGGTGAATAGGGTGCTCGGCCTCCACCCCTAGGGTTTGGGCCGAGACCCACATTGCCTCCTCTTGGAGTTTTCTTCTTCCATTCATCTCCCTTACACTCTCTAGCCCTAGTTCAATGTTTAAAACAATTTTTTAATCTTACAAGTAGGCAACCTGAAACCCTATAGCCCTTCGATATAGTGTTTCCTACCTTAGTTCATCAAAACAAGTACCCTACTTGAGCATTCAAGGTGAAACCGAAAATATACATCTCATTCTCACACTCCTTATGTTTTTACTTCTCCAAAATATCCAACACAAGTATTTGATAAAAGGGAATTTAAACCTCAAAATTTCCACTCCAAGAAATCCTTTAAACCGAAACTCCACAAGCATGCATTTCTTTAGCAACCATCAATCAATAATAACAACAATATCTTCCAAGAACAATATAGCTAGATTCCACCAATACTTTATAAACATTCATCCTAGCATGACATTTCAATAGGCAAGATATTTGTTCTAGAATCAAGATATTGCCTTCAAATGATATATCCCACATTACCCAACATTCAACAATTTAACATTCTCATGCCTACATGCTTTTCTCACAAAACCACCAAGATCATCATTACATTGTAACTCTTTATTTAAGAAAGAACATGGGTTCTAAACATGGATTCTAACCAAAATAGTATTTCTACCCACAAAGTTTCATCATGGCAATATAAAGCAAGAAACCAAGCAATACAAGCACATACAAGCACATTTCAAACACATTCACTCAAAAATATACTAAAAATGCTAAAGGCAAAATAGAGATATACTTACCATCTTCCTAGCTAGCTTATATGAGTTCTGAAAATAAAAGAAATACTTTATTAGAATAAGTTAAGAACATAACATTTTCAAAAAGAGGTTTCTTTTAGAAAGAATAAACATAGTGTTCTTCCTTACACTTCTAGATTTTATTCTTAAAGTAACCAAGTCACTTACCTCTTGTAGGATCTCCTCCTTCCAAGACCACTAGCTTCCTCTTCTTCTAAGTTTGGAGTGTTTAGGTGTTTAGGTGGTGAAGTGAAGTGAAGCAAAGTTGGAAGAAATTGAGAGTGGTTGCCATGAGGTGAAGGGTGAGTGGGGTGTGTGTGTCCGAATGAAGCAAACCAAATGGGTGAGGAAGCAAGGCCCTTCGGCCAAGGTACCCTCCTAGGCTTCTAGACCACTTATTCCCCTAAGTTTGGGTGACATGTGATGGGCTTGAAAGACCTTTGAGTGACTCCCATCACTTGATCACATCAACCCTAATCTAGCTCATTCTAGGTTGAAGATTTTGTTTCTTCTTTCTCTCCACATGGCCGGCCTCTCTCTCAAGGGTTCCAACCCCTTTCCATCATCTCACATCACTTCTTGTCTCCCCAACTATCATCTCATATGTCACTCCAAGGGATTTAAGGATCACTTTTTAGGATAATGCACAAGTGGGGTTCGGACCCCTTGCCTCATCTGAAACCCTTCCTTCTTCCTACTCTCATTTCCCTCTTGTCACATGCTCTATCAATCAACCAATTACTTCATCTCTTACACATTCTTGTCCTATCACTCTTACACAAATCCATAGCCTAGATTTTGAGGCAAAAAGAATGTCAAATAAGGGGAGGGGGAGTCGGCTATAGCCATACCCGAACCCTCCATTTCCTTCCTCCTACCTTTTTGTCCATCAATCCACATCTCATGTCATCTTTCTCTTACACCCTCTTACACGTCAAGTCTTATCTAGTCTTACACAAATCTCACATATCCACTCCATCTAGATTTGGAAATATCTTGGTGAGAAAACCCTAAGGCATTCGACCATAGCCCCCACCAAACTTCTCTCTCACTTTCCCATTTCAAATCTTCTCAAATCTTGCCTCATCATTTGACTAGATATGGTAGGATCCCATAATGATCTTATTTGACAAAACTCATATGCTTCACATACCTATCTAGGTAGGAAAAGATGTGAAAATTTCTTCTTGGTCTTCTCTTTCCTTTCTCCAACCAAAACAACTAGTCAACTTTCTCACCTACTAGTATTTTTCTTCTTTCAACTACTAGTCTTGATTTAACTTACTAAACTCCCCCTAGTTTGACATGTGTCATCAAGCATGGGCTTGGGTTGACTATTGGACTTCCTTTTATGGACCTATAGGCTTGTCTTCCCCCACTTAGGCCCAAAGCTTTTGTTATGGCCTTAAGGCCTTCAACTTCTAAGCCCACATTTTAAGGCTTTATCCACCAAATTGCCTAAGTTACTAAGCTCTACATATTTAATTAAATAAAATCAAAGTATGGGAAATTCGGAGTCGTCACATAAAAGGTTTGACCTTTATCTATCACACTTAGAAAAGGTTTGACCTTTATCTGCTGCGATAATAATAGTAAAAAAAAATCCATTACACGATAAGACGAGAGGTGAACTTCCTTGTGATGTTCATCCCCGGCGTCACAGTTTGCATACAATCCCAAGCGCAAGCTGAGGCGTCGACACATACAGTTAAGTCAATTGGTCTACAAGCTAATGTTTACTAAACATGAAGAGCACATCTAAATCTGTAGCGACACCCTCTCATGAATGGAAAAAAATTCCAATTCAAAAAGTCTTTTGAAAGCATAGAACATGGGATGAGTAATTAGATAAGTTTAGGGGAGAGATTTGGTCAGTCTGGATCGAAAAAACCGACCGAACTAGACCAAACTGGACCAAGATTGGATTTAGTCAGTCTCAATCCAAATATTATAGAACCAAAAGACGTTCGATCCGGTACTGACTAAGGATTTTTCAGACTAGACCGGACCAAACCGAATGAATAATACAATATATATATATATATATGTTTCTTATTTACATATATTATTTATATATATTATTTAGTATCAATGTATTATTAGATTCTTTAATGTATAAATATTAACTATAATATATAGTATTGGTATATATTACTATATTATAAGAGTTATAATATAAATATAGTATATCTATAAAAAGTTATAGTATAAAAATCAAGTGGACCGACTGAATCGGACTGGACCAAAAGGGACTGATTTGGTCTAATCCTATGGAGTACTCGGTCCAATCCAGGATGAGAAAATCTTCAACCGAATAGGTTCAGTCCAGTTCATAAAACTCTCTCAGGACTAATCGAACCAAACCGAACTCTCCCCTAGGTAAGTTGCTCCCACATTGTCACACTACAAAGTGGGAGGTCAAGGTGGGGAGATTCCAAGAGTCCTCAGAGTAATGATTGAAACCATATTAGCTCAGTAGTGTCATTAGCATATGTCCTATACTATATCTTAGTACTTAATCTAGCCACATTAAATTATTTTATAGAGCTCCATGGGACAAGGCTCGAGCTTGAATATGCACTACCCACCTATAGAAGATCCTCTAGATAGCTTGCCCAATTGGCATCAAAGTATGCAACTAGAGTAGAAAAGCTACTTAGTGATAGTGGAAGACCATGATGATTTTGAGTACTGAGAATGCATTTAAATGCAATCCGATGTATCTTGGTTGATTGACATATAAATTGGTGTACCTTGTTTACTACGAAACCATTGTTAGGCCTAGTTAAAGATAAGTATTTTAAGCCCATATTGTACTACGCTGAGAATGCTCATCATTAGCAGGGTCACACTAGCAATTGAGAGTGCATGAGTTGTGTCCATAGGCGACAACACTGATTTGTCATCAACCATGTTGGTTCAGCAATGAAGATTCGGAATCTACCTATGCTAAGTGAGAAGATGACCCGAGTTAAAAAAAAAATGAGCTTCAATATCCAAGATATAATGATGGGGCCTATGTCTATAACACCAAATTTAAGGCCAATGGAGTTAATAATGGATACAACAGCCTGAGCATGAGATCTCGTGATAAAAACATTTTTAACGTAAACCAATAGGCAAATGACAAACTAATAAACCCTAGTACACAAGCAAAGATGTATCAACTTTAGAGTTGATGAACGCAAGAGCTAGAATTTTTCACTAAGCTATGAATACCATGCCTGTGATGCTTGCTTTAAGCCATATATAACTTTGTATAGTTTGTAAACCTAGTGAGGAAACTAAGAATGCATAAAACCTAGAGGTTGCTGCATATATATATATATATATATATAAATACCTTCATTAATAAATCCATGTATGAATGCATTTTGAATATCCAGTTGAAAATTCAGCTAATGATGGAACACATCATGAGCAAGATAAGCCGAATGGTTCTTTGCTTAACAACGATGGAAAGTATTTCTTGAGAGTCAATCCTGCTTTTTGGTCTTAACTATTTGGCAACTAGACATGCCTTATAGCACTCTAATCAGCCAACTAATTTTCTTTTGAATTAGATCAACCAACATAGCCAATAATACTCATGTTTGGTGAAGACAAAACAAAGTATCAAGTCCAATTTTTTTAGAGCCTAGAACTTAACATCCATGCCTTTGTGCCATTCAACATTATTTTACAATAAAACTATTAAAGATGGTTCAATGTCATAGGTGCTACACTCAGGTAAAGAGATTTAGGTAAAGGGAATCAAATAGTATTATTAATGTCGACACTCCTGTCCACGCTTGGGATCGGACGCAAACCGAGACGCCAGGGATAAACAACACAGAGAAGTTCACCCCTTGTTCTTACTTAAATTCGAGCATGTATTTAAAATTTAAAAGTGGCGAATAGAAAATTTCACATAAAAAAAAAAGGTCAAGCCAATCTAAAGTTAGGCAATAACTCATCATTTGCCTTACGTCACATGGTATAACGAAATTATAGATCCCAAATTAAACTTTATACACAACATTATACTGTGTTAAGTTCCTCAAAACAGCAATATTCCCAATACACGAGAATTATCCAAAGTACTCCGACACTAGCATATCATAGATTGTACCATAACATCTAAAAAGTGTACTCCGTCGAGCCCTCAGGGGTCCGAGGAGTCTCTAGGGGAGTCCGACTAGTGAAAACCATCGTCGCCTACAACCACTCATATCGCCCCGAAGAAGAACGATAGTTGAAAATTAAAAAGATGAGATTTCGAGAAATCTCGATGAGTACACAATTACCAAAACAAAAGCATTACAGGCATGTGTAAGTAAACACCAAACAAATCATACGTCATGCATATGTGACCAATGACTTTGCAGATGCATATGCTCATGCAGACTTACAAAAACTTGGCTTTTCTTTAGTCTTAATTCACATGCTTGCTTTTCACAGAAAAGGCTTTAACAAAAACTTCATTCTTCAGACTCATTCTTGAAATTTCTTCGCAAAAGTTTTCGTTTTCTTTTATTCTTATCTTAGGCGCTATTTATAAATCAGACAGATTCAGATATAGATCATACTTAGAACTCGAAAGCTTCTCTTGTTCTGACTTCAGAGTAGACACCTCACGATTCCCCTACGCACTGTGTGTTACTCACTACTTATCATAGCACCCAACGACCGTATCAAACCTAAGTAACTACATTATGCGTTTTCGCTCTTCATCACTCGGTAATTGATCACTCACTGAGTGACTATATTTTTTTCAGATATAGATACCGGTAAGGCAAAAGCCAACACCAACCAGAGGCACCCACTAGCATTAGGTGCGACCACGCTCTAGAATCCCTAAAGGAGCCATACATGGTCTGCCGATAGTTCTTCGTCGACCGAGGGACACTACCCCATCCTAGCCTTTGGAGTTCTTATCAAAACTTTAATTCTTTTCTTTTGCTTTCGAAAACATGTTGACATCAAAAACATGATTTTTTATGTTTCATGCTTGAGACATGCAACTCTTCATGCTAAACATGTGGTTCATGGGGCATGTACAAGCACACACAATATCATATTCATTCACGACCAAACCACCTCATAACATCATCACATTTAAAAGGGTATAACAAATAATTTAACCAAGGAAAAAAAAGCACTCGGCCGAAACCATCCTACGCACCCAACCTAGTGTTTTCCTCATCTTACTTTTTTTAGGTACTCCAACATGCCTCAATAAAATAATCAAGTATTTCTCAACACCTCAAAAAGGCCTTGACCAAACCCTAAAGCCTTTAGATTAAAATATTTTTAACCACTTGTCACCAAAATAATTACCATACTTGATCTCGCATGACATCCAAAAATTATGCCAATAGACTCTCCTAGTTTCATATTTCTAAAATCATCAAACATCCAATACAAAGTCATCTCATGATTAAATAATTGAGCTTTGAAAATATTAACCTTAAAATCTTCAAAATCGAAATATACATCTACACCAAGTCAAACTTCTTCAACCCAAAAAAACCTTATCATGGTCATACACTTGTCACCAAATACTATATAAATATTCTTTATTTTCCTTTACAACAAAAAGACTATATTCTCCAACATAATACAAATTTCAAGCCTAAAATAACACATTAGCTAAACATGGATTTTTCAACCAAAAATACACCAAGCATTTCTTCAAATGACTAGCCTAACATCACCAAGCATTCATCAATCATCACAAACATATACATGGAATACTGGGGTAAGTTAAAGATCCACTTACCGAATTTACCTTGGTATATTCTTTACATTCTCCCAATAAAATAATCATTATAGGCCAACAATCATAGCATAGATTAAAGCCTAAAGTATCCTCCCCACAATACTTAGAAAAATATACCAACTCTCCAAATATATAAGTCAAACCATACATCAAAACAATGCCAACACAAGTTCATACTATCCTTCCACATGCAGTAACCCAAAAGCACCATAGGACATTTCTTTTCATATTTTCAACAAGTGACAACTATATTTCCACAATAACATTTTAGATTACAAACCTATCACAACATTTTAACAATACTTCAAAAGCACATAATAAACTCACCAAATAAACAAGTCAACAAAAGAGTTAAGCTTCACATAATAATCTCACTAATCAAACAAGCCAAACAAAAGAGCAAAACTTCACAATCATGAGTTCACCTCACACATACAAGTGATGCTAAGGTTAAGGTAAGAATGTACTTACAAATACTCCAAGCATAAAGCAAGAAAAATCTGAAAATATATAAAGAACAATATGATTAAACTTAGAAAAATAGTTGTTTTATATAAACAAAAATGCTTGCTTAGGAGGAAATCATTTTTGAGATTCAAATAGAGCTATTTTTCCAAAAACATACTAGTTTTCATTTCCTTTATAAAAAGAGAACCAAAAAGTTTAGATCTTTCATGCAAGCTCAAGAAAAATATTTAGGAACATGGTGATAAAAGATTTTTAGAAAAAAAAGCTCATTTGATCTTTGTTTGGAAAAAAAGAAAGAGTTGAGAGAAAAAATCACTTACTTTTAAAGTAGTAGTTTTCATAAAACCTTTGAAGAAAACCATTGATCTTGCTAGGAAATGGTGCTTGGAATGTAAGAAAGTG
Organism: Platycarya longipes; assembly: GCA_036559045.1. Lineage (NCBI taxonomy): Eukaryota > Viridiplantae > Streptophyta > Magnoliopsida > Fagales > Juglandaceae > Platycarya > Platycarya longipes. The sequence continues at coordinate 31,608,564 of CM071789.1, read as the reverse complement.
TGAAGAAAAGTGGAGAGTGTGGAGAAGATAGAGTGGCTGTGAGTCTCCTTGAAACAAATGAGAGAAAACCAAGTGAGATGAGAAAAGAAAGAAAGAAGAATGATGCATGCGTTGGCCAAAGGAGTTTGTCTCTAGGCTTAGAGCACTTGATTCTCTCGTTGATGGATTGACACATCAAAATGGATGATTGACACTTTGATAGACTTCTATCTCTAGGGATAAGTGATGCCTAAGATAGCATAACCATAGCTGACTCATCCAAGGGTGGAGATCACTTTACCCATCTATCAAGTCACACTTTTTCCTATCACTCATCACCTCACATGTCACTCACAAGGATATTGAAGCTCAAACTTGGAAAAAGTACCAAGCACTAGTCGGCCAGAGCTTGGCCTTTCTCCACCGAAACATTTTTCTTCCTCCAAAGATTTCCTTCTCACTTGCAAGTCATCAATCTACTCACTTGTCAATCACTCTTATACACTAGTTAATCACTCTCTTACATAAATCTTGCATGTCACTCATCTAAATATGAAAAAACTCTTGGGAAACTCAAAGTGAAGTTTGGCTCCCACTTTTGTTCCCATCATCCGAAACTTTCTCTCTCCCTCCCCAAAGATTTCTTACACATATCTCACTTGTCAAACACTTTTCCCAAGATTTCTTACACAAATCTTCCTTCTAGATATGATGTGATCTTCTTAGGAAAAATAAAATGAGAATTGGCTCACTCTTGCTTCCTCATCCGTAGCCTTCTTCCTCTCCAAAAATAATCACTTCACTTGCTACCATCATGCTCATACAAGTCAACACATATCCCTAAAGATTTTCTTATACCACATCTACTTTTGTCACATCAAAAGTGAGGCTTGCATAAGGAAACTCAAAGTGGGCAAGTTGGCTCCCCTTAACTCAATTTCATACGTAGACTCCTTTTTCTCCAACCAACATTTCTTTTATCAATAACACAACATCCCAACTTGTCACTTGTCACACATCCTCCAAGGGATTTCCCTTACACACAAATCTTCCACTTCTTACAACACCTAGCACAAGTCAAGTCACCTAGGAAAACTCGATTGGAAAAGTAGTTTTTCCCTCTTACATCCCATGGCATCATGCTCTCCAAGTGATAAGAAAAACTCATTTTGGTTTCAATATTTTTTTTTTCCTCCAAGAAACCCACTAGTCAACTCTCCAACTACAGTATTTTCTCTTTTTACCTATTAGTCTTTGAAGACTCACTAGAGTTTTTCGAAGTGTAACATGTGTCTCTTATATGGGTTTGGTTGACTATGGATCAATCTTATGGGTTTAAGGCTTTACCACTCCACTTTGGCCTAATTACCTAAGCCATGCTTCCAAACTCAATTTTAAGCCAAACTTCAAGTGCTTAATTAAATTAAATACCTTCATCACTCTTATAATAATTAATTAATTTAAATAAAATAAAGTCTAAAATTCTGAGTCGTCACAATTAATGAATTGCTTTGGTTTGAATTCACTATAATATGACCTCATAGATAATGCAAGAGGCTGCTAGGGAGAACTTTGACAACAAAGACATAAGAGTATGAGTCGTAGTGATAAATGGCTAGATGTAATGTCCCAAAAGAAATTTGGCAAAAGAATTTCTTTAGACCGTAGAAACTTCTTGAAACCCCAAAAGATTCCATAAATCAAGGAAGTGATTAGGTTTTAGTCCGTTAGCATATTTAGAACCCAATCCACTTTAGTGATGAAATTGCTTTTTTATTTAATTGAGGCACTTAGGAGTGTGATTTTACAAAATAAATTGCACTATTAGGCTCATATGAATATTTAAGATTTTATGCTATAATAAAATATTTCAATTTTTTTGGATGAATAGTAATCTTAAAAAGAACATCACATGGCATCCGTTTTAAACAATTGTCAAATTGCCATATAAGATGTCCAAATCCACTTAGGATTATTAGAAAGTCTTTTATTTGGACACATGGCACATCCTAGCCAGCCACTTGGAAATCCGAGGAACTTGTCAAAAGGAGAACAAGAAGTGATGGGTGTGAATCAAGCTTGACATCATGCTCTCTTATGCCATTTACTATTTCATCCAACCAAATACCATTTAGACAATTGAAAGAGGATTTCAACCTTAATAGAATTTCAAAAGGTTTGAGGCAAGCCCAACCCCCAAACTCTTTGTGGAAGCTGAAATCCTAAATCCTCTCAAACCCTAAACATGACCCGTTTAGTCACTTCTACTTTTTTTTTTTTTTAGAGAAGAAGATAGTCTCTTAATTTTATTGATTACCCTCATTTATGGCGAAGAAATACTGTGGTAACAAGTAGGACACTTAGATTTCATAAATATTCAATAAAACCAACTCAAGCATAAAAATAAATAAATAAATAACAACCTATACAATCAAGCAAACAAATAAAACAAATAAACCAATCTAAACATGTCTACTTTATACCAGATCCAATAAAACAAGTAACCAAAACATAAAAACAAATTAAGTCATGAGGCTAGGAAAATCTAATTTATTAGGACGAAGAATACTTCTCAAGATCCATGGCCAAGTCTAGTTTTTGTCGTAAGTAATTGTCACTTCCACTTGATTAAGTCACTTCCACAAGCAATCAACTAGTCAAGTACAAAATCTTACACCCCCCATTCGCTCCCTTACATCTTGGTAATTACATTTGACCTAGAAAAATTATATTGGAATCAAAAGACTAATCGAAATCCCAAATAGATGTGTTAAGTTAGCCCTCCCTTAGTTCACCAAAACGAGCTTGTTTCACCAAGCTTCCTCCACAAGTTTCCACATATTACATGGACATCCCTTGGTTACCATGTCACCCCACTTTTTGCCACAAATAGTGCCACTTATTTCAATTCAAACAAGCAATGAATCAGCTCCTCCACCCACTCAACAACAATAGCATGACGACCCACTCCCATAAGCTTTTCTTCCTCCTTTTCACAAGCAAACCTCAACTCACTTGTCAATAATTCAACCACCAAGTGAGCTTCCTTCCTATATCCCATGCAACTCTCACTTTCTCCCACAATATATGGATAATGGAATAAGGGATTAGATGTAAATGAAATAGGCAAAGGCAAATTCATGTCATATTAGCTAAACTTAGGTTTGACTTTGACTATTCCAATGAAAACGTTCTTAGACTTTTGTGTAATTTTGGAAATAAAAATTACATAATATTTCTTATTTAGAACTAGAGAGACAAGAGACTATATAGGGGTTGGCCCCATTCATCAGAAAATAGTAAATCTCAAGACCTTGAGACATAGACACAAATGAAAAATATGTCATATGGTAGGGCTGTGTATCCGGATCAGGTCCAAATATCCAGGAAGATCCAGATCCATAATTTTAAAAGCGGACGAATATCTGCCCCAATAAACCTGACCAAAATCCGGGCGGATATCTGGATTTAGACCCGAATATCCAGATTTTATACCCAATTCTCTTAAAACAAATATTTTTAACACTTCAAAAACCTTTTTTTTAAGGCGAATTTTTGAAAAATTTTAAAAGGCTTTTTTATAGGCATGATATCCGAATTTTATACCCTGTTTCTAAAAAAAAAAATCATTGTTAACATTTTTAACTTTTTAATAAAAGGAAAAAAAAAACTTTTTAACACTTTTTAAAAGACTATTTTTACAGGCCTTTATGTTAATTATTTTTTATATAATGAATACTCTTATATACATTTTTATATAATGAATATTTATATAGGCATTTTTTTAAAAATAAAATTATTGCCTATTCAAAGTTTCCCAAAATAAAATAAACAATAATAGACTTCAACATACACAATACACTACATACTTTACATTGTTTCTTACACCACAATGCAAAACATCAACTTTACAAGGACCAAATGGTGAAAATTTTAAAAATAGCAACAAAGAATTGTGGAAGAACATTTAAAGTAAAGTCTCCTATCATCTCCATTGTGAGCTGTGGAAAACAAGAATTGAAAATCAGGAAGATTAGTAAAAAAATCATAACCCAACTGATGTGCATATATATAGAGATGAAATGAGATACTTGTGGGATGTGTCAATAACCCAATTGAAATAGGAGAAGCTTTTGGTGAGAGAGATGAGACAACAAACTATATATATATTGACAAAGACAAAGGTTGTAAACCAATTGGAGCATCTCTTCTATATTCCTCAGGATTTAAAAAGAAATCAGATGGTAGTTCCCAAGCAATAGAAAAATTATTTTACCTGTTTTATAATTCATTTTTACATATTTTTTGTTTAGTTGCGAAGGTGAGGTCACAATTATTGAAGAGAAAATGGTGCCATGGCAATGTCAAGGCTACCAACAGAATCAATAAAACACATCTAGATATGCCCTTAGATTCTCTCAAGTTCTAGAAATGGATGGCCGAATTAGGAGAGAGAGACATAACCAATGTGGGATTTACATTGCTTGGCATCCTTTGCACAGACAACATCAAATGCTATAGGGTCTTTATCAAAATTGGAGAGAGTGAGACTGTGTGTGTTCATGTATTATTATTGCATAAAGAGAAACCCTAAGCATACAAACATATCTGGATAAAAGAATTTTACAAAATAACTTTAATTTGATGCAAAATGTTAGATTTACTTTATAATAAACGAGTGTTTACAATTCAACATATCTTATCCAACTAATATGCCAATCCATCCAACTAATATGCCAATTTGGACTTCTTGTACATTGGCCCTTTATAAGTTGAGCCAGCCAAACCAATTAGATTCAATGATTTTTTGAATATATGAAAGCCTGAACTCTTTATCCATTAAACTCTTGTTTTATTGTCTTTCTTGTGCTAAGATAGAATATGAATTGATGTAGTGACTATCTATGTTTCTACCCAACAGAGCCACTAAGTCTGCACTCCACCTATTTGACAGATTGTGCCCTAGAGTGTTTTTTTTTTTTATCAATCCTAGACAAGCATCTCTATTTTCCAATATATCAATGTGATATGTTATCTCTAGATCAACCTATGTAATTTTCTTGTGTATCTATTTTTAACATAAAGATAGGATTCACCCTTTAGATAGGAATGAAACAATACACATAACATCAAGGCTACATAGGTATCTTTATGGGCCCCCCCCTTCGAAAAAAAAGAGAGTATATATTAGTGTTGCGAGTCAAAAAAGGATCGAACCATACTAGGAGTAGCAATAGAGACACTGCAAAATAACAAAACCTACAAAATTAATCTCTAATCCAAATAAAGTCATGAATCAAGACAAATGACAACAATTGTACTTCCATTCATATCAGAGAGATGACTAGCAAGAAAAAATCGAAAATAGACTAGAGAATAGGAAAAAGAACAAAATAAAAAACCCCAAACCCAAATCCAACAGAAAGGAAGGGGAAAAAGTTCATTGAACATAGTGGAGACATAGAGAACTTCAGATTCTTGACATACATCTAGAGAAATGATAGCAAGAAAAAAAAAATCAAAAGTTGACTAGAGATTAGGAAAATTAAATAAATATAACCCATATCTAAACCAAAAAAGAAGGGGAAGCCTTTTAATGAACACAGTCACAACATCTAAAGAGATGACTAGCAAGAAAAAAAAATTGAAAATAAACTAGAGATTAAAACAAACAAAAAAACCTAAACTCAAATCCAACCAAAAGGAAGGGAAAAAATAGAAAAGGAGAGACGAATCTGGACACTATGCCATGATTGGTGATGGGTCTGTGTTGATGACTCTAAAGAGAGGGAGAGACAATGGAGGCTGAAGAGAAGGAGAAAATAGCTTAGGGTGGGCGCCCACAAAATATAAGAAACAAAAAAACAAAACAAAAGAACTAAGATGTAAAATAGGAGTCCCATACTTGTGACGGTAACTGGCTACACGTTCACTGTGTTTTTAACCAGAGGTGACGGCTCTGCTTTTGCCTTATGGTTTTAGCTAGAGAGAGCTTAGAGTAAAGGAAAGATGTTTCATTTTTAACCTAATGTGGTTTTCTTTTTAAATAGTGTGATCTTGAGTAACCACATGGCCAAACTAGATTCGTGTCCGAATTTGGGTAGTTAAAAAACTATGTTAACTGCTTAGTAACAATACAGTTGGTTGACCGCCCAGAGCCTACTGGATATCCAGTTTTCGGACCAGTCCGAATAAAAATCCAATTCGGATGCACACCCTTATCATATGGTGGCTTTTTTCACATTGGCAAGCACCATCGACATGTAGAATCTTGCAAGAAGACACCAATAAGAAAATTAAAAAATAAAGTGATTGGTTCTTGATTCAAATTTAACTCATCTCAAACTAATCATTGATAAAATCTACTACCTTTTCAACTTTTTATAAAAAAAAAAAAAAAAAGTTAAATTCATCTCAACCTACTTCATACATTTTAATTTAAAATGTTAAACTCATCTCAATCAAAAGAAGTTAAACTCATCTCAATCAAAAAAACTTAAACTCATCTCAATGAGATTTATAAAATATTATTATTCATAATTCAACTCAAATCATCTCAACATACAAATATAACTAATTGTTTGCATGGAGAGCTAGCCAAGTCAAGCATGGCTAGAGGGAAACTCAAGAGGAAAGGTATGCTTGAGGTGTAGAGGGTTAAGAGGACATTGTGAGAAGTAGATAAAGTCCATTCGTAGTCTTTTTGTGCAAGCATATAGAGCCCGTGGCCTCATCCTTCATGCAAAAATAGTTACCAAGAGATTAAAAAAACAAAATCATTCTTGCCATAAGAGAATTTTCTATACAACAAAACCCAAGTTCTTATGGGAAGTGGGTATAAGCAAAAATTGTTTTAAATGTATCATGAATTATGTTTATGTAGTATATCATGTGTTAGTTTTATTTAATATGTACATATAAATACTTGTACTACACGTTTACTCTGTATTGTATATATGCATTTTAATTCAATCTAAGGTGTAATTCTAGAATGTTTTTTTGACTTTTACTCTGCTAGGGTTTCATTCCTTTTGCTTTGTCTCATTGCATTCTCTCAGGGTTAGCATTTTACATGGTATCAAACATCCTTTTTTGCTTCCTTCATGGCGCCGTCTCACAAATCTATCTCCTAGGATGCTACTTCTCTTTACTTCACCATAGTTATAGTCTTGGTGTCTTTTTGGTTACTCGGCCCCTTCTTGGTTAGAACTATCATGCTTGGTTCCATTCGATGTCCATGGATCTCTCGACGAAGAACAAGTTTGGATTCGTTGATGGATCTATCTTTAAACCCTCAGATCCAACGGATTCTCTCCTTTCTCCATAGCTCCAATGTAACAATATGGTAATATATTGGATCTTAAACTCTATTTCTCCTGCAATTTCTTCTAGTATCTTTTATATTATAACTACTTGTGAGATTTGGTATGATCTAAAGAAACAATTTTCTCATAAAACAGACCTCGCATTTTTCAGTTATGGAAATCAATTTCTTCTTTTTCTCAGGGTTCTCTTTGGTGAGTAATTATTTTACTCGTCTTAAAAGCCTTTGGGATGAACTTACTAATTACAAGTTTATTCCTGCTTGTTCTTGTGGAGCTGTATTGTCACGCCCCGATTTTTCGCATTGATTACAACGCAAATCGACGCATCCGGACAAGCAACACAAGGCTACTTATCCTACGTAAACATAAAAAGTAGCATGCATGCATCTAAGCTTACTAATTAAATGCAATGCTGAACGCAGCTGGAAGAAGTAAATTCCCAATATGAGCAAAGAGATCTAACTCTCGCATCAATAGACCACATGGCATACTATAATTACACTACTCATAACATTGTATTTACAACAACATTCTGTATTTACTCTTACATAACCCAGTTAGTTTTCTCTAAACAAAAACTCATATCCTACCATCATCCAATACTCTTACTTCTTCACTTGATCACGTACATGGGGTCATCTCAAACGGAGAGGAGCATTCCATAGGACCCTCAGGGTACCTTAGAATCTCCCGTGCTGATCGGGTCTCAATGCAATTTATCTATCCCTGCAACAACATCTATCATTCCATAAGGAATGATAGATAAAATAGATAAAACATAAAAGAGTGAGATTTACAAGAAATCTCAGTAAGTACACAGTTAACGAAATAAAGCCTAGATAACCTCAACTATCACCATACATAGTCATACTCATCAACATATCACTTACAAGAATACCTTATGGAACTTTTACACATCAATTACCCATCTTACCATACGAACTTAAATCTTAGCTAGACCCATCATCACATACAACCTTAGATCTTAGCTAGACCCATCATCACATACTTAATACTTATACTTTCCACTTTACTTATTAACCTCATAAGTTTCTTTTATTTCAAAATCTCGACAGGCGTTACGTATCGCCGTCCCTGTCGGCACATCAGTCATACGGGCGTTACGTATCGCCGTCCCCGTCATGACGTGACTAACTTATCAATCATACTCATCAATCATCCGGGCGTTACGTATCGCCGTCCCCGTTATGATGAGTCTAGTGTCAATCATCCGAGCGTTACGTCTCGCCGTCCCCGTTATGACACAAAACATATTATTACATCACGACAGGCGTTACGTATCGCCGTCCCTGTCGGCACGTCAGTCATACGGGCGTTACGTATCGCCGTCCCCGTCATGACGTGACTAACTCATCAATCTTACTCATCAATCATCCGGGCGTTACGTATCGCCGTCCCCGTTATGATGAGTCTCGTGTCAATCGTCCGGGCGTTACGTCTCGTCGTCCCCGTCATGACACGGAACATATTATTATATCACGACAGGCGTTACGTATCGCCGTCCCTGCCGGCACGTCAGTCATCCGGGCGTTACGTATCGCCGTCCCCGTCATGACGTGACTAACTCATCAATCATACTCATCAATCATCCGGGCGTTACGTATCGCCGTCCCCGTTATGATGAGTCTCGTGTCAATCGTCCGGGCGTTACGTCTCGCCGTCCCCGTCATGACACGGAATATATTCTTTATATAAATTGTTTTCTTTCTTTTTGTTTCTCTCTTATTCATATGAGTTATTTTCACCTATAACTCTACCCATTTGAAACACCACTGCTATTCTAAGAAAACCCTAAATCTAAGCAAAACAGGGTATCTCGCTCGAGCGGGTGTCGAGCGAGTGTCGAGCGAAGTCACGGGTTGGAACTCGCTCGAGTGGGGTATCAAGCGACAGTCAAGCGGGGGTTTACATTTGGCCTTCGCTCGACTCGCCTGTCGAGCGACAGTCGAGCGAGATCACGGCTCAAGGGGTTTTTCAACCTAAATCAAGCAATCTTTTCACACCAACCTTATTTTTACTCATTAGAACATAATTCTAGGTCCTTACAATTTTCCTAACACTTTACCATCACCAAATCATATCCAAAACACCATAGATTCCAAACACATCATATAAGCCTAATTCAAGCTCCAACTAACAACAAACTTAATTCCATCAATAATCTACCTATTCTATGCTAAGATTAAGTTAAATTGTATACTTACAAGTTTCTCCAAAGCTTGGTTGAATGATCCAATTAGTCCTTGCAACATTCCTCCTCAAAGCACCTCACTTAGCTCACTAGGAGATGTTTGGAGGTTCAAGGGTTGGGGAAGCTTTTTCTTTTGCTTTCTCTCCAAGTGTACGTGACTCTCCTCTCCCAAAAGGTCTCCTATGATCTGAAGATGGTTATATATATAGAGGAATAGATGGCTTGGGGAAGAAGAGAAGGAAAACAACCAAGGCAATGGGTTAATCTCAAACCGTGTAGGGTATGGCATGTGCTGTCCAACCTTGGTTAGTCTAATCCTCATCCAAATCTCCCATGATCTCCAAGGATATTCATCCTATGGCTAAGCTTTTTCCTCATCTAAAATTATCTTAGATCAATGGCCCCAAATAATTACCAATTATAGATATAAAAGTAAGCTCCAAAAAGTCTAAAATATCCAAGATATGCTCAACAGACCATTGGCCTTTCCTTGCATCCTCAAGGCTTCTAGAACATTTTCCTCACCCTTATGCCCCACGTCCAAGACTTCCTTGGTACCCTTAGAGTGGCTGGAAAATATCTCATCACCTAATTCCCAAGGTTTGGTTACCAATTGGTTGGAAACAAAGGGGATAGTTGACTGTTTTGGCTAATCAGATTAGTCCTTCACTCTTGTTTGGTTCTAAGCTAATTATTCTTCTAGAAGCTCTTTCTCCACCTAACACATGCTCTCATACATGTATCTAGCAGATAACCATGAGGAGAACCAATCAAATTCGAACATCTAAGGTGAGGTGGTGAAGTGATTTATTTTCGAGCTCCAGTTTGCACTTAAAACAGATCAGTCCCATTCCAGCCCAATTAATCCATTTATACACTTCGATTCTCTAAAACCTCCAGTCATAAAAGTTATAGATCTATGTCTTAGGGTTCTATAGGAACTATAATCACTTCATTTGGAGTTCATATGACCAAGTTATGATTTTTCTAATAAAACTCGACAGATGAGCCCGAGAACACCAATCCGGGTATACCAAGTATTGGATAGATGATTCATCTTATTTCACACGAAATTCACTAAATAAAATCTCCTCATTTTCCACATCTCGACACACTTGTCCAGATCTTAGGATAACTAAGAAAATAATCCAAAGGCATAATCTTATCCAATGTTCTTAGTCAACTTCAAGTCAATGCTCATCTATCTCCAATTCAGACCTGATACTTCAATCTCTATTTCTTATTTGATTAAGTCCATATCTCTTAAACCTCAAAACATAAAAGTTGTAGATAATCCTCTTAGCTTTCCATAGCCTCTTGAATCACTCAAATCCGACCTCAAATGAGCAAGTTATGATCATTCTACTAAAAGACGTCTGTCTGTCCCTGTATTTCGCTCAAGCCAGACATCAAGCGAGAGTTGAGCGAGATCTCGGGTCTAGGCACTTTTTCACCTTAACACAAGTCACATTTATACCCAACCTTATTCCCCACCTTTCAATATAAGAATCCTATACATATGTCCCAAAATTCCTAAAAATAGTCTTGGAGAGACATAATCATCCCACACATGAAAATTAAGCGGATGTCTAAAAATCCGGGTTATTACATGTATGAACATTGAACTCTTATGTTCAACAGGAACGTGTTTTACAGTTTTTGATAAGATTGAATGAATCTTTTGCACATGCTCGTGGACAGATTTTGCTTATAGAGCCCCTACCTCCTATCAATAAATTGTTTTCTCTTATTTAATAAGAGGAACAATAACGAGAAATTTTTTTTTTGTTTCTTTGCCCTTGTTGATTCACATGTTTTGCTTCTCATAGTGATAAAGCCAAATTTGTTAAATTCTTTTCAAGAAAGGACAGACCAATATGTAAACAGTGTGGAATTACTAGTCATATAATTGAAAATTGTTACAAGTTACATAGTTTTCTCCCAGGCTACAAACCAAAACAGAGTTAACAGTTGTTTCTCGTTTTTCCCTGACTAAAGCTCAATATCAGCAGCTTTTCTCCATGCTTCATCCCTCTAAATCTGTTGATAAAGTTCCTTCTACTGTCAGTGCAGTTGTTTCGAATTCCTTTTCTAGTATTATTTTTCTTCATAATAATACTCACTCCGTTTTTTCTGTTTCTCAGTCTACTACATTTGATTCGAGTTCTTGGATTTTTTATACTGGATCCAGTGATCAAATGGTTCTTTCTGTTGATTATTTTACTTCTATTACCGATACTTCTAATACTTTTGTGAAGCTTCCTAATAGTCAATCTATGTCTTTTACACATAATGGCTCTATTTCTATTTCTAAATATCTTGTTTTACATGATGTTTTATATGTTCCAACTATCAAATTCAAGTTGATTTCTATAAGCAAGTTAACACAATCACTAACTTCTTGTTTCCTATTTTCCTCTGACATTTGTCTCATATAAGACCTGATTTGTTGGAGATTGATTGGAGTGGATAGATTGCAGGGAGTAGTGGTGGAACTAACAATTTTTCTTAAGGGAGCCAATTTATCTATCACACAATATGTTTATATAAAATGCAAAAAGTATTATAAAATCATAAAGTATATAAAAATTATATTTCAATAATTCACCAAATAACGTAAAAACATATGACTTATTGTTTGTTTCAAAGATTAATATTCATCCATTATTATTTTTGTAAATATGAAATATTTAGAAATTATCTTTTTTCTTAGAAATTATCAAATATCATTTTTTATTCTAATGTCTAAGCTAGTTGATCAAATTTAATGTAAAATCTATCTCTTTTGGTGTCACATCAAGCATAGAATACTACAAATGAGATTTTCAATAAATTTTTCATTGCTCAATGAAGTTTAAAGAATAAATCTATATCTCTACCATTTTTCATATAAGTCATTAATCTTAAATGATTTTTTCTGATATTTTTACTTTGAATTCTATAATAAGAAACTCAATAGTGTATAATATAAAATCAAGATAAATATTAATAGTTTATTGTTTAATTTATTTTTTTGTGGTCACATCCTAGAAAATAGATGAAAATTAGAGAGAGACATTTTTATATATATTGAAATTTTAGAAAACATATGAAAATAAGGAAACTATAAATATTTTTGGGGGAACCAATTTCTATATATATGAAATTATGAAAAATATTAGGGACTATTTTAAATTTTTTTAAAAAAATTGAGGAGCTATTTTAAATTTTGAAAAATTTTGGAGGGGCTATAGCCCCATCAAGGCATATGTGGCTCCACCACTAGTAGGGAGGCCTTTATATATTGCAACAGTCAGGCCTTTCTATTTCTAAACCTCTTTTTTTTTTCTAATACATATGCCACTTATTTACCTAATACAATATCTTCGCATATTTGTTCCATTTCTTCCGAATACTCTACTTATGAGTTTCGACATAATGAAATTGGTCATCATTCTAATTCATAGATAAAGTTTGTGAATAATTTTGTTTCTAAACTAATTTTCCTTGCAATCCTTGCATGATTTGTCTTTTAGCTAAACAAAAAAAAAAAAAAATACATTTTCCTAATAATGTTCATTTATTTGCTACTCATTTAGATCTTGTTCATTGTGATGCTTGGAGTCTATATTTTGTATTTGCTGTTGAAGGTTATAAATATTTTTTTGCTATTGTTGATGATTCAACAAAAGTTATGACATCCATTCTGGTGACCATTCCGGTTGAGACACTGGAACGAAAAATTTTGGTACCAATACCATTTCGGATACCGTTTAAGGATAAATATTATATGAATAAATTATATATATAATAACTACATTATAAAATAAACCAATAAAAATCGAATTAAAAACATACATACCTAATAAATTTAATAAATTTAAAACTTCAGATTTATTAAAAATAATTATTAAAAAGTAAAATTGATTCGATTGACATAGATATCCAGAATTAATAACAATAAATAACCAAATAAATGATAAAAGCTTCAAAAAACAAAAAATAAATGAAGAAAAAAATATTGAAATCATTCTACAGTTCAAAAATATAAATTTTTAAATTTTAAAAAAATATATATATATATATATATATGCTTATCTGGAATTCAGTCGGAATTGGCCAGAATCCGGGCGGAATGGACCAAAATGGCCGGAATTCAAGCTGGAATGGATCGAAATGTCTGGAATTCAGGCCGGAACGGAATATAAGCTTCCACCGTTTCAGCCACTGTTTTGAAACGGAATTTTTTGATAATTCTGGCCAGAACAGAACGGTATTTATAACCTTGGATTCAACTCGTGTTACATGGCTTTATCCTTTTAAGCATAAATGTGAAGTTTCACATATTTTTAGAGCTTTTTATATATTGCTTAAAACATAATTTCATTTAAGAATAAGATCACTTCGCACTGATCATGACACGAAGTTTTCTTTTGATTTGTTTTGTTTTTGCATTCTAAAGGCATCAAACATCAATACAGTTGTGTTGAAACTCCTCAACAAAACTCTATTGTAGAGAGAAAACATCAACCCATACTTAATATAGCTAGAACAATGATGATTCAGTCTCATCTTCCTATTCATTTTTGGGGTAATGTTGTTCTAGCATCAGCTTATCTCATTAATAGACTTCATACTCCTCTTTTACAACAAAATTCTCATTTTGAGCTTTTGTTCCAAACTGCTCCCTCTTATGATTATTTAAGAACTTTGGTTGCCTTTATTTTGCTTCCACTTTACAAAGATATCGAACTAAACTTGATCCTAAGGCTCGAGTTTGTATTTTTCTTGGTTATCCTTTTGGAATAAAAGGTTATAAATTTCTTGATCTTACAACTAATCAATCTTTTATATCAAGAAATTTTGTTTTGCACGACCATATTTTTCCTTTTTTTTTAAAATAAAAATACCATTGATTTTTCTTCTATTTCATCTTTTTTTTTTCCTATTAAATCTTCAACTTTAGATTCTTTAAATGTACCTTCAACAGCACCTTCCACTATTTTACCTCTTGATTCATCTGTTTCCTCTTCACCTTCCCATTCAAATGATTCCTCTATTTCCACTTTGTCCTCACCAAATTTTGTTGCTATATCATTACCTTATGTTATTCCTAGAAGATCTTCTAAAATCAGAAAGGTATCTGGTTACTTGAAGAATTTTCATTGTAATTCCTATTATGCACATTCCACATCATATTTTTCAACAATCTCTTATTCTCTTATTCATCAAGTTCTTCTTCTTTTCTGTCTTCCTCTCATAAATATGATATTTTCAATTTTCTATCCTATGTTAATATTTCTCCTTCACATAAATCTTTTGTCATGTCCATTTCATACTAAACATGAGTTCTATCAGTTCTATCATCAAGCTGTTAAGTGCTCTCATTGGAAAGATATCATGGTAGCTGAGATTGCAGTCTTGAAAATTAATAATACTTGGACTGTTACTTCTTTACCTCCTGGTAAAAAACCTATAGCTTGCAAATCGGTCTATAAGATTAAGTATCATGTTGATAGTTCCATTGAAATATATAAAGTAAGGTTGGTTACCAAGGGTTATACTAAAGCTGAATGATTGGATTATTCTGAAATTTTTTCTCTTGTTGTTAAAATGCCTATTGTCAGAACTTTTTGGCCATTGTTGCTGGGAAAGGTTGGCATCTTACATAGCTTGATGTCAACAATGTTTTTTTACATGGGAACTTATCTAAAAAAGTATACATGGTTTTACCTCCTAGTTTTCATGTTAAAGGGGATCTCAAGTTTGCAAGTTGAATAAATCACTTTATGGTTTGAAACAGGCCTCAAGACAGTGGTTCTCTAAGTTTTCAGTTTCTAGACTTAGTATGAGTTTTCAACAATTCAAAAGTTTATTACTACCTTTTTACTAAGATTGAGGGTTCATCTTTTCTTTCTCTTTTTATCTATGTTGATAATATTCTCATTGTCAGTAATGATTTGAAATTTGTTGAGCTCTTAAACTAGTCATTGCTTAATGAGAAGCTTAAGCTTAAAGACCTTGATAAGTTCAAATATTCCTTGGTTTAGAAGTGGCTCGATCTCCTACTGGTATTTCTTTGTGTCAAAGAAAATATTCTTTGGAGATTTTTCAAGATGCTAGTTTACTTGCCTCTAAATCTGTTGCTTTTCTTATAGAACAAAATATCAAATTGAGTAAGGATGCAGGAAACTTGTTGCCTGATCCTACAATGTATAAATAACTTGTAGCGACACTTCTTTATCTCACATTAACTCGGCCAAACCTTTGTTATCTATCAATAGGTTTAGTCAATACATGGCTCAGCCTAGACATGGTATTTTCTTTCCAACTGCTAATTCTTTATCTCTCAAAGCATTTGCTAATTCTAATTGGGCCTCTTATCCTGACAATAGAAGATCTACAAGTGGTTATTGTATTTTTCTAGAGACTCTTTGGTTTCTTTAAAAACCAAGAAATAGACCACTATTTCTAGATCATCTGTCAAACCTAAGTATAGATCCATGGCTTCTACTACCACTGGTGATATTATTTGGTTTCTCAATCTCTTATCTGATTTCAGTATTTCATATACTCACAGTGCTCAACTTTTTTGTGATAATTAGACTGCTTTGCATATTGCTGCCAATCCAATCTTTCATGTAGGAACAAAGCACATTAAGTTGGATTTTCATTTTATTCAAGAAAAGATTCAAGCTAGATTATCAAGACTTTTCACTTGGCTTCTGGTCATCAACTTGCTGATATGTTAATCAAACCTCTTGGTTTTCAGCAATTTAATATTTAATTTCTAGGATCATGTGAGTCCATTTTATAGACTCTCCATCTTGAAGGGGGTATCATGAATTAATTTTATATAGTATATCACGTGTTAGTTTTATTTCATCTATACATATAAATACTTGTACTACATGTTTACTTTCTATGCATTTTATTTCATCATATGCATTTTAATTCAATCTGACGTATAATTCCATAATGTTTCTTAGACTTTCATTTTGCTAGGGTTTCTTCCCTTTTGCTTCGTCCCTTTGCATTCTCCTAGGGTTAGCATTTTACAAAAGAGCAATGATACACATACAATACAATTAATTACACAACATATTTCATAACAAATATTAAATGAGGGGTAATTCTGTAAAATATTTTATATACACACAACATTTTACAGAATTACCAATCGCTTAACACTTTGTTGTGAAATGTATTGTGTAAATGTATTGTGTATATATCATTTTCCTTTACAAAATGAGAAGTTGTAGTAGGAAAAAATAAGGGGACTCAATATGGGCATTGCATAGACCTAAACCATCATCATTCTTTCTCTGGTCAGTACCCTAATATGGTGCAGCTTGAAGATTAAGCTTTTGGAACAGAGAAGGGGACCCAATAGAGACTTGATTTCTCATCATCAAATTGGTTAGGTTTCGGCACCCCTGCCTACACTTGGGATTTAACGTAAACTAGAAGCACCAAGAACACGTAACGCAAGGCTACATACCCTTCGTTCATGACAAGTATAGAATGCATGCACCTAACTTCCTAGCAGCATGCAATAATACCGCAGCGGAAAAGTCATTTTTAACAAGATAGGCGAAGTAACTAGAAAATGTCATCAATCACATGGTAATTACTAATGAAACTATCCCAAAAGTTTTAAAGCAGTTGCACCTCAAAATAGTACATCAATGTTCAAGTTTCCAAAAACACTAAAAAACCTTAAAATCCATAGATACTTAAAACTTAAATATTATTATCTTATATTGAAATAAACTGAAACTCATGTAAGGGCTATCACTCTAAGGTAGGGGTTCTACTGGGCTGGTCCTACTTAGCTTGTCCTTCTTGTAGGATCCTCCTAAGCTCCTCAAAAAGCTTCATAATCTAAACCAAAAACTCATCCTTGCCAACCTATCGTGTGTAGAGCACATCAAGAGGCCCTTAAGGCTTTTTGGGGTCTCCTGAGTCTTCTTAGGAGGCAACTCTTGCGCTTCCACATCTAGTCCTGCAATCACTTCTACCATCCCGGGAAAGGAATGGTAGTTGAAACTACTAGAATGAGATTTCAAGAAATTTCAGTAAGTACACAGATAACATGGCATAGGTATCATGAGCATATAAAAGAAAATGCAAACAAATGCATAAATGATGAATAATGCGACTTATGACTTGATTTATGCATCATGCACTTTCATGAAAAATACCTTCATACTTCTTTGACTTTTCTTTGATACATATTCATAATATTTCATATCTTTCATAACTTTCATGTCATATTTAACTTTTCATAACATTTCATATCATTCTTATCATTCATATCATTCTTAAGTTCATAATCTTCCTTGTCATAACTTTCATATAACATGTTGGATACCTCATGGTTCCCCTATGCACTGTGTGTTTCTTGCTAGTTACCACATCACTCTATGACTCCTTTAGTCGAGTTGACTAGATCATGTTTATAATCTTATACGGTAGTTCACTTATTTCGCTTTTATTGTTCTTAGTACCCACTAGATTTAGGTACAACCTCACTCCAAAAATCCTTTCATAGGAACCATTCGAGAGCCGTCGACTGTTTTTCGTTAACTCAGGGGTTTCACTCGACTTTGAACACTTCTGAGTGAACAAGGAGTTCTATTAGGGCATTTTTCTGTTCTAACCTTTGGATTTCTTATAAAATACATGACCCTTTCTTTTGAAAATCTTGACCCAAAGACATGAAATCATATGACTTGGACTACATGCAAACCCTTGACTCAATTTATGCAAGAATGTAATCGTGAACATGTGAAGCATACATCTTTCAATCATAGCTTGAAAATATTAGAATATGCAAACATAAATTCTAATCATGGAAACATAGTCAATCAATCTCGTGAAAACATCACATAGCTTGGCCAAGCCCTCAAAAGAGTTAAGGCCAAACCCTTCAAGCCTTACTACACCTCATTTCTCTTCATCACATCATACCAACTAAGCCGAACCCTAATGCACTCACATCATGATTTTCCTTTATCAATCAACATGATTTATTCTCATTCTATTTAAACATACATATACCCGAACCACATTCTAGGGCAAACAATGAAATTAATCCATGAATCACCCAAGGAATTTTAGTAAATGATCATTCTTCCATGCATGAATCAAAAGCAATATTTTTACCTCAAAAATAGGTCAAAGGCCAAACCTATAGTCTCATTAGAACTTCGTTTTTCAACCAAAATCATTATTTTTCCACTCAATCCTCAAGGCCGAATTTACTATAGATCATATCACATAGTAGTTCTCCAAATAATCAATATTAATCATCCAAATACCATCAGGTTAAGCCTTAGAATATCTTTGAGAAAATATAGTAAATAAGCGTGCAAACAAATAAAAAATAAAAGCCAAACAAGTTTACACATCATATAAAAACAATACTAAAACTAGATTAAAAACATACTTTACAAAAGTATTCAAAAAATATAAGCAAGAAATCTGAAAACAAACAAGGAGAAGATCAAGATTTAAACTCGAAAGTTCCTAGATTCTAATTCTAGAAGAGAAAAATGTGTTTGTTTTATAAGAAAACATTATTTTCCTTCAAGATATGCTAGGGTTGAATTTCCTCCAAGAGAAAACCCTAATTTTGTTTTTATTTTCAAAACTATGTCTTGGCCCATGTAAATCTCCATTTTTTTCTTCGTGTAAAAACTTCAAAAGTCTAGGGTTTCGTTGAAGAGATAATCAAAAACCTAGTTTTTACGTGAAAGTATGTGTGTGTATAGGAAAACTCTTGGGCCAAAACTTTTAGAGGAAAAGAAATATTTCAAATCCTTGCATGGCTTTTCAAAAATAAGATTTCGAAATGCTTACCTTGAGAATAAAATAAATCTGAAAGATTTCATGTCGAAAATCACACGAAAAGATCACAAACGAAAGCGTTTGGCTAGTGAGAAAATGAAAGAAAGTTTGAAAGTATGGAGAGGGTGTCTTGGCTAAATTCTATGGAATGAGAAAAGCCTCCCAAATTTCGGCTAAGGCCTTCTTGTACTCTCTTTTGTACTCTCTTTCCTTCCAAAACATGCTCCAATGCATGTAAGACACTTGTTAGATTGCTTCTAAATCTTTTCAAATATGATGAGATTTACTTAGGAAGCCAGAAAGGCATGGCATCTTTTCGGATTCTCTCTCTCCTATGGTCGAAATTTCCTTCCTCCAAGTTTGCCATTTTAAGCCTCAAACCTTACCTAAGACAAAACCTAGAAATGGAGTTTTGAGTAACTCACAAAAGCCTACCTTCTTGGGTTTCCACTTGGCATTACATGGGTGAGGGTGGCTTGTCATTTCCCTAGGTGGCCTTTCTACTTTCCCTCTCAACTCCCTCTTATATGCCTAGCACATTCTTGATCCCCACAAAATCTTCCATTTTAGCTTCCCCATGTAAGTAGCTTCCTTAGAAAGGCAAGAGACTTATGTCTTGCATTGCCACTTGTCTTAGACGCCACCTTCATGCAATAGCCAGCCATTCACTATGTTTTGGGCCTTTGGACCTTGCTTCAATCCTTTTAGACCAATTCTTCATACCTTACACGACAAAAAGTGTCCAATCCAATGTTTTTAATCTCGTACCAGTACCGGCCATTGTCTGGTACAAAAAAAATGCATGCTTCGTTTCGGATGATTTTTCGATCGTACCGGCCGGTACGACCGGTACCGGCCAATATTTGTTTTTCGGCCGTACCGGATTTCGGCCTCTCACTTTATTTTTTTAATTTTTGCTATTTTTTAACTTCAATTCATAATAAATTAACTACATAAATGTATTTATATATATAATTAATTCATATATTGATTATTATTTTGAAATATAATTTATAGATGTATTTATATATTTAATTTATTTATGTATAAATTATTCTGAAACGGTACCGGTACCGAAATATTTCGTTCTAGTGACTTGATCTGTACGCCTACCAGTATAATATTCAAAACATTGGTCCATTTCACTAATACTTAATATTTTCTTCAAAAGACTTTCTCTCTTCTCATCTCTTCTCTTCCTCCCTTTTTTTTTTTTTAAGATACCAAATACCTCAAAATAAATAAATAGAATAATCATCTAATCTTATTATGAAAAAATAAATTTTTTCACTTAAAATGAGGATGTCACGTTAGGAAAAGCAGCAATAAATAGATTGAGTCTTGAGAAGCTGGGAGAGTGTTAATTGGGGCAAGCCGTCAGATTTCAAAAAATTTGAGGATGTTAGATTTATCGATCCAACAAGTTTCGTCGCATAGTCGTTGAGAGGCATAAAGCCCACATTTCGTTTAGGCAACCCATAACCCTCAAAGACCAATTAGGTGGGTAGAGAGTAGCTCATGTGAGTTTGTAGTCACCAGACCGCACTAGATCAAGCCTAAGGAAAACTATAGGAGAATAAAAAATAATTTTGTAAGGAAAAAAGCACGAACAAACAAGAACAATGCCTATAGATATTGGGACAAGAAAAAATGAATGTAGGGGTAGGGATGAGCCCTCTCCCGTCATGGCACGGAACAGAGTTGTAAAAATATCGTATCATTATTTTATGAAGAGTTCTGATATTTGCAATTAGTTTTACATATTTTTTCTATACTCCAGTAATTTATTTAGCTAAAGTAGTTATTTTATTTTTAAAAAATGATGTAACCAATCACATTATTAAAATATATAAAAGAGATAAGTAAAAGTGATTGTCTATAGAATTTTTATTTTATAAAAATAAAATTATTATACAATATTCTATACCACACACTATATATGTTTTAATTTTTTAATTTTTTAATTTTTCTAAATTTATTAAACTAATTAAGTTATTC
Organism: Platycarya longipes; assembly: GCA_036559045.1. Classification (NCBI taxonomy): domain Eukaryota; kingdom Viridiplantae; phylum Streptophyta; class Magnoliopsida; order Fagales; family Juglandaceae; genus Platycarya; species Platycarya longipes. The sequence goes on along the minus strand of CM071789.1, from coordinate 31,587,219 downwards.
TACTCATCATTCATATATTATAGGAAAAAAATTATATATAATGTGTGATGTAAGAATAATGAGTAGAACATTTTATAAAATAAATGATATATATATTATAAACTTCTAAATAGTATATATAGACTGTTTCCATCTTAGAACGGACACTGTCCCCATCTAATGTTATTATATATTCACTTTCTGTATATACTTAGTTTTAAAAGCTTTCCTTAATTAATGGAAGGCGCCGGTGGGGTTGGGTCTGGTAGTCTACAGTTTCACCAACAAAAATTCAATAAAATAAATAGAAGCATTAACGTCGGGCCAACCCATAACTGTCCCAATCCAGAGGCAGCTTCCTTCCACCTTCATTACAGCTTCCATGCAGCAAAGTCCAACCGTTCTCATCAAGTACACCCATTAATTACAATTACAATCTTATGTACGAAATGATTTCTAATTTTCTACATGTTCTTAATAGATAAATATTATATAAAATATTTTTTTTAATCCTCATTTAAAAATGTGAAAAAAAATGAATTTTTTTACAAAAATTTATATGGTTATCTATTTAAAATTTGTATTTAACATCACTCATCTTTATAATACTTTTCCAACAGCTGACAAGTTGTTCAACAGTCCTTTCATTTTTAGTGTTTTTAAATATATATGACTTCTTCCCATAACATTGCTCAATTTATAACCATCTCTTCAAAATATTCATTTTGTTAATCACCTCCCAAACTATCGATATATTACAATGTGTCCCATTTTCACCTTAAAATGAGACGGAGTTACTGTTGAGATCATTCTTAAAAAAAAAAAAATACCCTATATGTTTTTTTAAGTTAATTACTAACATACAAAAACTTCTATTTTAGAAGAATACCCTATATGTCTTGTTTTTAAGGAAAAATAAAAGAAAAAAATACCCTATATGTCTTTTTAAGTCAATTACTTGCATACAAAAACTTCTATTTGTGCTATTTGTTTTTGAACTTTTTATTTGTAAAACTTACTCGTTTAATTAAAAATAAATAAACTTTTCCTTGTTTTTCTACATTCTTAGTACTTTATTTTTAAATCCTGTTTTTCATTATTATTATTTTTTTCGTTTTTAGTTTCTGATCAAGGATATTGATGTCAAATTTCTTGATAGGCAGTGTACATTACAATTTTTTTATTGTTTGAAGGACTGAGGGGTTATTTGGTAAAAAATAAAGAAATATATTCAAAAATTCTTCTTTCATCTAATCGTGTCTCATTCTCAAATCACTCAAATATAAATATTTTCAAACTAATCACTACAATTTTTTTAAACTAATTATTATAATTTTCTCAAACTTTTAAACAGAAAATAATAATTTAATGTTTTCAAATTCTTAAAAAAGTAATATTAAAACTTTATATTCTAATATTATTTTAACTTTATAATCTTTTTTATTTAATTTTTCATCTTCTAAAATTCCCTAAAACATTAACTCAAACTATCCTAATTTTATTTATAAATCATCGTACTACCATACAAATTATAATAGTATCTATCATCACATATAAGTGTTGGCAAGGGACTAATAGTAGAACCTAGGGCTGAAACCTAGGTATTAGTGCGGTAACATCCCACTTCCAAATAAAGCATTTTTAAAATATTTTAGGAAATCAGTACATTGCTAAAATTTTTCTTTACAAAACGTATCAGATACGAAAATTTTATAATAAATAAATCAGTCTTTATAAAAATTAAAAAGAGTCAATAGAAACATTTAATTAAAAAAATATTGAAATCTCATGTGTGTAAAAAAAAATATCTTATTCACTGAAAATCATAAAATAAAACTAATACATTGTTTAGGCCTCTGCATCGCCTCCCTGAATCAAATCTTGCCAGCTGTCTCTCATCGCCTGTGATGATTTTTAAAATGAAATATAGAGATATAGAAATAAAAATAGAACGAGTTGAATACTCAATAAGTAACACATCATACGGTAAAAATAATAATCATTGATTTTCATGCATACTCATAGATACATATATAATAACATGAATATGATCTTTTTATAAATGCTGAACTTGACTTTTTCATAAATGCTAAAAACATTAGCTTTCATAAATCATGAGCTTTTCGTAAAAATATGAACATGAACTTGAGTTTATCTTATTATATCATATCATTTCATATCATAGACCTTTACCCATTGTTGACCCCGTGAGTTAGGGTTAGCAAATCTAAAAAATTATAATTCCGCCCGTGGCCGCGAGTTGTGGAATTCATATATAAGGAAGATATACTGGGTGCACTACCAGCATGTACAACCTGGTAATGCAATATGCCCATACATAGGTACTGACTTCATATTATACATAAGCCGCTTACATATCTTATCATACTTGCATACTTATCATAATATAGATTTCAAAAAAAATAGCATATTTTCATAACATATCGTGATGCATGCTTTCTCATATGAAGTCATGATCTAAATAATTTTATGCATACTCTCACATAAAATCATGTTTTTTTTTTTGCATAAATAACTTTAATGCATAAAACATGAGATTTCATAATATCTTAATGCGTAAACTTTTCATAAATCATGCATATGGATTTTCATAATTTTTCATGACTTGGATACATAAAAAATAGGCTTTCAAATAATGGTCATACATATATAATATTTTTATAAAACATATTTACCGTACATGCATGAAAAGTATGATCATGTTATTTATCTCTTAGTGATACTTCTTGATTTTACGTCGTAGCTCGTAACTTATACGAGACACTAAACGTTACTAAATTCCTAAAAAAAAGTATCGTAACTTTCTAATTATATAAAATCATAACAAATAAATAATTTAATAAAATATTAAAATATTAAAATATATTTTAAAAGTACTTAAAAAAAGTTACTACGTTGTAAGAAGTAAATCTTTTTGGGCTTATACTAATTTTAAAACATAAATCTATTTATAAATAAAACAAGCCCAATATAAATACGCAATCTGTTTTGTAAAACACCTTCTTTAAAACATATACAATTTATAATATAAATTCTTAAGAAATAGATTGGCCCAAGGCCCCCAAAACCCACGAGAAAAGCAATCTGGAAAATAAATAAAGCTTGGGCAGAGGTTTGATGGGGTATACTTGTATTATGGAAACAAGAGGGGCTTTTTGAAGACATGCAATAAATAAATCAAAGGAATTAAAACAGGACAACGGGGCAAACGGAGGGGCTCGATCACTACTCACCGAGGAAGGAAGAAGAACAGCGGCGGCTCAGGGGCTAGCTGGGGTGATTGGCGATGTCACTAGGCTTCTCCAGCGGTGGTGGTGGGAGGAAGGTGAATGAGAGTTTAAGAGAGAGAACTGGAACCCAAGACTATAAAACCAGGTGAGAGGGAAAGGTCCATTGGTTCACCAAAAAAAATTGAAGGGAAGAAAGGTGGCCTTGGGTCGATGATTTCTGTGAGGTTTCGACGTGGTGGGGCTCTTGGTTTATGGCTCTCGATTGAGATGAGAAACTTTCCTGTTTCGGGGGCTAAAAATAGGGTTGTCCCTAAATTTTCGGTGGCAATAGTATATGCGTGGCTCACGGCAAGGTGGGTTTGAGGGAGGAGGCATGATAGTGCAATGGCCGTTTTGTGGGTAGTGGCTGGGCAACGTTTGATCTAGGCAGTGAACTTTGAGGGAGATATGTAGATGTATATGGATGAAAGGATAAAAAGAAAGAGGGAGTCATGCATGGGGAGGAAGGGCTGGGGCAACTTGCTTGTGCATGTTGTGTTGAAACTACGTGTATTTATAGATGAATAAAAGACCCTAAGTAAGAGACGTGTGGGGTTTGGGGTATGGCAACCGAACTAGGGTTTGAAAAGAAACTTATGCCTATTTATCCCCTAAACCGAAAGGTTGCGTGCAAGTAGGAGAAGAAAATATGTGCATGGGGTGGGAACTTATGTGATGGGGATAAAAGTTTTGGAGTATGCTAGTTGCATCCGAAGACTTGAATTTAAGGTGGGTTTTGATTATCATTTGAGACATGAGTTTGAATTTAATCGAAAGATTAGGCTGGTTTTGAATTTGACTTGCAGTTTGGAAGAGTTGGAGTTGGTTTCGAATAGAGGGGCTTTTGAGAGTTGGTTTTTTGACTAGGATAACAAAATAGTGAAGATAAGAATTTGAAGTGTCTTGAGTTTGAATTTGATTTGATAACCACTTAAATAGAAATCTAACATATCAATACGCGGCTAGATAGGGAAAACTTATATTAAATATTAGCACTAAAAAGATATCTTAAAACTTATCTTAAAACACATTTTAAAATAATAATAGAAGAACAAGAACAAGGAAATTTAAAATAATAATAATAATCTAATCTAAATATTGGGGTCGGGATGTTACATTGTCCAAAATCAAAACCGCACCGATACCTAGAATAAAGGTTATTCTCAACTGAAATCAGTCAACGGAGAAAGAGCATTAGCCATAGTTTAACGGTTGGTACCGTATCTATTCATTGGTTAGGGGATCAATTTTCCATCACCAAACGATTTTCCATCACCAAATTTACCATTCTCCAAACACAGTTACACAATCAACAAAAAGATATTTCAACTCATTCTAATTACCAAACATGCTAATAAAACCATTACCTGGAATTTGAACTCTTACATCTTTTCGTGGATGACGTCGGGGCGAGATTAATGATGGGAGTCACAGGAGTTTGAGGACAATAAGGAGAGGGCGAGATGGATGTCATTGATTGTTGGAGGGAGAGGTTGTGGGACGTGAGAGATGAGAGATGAGAGATCTGCAACGTAGGACTTGGGTGGTCATCGATGTGCATGAGAAAGGTGAGAGAAAGTCTGAGATGCATAAACGACGGAGAACTGAAGAGTGAAGAAGGAAAGGGGAAAGGGGGACTTGAGGGTATTAAACCCTAAAGTGAAACAATATCGTTTGGTGTATTAAACCAAACAATATCATTTTTATTTTTTTTTTAAATAAACGGCAGGTCAAAAACAACATCGTTTCACTCAATTAACTGAATCAACGTCATTTCATATATAAGAAAGAAACCGTATATAACCTATGGGTCAGTTCAACAGTTTGACATTGGTTCAACTGGGACCAAATCGGCCAATGATGGTTTTAAGAATTTGCAACCGTCAGCTGACTGGTTTTCCATCAGTTTCAGCCAGTTCTTGAATTCAGCAACCGGTTCCTATCAATGACGACAGGTCCAGCCGATTCCTATACACCCTTAGCTAGACCTATCCACGAGAGATGTGACAAGATGTGGGACAAGACCATTGTTGTCAAGAGTGGGTTGTGGCTCTACAGCCACATATGGGTCCTGTCAATCCTTTTTTATTTTTTTATTTTTAAATATTTTTTAAAAATTCACAATATAATTAAAACATATATACTTAATTAATAAATAAAAAAAAGTTGACGATATTTCCATCGAGATCTTCTTCATGTAAGAGTATCATTTCTCTTATTGTTAATAGTGTTGTATACTTAATGCGAAAGAGTAACGATATTAAGAGCTTGATGGTCTCTCCTACAAAGTTGTCCATCAATTTCAAAAAGGAAATTAAGCAGCGGATTATCTTGCACGACAAGGTGAGGCAGGTTCCATTTGCACCTATGGTATGGAGGACAAATTATCGAATTTATTGAAAGGCATTATCAAATTGGACAAGTTGGGGATCCCTTCCATTTGAGTCAAGTAGTTGGTTTGTTATTAAACTTCTTGTTAGTTTGTCTTGGTTGTTTAGGAAAAGCAAAAATATATTAGGGAGATTGGCATTGAATGATCTTCAGGACAACAAGCTGCAGTGCAGGTTAAACATTCAATGCCTTTAAAGATGTTGTCATAGTTCACATAGCTATGCAAACTGTAAAAAGTCGTCATTTGAGATGGCACCGTCTTTTGCAGGGTATGGCTGGGGATCAAGTTTTTTTATTTTTTTTTTATCTCGTAACCTAATTTCCTTTTCATCTTAACATCATAGTTATTGTAATGGAGTGTTATTTAGATAACTCCACTACCTTTTTATGTACCTTGCTTTCTATTTCTTAATGAAATATTTGCTTGTTTAGGGAAAAAAAAATCTCCAACTCAAGATAGGGGTTAAGTGGATATAGCAATTAATTTGCATTTAATATACATGACATTTTAATGACCTAATAAAAGCTGAAGTTTTCCTGCACATAAGGAAACTAGAAGGACCCCTATAAATATTTTCAAAGGCTATTTACAAGCATTAGAGCTCTGCTATAGGTACCTGACATTGGGTACCTTTTGTTGGGTACCTTTTGGGGAATCGTCTGATGTGGCTAATGCCATGTCAACTGATATTAAAAAAAAAACTAAGATCGATTTCAATAACTGAAACCCAAAAATCAAACCCATCCTTGCTAGCACTCTCCTTCTTTGAATGTCTCTCCCTCTCCCTTTCCGATATATACTCAACCCGACAAGCCTCTTCCACCTCCATACTTTTATTCTACGATTACAACCCTCCTCCTCCTCCATCCATTGGCAAGTCTATTAAGTTGTTAGGTTCTTTGGTTTATACGATCATTACTATTAGGGTTTCTTTTTTCATTTCCTTGTTTCGATGGTAAAGAAAAAAAAGGCAAAATAATGAGGCAAGTTTGCAAATCTAGGAACTTTGCAGGTGAGAGAAAGAAAGGGTTTTTTCATCAAGAGATGAACCATGGTTTTCATGCACTGGTGGATCTCGGTCTTTTTTTTTTCTCAGCAACTAAATAGAGTTATTACAAATAAAGTTTCTCATATTTCTCTCAACAACAAAACTAAATTACAAAAATAAAAAGAAAAAGAAAAAACAAATACAACATACAACATCTGATTTTCTTCCTACAACAAATCGCAAGAAAAAGAAGTCGTTGTTGAAGACGGTTTGAAGACCCAGTTTGATAATTGAGCTGTGAAGATCTTGGTAACAGTTTTACATAGCATTCTCTTAATTTTAGAAAGAGTTTTGTTTTGATGGTAACATTAGAGCAGTCCGGTAGCAATTTTCTAACAAAGTTGTGCTGGACATATTACTCTCAGAAGAAGATGAACGAAACAAGATGTTTCATTATTACACATGGATGAATGTGTACGCGGGGTGTCCCAACCCTGCGTGCAAATAGAATTTCTACAAGCGATATATGTGACCACTTTTTCTCTTAAGCGCGAGATTTCAACTAATTATCGGAGAGATCATCTATTACTGATGTCAATTGAATATGGTTTTCTCCGTGGACAAAACTGTTAGGTCATTGCCAGTGAATGAGCCCACCAACATTGTCTATAACTGTGAACTTTAAGACAAAAAAGGTAAAAAAAAAAAAAGTCTGAGGCTATCATTTCCTCAACAAATAGAATTTAGAAAAGGGGAAATATATCAGATTGACGCTATGAGCATGTGCTACATGAGCCTTCGCTTTCAATCCTAGAAAAGGACAAACCTATAGCAATCATCATGTGGATTAATCTTTACCATTTCAAAGTGAAATATATGCATCATCTATTCCTTTGCGATTGATGTCTTATCTAATATCTTATTAAAATTGAATAGTACATAAACAAAATATTAAAAATTTATATATATAGAATCTATATTAAAAAATCTTATGTGTCTAACATTAAGGTCATATTTAAATAATGAAATGAGATAATATTTTTATTAAACAGTAATTAAATGATTTGTAAATAATAATGAAATTGGCTGAATTAATATATTTTTTTGAGTTTTGAGAAATGAAAAAAAAAAATTGAATATAACATTTTTCATGTCATTTTTCTTTTGAAATTTGAAAAAATTGTAGTTTGTTTTGTTTTGGTTACAAGTTGGGAAAAGTTGTAATGATTAGATATGTTAACGTCGTGTTTCGTACACCTTTGGACCAGGTTCTAGCAACTAGGTCTTCTGATTTTCACTTGCACACACAAAAAAAGCTCGGAGGAAAGGAAGGGTCTTGTGAAGGCAAGAGAGTCTCTGGTGCCAAAATTAGTAGATCTTCTTAATAATTTGTGCACAAACTTGGGGAGTACACAGAGAATTCTTTATACCTAAAGATTGGGTGGAACAGTTCGTATCTGTCATTGTGGGCCCATGTGACCCCCTTATAAGATTAAAAAAAATTGGAGAATTGAAATTAAAATATATATATAATACATATTAGTATTTTTTGAGAAGAAAATTATACAAAAAAATAGATACAATGAGATAGTTTGAACTCATCTCCATTTCCAAACATGACCTAAGTGTATATTGTATAAGACTCATATAATGGATCTTTTATCTCTCTCAAATTTGAAGGAAAAACTCTTATTCCATTCCATTATAACAAAGATGAAATACAAGGTGGAGATTCCTCTAAAGTTGGCCATAGAGTTGCCATTTCTCCTAATATGAGAAAACTCCCACTTAGCAAGTTTTTTCATCTACTGTTTAGCTTCACACACAAACTTATTAGCACCATTCCATTCTTCCTTATCACTATGTAATGCATTGGTTACTTGTAATGAGTCCTCTTCATTGATAACTTGTCTAAGGTCTAGACCCAAACCAAACTTAATAGCCTAAAGAGTTACATACTTCTCAGCCAGCAAAGGATTTGGAAATAGTTTTTTCTTAGCCTCATGGTAGCAATAATTTGTCTTGCATTGTCCCTCACAGCCACACCAACTCCAATACTTTCTTGAATCTTATCAACAGATCCATCCCAGTTCAACTTGAACCAATTCGAAGGAGGGGCCTTCCATTTCTCTGCTGATGTGCATAACTTTCTAATTCTGATACTGCTATTAAGATACTCCTTAACTAGCATGTTAAGTATAACTCTGGCCTCTTTCACAATTGAATTTGGATGTAAAAATTCGTTGTTAAAAATGAAGCAAATCCTTTTTCACCAAATCTTTCTTGCTACCACCACAAACTCTTGAAGAACCTGGATATCCATTAAACCTATTAGTGCTTCAAAAAACACATGGAAGGTTGAGGAAGGTAGCATTTCTGCAAACTTTTAGAACACTAGCTCTAGACATCCCTACCAAACTCACACCTCCATATAGCATGTATCGCATTCTCTTTTCCATAAAATAGATAGGACATAAAGGGGGGTCTACTACTTTCTTTTTGAACGAATTGAACTAGGTAGGAAGAGTCTCAAGACAAGCTCTCTACAAGAAAGTCTTGTTTTCAGGATGCACTTTAAGCTGCCAAATTTACTTTCAAACTTCTTTAAAGTGATTACTACTTGAGGCCTGACCCTTTTCTGCCAACCCACTTGATATCTCCATCTAGTAAACACTCCTAACAGAGAAGCAACCATCTTTTGAGCTTCCCAAATAATTCTATCCCTATTACTCAAAGTGCTAATAGAAAGTTTTCAAAATAATATTAGCTTCACTTGACTAAAAATCTTCCTGCACTAAATTAGACTTCCATTGCTTAGAGTCGGGATCAATCAAGTATGTCATTGTGGCTTTACTGTCCAACATCTTGACAGGGCTTAGGACCTTACTAGGAGTAGAATGATTAAGCAATTTATCTTGTCAGATGTGGATACCACTTACAAAGTGCCAGTCCTCCAAAAAGAACTTGCTTCGACTATATACATAACTAAAAGAAAGCTTCTCCACACATATGATGATTTAGAACCTAATTCTACCTTCTAAAATGTTGAACCTTGATAGTGTTGGCCTTCATCACCATAGTTGCAAGAGAATTAGGTTCTTGGATCAACTTTCAACACTGCTTAGTAAGCATTGCTTTGTTAAAACATTCGAGGTCTCTAAAGTCCATGACCCAACAGATTTTGCCTTCTCCATCAATTTCCATGAGAGCCAGTAAGTTTTATGCTTTTTTTCTTGCTACCTCATCAAAAATTCTGGATGACACTATTAATAGATTTTAGCAAGACGTTAGGCAGCTTAAAGACACTCATAATGTAGGTATGGAGAGCTTGAACCACAACTTTTATAAATATTTCCTTCCCTACTTAAGATAATATCTTAACTTTATAATTATTGATCCTCAATCTGATATTATCCAAGATACTATTGATAAATTGCATCTATCCCTTCCCACTAAAAATGACAACCCAAGATATCATTCATATGATATGGCAATCCTCATCCAGCAATAATAGATTGGATGTACTTTTGAGCAACCACAAGATGCATTCTTGTTAATAATAATTGAGGCCTTCTCAAGATTTTGTCTTTGTCCTAAAGCTGTCTCATACACTCTTAGAAGACTAAACAACCTGTCCCATTTAATAGCATTAGCCTTACAAAATAAAAAGTTATCATCCGCAAAGAAAATATAAGAGATTCTAAGCTAACCTTTTGCAACTAGAACACCATAAATCAAAACACTATCCTCAGTCTTTCTAATCAAGTTACTTAGAGCTTCATCATACAATATAAAAGATAAGATGAAAATGGGTCACCTTGTCTTGTACCCAAAGTTTTTAAATCGTTTCATATCGGCCAAAACAGTCAGTTTACCTTGATGGAATAGTAACTATCACAGGAGAGTGTTTTGCTTTAAATCAATTTAAATTTCAACCGTATCGGGTTGTTCAGTTAGTTTCGGCTTCAATACGAGAATTGTAGAATCGGAAAGTTCTTTAATCAACCGTTCTCTTAAGTCTTCTTAAGTCTCTGTCTCGGCTACAAGTAACATGTAGCATGGCAAAGCTTTCAAAATCAATACAGACTGCCGATACTCTTCTATCTCACGTCCCTACACGTCTTTTCATCACTTTGCTTAGCTACTTGTTTATTAACTCATCTAACTCAATTTCTTTTATAATTTTGAAGTAGATTGATACTCTAGAGGAAAATAAAGGGAAGGCTATTAATAGAACATGAGAGCTATACATGGATGATTTAGATTCAATCTTCGATATGGGCGAGAGAGATCTGAAGTAGTAGGTTAAGGCATGCATGGGTGGTTATGAATAGAATCCTTTATTTTCATTTCTATTAATTAACTTTGCAACAGAAATGGCAACTTTAAACCTTTTCTAAGTTCATTTATTTATGTTAAAGTATGAACTTTGTTAATTTGATTTTTATTGCCTCCCAACAAACTTTAATTACTTTAAAATCACTTATATATAAATTAAAATCATTGAGTGCTTAGAAAATATATAACTTTTCTTTAATTCTGAATGAATTCAAAAGAAAAATATAGAAGGTAGTAGTAAAATAAGTGAAGATGGAGGCTCTTGCTAGCACCCCTTCCAGACTTTTAAGTCTATTTATTGTACTGAGAAGTATTATTAAATTTATGATTTATTTTGTTGCTATTTTATAAATATTTTGTATATGTAATTTATCTATATATAGATAATTTTGAAATTGTACCATTACCGAAATATTTTATTCCAGTACCTTAATCGAAACGGTCACTTAAATAGTTGCTGAAACGGTCACCGAAAATATATTCAAAATTTTACTTCTACTTTGAGTTGGATGAGAAACTTCTTGAGGATCTCCATTCACCATAATTGCATAAAAGACTAATTCAATGCACTTTTATCACCAACTCCACCCATTGCCTATAGAATCCCATTTTGTGTAGCACGGCTCTTAGAAAACTCCACTTAATTCTTTCATAGGCCTTACTCATGTCTAACTTCAAAGCCATGTAGTCTCTCTTACCTGTCATTTTACATTTCATGGTATAAAAGCTCTCAAATGACATAATGACATTGTCATAAATTAGTCTATTAGGAATAAAAGCTGATTGGAAAGAAGAAATCATGAGTGGCAAAATTTTCTTTAATATGTTCTCCACTACTTTAGAAATAGGCTTATACATCACATTACAAAGAGAAATAACTCTGAACTCAGTCACTTTAGTGGGGTCTTTTTTCTTGGGAATTAATGTGATGGAGGTGCTATTAATTTCTATTAATTTTTGGTAGACTGCCATTAGAGTTCAAAACATATAAAATTGCTTCACACTTGTGCTCCAACTATAGCCTAATGTTTTGATAAAAAGTTGCAGGGAATCTATTTGGGCCTGGAACCAAGGCCATTCATTTGAAAAAGTGCATCTTCAACCTCCTGCTGAGTATATGGTCTGAACATCATTTCATTTTAAACAATAGTTACTCGGTGTCCAAATATCCAAGGCACTTTGCGATGTTATTTGATTCAAAACAAGTAAATAGTTCTCTTAAATAATCTTGAAATAGATTAAGAATGTCCTCTTTACAATTACTTCCTATCCATAGTCACCAACCAGCTTTTTAATCAGCTTTGTCTTCTTCCTTTGAGATGTACATTGGAGAAAAAAAAATTGTATTTTCTTCCCCCTCATTCAACCACTTTTGTTTGGCTCTAATATGATATTCTTCAAGCAATCTGTCCACATTTCTTTTGCACCTAGTTAATATTCTCAGTAAGATGTCCCTTATTGATTTTTTGTAATTTTGATAATTGAGTCAACTTAGCATTAATTTCCTTTTTTTGAGTTTCCTATGGTCATCTTACTCCATTGCACCAACTTCTGCTTGCAATTGCTAAGGCCTTCATTAGTAAAACTAAGTTTATTCTCATCTAATCTAGGTTGGCTCCATGATTTATCCAATATCTTGTAGCACTCCTCCCTTAAAGACCAACTAGCCTCGAACTTAAATGGCTTAGCATTTCTAGCCAGGTCAAAATGATTATGTTCCATACTGATGTGCAAAGGATAATGGTCTAAACTCAATGTTGGAAGAATGTACACCCTCGAGATAAGGAAGGTCTCAGCCCATTTATTGTTGCAAAAGGCTTTATCTAGACTTTCTTTAGTAAAGGCCCCTCCATATCTACCATTAGACCAAGTGTATTTGTTGCCAATGAATCCTATATCACAACGGTAACACTCATCCACAATCTCTTTAAAGGCCTCTATTCGTCATTTGGTTGTGAGACCTCAATACTCCTTCACATTTCTCTCCATAACTGAGTATCTCATTAAAGTCTCCTACATATAAATGCTATGGAAACCTCATGTTTGATAGCTTGGAGTGAGATTGTCATAAAACTCAGTTAAAAACCAATTCACCCCATCCTTTACCCTTTGACTAATAGAGAAATCAATATAGGAACTAACCTCAGCCTCAATAGCATCCTTCCAAAGGAAGGCAATCCCTCTACTAAGCCCTTTACAATCAATGGCAAAGTTGTTTTCAAAATTTGATCTCCTTTTTAAGATCTTCACTTTATTCCTTTTACATTTTGTTTACATCAATAAAATAAAAGATGTGAGCTTATTTTTCACCATTTGATGCAAGTCATGAACTGTCCTAAGATTTTTCAAGCCATCAACAATTCCAACTGAGGTAATTCAACGCTTGGTGGGGGTTGTGACACAAGCACCACCATATATGTACTACTTGAGTCCACATTTCCTTCTCTCTCAATGTTTGGTCTTTTGACTATATACTTGTCCTTGCTTTCTAGCAACTGACTTGCAGCACTCTTATTTTTGGTTGAAAGGCCTGTATTACTCTTTCTTATGCCCAAACTTAACACTTCAAAACATTTATACCTGCCCTTTTTTTCCAACTGGCTCTCTTTTTGGACTACTCCAAAACTTGAACTTGGTTAGTAATTAATTGATCAAGGGAATAAAATTGGGCCCTCTACTTATCAATATAATCTTTCCTTACTATTGAGCCAGTTTCCTTAAACACTAGCATTTCACACGTTCCTTTTTCTGTTTTTGTAATCATAATAACTTCCTTTGGTGGCTCTGTCTCTCTTTCCTTAGCAAGCATTGATTTTCAATTTTCTAAAATCCTTAAAGATTGTAGACTTTCCATATTAGAACCACTAGTCTTAATTTCTGTAGTTTCCATAGTAGGATCCTAAAACCACTCTCGGGCCTCAGTGTTTCCTTTTTGAGCTTCATCCCTGTCCTCCCCACCCTTTGTCCATGACTAGAATTCAGATTTAGCATATGGACTATTCCCATAACCATATCTCTTATGATGCAAGTCACTATACCTAACTACAGGGGCTCTCAACCACACACCATACTATTGTTGTCCACCACCATTTAAGACATTAGAACAAGCTTTCTTGGAGTGTTTGATTACTCTACACTTGAAATAAAAAGTAGGTAATCTCTCATACTTAAAATGCACCTAAAAACTTTTGCCTTCTACAATTATGAACATACCTCTTAAGAGAGCATTTGTGATGTCAACTTCCACCCTTATTCTCAGAATTTTCCCCAACCAATCCCCCTATCATTTGCATGGACTTTGATCACCCTTTCTACACTGCTCCAATCTGATATCCCACTTCTTGTGTCATAAAAACAAATGGCATATTATAAACTTGAATCTAGAACTCCTCCCTATTGAAGCCACCTCTTTTGTCAACATACTATTGTAAAAGATTTGAAGGCACAAAAGTCATCAATCAAATAACCATAACCTGCCATTGATAACTCTAAACATGTCATTCTTCTTGTTGAATTCTATGAGAAACTTATTGATTCCAACTTCAAAGAATTGGGTTCAACTCTCACACCTCCAAAACTTTGTCATTGTACCATTGAAAGCTTCTTTATTAGTAGACTTATCAGCCACAATCATGGCCAACATACAAAACTGACCATGTTGCACTGCTCTTACCATTGAAGTGGATGGTAGAACCATCGCTTTGTTTTCTTACTCGGTGAGACATAACCATTTCCACTACCTTGCTAGCTCTTCTTTCTTGACCACCTCTTGAAACCAACCACTTTAGTTTAAGATACTCACTCTATTTTAGAAAGAAACCTCACCTAACAAGGAGAGGCCAATATATTTTCTTGAGTTCAACCTAGCATTATTCAAGAGTAAAATAAGATTATATGTTTTCTATTATATAAACTTTTACAAACATTTTAAAATAAATGAGAATTGGGAGGGAAACATGTGGAATAAGGGTTAAAGAAAATACCATACTTTTAAAATATTATCAATGTGATGATTGCAAGTATCTAGCCCATCAAATTAGGTGAGATTTTGATTGAAATATAAAGTGGTTATTTAGATAGTGAAATGAGATGAAATTGTTTTAAATAAAAGATGAATAAATTATTATTTCTTAATATTATTATTATGAAATTTGAAAAAAGTTAAATTATAATTTATTATATTTTGTATGAAAAATTATAAAAATTATAGTGATAAGATGGAATCATATAAGGTAAAAAGTATTTCTCAATCCAAACAATTTTAAAAGATCATCGAGAAAATCTACTTATTGTACTGACAATATAATTTTTTTTATAAAACATTTTAATGTATTTTTTCTTAAAAAAATTAAAAGATAAACAAACACAAGACTAAATATTTAACAAATAGAAATCCTAAAAAAATCTATTCAATAGAAATATCGGTATTTTCTTGAATTGAGGTCAAACCTAATAAATTTGAGAAAAAAAAAATTAAAGTTGAAAGCGAAATAATTGTAGGTTAAAATAGTCAAAAGGTAAATAGTGGAGGGATATTTCTGTCATGCAACCGAAAAAAGCAGCTAAATCGCCCTTAAATCTCGGGACCGTTGTGGGGTACTTTTGGGCTTTGGCAATTGAGAGTCGAGACAACTGGCATTTCATTGCATGCGCTTCTTCGGTAAAATTAAAGTCACGCAACGTTAAACAATTATCGATCACAGCACCATTATCCACCGTTCACGGAAAAAAAATGCTCTGGGACATCTACTAGGATTAGGAGTAGCCGTGTCGAGGGGTCTACAGAACAGCCACAACTGACAACCTGACAAATGCAAATAACGACCCGCCCGTAATTATAGTGCATCTGACCTGAAAACACATTTTTGTTAATATTGTTGATATAATTCGCTTATTATTGGAGCTTAATGGGTAGTTTTTTTTTTTTATATTAATTAACGATGTTGTAGATGGAAAGGGCCAAGGGGGGATAATTTCAAGCCTTTTTCCCCGTCCCCCATTGGCAAAATTCTGAGGTAAAATCAACCAATCGATGGAATTTTGTTATGGTGTCTAATCTTGATTTCTTTCTCTAAAGCAGCCTTTTAAACTGCTTCTGTATGATATCTTCGGCTTTAATAGTGGCCCAGATTGCAGTCTCAGGTCTTTGGTTGTTCACAGAAGTTGAATTTCTGTATCTTGAATTCGTGGGTATTTTGAGATTTTATGGTTTCAATTTGGTGGGAAATAGTTTTGTTTTCCCTTTTGTTGGGTTCCGTTTCTTTAGAGTTCCTAAAAATTAAAATCTGCTAATTAAATCTGGGTCCCCATAAATGTGTTGTTCCTGATTCGTCTAAAAATTTGCAACACATATTCACTGTCGGAAAAACCATGGATACTGCTAAATTCAACTCGGGTCTTCGGATTTTCCACTAGTCAGTTCTTGGAAACACCATAAGTGCACAATTCTTGGATAGTCTTGTGAATTTTAAGTTGTTTTGATCGGTTTGGGTCTGTAAGATTATGCCAAATTTGCCAATCTGAATTTCGATATTGACTTTCAGGGCCGGAGTGTTGAGTTTCCATAGAAAATGGGGGTTATGTCGAGGCGGGTTGTGCCCGCCTGTGGCAACCTCTGTTTTTTCTGTCCTTCGTTGCGGGCAAGGTCAAGACAGCCGGTGAAACGGTACAAGAAGTTGCTTGCTGATATATTGAAGGTAACTTTTCTGCTTCACGCAACACCATTATCCTTCAAATTAATATCCTTCAGAGGCTCATTTATTGATATTTTTGTTTGTTTGGAAGAGGGGTTGACCTGGCAAATCTATGATTGCAATTGGTCTTGGTGCTACTAAAATCGAGTATGCGCCATCTAGCACTAGTTGGATCTGAAGTTACTTTTCCCTTTACAATTATGCCAGCGGTGTGTGTTGCCTAATCATGAAAGTGTAGACATTGCAAGGTTCATCACTGTTAATGATACATTCTTATATTATTACTTATATTAATAAGTAGATATTATTAAAGAAATGCATCAGACAGAGACCACTTAGACAGGAAACATACAAGATGAGAATATGTCTAATTAGAAATAGAAATGTTCTTAGACTTACTATTAATAGAGAATTCCTTTTTATTAGTAAGGGGATGCTTTGAGAATGAGAATGAGATGAGAACTTTTTTTTTTTTTTTTTTAGGAGATGAGATGAGAATTGTGTAAATAATAGTTAAATAGTTTGTGAATAGTAGTGAGAAAGTTTGAGTGAAGTATTTATTGGGTTTTGTAAAAAGAAAGAGAAAAAGTTGAATAAAAAATATTATAAAGTTAAAATATTGTTAAAATATTATTTTTTAATATTATTTTTGTTTTTGGAAAGGTTGAATTATTTTTTATTTTTTGAAAAGTTGTAATGATTAGCTTGAAAGTGTTTGTATTTGAATGATTTTGAAAATATAAGAGATGGGATGGGATAAAAACTTTTTCTAAACATTTCCCCTAAATCTCGTAAAGAGTTAGTTGGGGAAGTAAGCAAAGGTCTGATACTCCCTATTAAGTGCTTATAGGTGGTGAATGAAATTGCACATTATTAGCGGGATAAGTTTTCGAAGTGTTTCCAATTGTACCATTGGCTCATCTTAGAAGATAGGCCCAAATGGTCTTAAAGCCAATTGTAACCAAAATTATAGGATTTGGGTCGTGCCATCTATGATGTAATAGTCTGGATAACGACATTGGAAACTTGAGAGGGGGGGGGGGGGGGTTAGATTGTGCATATTGAATGAGTGTTAGTGGTGAATTGGATCCCACATTACTACATTACTTTGGAGAAAGAAGTTCTTGTTCTTTATAATAATTCCAACTGATTCCAATTATACAATTACCTAGTCTTTTTAGAATAAGGTCCAAATGTGTCTTAGTTCTTCATGTTTCTGATATGCTTTTTGTTTCCAATTTGTATGTGGCAGGACGCTGAACCAAGTGATAGAAAAATTGGGAAACTTTGTGAATATGCTTCGAAGAACCCATTACGAGTCCCCAAGGTAAGACTCTTTATTCTTCTTTTCAGTTGTGTATTTTTATTTTACAATATTCTCTTTCATATTTATTAGATATTTCTTGAAGTCAACACATGCTCTTTATTGGCTGTCATACTCATTTTCATAAACCATCTGTTTTTATAAATATTTGTTTAGGTTTGCTACATGCTGGTGCTATCATTAGTTACACTTTCATTTTGTTTTCCAATAACTGAATTAGTTGTAAATCAATAATTAATGCTCTTTCTTCTCATTGGTTTTCCTGCTTATTTAAGATGAGCTGTGTTATTATGCCAAAAATTTCACATTTTCCCAGAAATTTTTGGCATTATTGATCGGCTCAAATGGGAATAAGCTATACTCATGTCTTTTAGTGTTTTGTCTCAACAGATTGAGGTTTTCAGCATTTGAAGTTTCCATAATCATGTCAAGGTGTCAGTGCCCATCACAAAAAAAAAAAAAAAAAAGAATTTCTATAAGCTATACTCATGTCTTTTAGTGTTTTGTCTCAACAGATCACTAATCAACTAGAGCAGAGATGTTACAAGGATTTGCGGAGTGAGAACTTTGGAACTCTGAAAGTTGTGTTGTGCATTTACAGAAAATTGCTGTTGTCATGTAAAGAGAATATGTAAGTTTGATGGATTCTAGTCTTAGTTTGATGGGCTTAATTTCCATGATTTTCTTGTTTTGTTTTCTCTTTCTAGATAGGATCTCTCTTTTATAATTTTTGTGTACTTTGATTGTGCCTTTTGTACTTTTTAATTGATCTTTTATTACTTATTATAAAAAAAGTTTATTTGAGATATAAACAAATTGTATCATTTTCATTCAATTTTTTCAACCATTGAGGGTAGGCAGACAAGAGTTTAGAAATGTATTTTTTGTATTAGTGTAAATAAGAATTTTATCACTGAGGACTAGGCATAGCCTAAGTACATGGGACATTACAAGAGCCACCTAAGCATGAGTGACTAGAGATACAAGGAAATCATGGATATTCACACCATTGAAATCTAATACAACCGACCATTGAAATACAGTGTTAAAAAGAAAACTCTTAAGTTCATCCATTAACTGCTCGCGATCTTCGAAGCATCTATTGTCCTCTCCCTCCAAAGACGCCACCATAGGCAAATGTGGACTATTTTCCATATGGCTAAGATTTGTGAGTCACCACGCAAGCCCCTCCAACTTGCTAGAAAATCAACTACTTATCTTGGCATCACCCAAGCTACCCCCATCCTAGCAAAGAACTCATTCCATAAGGTCATGGCCACCTCACAGTGGAGGGGTAAATGATCCACAGTCTCCCCATTTTTTTGCACATGCAACATCACTCTACTATGATGATCCGGCATCTTTGTAGGTTGTCAAATGTGAGGATCTTCCCCAAGCAAGTTGTCCATACAAAAAAATCTGTTTTCAAAGGTGCCTTAGTCTATGATACTCTTCCTTGGGAATGAAAGTTTGGAAACGTGAAATATTGATGAAGAAAGTTATGCATTAGATAGACCACTATATTTAGCTGACTATTGGGTGTTGACCCTGAAAGAGTTTTCTGCCTGGGACCAATCCCTCCCTATGGTCCCAGTTGGCTTTTACATGAGAAGCGACTCAATCAAATAGTATATAACTTCTTATGTTTCGATTATTTCACTGATTGCCGAAGTGATGTTGCAAAATTGTCTTAAAAAACTCTTGATAGAGAACCTTGTAATTTTCTAGTGATTAGTATTGCTAGTGTTCGTACTTGCAAGTGAGAAAAGAAGCTTCAATGGCTCATAGTCATGGAGAGGGATGGTGATTTACTCCAGTGGAATGTGAGCTTTAGGCGGCCCAAGATTGGGAAGTCAGCAACTTTGAAGATTTCTTCTAGCTTCTATTCTCCATGAGACCGAGCACACAAGGAGCTGACACTTTGTGGTGGATACCTACAAGGAAAGGTACTTTTCAGATCATTCTTTCTTTAAGGCCCTCACACAATCGGTTGAATAATGACTTTCCATGGAGAAGAATTTGGAGAAACAAGGCCCCTCTTAAGGCGGCATTTTTTGCATGGACAGTATCTCTGGAGAAGATTTTGACAATGAATAACTTACAGAAATGCAAGGTGATAGTGGTGGAATGGTGCTGTATCAATAAACAAAGTGGGGAGGTTGTGGATCATCTTCTACTCTATTGCAAGATTGCTAGAGCATTATGGGTCAGTATATTTAGAAAGGAAGAGTTAGAAGCTCAAGTGGTCAGTATATGGGCTTAGGGGTATGCTCCCCCTAGATCTAAGGTTCAAATCTCCTTATGTGAAACAATGTTTAAGATCCATTGGACTAGAAATTTTCTTCTTGAATTAACCAAAGTGCACTTGCGGGAAATTCCTTACCGAGGGCTTGTGTACTCTAGGGATTAGTCGGGACGCTGTTCGGAACACCCAGTGCCAATAAAAAAAATATTCATAAGGGTAGAGCTAGTATAGGTTATGCCTGCTACAGTGGTCGAGCTTCTAGCATGTTGATAGAACCTTGGCGACATTCCATAGATTTCACCTGTGTGGAAAATTATTCCTATTTGTATTCTATGGTGCATTTGGATGAAATGAAATGACCGGACATTCGAAGATAAGGAGTGTTCATTGGAGGAGATTAAATTACTATTTGTTAAAAAATTATTTTTCTTTGGGCCAAAGCTGTAGATTTCAATGGCCTCGATTTTCACGATTTTCTTGTTTCTATATCTTCCTCCTAAATAGGTGTGAACACTTGTATACCTCTTTTGTACTTGTGCTATGCTTATTCCTATTAATATAATTTAATAATTTACTTATGGAAAAAAAAAAAGGAATTCTTGTACCAAAGAGACTTCAGTGAAGTGAGTCCTCAATGGACTCAACATATGAACATCCCATTTTTGCTATCTTTTTTCTTTTGGTTTTTTTTTTTCTGTTTTTGGGTGGGTGGGTGGGGGGGTTGCAAGTGTGTTTCATTTCTAAGTAAGGAATTCAATAATGATATACAAAGAGTACATTTGCTAAAATTTTTGCAGTCCATATATGTCTACTATTGTTGCTTTATCATTGCTTATAGATTTCTTTTTCTACAAAATGGGAGACGGTTGTAGGGCAATTTGGGGGAGGAATTCAAGTTTCATTTAGTCAAATGAGAGATAGTGTGTCGTCCCATTTCTAATGGAGGTTTGGGTATTAGAAATGTACAGATGTTCAACAAGGCATTACTTGGTAAATGGTGGTGAAGATATCACCAGGAAGAAGCATTGTGGAAAACGGTAATTAAGTGCAAATATGGAGATTTTTTTTTTTTTTGGGGGGGGGGGGGGGGGATGGAGTATTTAAGAAGTTAGAGGTGCGTATGGAGTAGGCATATGGAAACATATAAGAAGAGGATTGGGTGTGTTCCTACGTCACACTCGCTTCCAGTTGGGGACGGGCTCTAGGATCAAATTCTGGAAAGACATTTGGTGTGGTGAAAACACCCTTTAGGACTTATTTTCCACTCTTTTTCAAATTGCTTGTGCAAAAGATGACTCAATGGAAGTTGTTCTTTGGACATCGGGTGGGCAAATCCACTAGAACATCATATTTAGTAGGGCATCACAAGGTTTGGAGATGAGCAGCTTTTCTGATTTTTATGGCCTTCTATACTTTGTAAGATCGAACTTGCTACAAGAAGATGGGTTGTGGTGGCTACTAGATGGGAGAGGTATTTTTTCCGTTTGATCCTATTATAAAGCCCTCGTTCAAGAGCCAAACATTCGCTTCCCTTAGAGAAGGCTTTGGAGACACAAGGCGCCTCATAAAGTGACTTTCTTCATGTGGACAGCATCCTTGTGCAAAATTCTCATGACCGACAACCTCAAGAAACAAAGACTTATCATTGTAGACTAGTGTTGTATGTGCAGGAGAGGGGGTGAGTCGGTAGACCACCTTCTATTACATTGTGAGATAGCCAAGGCTTTGTGGAATGAGGTATTTGGTAGGTTAGAGATGGCTTGGATTATGTCGAAGACGATGGTGGATGCATTGGCTAGCTGGACATCAATAGGAGGCACACATCAGATTAAAGCAGTGTAGAAGATGATTCCTATCTATATTATGTGGTGTCTGTGGCAAGAGCACAATGCGCAGATTTTTGAAGACAATGAGAGATTGACAATAGAACTTATAACGTTATTTTTTAACATCCTATGTACTTGGTCCATTGCTATTAACTTTAATGGTATGGACCTTCATGATTTTCTTGTCTCTATGGGGTCCTCTTAGCAAGAGCATGTGGTTTTGTATGTATATTGGGCTAGGCCAATTGTATACTGGGCGAGACCAATTGAATAATAAAGTTTTGTTTTATTGATAAGGGAAAAAAAAAAGATTTCTTTTTCTGTAAGAATCTGCTAGAGAAGCATGGTTATGTATAAGTTTAGAGACAGCTCAGGCCACTTTGTGGTAACTAATTGTAGAAACCCCCCATTTCTAACAGAACTTTTAGGAAGTGTTATTGGAGAGGCTCTTTCCTGGACTAAATGGTTGTTGTTATTCTGATTTAGAAATATCATGACTTCTTTAGTGGGAAGGGAAAGCGATGGAGACAAGGACCTATAAGATTGAGGGAAAGAGAGAGTTGGTGATACTGTCAATGGACAGCTTTACTGTCCATAATCTTTCTTCTATTCTATTCTTATTTCCTTATTTCATCTTTTCTTAATTTACGTAGGCTTGTACAGTTAGCATATTTCACAGAGTATAGTTTCCATATAGGCCTAGAATCATTTGGGATATATTCTATACTTTCTTTTATTCTATTCTTCTTTCCATCTTGTAAAGTATATATATAATATACTGATCACTCAAGGCCAACTTACTTTGGCCATTATTCACAAAAACCTTGTTTATTGACAGATATGTCTCAGCAAATGTTGCATTATCCTTACTACTTTCAGTGAGGAAATGTAGACAGAAGTCTTATAGCAAGAAAGTTCCCTTGTTGAATATTTTGTTTGCTTGATTGCTCCTGCATAGTTGTTGATTGATTCTTTCTTCACTTTCCACTTGAAAATGAAGTATTATTTGTGCTGATATTGAGCAGAGGCTTTCAATATGTGCAGGCCACTATTTGCTAGCAGTTTATTAGGGATTGTTCGTACTCTTTTAGAACAAACTCGACAGGAGGAAATGCAGATTTCAGGTTGCAATACTCTAGTTGACTTTATAAATAGCCAGGTATGTAATGGATTGAAGGATGAAGTTTTGATCTGAATCATTTTGACATAGCTATAAATCTATTAATAACGTGGCTTCTGCACTTGGTTTGAGTGCATATGGGGAACTCGTTCAATGGGCCCCTGACAGAATTTACCACCCTGTTAGTGAAAATTGTAAATTTTAATGCAGAGACTTTTTAATGTTGTTGACATTGACAAGATAATAAATGGGAGTGGTTAATGAATGTCTAAAGATTGGATATTTGATTTGGAATCTACTGATGCTACAGTGGGATCTGTTGGGTCCTCCCCATATTGCATTAGTGCATAGATTTGCCATGTTAATTTTTTCTATAAGTTAGGCCATAGATCGCATATGAAATTATCTACTTTGTCATTAGTTTGTTGATCCTGACATTTGGAAATAAAAGTAGATGGATAGTACATACACATTCAACTTAGAGGGGCTCATTCCCAAACTTTGTCAATTGGCTCAAGAAGTTGGAGACAGTGAAAGAGCTCGACGTTTACGTTCGGCAGGACTGCAAGCTTTGGCTCATATGGTACAATTCCTTTTCCCAATCAAATGTCACTTCTAAAAAAAATTGATCAAGCTTCTGTATAGGCATATGCTCATACCTCTAAAGGCTACTCTTTTTCTTTTCTTGCTCTTGACCTTTTCTTACTTGAGATATTCCTGTGTAGTGTGTACATTTGAACTTATTCAATTCATTACGTGCTCTTTTTTTTCCTAAATGAGTCTTACGTGGAAAAGAAGTTAACATCGTATAGCTATGCTATCAACTTGTCTGTACTATAACACTCATGTTGGCAAATTTAAACACTGGAATGGTGATCTAGTTAATTCTTGCATGAGATATATATGGTACACCACATTGTAGCATCAATTAATCCTATTGTGTCGAGTTATGGGATCAATTTGATTAGATTCTATTAGCCTTATATTACACCAGACTGAAAGCTGTATCAATTCAATCTTCTTGTCATACTGTATTACAGGATTGACCTCACTGTGTACATGACACTTAGATGTGCAACTTGTATATGGTTTGTCTCTGCCTTGGGCCAAACAATTATTTTTTTCTCTTTTAGAAGTAATCTCCCATGCATTTCCTTATTCACTGTTTTGCATTATCTAGTTTGATAGCTTTCGTTTTCTTTTGTTCTGTCTTCCTCATCGTCATTTTGGGGTCTATTCGATGCTAAAAGGGGGGAAGAAGTTGATGGGTGGGTGGACATTAATGCTAAAAAGGGGGAAGAAGTTGATGTTGCGGCTTAATTACTTTTGCCCATTATGGAAAAAGGGGACAGGTTAAAGTTGAAAATGGACAGAAAAACTGTTGAGGGGAATCAGGACGTGGATGGTAGCAGTAGAAATAGTATATGTTTCTCCATCTAATTCAAATTGAAGTAATAACTCTTTTTTTATAGGTTAAGTGAAAATAATTCTATTGAGAGGAAAGTAGTTAATGGCTCAATATATACTGGTCAACAAGTGATTGGAAGCCTTATTGTGCAATTCTTTATCGCCTATTTTCTAAATAGCTTGATTATTCTTTCCGAATCCATTGGGGAGGAAGAGGTCATGTAGCTTGTGAGGCCTTTCAATGAGATGGAGGGTAGTGAAAGCTTTGAATGGTGACAATGTTCTTAGCGTGTAATTTCTCATGCCCCTTTTTAAAGTATGTTTGGATGTGATCAGAAACAATATCGTGTGAGTATTTCATGATTGTCAATTTAGGGTTGGGAGTAGGTCACCTGAACTTGCCTTGACCCCTCCAATCCACCAACCCAACAGCCCGGGTGGTTGGATTATTAAGTTTTTCTCTCGTTAAGCGAGCAGGTGGGTACCCCACCCGTCTGTTTGCCTAATACCCCATACACATATAAATAGAAGAAAAAAAACCCTAATTTATATCTTCACCAGCCACTCTCTTCCCCTCTTCTTTTTTGTTCTCTCTCCTCATCTCTTCTTCACTATTCATCTCTTCTTTGCTTCTTCTCTTGTGGGTCTCATGGCTGAGGGCCTGTCAAGGTCTAGAGACCAACGACCATGGTCGTGGGTCTCACGAGGTCCAGTGATTGTTTCATCCTCTCTATTTCTTTCAATTTGGGTGTAATTGTTTGGTTTGGATTTGAATGTTGGGGTTTGTGGTCTAAAATCTCGATTTTGGTTTGGAATGTAGTGTGGAGATGGTTTGACGGATTGATTGGCAAAGGGAGCAGATGGAGGGTTGGGTAATCCACCAGCCTGTTCAACGGGTATGACTGAGTTAAGTTAAGGGCGGGAATAGGGGCAGGGGGGAAGTTTTTCGTCCCGCCCAGGTGGGGGTGGATCTACAAAATCCTATAATTTTAGTGAACAGGGGTCTACAAAATCATCTCTAAGGTTCTTTTGCTAATAGATTGGGTTGGGTGGTTAAAAGGGTCATTTTAAAGCCACATAATACCTTTGTTATAGGTGGCCAAATTTTAGGCTTTATTCTTGTTGCTAATGAATACTTGGGTAGTAGGCTGAAATCTGTAGTGCATTGGGTATTATGCAAACTGAGCATTGATGCACGTGTGATCATGTAACTAGGAATTCCTTTGGTGCGCTTGTCAAAGTTAATGAATGGCCCATACAGCTTCTTTAGCAGCTTGTAGATTGTGACAAGGAGATCCATTGTCTCATATGCTTTTTGTCATGGTCAAGGAGGCACTTAGTAAGATTTTATCAGCTGCAGTTAATGGGGGGTTTTGTATTAGGATTTTCTTTGGGGGCTGGAAATGCTGGTGTTATTAATTTATTGCATCTCCTGTATGCAGACCATACCATGGTGTTCTATGAGGCTGACCCAAATCACCTTTGGTGTTTGCGCACTTTACTATGAGGTGGTAAAATGTGATCCTACAATACTTACGAACGAAAAGTTCTTTCCCGTTTAAAAAATTTCAAGGAACTTCAATTTCAACATTAGCTAGTCTTTTGGAGTATAGGTCCTAAGAGCATTAGCATTGGTCTCATCAAAATAAATCATCAAAAATTGATGAAAAGTACAAGTTTGATGAGAAGCCAACACCAAAATAATCCTACATTGGACTCATCAAAACTACTTTCGTCATATTTGATCAAAAATGAGGAAAAGAAAGTGGAGAGAATAAAATAAAAGTACTTTTGGTTTACCTTTTGAATATTAAATTATCAACTTACCAATGCTAATGCTCTAATGTGGCTCAGTCCTTCATTTAGTCATTACAATTTCTACGCTTTGAAGACATTTCCAGATTGAAAGATTAATTTGGCTACAAGGGAAGTTGCTCTTATGGGGCATGTTGACAATGTGGAGAGCTTTGACCACTTCCAAGTCAAAGACAATTTATGACGATTTTTTTTATCAGTGAGAAATTTTATTAATCCGCGTAAATAAGTAAAGCCTAAGTACACAGGTGGTATACAAGAAAGTGCCTCATTACAAACTACTCGCTACGAAAAGTAGCATAAAAGTTATTAAAGCTTGTTCCATTCAAAAAGAATAGAAGAAGCCCAAAGCAACAAAATGTGATAGAAAAAGGCTCTAAAGCTATCCGGAGAGCTTTCCCTATTTTCAAAACAATCACTATTTCTTTCATCCCAGGTGGGCCACATTAAACATAGAGGCATTATCTTCCAAATAGTTGTGATATGGCAGTGTCCCTAGATCCCTCTCCAACATGACAATAAGTCCAATATCCTCCTAGGCATAACCCATGAAATACCAAGCCTAGTGAAGATGTCATCCCATAAAGCCTTGACTACATCGCAGTGGAGAAGTAAGTGGTCTGCTAATTCCTTATTGTGCTTGCACATATAGCACCAATCTGTTAAATAGAGGCTGTGCTTTTTCAGCTTGTCCATAGTCAATATTTTCCTTTGGGATGCTAACCAGTCAAAAAAAGCAACTTTGAGGGGAGCATTGCTCCTCCAAATGCTCTTCCAAAGGGAAGGCATTAGAGGGGTGAACCATTAAATACCTTGTAAAACGAGTGGACTGAAAATTTCTTGTTCCCTATGTGTATTCATAGAAGTCTGTCCTCCCTTCCTGCTTGTACTTTTAGTGCATATAAAACATTATAGAAAACAGCAATGTCATCAACCTCCCAATCCTATACAGCTCAAGAAAAACTCACAGACCAAAGAATAGAATCACCAGAGATGCTCATATAATCAGCACAATTGTGTCCTTATTTGACACAACCCTATAAAGAGTGGGGGAAGAGCTTTTCAAG
Source organism: Platycarya longipes (assembly GCA_036559045.1). Classification (NCBI taxonomy): domain Eukaryota; kingdom Viridiplantae; phylum Streptophyta; class Magnoliopsida; order Fagales; family Juglandaceae; genus Platycarya; species Platycarya longipes. The sequence continues at coordinate 31,559,735 of CM071789.1, read as the reverse complement.
GCCACCTCACCACACCAAATATCATGCCAATATCTGATTAGCGTGCCCCTACCCATCTCAAATCTGAAATTGCCGAGTATGTCATCCCATTCATTCCAAATGAATTATCAAACACCTACCTCATAAGCCCCTCTTACCGCATTAGAGTACCAATTTCCCCAAATGCTTCCGTATTTAGTATTGATGATGCTTCTCCAAAGAGCGTCCATTTCCTGATTGGTACCGCCATAGCCACTTTCCAAAAGGTACCTTATTGAAAATTCTCAATTTCTTGATCCCCAGTCCTCCACAAGACAAAGGGCTGCAGACTTTATCCCATTTAATCAAATGAAATTTTTTCTCATCTTCTAGCCCTCCCCATGAGAAATCATGAAAAATATTCTCTAGTTTGTTTGCCACCCCTATAGGCAAAGGGAATAAAGATAAAAAAGTAAGTTGGAAGGTTAGAGAGTGTGCTCTTAATAAGCGTGATTCGGCTGCCTTTAGACAAATAGATTCTCTTCCAACCCGCCAGCTTGCGTTCGGTTTTCTCAACAATCTCATCGCCTTAGATTTATGATGAAGTTAGAGGGAATATTGAACATCGACAAGTTTGAGAAAGGAAATGTATTCTATTTTTAAGGTGATGGGATTTCAATTATTAAGAGCACTCTTTCGAACTTGCCTAAGTATTTGATATCCCTTTTCACCCTCTTCTAGCATGGCTGTTCATAGTGTGAAGCTACAAAGGGACATTCTTTTTTTTTTTTTTTGTGGGGCGGGTGTTTAGGGGAAGAACAAAAATATCAACTGGTGAGTTGAGCCAAGATGTGCTCGCTGCTATCAGAGGGCGGTTTGGGGGTTTGGGTGACACTTGTGTTTAACATTAAATGGGAAGTGTTTTGGTGGTTCCAACATGAGAGGAAGCATTGTGGAGAGTAGTAGTGGATTCTAAGTATGGATGTTTGTGGGGTGAGTGATGTTTTGATGGTTCCAAGGAATTCACTAGGTGGAACTTTGGAAGAATTTAAGGAAATGTTGGGGAAGTTTCTAATTATATCATATTTGGGACGGGAGATGGATCCAGAAGTAGATTTAAGCACAATTTGTGGTGTGGTGAGAGGGTCTTTAAGGAAACTTTCCCTGAGGTCTATAGTGTTGCGCTTTATAAGGAGGCTTCAATAGTGGACAATATGGAGACTTCAAGTGACTCTTCAGTTGAATACAAGCTTCATCAAAGCAGCTCAAGATTGGGAGATTGATGCTTTTTGTAAATTTTTTATATGTTGTATTCCAATAGAATTAGAAGAGAAGGTGAAGAGGACATCCTTTGGAACCTGTTTCAAATGGGATTTCGGCGTTCATTCTTTATATAGGATCTTTACTCATCAAGATATTAATCAGTTTCATTGAAGAATATTTGGGGAGCAAAGGTTCCCTTGAGAGCTGCTTTCTTTATTTGGACGGCATCTCTAGGGAAGATTCTCACCATGGAGAATATAAGGAAAAAGAACATAGTTGTAATCGATTGGTGCTGTATGTGTAAGGGGAGTGGGGAATTTGTTGATTATCTTCTACTTAACTGTGAGACTACAAGTGGAATGACAGCTTCTTCAGTTGTGTTGGAATGGCTTAATCCATGCCCAAAAGAGTCTTGGATCTACTTTTATTCTTGGAAAAGGTTGGGTGGCAGCTCACAAATAGTGGCAATATTGAAGATAGTTATTATTTGCCTCATCTGGTAATTTGGAAAGAAAGGAATGTAGAATCTCTGAGGATGGCGAAAAGATTTTATAGGAGCTCAAAACATTTTTTCAATCCATGCCCTAATTGCTTGGATTGTTTTTATGGACTTTAATGGGTTAAATTTACATGATTTTATTATCTCTTTTGCTCATTTTAGATAGATGCCTATCTTGATATTTCACTATGTACTTGGAGTATGCCATTTGCACTTTTCATTAAAAGAAATATTACTTAATAAAAAAATAGTTCTAATATGAACCACTTTAAGTTCAATCTAACACAGTCTCTAGCTTCTTGAAAGCATGGATTTTTAACTGATATGGGAATTATATTCTTATTTTCTTCTGCACAAGTGATCTTAGGAAACAACAGCAAATGATGTGCATCTAAATCTTTGAAACCATACCGTAAAGAATAATGATGAAAACTACAACACTATTACCCCATTATTCTACTCTGCTGGCATGATAGTACTTAGTAATCCTTGGATGCTAATTTTTGTTTTTACAAGAATTGATCCCAAGCGTCAATAAGTATAATCACGTCATTAGAGTAGGATAACAATGAGATAGTAATGTATTTTATATCATTTTCCTATTGAAAATTATTGGTATTGTGAGATTTATTGGGCAATGAACTAGCGCCACTATATACAGCTTCTCTTTAGAATGGTGAATAGAGGACCATATAAATGTCACTTATCTTTCTATAGAAGTATTAGCGGAGCTTTTCTGAAGCAGGGTAGGAGTGGCGACTAGATTCATCCCTCTCAATGATGCCTTCTTGGAGTTGATTTTTTTTTTTTTTTTTACTATTTTATTATTTTTCCTTCGAAATTTATGTTTTGTCCAAATTTATGTTTCTTTTCTTTTATAATTGCTTCCCCTTGGAGGTTTAATTTATTACTTTGTTCCATATATGCTGTTTTTGCACAAGATTGATATCTAGTATCTTAGATTTTTCATATTTCCTCTTCTTTCACAACGCCCTTGATCAAGGCCATTTGTCTAATAGATCTTGATGTATGCTTTTCCCACTCTTTGACTTGCTTTGTTGTTTTTTCTCCACTATGTTGTGCTAGGTATCATTCATGGGTGAGCACTCCCATATCTCAATGGACTTTGATAATGTGAGTATTTTTGCCTCTTGTCAGTTTTATTGTTAATTTTTTCACATAACACACCTTAAGATCAAAATCAGTGAGAGTTAGTTGTGTAAATCTTTGGTAAAAGTTTTAAGTTTTATTTCGATTTAAAGTGACAAGTGTGTGGCATTTGGCTTATGGACATTCTACATAAATATGAAATCATTTTTACTATTTGATTTGGTTCTGAAATAGATCATATCAGTGACCTTGGAGAACTACATGGATCTTCAAAATAATACCAATACAAAGGAAGACGGACAATATTCTCAATCTGAGGACCAGTGGGTTCAAGGAGTACTTAAAGACGAGGAACATGGCTCATCTTTCCCTGACATCAGTAAGAAGGTTCCTTCATTGCCGAACCTGATGGCTAACCCTCATTTAGACCCTACAATGTAAAGCTTTTGATTTTTGGTCTTCAAAAACCACCTTTGGTCCATATCATTCAGTTGAGGAATAATTATTACTCGTCTAACATCCTTGCATTCCATTTGCATTTTACAGGGATACTTCCAAAAATCCTGCGTACTGGTCAAGGGCTTGCCTGTACAATATGGCCAGATTGGCGAAGGAAGCCACAACAGTGCGGCGTGTGCTCGAACCCCTTTTTCATGGTTTTGATGTTGATAACCATTGGTCCCCAGAAAAAGGAGTTGCCTGTTCTGTTTTGATGTATTTCCAGTCACTTTTGGAGGAATCAGGTTACACATAAATCTTTAATACTCTATCACTCCTTCATATAATTAGTTTTCTAACAAACATTTGTGCACAACTAATATTAGCTCATATTTATTGTAAAAAAACAGGAGATAACTCCCATCTCTTATTATCTATCCTGATCAAGCACTTGGATCACAAAGATATTGTCAAACAACCTCTCATACAGATAAACATTGTCAATGTCACCATTCAACTGGCAAAAAAAGCAAAGCAACAGGCCTCGGTTGCAATCATTGGTGCAATATCTGACCTGATCAAACATTTACGGAAGTGCCTTCAAAATTCTGCTGAAGTGTCGAGCCATAGCGATGGTTCAGATCAATTGTACACCGATCTTCATTTGGCTATAGAAAAATGCATTTCACAGCTGTCAATTAAGGTTTGGAATTGTTTTGCAGTTACATTTTAAACAAATGTGAATATTTTGTGGAGTAATGATGCACATACATCATTTTACTATGTTTTTAAATAGAGGACATTTATGTAAAATTCAAAATTAAAAAAACTTTGGTATTTTTGATGAAGTGGCTGTCACATTTCTAGGTTGGAGAATTGTTATATTAATACTGTTATTCTATGTAGCATCTGCAATATATGAGGTTCTTGGGAAGTTTGTCTATACTTGTACCAGGTTCTTTTTAATTCACTTTTTATTCAATTTTAATGGCTGTATAGCAATAAACATTGTTGGACTTATGGTTGTAAACTTCTAAATTTGATTAGTTTATGGTGATTATGCAACACTAAGGAAGCAGCTCTTCACGCTTATTCCCCTTTAACCAAATGACCAACATCCCGTTATGATCATCCCTACATACATATCCGGCTCTCATGTTTTAATATTCATTTATACTCTGTTTAAACTTATTTTTTTTGTAATCTAGGTCATCAATAGTCTCGATTAACCTGCTTAACAGGAAATCCTTTTTTTTTAATCATTAGTTCTTGCTTCTGTGTCACTGATTTGATTCAGTGTGAGAATCTTGATGCATTGCAGTTACATTTGTGATTAACAGGTCGGAGACGTGGGACCCATTCTTGATATGATGGCTGTGGTGCTTGAGAATATATCAACAGCTGCTGTTGTTGCTAGAGCAACGGTCTCTGCTGTACTTCAGACTGCAAAGATTATCTCTTCCATCCCTAATGTATCATATCACAAGAAGGCATGCGCGTTTGTCTTGGATTGTACCATGTTAGCATATTTTGAGATCTTGTATAATCATCCAAGTTTCTGAATCGATACTTATGACCGTTTCAGGCTTTTCCTGAAGCTCTGTTTCACCAGCTGCTCCTAGCAATGTCCCACCCAGACCCTGAAACACGAGTTGGGGCACACAATGTTTTCTCGATGGTTCTTATGCCTTCACTTCTTTGTCCTTGGCCTGACCAGAATGTTAAACCTTCACAAGCAGTTTCTAGGTTCCCCTCTGTTGGAAGATTGGAGAAGGAATGGAGTGTAAGTTTTTCCGTTCAGGATGAAGATACAGACACCAATGAACCTAAGAATGTTGATGTGGGGGAGGAAGTGAGTCAAGTATCAGATGTCGGTTTGAAACAATCTATAATTGATCCATCACATGATCATTCCTACAGCTTCAAGCGTGCTTTTACTGATGGAAAAACAGTATGAAACTACCACCCTTATCTTCTGAAACTACAACTCTTAATTTAGCACTTTGGTGTCTTATTTCTTCACTATTATTGAAATATCTCATCTTATCTATCTGTGCATGCTCAGGAGCTAATCTGCCTTCGGTTGAGCAGTCACCAAGTCAGTCTTTTGCTTTCATCGATATGGGTTCAGGCATCATCTGCAGAGAATACCCCTGCAAATTTTGTGGCAATGGGTCACGCATTTAACATTGCTTTGCTTTTTGTGCGATCTAAGGTATGGATTGTTCATTTTTTTCTTTCCTTTTTTTGGATCTTGACTCCTTACTGTAAGAAGAAATAAAATGACTTAAGACTATAATCTGCATGATGAGACCAAAAAAACTGGTGAACTGGGATTCAATGTTCAGCTGGCAAAGAGCAGTGCTCTGACAGGTAGATAGGTTCTTGGCTTGGATTATGGAGAAAAGTGTCCTGAAGAGTAGTTTCCATAGAAATCAAAAATGTCAATTTTATTTTATCATTTAATACTAATTAAGATTACATGTTATATATCAACAATAAATTTCAAAGTTTTGTATTCAACAGCTTTCTCTCAATTTGTGTGATGATTTATTTGCTTTAACAGACCTCCAGTCATGCTGCTCTAGTAAGATGTTTCCAGCTGGCATTCTCCCTTAGAAGCATCGCTCTGGATCAAGAAGGTAAGGTGGGGTGTACAACTGAAAATATTTTTCAGTCTATCCATTTTAACAGCAATAGTCAAATATGTATTGACTAGTGAGTGGGCAGAAATGTGGTTTAACAAAGGTAGACCACGCACAAAAAGCAGGCTTGTTATGAAACTCTAATATGCTTGAATGATGTTATAACTTTCGAGCTTGACTCTCTCTCTCTCTCTCTTTCTCTCTCTCCAAGAGGAAGAAAGAATCTTAAAAGTGCATCTCTGATATTATGAAAGATATAAATAGCTCTAGACATATGTGTGTTGCCTTCTTTATAAGCATTGATTTGCCTCAAAGGTTTCTCACTCTTGTGAACATTCAGCATACTTGGTTTTGAGACCTTTTTTGCAATCTTTCATTAAGTCATTGCTCTAAGGAAGATCAAGACAAAACAATCAATGTTTAAATTGCTTTGCGTTTAGAAGTTCAGCTTTTTGTTTAAGCAAATCAAGTATTTCGTTGGTGAAATTTTCTAATATGTTTCGTGCACACTTGTGAAGGAGGTTTACGACCATCTCGCAGAAGGAGTCTCTTTACCTTGGCATCATCAATGCTTATACTTTTGGCCCGGGCAGGCAATCTTCCAGAGCTAATTCCCATTGTTAAAGAATCTTTGGAAGACAAAACAGTTAATACCTGCACCTACCCTTCATTCTAAGAAGGAAATCCTTTCAAGCTGCATTTAATACTCCTATATCATTTTATTGAGTTTATGCATTTGACAGGTGGATCCTTACATGGAGTTGGTTGACAATATCCGACTACAGGCTGTCTCTATACAGTCTGATAAGGGGAAGATATTATATGGATCACAGGAAGATGAAGTTTCTGCATCTAGATCTCTTGCAGCTATCGAATTAGATGATCAACAGTTGAAAGAAACCGTTATGGCACACTTCATGTCTAAATCTTCGAAATTGCCAGAGGTGATACCAGTTCTGTCTATTGCATTCTCTTAAGAATTTTTTTTTCACGGTTGGAGGCTTTTTTTTTTTCTGCTCATATCAAATTTGTAACTGTTATCACATTCTAAGCCTCTGATTTGTTTTGCATGGTCATAAGTTTATTTCAGGGTCAAGAAATTGTTAATATTGCAATTTAAGGATCATTATATAGCAAGTGTTGTTTACTTCCAGTAGTTGTAGAGAAAAAAACATATCAAAAAGTGACAAGCATGGGAAGCTCACCTTGAAGAAATAGGCTTGTCAATAAACAAATAGATTATATTAAGAACAAATATATGACACACAAGATTACACTATAATATTTTTTTTTTTTTTTTTTGTCATCACTGAAAATTTACCTTCATCGTGAATATGAGTGCGCACACACTGTATATACACATCAATGACAAAAAGATAAATGCACAAAGGATGAAGATCTTAGGAACTGTGCCCCCAGTTTCTGAATTCATTTTGTTTCTTCTGTGACATCACTTTGAATGAAGACATGCCATGTAGCCTGAATTTCTAAGTTGGAATGCGCATAGTCCAAACCAAGGTCTGGGTGATTAGTTTACTGGTTACCATGTCACGCCTCTTATATGGATTTCATAGTCTCTAGCAAGCCTGTGTTTGGGCTGCTACTTGGTTACACTTATGGTGGTGAATCCTTTTGGAGTTTCTGAAAAAAAAAAAAGAAACGGATTGCTAGATTACATGGTCTACAGTTGAACTCCCAAGTATAAATGTTGAGATTTTGGTCTAAGTTCCACCAAATGTGTAATTGTCTTCTAATTTTCTGAGCTGTGCGTAGTTTCTGTGGGTATATATTTCTGGAATTTATCGGTTTCGACCATCTTTTTTCTCCTCAGGATGAGCTGTTGAGCATAAAGAATGAACTCTCACATGGATTTTCCCCCGATGATGCGTATCCCTTAGGGCCCTTATTGTTTATGGAGACCCCACGGCCTTGTTCTCCTCTTGCCCAGATGGAGTATCGTGATATCCATGAGGTAAATTTTATTGATTGAATTTCCACCTTTATGGCTCTAGCAATTATTCCATGTTAATGTTGGTCTCAGTTTCAGGTCATTGGAGCCTTGACAGATGAGGAAGCCTTTCCTGAAACAAGTGGAAGTCAGTCGGGTCGCAGGACATCTCTCTCCATTAATACCATCGACATTATAAATGTTAATCAGCTTTTGGAATCAGTAAGTTAAAAATCATAGTAGTTGCATTACATTACTGGAAAAAGCCAACTGTAAAAGTACCCAAGTCTTCAAATATTATTTATTATGCTTGTTATTATGATACTCTATCAAAGATTGTTTGTATAAGGGAAAATAGATTTGTTTTTTTTTTAAATCTGCAAAACCCGATCTCAAATTGGCTTATTCCAATTTTTTTAGTCTTAGGTTTTCTCATTTTAGTTGTGAATTCTAAAGTGGAGCAAGAAGTGTTGGCAAGGGGAGGAGAGAGGCAGAGAGAGTGTGTGTGTTGGTGAACTAGAGAGTATGAATGTGGCTATTGATGACTGAACCTCTACTATGTTTTTTTTGTAAGTAAGAAACTTTTATTAATTGAATGAAAACTAGGTAAAGCCCATGTACACAGGAAGTATACAAAAGAGACACATAATCACATTCTACCTGAACCTCTACTATGTTTATCTACATCAAGTCCTTTTCTGTTGTCATGCATTTAATATACTTTTTTAAGATACCCGTACATGATCTAACAAGTTAGTATGCTTCATTATGTATTTTATTCCACATTGATCAATGCAACTATGTGCTTATAAAAGCTAACATTCTATTGTATACTCTACTGGCCTATATGAAAATATAACTATTAAAATAAAATAAAAATTTAGGTTTACCGTCACCCTTTTGATCTTAGTGAATTCAGATAAGGCTGCTCTTACTGTCACTCAATATTTCAGAAGTATTAAAATAATGGAAGTTTGCTAAGATGTGCTTGGTATTTTCAAGTTGGTGAGAGATGGGATAAAAAACGGCATTTATACCTTTCTATCCCCCATTTGCATGTCATAAGTTTTCAGTAAGTGCCCTTGGTTGTTTATGTAATTCAAGGTGGTTCTATCATTCATACTTTGCAACTAACAGTTTAACTGCCGATAAACCCAACTATTACCGCCCTTCCCTTACTAAGGGGAAGGTCTTAAATTCTACCCTTGTTAGGGGAGGATTGACCTTACAATCCACATTTTATCATGTAGATAAAGTTAAGTTCCTTATTTCCTTCAGTTAAACTCGTTTCTATACTTCTCACAGGTTTTGGAGACAGCTCGACAAGTTGCTAGTGTCCCAGTTTCCTCGACCCCCGTACCTTATGACCAAATGAAGAGCCAGTGTGAAGCTCTTGTAACAGGGAAACAGCAGAAGATGTCAGTGCTTCATAGTTTCAAAAATCAAAAAGAGTCCAATGCAATAGTTCTGTCTGGTGAAAATGAAAATAAATACGATGTTTTACCAATCAGGGTGAGTAAATTCGTCATGGAAAGGAAATTAATCTTAGTAAAATTTGTTGTTTGTGTGCATATCAAATGAAATTTTCTGCTGAAAAAAAGACATTTTTGATGGGGGTAAGATGGAATAACTGACTTCACATATTGAGTAATGCCAGCCTTACAATTGGGGTCATTGCAGCCAGTTCAGAATTTCTTCTGGTGGTTATCATACAGAAGGTTGAAAAGAAAAACAAATAAATAAATAAAAGAAATAAACTATCCTGGTTCATTATGTATTTTTGCCACTGATATGTTAATACTTTCTGAGCTGAAGATATTTTTTTACCTCACTATTTTCCTGGGCTTTGGTCATTGTTTGTAATGGGGACAGGTTCATTATTTCCTCGTATCCATCATTAGTGCTTAGTGGTTATTAGGCGTTTTTCAATGTATACTTCATGTGTACTTGAGAATAGTTGAGATATGCCTTTTTCTATAATAATGTTTACTTATAAAAAAAATGTTATGCTTTATTTTGTGAGGTAAAGAAGAAAGTTGGGGCTTATTAATCCTGTTTACTAACATGATGATTTTGTTACAAACATAATAATTGGCAGAGCATGATGATTTTGTTTACTAACATGATGATTTTGTTACTAACATAATAATTGGCAGAGCATATTTTATATGGATGGTTGTGTTAACCTGTTACGATATACATGTAGAGAATATTACTGAATCGTTCTTACTTGACCATTGTTTCAGACTTTGGTGTCATCAGACGAGGATCTAAAGTTGATGAATAAGGAGCCAGTTCGAGGATATGATCAACTTGTCCTCTGTTCACTCGAATATCAGCAAAATTCTTTCAGATTGCCGCCTTCAAGCCCCTATGACAAATTCTTGAAAGCGGCCGGATGCTAATAGAAAATAGCAGTGAGAACATATACAGGAAATTGGTTCAATTTGTTTGTTTTACTCTCGTTCCCAAGCAGTTGGCAGTTTTTGCATTATTTAGAATTAATTATAAAACTTCTTCCAGTTTGTTTAGGTTTAATATACCATTCTTGCAAAATTGATGAAATGAGCAGGAAGAGTGTTGGAGAAAATAGGTGATCTTTGGCAAAAAAGTACTTTGAATGTTTGGCAAGGATTGTTAATATTGATATATATATATATATGTTTATATGTAACCCTTTTCAAATTATTCCATGTAAATTATTTGTAACGTTTTCAAATTCTTACTTCAAAGATATTCGTTCTTCCTCTTTATTGTTATTGTTGTGCCACATGTGTAGGCGTAGTGGAAAAAACACCATGGCATCAAGGAATTGATCTCTAGACAGGTCTGTAATTATTAAAAGTGGGATAAACAGTCCCGAAAGAATCCGGCGCGGTTTGAATAGTGAGTTGAGATGAGATGAGTTGAAATAAAAGTTGAAAGTTGAATAAAATATTTTTAGAATATTATTTTTTTATATTAGTATTGTTTTGAAATTTGAAAAAAATTTAATTATTTAATATATTTGAATATTGCTACATACAATTATAGGTTGTGTAAACATCGAGTAATCACTTTAAAAATAAGTGTAGTCTACTATTTAAAAGTTATTTTTTTTTTATATAGGTCTCATGTTTTCTTCACTTTTTTCAAAATGATTGTGCAGTGATAATCCAATTCTTGATTGTATAAATTTTTTCTCATTATATTTTGTATGAAAATCTTATAAGTTGGCATGTGTTTTGTATCCAAACTAGCTTGAGGGATAAGAAACATTAGGGCTTCTTTGGATAGTTGGAATATATTATAATTATGTGATAATGGTTTGAGTTAAAATATTTTATTAGATTTTGAAAAATGGGAGATAAAAAGCCAAATAAAATATTATAAAAAAATTGCTTGTGTAGAATTATTTATTATTACTTTTATTATACAAGGTCTTGTTGATTTTTATTTTTTGTTATGAAGCTTATAAAAGCTATATTAACTTAGATGATGATTAGATAATAATTAAAAGAAAAGGTTAAGAAGTTTGAAATTGAAAAGTATTTTGTGTTTAATTGATATTTAGAAATAAAATTATGAGAAATTTTGAAAACTTTGTCTCATTTAGGTGTCCAAAGGAGCCCAAAATAATAATTTTTTTCATTTTCTAAATACAATTATATTAATGAGAAAATGTAATATAAATATATCAATTGTATTGTATTGATATTGGCAACTAAAATCAATCTATTGCTTGCTGAAAAATAATAGGCAGCTTTCATCTTAGCAATAAGTGATTCTTAGTTCAAACGGAGTTGAAATGTTTTGAATACTGAATCGATGAACATATTGATCAAGGCATTCAAACAAAATATTTTAGTATCGATATCATTTTAAAATAGTCTATACATAAATAATTATATATGTAGATACAAATATAAATTATATTTCAAAATAATAATCAATATATGAATGAATTATATATATAAATATATATTTATATGTATGTTAATAGTTTAGTCTGAATGGGATAAAAAAATAGTAAGAAATGGAAAAAAAAAGTGTAAAAAGTCGAAATTCAACATGATCGAAATTTGTGTACCGGCCAGTACGGTTGAAATTTCGGCCAATACGGTACAAAATTAAAAACAACAATTAAAACTCCAAACATCTTTTTGTAAAGAACTCAACACTTGGTCACTTAAGGTCATTTCAACCCAAGTAGATATACTTACAAAGAAAATCCTTGGGTTCAAGGTTATTTAAACCCAAGGATTCAAACCGAGACACATGTCGAAAATCACGTAGTGTAACACATGTCAAAATTCGTTCAAATAAAAGTAGTAGTTTTGCCAAAATCACTGGTGTGACTCTCACGTCCTACATGACTTTTCAACTTCTCTTCTTTACAGACATGCCAGCTCATCGAACTCACCACTAATAGACTTTTCAGATCTGACCTTTGTGATTGGAAAGAGATAAGTGTTTCTTTCATGGGTCATCATAGATTTCGAAGTCTGCTAGAGTTGGTCTAAACTGTAATCTGTCCTTTTTTACATCTATCTTAATGCTTTCCATTTTAGTTTCCTTATTGTTAATTAAAAAATTCGTCCCTTGGATGTTTGTATGTAAAGAGTTAAGAGTTAAGTCTTCTCTTTTTATGAAGGATGAGATTGAATCGCTATTTAGATTGAGTGTGTTGTCTCTTAAACGTTTGTCTCTAGAGAGTATCAAAAATAGAAAAGACCAGAGCAGTAATAAAAATAAATAATATACTAGTGAAGTTCCAAATATTTATTTTAATTTATGACGTCATGTTTGTTATGGGAACAGTCCAAAATATATCTATTAATGGATGTAAGTTTTTTTTATAAATGAGTGGTAATAGTTTCCCTTTAAAACAAAATAAAGAATCGTGATATACAACAATTTGAGTTTCAACATAAGGTCAACTCAAGTTATCTTATTGATACTCATAAGCGGTTACAATTATTACTTGCCCAAATTCTTAAGAAACTGTGGCACCAATGATCTCTAAAAGGGATCAAAGTAAACTTGATGAAAACCTATGATACAATTAGATGGGATCTTCTCTTAGAAGTACTTGAAACCATAGATCTTCCTGGGAGGGGTAATCTTGTGGATCAATAAATGCATATATTTATCCTTATTCTCTTTATCAATCAATTTGGAGTTATTTTAATGTATAAAGGCAATTGCGATGAAGTGACTTGTTATCACTTATTTGTCATGGAAGCATTATGGGGACTCCAATAAAACATGACTATACAAGCGCAATAGGTTCAAATTTCTCATTTTTTTTTATGCAGATCACCTTCTCATCTTCAATGGGGATGGTTTTGATTCAATATTTCCTACTAAAGAATGCCTACAAAACCAATTTTACCACATGTTCGGCTTGTCCACTAATTTGGATTAGTAGTTTTGCATACTATGAGGCAAAACAATTTGGGCAAGGTTTGAGTTTTAATCATACTAAGATAGATGCATGCAAAATGATTGTATACTTTTTTAAAAAGAGCATGCTAATAGTCAAAAGTGTCCAATATACAAACATCTAAGATGGATTGACAATGAAAAAATAAACACAAGAAAGTTCTTCATAGGGTATTGTGGTATTTTCTACTGAAGTCAAGGTTGCAAAGGTTATTTATGTTGAAGATAGTTGAGAATATGAGATGGCATAAAAACAAATAAGTTCTGGATTTGAATCATTTGAGACATCTAGTCAACTCTATGGTTTGAAAAGAATTTGACAAATCACATCAATGGTTTATTCAAGAATTTCGTAACGTTCGACTTGGACTAGCAATAGATGGTTTTAATCCATTTAATAATATGACTACATCTTACAGCATGTGGCCGGTAATACTTATGCCACATAACCTACCTCCTTGTAAGTGTATGAAAGATTCGTACTTCATGATAACCTTACTTATTCTTGGACCTAAGGCACTTAGAAATGAAATTGATGAGTATTTGAGACCATTGATTGATGAGTTGAAGTAGTTGTAAGAAAAATGTGTAGATATATTTGATGCATTAGTATCACAAACATTTCGATTACATGCAACATTATAATAGATAATAAATAATTTTTCTGCATATGGAAACCTCTCCGGATGGAGCATCAAAGGAAATTAGCATGTCCAGTGTGTAATGAAGAGATAGAGTCTATGTGGTTAAAATATGAGTAGAAGTATTGTTATATGGATCATCGTCGCTTTTTGCATTCAGGACAACTTGAAGAAAAAAAAAAGGCTATTTTTAATGGTAAAGAAGAGCATAGATTGACACTTCATGAATTGTCTGGCAATTATGTGTTAGCATAGCTTATGAATGTCAAAGATATGCAGTTTAGAAAAATAAATCAGAAGAAAATGTACAATAGAGGAGTTGAATTGGAAAAAATATGTCTTTTTTGAGTTACTACATTGGTCAACATCAAAATTAAGACACAACATGGATGCAATGTTTTGAATATCATATCAGTGGGCATATCGGTCAAGACACTCGAACAAAATATTTTGTATCGATACCATTTCGTGTACCGTTTTAGAATAGTTTATACATAAATAAATTATATATATATAAATTATATTTCAAAATAATAGTCAATATATGAATAAATTATATATATATATGTAAATAATCTAGTTTGAATTGAGATTAAAAATATATATATAGCAAGAAATGGAAAAAAAATGGTAAAGTTCGAAATCTGATATGGTCGAAATGATAGAAATATCGGCCGATACGATTGGTAATTACTCTAGTACGAAACAGACCTATGCAGTGTACCCGTTACATGGCTAGTACGGCATATTTTGATTGTATTGGCCGATATGGTACAAAATTCAAAACTATGCCTGGATGCCATACATGTGGAGAAAAATATTTGTGATAATGTTTTAAGAACATTGATGAATATAGAGGGAAAGACAAAGGACACAATCAAAGCACAAAAGGATTTGTAACAAATGGAACTCCATCGACATAGAGGGAAAGACAAAAGCCACAATCAAAGCACAAAAGGATTTGTAACAAATGGAACTCAAGAAGGAATTACACTGAAAAGAATATGGTAGTTCTTATTCAATGCCATGTGCACCCTTCACATTGTCAAGTAAAGAGAGAAAGTTTTTGTTCTTAAAATAAAATCTGTAAATTTTTTTGAAAATTATGCTTCAAATATTTCCTAGTGTGTGAACATTGCTAATCATAGGATATCAGGAATGAAAAGCGATGATTATGAAGTTTTCTTATAACAATTACTCCAATTGCAATCCATGGATACTTACAAAAAGATTTAAGGATGGCATTGATTGAGTTGAATTTTTTTTAAAGAACTATGTTCACGTACGATACACTTAGAGGTTTTGAAGAAACTAGAAAGCAACTTTGTCATCATTATTAGTAAGTTTGAAATGAAATTTCCACCAATTTTTTTTATATAATAATATACCTAACAATTCATCTACCATGTGAAGCATTGCTTGCAAGGCCAGTACAATTTCGATAAATGTATCCTATAAAAAGGAATCCCGACAAGCTCAAAAGATATGTACGAAATCGAGCACGTCCAAAAGGGTTAATTGCGGAGGCATATATTGGTGTTGAATGCTTAACATTCTGCTCCATGTATTTTTAAGATATTGAAACAAGATTTAATTATGTAGAGCGAAATATTAATATTGGGCAAGGTAATGAATGTAAGTATTTGTTCATTTTTTCTCAAAATGTTCGTCCATTGGGATCCTCAACACTTCATAGTTTAGATAAACGACTTTTTGCAATGGCACAATGTTATGTGCTAAATAATTGCACAAATATAGTGTTTTCTAAAGTAAGTCAATCATGTATACTTTGTTTAATTGCACATGCATTTGAGTTAGTAATTATGTCACACATTGATATAAATTTTATCTGTAGTGAATATTATGAGGAGATCAAAGCAAGATGCACAAATAATGCATATCATAAACATGAAGCTGCATTTCCAAGCGGTAAGTATGTTCTTTAGACACATGGTGATATTTTTAACTAATTGAATACAATCTATAAAATATTGTTTTTCTAATTGTGTTTTTTTTTTTTGCATTACTTTTAATAGATTATCATGCTCCACAAGTTGAGTTCTATAGTGGTTGTATCATGAATGGTGTAAGATTTCACACTAAAAAATATAAACGAAATCAGCACACGCAGTATCGTGGTATAGTTGTTAAAGGGAAATATGAAGCAAATGATGTTAACTTTTACAAAGTTTTAAACAATATTTTAGAGCTACATTACTTGGGAGATCATCCAGTATATCTTTTCAAATGTAATTGGTAGAATATTGGCAAACAAAAACAGGAATACATATAGACAATCATTTTATAAATATAAATATATCTTGTATTTGGTATAATGATGATCCATTTATCTTAGCGTGTCAGGCATCACAAGTATTTTATCTCAATAATAATAAATTGGGAGGTAATTGGAGAGTGGTAGATAAAATTACTAATAGGAACATTTATGATGCACCCCCAATGATAGTGGAAGAAGATGAAGAAGTAGCTGATACTGAATCATATCGAGAAAATAAAACTTTTGGGTTTAATGCATCTGTGGAACTTGATGAGAGGGTATTAGATCTACTGTTAGGAGATGATGCAACATCTGAATATGTTAATGTATTACCTGCCAACAATACAATCATTAATGAGTATCTTAGTGATGTGGACATGAATAGCAACATCGAGGAGGAAGAAGACTTTGATAATCAGTAACATGCAGAAGAAGAATTCTTGGTCACTCAAAGTAATACATGTTAAGATATAAAATAATAAAACCTATCTGATATAAAATAATAAAATCTATCTCTTCCTATCAGTTTAAGTTTAGGGGATAAGTGGTAATTTCACATAGTATCAGAACAAAAGTCTTGAGTTCAAACTCTGACTCTACACTCTACCATATTTAATTAAACATTCCACTTGTTGAGCTTACTAATTAAGAAAATGTCTGACCCACAAGTAAGAAGAAGTGTTAAAATATAAAATAATAAAATCTATCTCTTTCTATCAGATTAAATTTTTGGAACAAGTGGTAATTTCACTATACATATATCAATGCTGAATTGTAGTGAATATGTTTTATTATATACCAATTTTAGGTATTTATCCTCTTTTATAAAAATGATATTTAGATGTTATGTAATGCAATAAATTTATTTCTTTTTATTCAATTATTGAATTAGTTTTTTTGAATATATGGTTTTTGCAAGGGCTTTGATTTAGGAATTTATGTAATCCCCAAAACTCTTGCCCAGTTAGTAAAAGGTATTCTTCCACTATAAGAGAGGGTTATCAATAAAATTAGGAGTACTGTCCCTTTTATTTAAAAAATAATAATTTTATTGAGTATTAATTGTGTGCGACATATTTTTATTTCAACCAATATATAAAGTTATACCTATATTTTTAATTTTAATTCGAAATATATCTTTTTATATAATATAAAAATGGGTATACACGTTTAGTGGGTAAGAGCGGCAGGCTTAAGATATTTTTTGTCATTAAGCTTGTCTCTAAATTAAATAATTAGAGAAGTGTTATATTCATAAAAAAATATATATATTATAAAAATAAATTTATAAATTATTTTCAAGTTATATAATAGGTTAAGCTTATTTTACAATAAAATTAATTTTATAATCTAATATACTATATTGAGTAACATCAATTTATTAGTTTCTTTTGTAAGATCTCTTTGTATTTAAAACATTTCTCAAATAATTATGCTGGAAATCAATTCTTAAATGCATTTGTATATTGTTGATTCCATCTCAAAACTTGCTGTAACATTTAGCATAAAAATAATTGGTTTTGATTGGTTTCTTCTTTTCTATGCAAAGCTTATGAAAGTGAAAAAATATTTCCATTAATTGTGGACCAAATTGCCAGCCTGTGTTAAAGTCTAAGATTTGGTTGTTCTCTCATTGATGTCACCTACTAAGGCTAAGGCTGTAAAATAAACAAACAACTTGACAATCAGCTTGAATATGACTCGATAAAACTCAAGATCGGTTTGAATCGTATACTAAATGGACTGATCATAAATATAGAATTAGGCTTAATAATTAAACAATACAACTCGTATAAAGTTTAATCGACTCAAGTAATGTTCGCAAACAAATCCATGTAGAGCTCGATCGACTCGATTCAATTCAACTCGATTAATGTTCACAAACAAACTCATATAAAGCTCGATTGACTCGGATAAACATGTAAACTCAACTCGTTTAACTTTTTACATATATAATACAATATATATATGTTTTATAACATACATAATGATGTATATAGATTAATAATTTAAATTTATAACTCAATATATAGACATAGTCACATAATTATTTATATAGTCATTAACATAATAACATATACTGATATACTAATATTAAATATTTGAAAGAAAGATGGTGATCTACTAATAGTATTATAGTTTAAAGAGTCATATACTAAATTAACAATACTATAGACTATATAATATAATATTAATACCATATAGTATTAGTATTAGTATTAGTAGTATTAGTATAAATACTATATAGTAATAATAGTAAAAGTGTAAAACTATAACTATTACTACTATATTATATATTATACTATATTAGTAGTATATACTATATTAATATTACTATTACTACTATATTATATATTAGATTATTAATCTAATATTTAATATAATATATACTATATACTATATTAATAGTAATATAGTATTACAAGTATATGATGTATTTCTATTACTAATACTAGCATAACTATGTTAATAACTTAGTATTAGATTAGTATTAGTATCATAAACTAATAGTAACACTATAGTCTATAACTATTAGTATTACTTATATAATACTAATATATTATTTATAAGTCTATACTAATAATTAGTATATTGCTATTTATATAAATAACCATTAAGTCCATTACTAGTAGGAGTACTACTACATTACTCATTTACATTACTAGCATAACTATTACTACCATAACTATTTTGCTACTATATTATAGTGAGACAGTGATACTATTAGTTAAAATGAAGAAATGATCTAGTTATAACTTATAGTGATAGTATTAATTAGGGTGATCTAGTTATATTGATACTATTACTTATACTATATTATTTAATAGTATTATATAATATATACTATAATTAATTATATATACTATCGTTATAGTATTATATAATATAGACTATATAGTTAGTTATATATTCTCTATATAATATACTTATTAAGCACTAACTAGTAAGTACTAACTCTACTAAGTAGTATAGTCATAACTTATTAGTTATTAGTAAATAGTATACTATACATATTAATATAATTTAATAGTATTGAAAATATAGTATATCATAAATTAATAGTTTATTAGTATTAAATTATTAATAAACTATTAATAACTTAAAGAGTCGCATATTATTTATTAATAAACTAATAGTTCATACTATATATATAATTTAATTATTTTGAAAATATACATAATTTAAATATAAATAGTATTATAATTGTATAAATTTTTAAATATATAATATTAATTGTATTAGTATGTAATATACATAGTATATTAATAATTAAATTAATAGTATTAGTATTAATGTAGTTTAACACTTATATCTGAAACTTCAAATTTCAACTGTCGGATCCAGATAGATTAATCTCACCCGTTGAGTTCATTAGATGCGTTTTAGCCATTGATCCATATAGATTAACCTCAACCATTGAGTTCTTCAGAAATTTTGCCTTAAACCTTAGCCGTTGGATCTGTTCTTAATTAATCTTGGTCGTTCAATCCAAATTATATAAATACATATTTTCGCATTTACCCTTACGATTTCACTTTCACTCATTTACAGCCCTAGCCGCACGCTCTCATGTCTCGGACTCCTTCTCTGAATCTCCTTTACTTTCTATCGCAATCTAGCCCTTTTTCTTGTTTCTTCCATTTTCCAGCAATCAAGGTCAAAATCCACTTTCTACCGCAATTTTCTTCAACTTCCCCGATTACTTGGTGGTCGTTAAACCGAAATCATATAAACTCGATTTTTAAAAACCCTAGCCGCCATCGAGTTCTATGGAAATATGATTCGCTAGAGTAGACCGGTAGTACTGGTCCACAACTAGAAATATGCTGATCATCACTGGCGGCTGTCGAGTTTTGTGGCGACTGTGATTAGGAGATCACCGTCACTAGCACACTTCTTCAAAATAATACTCCATTCTACCATAGTCGACAAAAACTAGTAATTACTAGTAATTAATGCATATATCCATAAATACATTGCAACCTGGGATTGCTTGTTTAATTAGTTCTATTCTAACATGCATGCACCCTAGCTATTAGTCTGTTTCCAATCTTTTAAGTGTTGTTGACCTTTGGATGAAGACAGTAATAATGAAAAAAAAAACATTAATTTATATAGTAATGGATTGCTTGATTAATTTTTTTACCTTTGTGAACTTCTTAATTTATTTTAATTCATATTTAATATTATTTATCTAGTTAATTCTCTATGTCCTGTGATATGCATGCAACATTTAGTATTATACACACCTCTTATATAATTTGTATATTGATAATGTAGTATATTCAATATGAGTTTGGAACTTCTTTTATTATATTAGAAGGAGGATTTCTCCTTATATTTTCAAATATTTATGTGTTTTTAATTAGTAATATGTAGTCAAAAATAATAATAAAAACAATCGAGTTATATGAGCCTATACAAATTTATATGAGTGGAGTCAATCTTATTCCAATTGAGATTTTTTGTAAAAATATATGTTTACAGTGTGATTATGAAATCATAATTTCATTTGATCTTTGCAAAGTATCCCTAAAAAGTTTGTGAGGTTGTTTGGGCCTGAACTTGGAACTTCTGTCACATTCACTCCTCTCAACAATGGTAATTGGCAGTGGGATTGGAAAAAGTCGAGAAGAATATGGTTTCATGAAAGTTGACATGATTTTGCAAAGCATCATGTCATAGATAATAGCTACTTTTTAGTTTTCATATATGAAGGGAATTTAACTTTCCATGTTCTTGTATTTGACAAGACTGCTACTAAGATCCAGTATCCAGCAAGCAATATTACTGATGAAATGGGCGTTAATATTAGTGTATCAGACAATGAAGAAAAGTCAAAGCACGAAAATCCATCGATTTATGAAACATCTGAGCAATAAAGACTGAGGATTTGTAGAAAAAGAGAGAGAGCAATCTAAGAAGCCAAAACACTGAAGCTTATAAATCATTTGTTCATGCGTTTCTTACGGCCCCATAATATAAGAAAAAGTTATATGGTGAGTCTAAACATGATGCAATGCAAGTTAATGTTCAAATTCAAATACTTTCTTGAAATATACTGATGAATTTAATTTATTCTTTATTGTTCAGTATATGCCTGTTGAATTTACTACAAAATATTTATCAGCAAACTGAAGTTGAAAACTTCAGACTTCTGATAATAGAAGACAATGGCACGCCTTTTGTTGTTACAATAGCAAGACCTGTTCGTCAATGAAAATAGCAAAGGGGTGGAGTAATTTTGTGAGGGCAAACAATTTGAAAGAAAGAGATATCTTTGTCTTTGAGCTCATCAAGAGCTAATCAAGAGGAAGCCTACTGTGCTTAAAGTCTACATATTTCGCATAGATGACTATGTTTAAACAAACTTTTAGTAACTTCTTTCAGAATCTAGTAACTTTCTTTTGGTAACAATTTGTTAATTTTTTTTTTATATATATACTAGACAGATTAGTAACATCTTTCTTATTTGGATAGTTTCAGTATTCTGATAAACTTCAAACTTGTTTCTTATATGGACAGTTTGGTAGTCTGTATGTAGCCTATCTAATGATATTTGGACTGCTGGACAGTTTAGTATTTTAGAGAACTTTTGTGTTTTGGTTGTCCTAACTTCAATTTGATTTTGTGAAGTTCTTTGGGATGACTTGGTTGCCTCAACATCAATTTATTTACTTTTGATGTATTTTGTTTGTGTGGCTACTTTAACATGTCTTGGTTGTTATTTTGTTGATGAACCTTGTTTTTTAAGGCATATTGGGCTACTAAAAAAAGAGTATGCTGAGAATATTAGAGTCAAAATTGTTTGACTGTAACTATATAATGTTATCAACCTTGCTTGTCTTGCCTTCTGAAGGCACATTGAGTCACCAAGACATTGCATTTGTGTTTCAGAGGCACATTGAGTCACCAAGGTAAGGTTGTATAAGTATAATTATTGGAGTCAAATGTTTATGGCTTTAAAATTTTTTAGTATCCTTCCTTTTGGAGGCTGATTGGGTTGGAGTAATTTGGACTGTTTTATAATTTGGACTGTTTTTCTCATTTGTCATCTGATGATTGTTGGACTGTTTAGTATAAAATAGTTGACTGTTTTGGTTATTCTAACTTCAATCTATTTTGGACCTTTGGTCAAGTTATTTGCAATTTGGATGATATTAGTAAGCAAAGTTCAGGTAATTTCTAACTTCATCCGAATTCCCTAACTTGTTTCTATTGGCAAATTAGATTTGCATTACACCATTGACAATATTACTAAATTAAAAGTACTTGAGTAATAATGCAAGGAAATAAAAATTTTATTAATTCTTTTTAGTGTATGTGTTTACAAGTGATTTTTGGCAATTTGTGCAAGTTTTGACAATCTTAGCAAGTTTGGTATCTGTTTATATACTTCTATTTTTGGCTTAATTTATGCTCTATATCTAGTTTATGACTTATTTTGTAATTGGTATTTGTTTGGGGTGGTTGGTATATTTAACTAATTGGAAATTGGATAATTATGTTTATCAGTTATGGCATCACTGATCTGTGCACTTATTTTATGTCTTATGGCATCTGAGATAATTATATGCATTGATTGGCTTATTTGTACCTTTTTATGATTGCTATATGCTTGGCATTTGGAAAATCACTTATTTTATGTGTTTTATGAGTACTATTTGTTTGGTATCTGAAAAAATATTTATTTTATGCGTTTGTGGAATAATTATATGTTTAGTATTCTATGGCATCTGGAAAAGCATTTTAAGTGCAAGTTTAGTAACCTGTTTGGTATATATTCATACTTAAAATTTTCTATATGGCATTTGTGCAACCCAGTTTTCAGTGTTTATTGCCCCTCATTTTGTAACTTGACATCTGTGTAACCCAAGTTTAAGTGTTAATTGCCTCTCATTTTGTATAAACTGCATGATGGCATCTGTGCAAGTTTGCAACCCAATTTTCGGTGTTTATTACCTCTCATTTTGTAACTTTAACTAATTGCTATCTTCTTCTTTTTTAACTAATTGTTATTTGTTAGGCTGTTTGGTACCTGTAGGTTGTTTTATGTTTAGGACATCTGTTAAATTATCACCTTTTAGGCAAATTAAGTTTTACAATTTCTCTCAAAATATCCCTTGATAGTACTATTATGTTAGCACTTAATAGTACTTGAGTGAAGGATTAAAATTATACCTAACTTTTTTAGACTCATTAGTGTATTTACTCATTAGTCTCATTAAAATTATACCTAACTTTTTTAATTACCAAAGCTTTAAGTATGACTGCAATTGGATTTGTGCATGGACAACATTCAAAACGTTATTCAGTAGAAGTAAAGAACAATGTTAACAATCAAAAGAATAATGCTCACATACTCTGATAGATACACTGCCTTACAACCTACAACATCAATCTCACACCTCCCGACCTTTTCCTAAGCAAAATGACGCCAATTATAAATTATAATTACACATCAACCAAAACTCAACCTTTTTTTTATGACTCTCAGCATTTTCTCTTACAGATGAAAATGTCTCTACTATTTCCCATGCAAGATGGGAAAGACAAAATGAAAACAACTTCCGAGTTATGTTCTGTCATCCAATAATGGAGAGAAAATGCTCGACTTATGCAAGTGCACAAGGCTTACCAAGTTGCACTTTATGTTTTGTATTTTTACCCCTTATGTTTTGTACTTGCTAACTAAGCAATACAAACTATGGGGCCTCATTTTTATGCTCATCTTCCTTAATCCTTTTGATTTCCAAGACTAGAAACACAATACTAGACATTGATTGAATTTTGGGGGAGAAAAGAGAGGAAAATGGAAGCAATACTCCTTCCCTTGCCCGGGAAAAAAAAGGAAAGATTCCTCGCCTTGTTTTGTTTTGTTTTGTTTTGTTTTTTAGTTATGTTTGATTTTAACACAATTGAGTTGGTTTCATCGTTTCTTACTTTTATTTTCTCAATTTTTACACATGAAATTACACAACAAAAAATAATAGCATCCAATTTCTTTCCCTTACATCAAACATTATCTCAACGGTCAAATTGATACACACAAAAACTTTGAACAATTAAAAGACAGAGAGAAGGCAGTTGAAGAATCATTTACTGAGGGGCTTGTGTAGGCTTCAAATGTGAAACCAGTAAGAATGACAGTGAGACTAATATCCAACGAGGGCCACTCATTCTCTTCCTCCTGAATCGAAACTCTTTCAATCTCAGGGCCGGTTTTGCTGAAACAACAAACAGAGTAAACTTCCTCCTTGCATTTGAACTTCTCACGCAAAGTGAAGACTCTAAATTTTCGAGGAAATGGTGCAGGGAACCACCAAAAAAATTTAGGGTTTCAGACAAACTATAGCTTGTGGGAGAGGGTGGAGATGCAGTGGTGGAATATCGAGGGAAATATCGAGAGAGAGAAGAACTACAAGCTCGCGTTGCTTGGGAGAACAGTGAAGAGAAGACGAAGCTTCAGGATTTTCTAAAGTGAGGGGAGAGAGAAATATCAAAGAAAAAATATTTGTGCTGAAAAACTATAATAAAAATGCAACAAAATAAATGCTTGAATCGTAAATAGGAGCTCGCCAATGTTGAGCGAGCTCATTTTAGACGAAGTCTTTAAACTTGAGAGTAGCCAACCCAATGTGGCATTTTATTTCCAAATCAAACGCTATTATGGATTAGCAATGGGCTTCATCAAGTTCATTGCTAGAGCTCTTGTGACTATACAACTCTTGTGACTATATAGTTTATTCTATCTATTTACTACCAACCTTATTTTTATAATTTATTTTTTCAACTCTACACGTTCAGGACTTCAGAGATCGGATGCTCGTGTCTAGACTCTATTCACGTTCTGTTCGGGACGTATTCTGCAGTCTTGTTTACCAAATCCCGTCCGATAGTAACCTGCAAAACAAGAGCAAGGATGATCGGGGTCCGGGACCGCTCCGACGATCAAGTTAGTGTTGGGGAGAAGATATATGGTAGAGGGAGTAAGAGAATTTGAGAGTGTACCCCTTTTCGTCCTTGGCTTGGTGTTATTTATAGGTGTTCCCTTTGAAGGAGGGTTCCTGTGACAAAAGAGCTGGAAATCGGGACATCATTCGATCGTCATCCTCGATAGGGAGAAACACTGATCTGACTCGGTCAGTCTCATCGCATTAATTGAGTATCCCTTCATTTAATGCTCAATTAGACCCTTTAGGAAAGGATCAGTAAATGCCGCTGTATCTTTCGTCAATCTAGCAATTAATGATATGCATTTATAGTGTTCCCGCATTTAAGGGGGGGAGACCTGTAGACCGGCGGTTGTCTGTCATTCATAAATGCGGGAACGATCTTGATGTGAGGTGGATCCAGGAGATACGTCAGTACGTGAACCGTCGTTCTGGCCTTAGCGTGTCCTCGAAGCCGATTTGATCTCATTCTGCCGAAGTCGGGATAACCAGGGACTTGGATCGTCCCTGGTTTCAGTCTCCCTGGTTGAATTCGGACACTGCGTGGTGGTGGGTGCAGATTACGAGCCTTGGGCCTGATGAACCTTTCGGGCTCGGGTCTGGGTGGGTTGGACACCCTTTCAGTACCCCGCGAGTTTTTATCGAAGGTACTTCGATGGAAATTCCAAACGTTTTAGAGCTAGGGTCTTCCTTTTCTTTGTTCGCACTGTCCTTCGATACTGGGCAGTATTCTTTTAATTCTCCTTCCGAGCGGAAATACGGGGTTGGATGTACTCGGGTGGTCCTTGTTGGTGTGTCGTTTCGTTTACCGACCGGTCTTCAGAGGGACGATTTGAATTCTGATCAATTAATGCTGAATCGTGACTTGTCATATTCCGTGTCAGGCATTTAATGTAGTTCAGAATTTAATTGTGGCGTTGTTCCGATTCCCGAACAGTCATAATAATGCGCACGTGCGTGACCATCATTAACTGACCCGTCATTTCGGCGCACGCTTCTTGCCTCTGATTGGTCAGATTAGGATGTGCCTTCTGTTCCCAAGGGTCAGGCCTGAGGTTACGGTTCTGGTGCCGTCTCGTTTCCCGTTCGCCTTAAATTCAGCTTCTGGGTATAAATTACTCAGAACTGTCCTTCCTTCTTGGTATGCTTCTTTGTCGTTCTTTGCTGCTTTTCTAAACTTGTCCTCTGCCGTTTCTCTGTTCTTTCATCGTCTTCTTTCCTATTTTGATCCTATGGCTTCCTCTGATCCGTGCCCTTTCTTTGCTGGTAACGGCTGGAATTCCTCAATGCAGTCGTCTGATGTGGACATTCTCAGGAAGAAACATCGCGTTTCTTGGCGGCACACCTTGGAGGCCCTAGGGGATGGAGTTAGGGCCTGTGAGCGCGATGGGATGGCACAGAAGGTCGTGCTCTTCTCCCTCATGTTTTCGAAGGGTTTCCGCCTCCCTTTCATCCAACCCGTCCGGGAAGTCCTACATTTCTTGGGTTTGGCCCCTGCCCAACTCATGCCGAATGGGTGGCGTATCTTGTTGGCCACTTGCGTGGCGTTTCGGATCATTCTGTCTGGGAAGAACGACCCCTACCCCGACTTGACTGCTCGGGAGTTCTTTTCGCTGTACCGGCTCCTCCGTCGGGACGGGAACGTTGCTGGCTTCCAGATAAAGCCGAAGTGTAGGCTGATTCGAATGGAGGAGAGACATTCGAGTGCCCGAGACTATCACAAAAGGTTTTTCTTTGTCTCGGGCAGGGAGTGGGAGTTCCCGGAGGGAGAGGGGAGTGATTTCCCCGTTCAGAAAGATTGGGGCTTCCTCCCCTCCCAGACACACATGGAGATTACTCTCTCGGCCCAAGAGGCTGAGAGGGTGAAGGCGGTCCTCTCTTGGGGGGCAGAGGATCCCGACCGGCTATGGTCCGACAATCTCCTTACCGAGGAGAACATTGAGGAGTTTCTGACCCGACCAGACCGGTCTTACGCCGAGGGTCAAAGCTTCTTCAACGCTTCGGAAGAGCCTCCTACCTCCTCTCACAAGCGGGCCTCTGATCGGGAGGTAGGACAAGAGAGGCGTACTAAGAGTCGGGCCGGCGAAGCCACTCCGAGCCGTGGTGCCCGTCCCAAGAAACAGAAGAAGGGGAAGGGTCCACGTACCGAGGATCTAAACGAATGTGCTGCCCCCGCAGACTCTCCCGTTCGTCGTCCCGAGCAGGCCCCCTCATCGTCGTCCTCGGACGGGCTTCGACTCCTACAGACCGAGAGAGTAAGGGTCGAGGCCGGGAGGTTGGTCATGGAAGCCCAGATCGAAGCGATCGATCTGGCTGGAGTCGAGTCCTCGGATGGGGAGGAGATAGATCGTGCCTTTCAGGAGGCTTTAGATCGTGCCGCTGACTTGACTCCGGGGGCCATGCCTTTTGTGCAAGTTTTCCGACAGGAGTCGGAGGAGCAAGTTGCCAGGGCGAATCAATTGCCCACCCCCCTCCTTCATCTTCCGAACGTTGCTCGGACGCTTCCGAGGGGGGAGATGAAGTTTTTGGTGAGGCTGACTCTGAGGGCGTCCGTGGGGGAGTCGGTCAGCAAGGAGCTTCGGACAAAGGACATCGGGAAGAGGCCGTTCCCGAGAGGTCGGGCGGGTCCGGTGCTCCAGTGGAAGGGTGCTATGCGGAGGCCTCAGACGAAGGCGGGCGACCCGTCAACGAGCCCGATGAATCTCCTGAGCGTCCACCCCCGACTTTCGAGAGGGGGTCGACTTCAGGGGTTCATTTTGAGGATGTGCATCCATTCCTGGACTCGGAAGTTCCTCCCCGACCCCCGTCTCCTTTTCGATTTCGAAGTAGGGTCGCGGTGCTCGGTCAGCTCTTCGAGTCGGATTAGGGAGGGGGACATCAAGCCGGTGAAGCTGGTTCAGAGCGGCCCTCTCGTTTTGAACAAGCCAAGGCGGACGCTTTCGACCGAGTGACTTTGATGCTGGAGCCTCTACTGACTCAGGTTTGATCGGTAGCCTTTGTCTAATTTTGCATGGTTTTTTCTTTTCGAGTTGCTAAGTTCTTTTCCGGGTGTTCAGGTCGCCAAGGAGATATCCCGGGCTGTGGGTTCCGAGCTCGCCGAATTCAACAATGAGCTTGGAACTGTCTGCAAGTTCGGGCTTTACAAGTTGCAACAGGCGCGGGACCAGCTCGAGCTGTCGCAGGAAACTTGCGAAGGGCTGATCAAGACGGTCGAGGAGTTGGGGGTGGATAAGAGCAGGCTGGAGAAGGCCAACTCCTCTCTTCAAGCCGAATTAGAGTCGACCCGGGAATCGCTGGCGACAGCCCATCGGAGGAACGCCCGCCTCGTAGACGCGAGATCGGCCACTGAGCAGGACAAGATCCTCCTTCAGTCTAAGTTAACTGCTCGGACGGCAGAACTAGCTGCTTCTTCCCAGATTCTTTTACTGAGGGAAGAAGAGCTAGCAATTTCCGAGCAGGCTCGGATTGCTCGGGAGGAGGAATTGGTCGGTTCGAGGCGTGCCCGAGAGGCTTTGGAAGCGGAGCTGGCTCAGTCTGAGGAAATTCGGGCTGCTCGAGAGTCCGAGCTGGTGGGGGCTCGCCGTGCTTTAGAAGAGGCTCATTCGAGGATTGCTGATTTCAAGCAGCAAATATCTCGAGTGGTGGCAATTCGTAATTCCGCCTGGGGGCACGATTATGCCGAGGGCCTTCGCCGAATAGGAGCCCAGCTTCTGGTGGACCCTCAGCTCGATCCTCAGAAGATAAGTCCGAAGTCTCTTCGTCCAGACCGGGCTGCGAAGAGATTCGTCAAGAAGATCGGGAAGCGTGGCTACCCTCCTTTTGACGATTTGAATCCTCCTCCTCCCCCTCCTGAGGCTTGACTTGGTTGATGTATAAGTTGTTTTTTTTTTTTTTTTTGTAATTGAACATGACGCTCGAGTCCGATTCGAGCAAGTTTGTATGACTGAATTCGAATTTAATCTTTCTTTAGATGCTTTGTTTGTTCTGTCTTTACCCCGCGAAATTTTTGGTTAAGTGTAAACTTAAGAAAAAATTTTATTGAGCGTACTGTGCGTTCTTAAGATCGGGGTTTAGGAGTTGTGAATTACTTCGCGTGGGTGGGTGAACCAACCCCGCGGGACTCCGAGAGCGTTTACATCGCGTGGGTGGGTGGACCGACCCCGCGGGACTCTGAGAGCGTTTACATCGCGTGGGTGGGTAGGCCGACCCCGTGGGATTCCGAGGAGGATACATCGCGTGGGTGGGTAGACCGACCCCGCGGGATTCCGAGCATGATACATCGCGTGGGTGGGTAGGCCGACCCCGCGGGATTCCGAGGAGGATACATCGCGTGGGTGGGCAGACCGACCCCGCGGGATTCCGAGCGTGATACATCACGTGGGTGGGTAAACCGACCCTGCGGGATTCCGAGGGCGTTTACATCGCGTGGGTGGGTGGACCGACCCCGCGGGATTCCGAGGGCGTTTACATCGCGTGGGTGGGTGGACCGACCCCGCGGGATTCCGAGAGCGTTTACATCGCGTGGGTGGGTAGACCAACCCCGCGGGATTCCGAGGAGGATACATCGCGTGGGCGGGTAGACCGACCCCGCGGGATTTCGAGGAGGATACATCTCGTGGGCGGGTAGACCGACCCCGCGGGATTCCGAGGAGGATACATCGCGTGGGTGGGTAGACCGACCCCGCGGGATTCCGAGCGTGATACATCGCGTGGGTGGGTAAACCGACCCCGCGGGATTTCGAGGGCATTTACATCGCGTGGGTGGGTGGACCGACCCCGCGGGACTCTGAGAGTATTTACATCGGTGGACCGACCCCGCGGGATTCCGAGGAGGATACATCGCGTGGGCGGGTAGACCGACCCCGCGGGATTCCGAGGAGGATACATCGCGTGGGTGGGTAGACCGACCTCGCGGGATTCCGAGGAGGATACATCGCGTGGGTGGGTAGACCGACCCCGCGGGATTCCGAACGTGATACATCGCGTGGGTGGGTAGACCGACCCCGCGGGATTCCGAGGAGGATACATCGCGTGGGTGGGTAGACCGACCCCGCGGGATTCCGAACGTGATACATCGCGTGGGTGGGTAGACCGACCCCGCGGGATTCCAAATTTTTGTTGAGAACTTTATAATGCATTGGATATGAATAACATCGGGCTTTTTATAATTTCAAGAAGTAAATTACATCAGTAGAAGGAAATTACATTAGTAAATGTTTACACATAGTACCTCTTAAGCCTCTCACTGTTCCAGGGGTGGGGTAGGTCGGTTCCAGAACTGTCTTTGAGTCGGTAAGATCCGGGCCTGTTTGTTGCCGTCACTATGTAAGGCCCTTCCCATTTTGGTCCTTGTTTTCCTTGTGCTGGAGTCGTAATGCCCGTTTGTCTTAGCACTAAGTCCCCGACTTTGAAGTTGCGTGGCTTTACTCTTTTGTTGAAGTATTGTTCTGTCTTGCGTTTATTGTTGGCAAGTCGGATACTGGCCGCTTCCCTGTGTTCTTCTAAGGAGTCTAGGCGTTCCATCATCTTGGCATCATTAGTAGCAACGTCATAGTGCTGGATTCGTAGCGTAGGCATCCCGACTTCGACCAGAATTACAGCCTCGCAGCCATATGTTAGGGCAAACGTTGTCTCGCCCGTGGGGGTTCGGACTGTTGTGCGATATGCCCATAAGACTCCTGGCAACTCATCGACCCAAGCCCCTTTGTACATTCCGAGTCTTTTCTTCAGTGCATTAAGGATGGTTTTGTTGGTTGCCTCGGCTTGCCCGTTAGCCTACGGGTGGCCGGGAGAAGAGTACTTCACTTTGATTTTCAACTCGGAGCACCATTCTCGGTAATGACTGCAATCGAACTGCTTCCCGTTGTCTGATATAAAGCTCTGAGGTATCCCGAACCGGCAAACGATCGATTTCTATAAGAATTTTGTGATGGCTTGAGAAGTGATGCTGACAAGGGCTTCGGCCTCTACCCACTTCGTGAAATAGTCCACTGCCACTATAATGAATTTAGCTCCACCCCTCCCTACTGGGAATGGTCCTATGAGATCTAGTCCCCATTGATCAAAGGGCCAAGGGGATGTTATCGAAGTGAGTTCCTCCGACGGGGAATGTAACACTGGGCTATACTCTTGACACTTCGGGCACCTTTTAACGAACTCTTTTGCTTCCTGGAACAAACACGGCCAGTAATACCCTGCACGGGTGGTGCGGGCGGCTAATGTTTTAGACCCCGTGTGAGCCCCGCAGATTTCTTCATGGATTTCGGCCAGTATGTATTGCCCTTCTTCTTTCGTCACACACCTGAGCAGCGGTTCAGAGAAACCCTTTCTGTATAGCGATCCGTCAACTAGTGTGAATCTGGCTAATCTGTTCTTTATCTTATGGGCCTAGCCCGGGTCAGGAGGTAACGTGCCTGTTCGGAGGTATTCTGTGATATCGGTTGCCCAGTAGGGATCTGCAACAGCCACTACTCTGACTTCGCTGCTGGTGGAGGGAGTGTCTACTGTTCTGATCTCTGTGTTTTCTGGGGGCGGGTGTTCATCTTTTCCTGATGCTATCTTTGCCAGTCGATCTGCTATATGATTTTCTTCCCTTGGGATCCGCAGCAAACGGAAGTATCTGAATCGATCCCGCTCGATGCATACCAGCTCCAGATATTTTTTCAATTTTTCGCTCTTGGTAATGTATTGGTCGAGTACTTGGTGAAACACTATTTGGGAATCAGTTCGGGCCTCTAGCTCTGTTGCCCCAAGGACCCTAGCAATTATCATTCCGGCTATGAGGGCCGCGTATTCCGCTTCGTTGTTGGTTACTTTGAAAGTTAGGCCTATACCGTAGTTGTGTTGGACGCCCTGGTCGGTGACGATGTGTACACCTGCTCCTCCCCCTGCCCGACACGAGGACCCGTCAACATACAGCTGCCATGCCCGTCCCTGAGGCTCACTGGGGATCTCTTCTGGAAACCTTGTGTACTCTGCTACGAAATCCGCCAGCGTTTGTGCCTTCATCGCTGTTCTGGGCTGGAACGTTAGATCAAACTCGCTCAGCTCGATTGCCCACTTGGCTAATCGACCGGAGGTATCAGGCTTCTGGAGAATAGTTCCGAGTGGCTGATCAGTCATTACTCTTATGGTGTGGGCTTGGAAGTAGGGACGCAGCCGACGCGCAGCTGTCAGTAAGGCGAACACCATCATCTCTGTACGGGGGTACCTGGCTTCTGCTCCCTGAAGCGCCCTGCTGACATAGTATACAGGCTTCTGACCCTGATTGGTTTCTCTTACTAGAACTGCAGATGTTGCGTGGGGTGAGACCGCCAAATAAGCCACAAGGGTTTCTCCGGGAGTCGTCTGGCTGAGCAACGGAGGACATGTCAGGTAGCTTTTAAGTTGTTCGAATGCCCGTTCGCACGATGCGTCCCACTCGTGTGCTTTCCGGAGGACTTGGAAAAAGGGAAGGCATCGATCGGTTGACCTTGCTATGAATCGGCTAAGAGCGGCAATTCGACCAGCCAATCGTTGAACTTCATGCAGGTTCCTCGGGGATGCCATCCCGAGGATAGCCTGTATTTTCTCGGGGTTGGCTTCAATTCCCCGTTCAGAGACCATATACCCTAAGAACTTCCCGGATTCGACCCCGAAGGTGCACTTGGCGGGGTTGAGCTTCATCTAATAATGCCGCAGAATAGAGAAGGCCTCTCTTAGGTCCGCCACATGGTCGTTAGGGGAGCGGCTCTTGACTAGGAGGTCATCGACGTAAACTTCCATGTTTCTCCCGATTTGTTTTTTAAACATGCGATTAACCAACCGTTGATAAGTAGCCCCCGCGTTCTTGAGTCCAAAAGGCATGGCCGTGTAGCAATAGAGTCCGCGATCTGTAATGAACGCCGTTTTTTCCTCATCGTCTGGGCTCATTTTGATCTGATTGTAACCCGAATAGGCGTCCATGAAGCTGAGGAGAGAGTGCCCAGCAGTGGAATCTACAATGAGGTCAATGCGTGGCAGGGGGAAGCTATCTTTAGGGCAGGCTTTGTTCAAATCAGTAAAGTCAACGCACATGCACCATTTCCCGCTGGTCTTTTTTACCAATACTACATTAGACAGCCATTCCGGGTAGTGAGCTTCTCGGATGAACCCACCGGTCAGGAGCCTGTCCACTTCTTCTGCAATGGCGGCATATTTCTCAGCACAGAAGTTCCTTCTTTTTTGCCTAACTGTCCGGGCTGTCGGGCTGACACATAGCCGGTGTTCTATTACGGACCTGTCGATTCCGGGCATGTCAGCATGCGTCCAGGCGAATACGTCTTTGTGCTCGACGAGGAGAGCCTTGAGCTCTGCGTGTATTCTCGGATCCATTCTGGTTCCGACTCGCACTGTCCGATCCGGGTTGTCGCCATCAACCGGAATCAATTCCAGAGGCTCGTTGGGTTCCGCTTGACGCAGTGTCGCTTCGTCCCTGACTTCATCGTCCCAAACCGCTCGGGGAGGCGCAGGCGGAAACTCGGTATGCTCGCCCTCTAGGGAGATCGTAGCCACGGAATTGACCTTGTGTTTCAATTCCTGGGTGTAGCATTCCCTGGAGGTGACTTGCTCTCCTCTGACTTCACCTATTCCTCTGTCGGTCGGAAACTTCATTTTGAGGTAGTAGGTAGAAGTGACTGCCCTCAAGTTATTTAGGGTTGGCCTCCCTAGGATGGCATTGTAGGAGGAGGGGGCTTTCACTACTAGGAATTCGGTCATGACGGACATGGTCATGGGCGCGGAACCCATCAAGACCGGGAGTGTTATCAGGCCCTCGGGGTGTATTGCTTCACCCGTAAATCCTTTGAGGGGGGCTTGGATGGGCTGAAGTTGACGGGGGTCGATTCCCATCGGCATGAAGGCCTCCCAGAACAAGATGTCGGCTGAATTCTGTTGTCAACCAGCATCCTTTTAACCGTGAAATTAGCTACTAAGGCTGATATCACCAATGCGTCATCGTGCGGAAAGGCGACCCCCTTTCCATCCTGCTCGTTAAAGACTATTGATTCTCCTTTGGGACCCGGGTTGCCCTGTCTCGGTGCTCGCCCCAGTGAGTAAACTTCCCCATATCTGGCTCTTCTCGCATGTGCCCTTTGAGAGGAGGACGTAGTCCCTCCTCGGGATGGTCCCCCAACAATGGTTCTGATCTCGCCTGGTGGGTGGCTAGACACGGGCTCGCCTCGGTGCCTGCTTGACTCTTGTTCCCGACGGGGGGTCCTTGACCGGGTTCTATCTCTTCGATCGTTCATCTGCTCATCCCTTTGTCTATTCTTCAAAGCCTGGCAGTCTTCAGTGTTGTGGCCCTTAGACTTGTGATACTCGCAATACATATCCCCCCTTCTTCTTCTAATGGACTCTCGCCTCGATTCGGATCGGTTCTAATCTTCCACTGCCAAGCTGGATTGAGGCCATGACGACAGTCTGTGTTCCCGTGGGGAGTCTCTTCTCCTCGTTTCATCTGGGAACTTCATACCCCCTCGATGCCGGCTGGAACTTTCCCCGGCGTTGGTTGTTTTCCGATCATGCTGTCGGAGCTCTCCTCGTCGTGGGGCTACTAGGGCTTCGAGCGTATCTTCGGCGTTGATGAATCCGTCGGCCTGATCCATGAACCCGTTCAGAGTGGTGGGAGTTCTGCGGGCTATCTCCGCCATGAAAGGGCTCCTGGGCCAGAAGGGCCTCTAGGGTGATCTTTTCGTCCTGGTTGTCGGTGGTCATTCTTTCTTTGTTGAACCTGGCCAGGTACCCTTTCAGGCTTTCCTTCTCTCCTTGCTTGACGGTCAATAGGTACGCTGCGAGGCGCCTTCGTTTCCTACTGGCCATGAACTGGGTGATGAAGAGTCGGGCTAACGTCTCGAAGCTACTGACCGATCCCGGAGGAATGGTTCCGAACCATGTCCTAGCCATCCCCTTCAGTGTGAGAGGGAATGCTCGGCACGCTACTTCACCAGGATAGCCATGTAGGCTGATATGCGCCTTAAAAGCTTCTATGTGTTCCACGGGATCCTGAGACCCATCATACAGTTCTACTTGTGGGACCTTGAACTTGGGTGGGAGAGGGACGGCCAGGACGTCTGCACTGTAGGGTGTCCCTATGCTTCCCTGCGATGAGAGGTGCCCTGCTGCCGGGTTGATCAGTTTGGCCATTTCAGCGTACTTGTCCCCCAACTCCTTTAGCTCGGTGTGCATCCGGCGTCGTTCTCCTTCAGAGGCCTCACTCTCCTCAGGGAGTCAGGAGCTCACATTCTCTCCCAGATTGGTTTCGCCACGGGCCGATGCCTCTTCGCGTGGTTGCCGGAGGGCGGCATTCTCCTCCTTCAGCTTCCTTACCATTTTTTCCAATACTTCTAGTCTTTCTTTCATCGACGGATCTGTCTGCTGGTCGTGCTTGGTTGTTTGGGACAATGGTAGAGTAGACATGCAAAAAGTACGTTGATCAGAAACGAGTAGATCCCACAGACGGCGCCACTGTTCGGGACGTATTCTGCAGTCTTGTTTACCAAATCCCGTCCGATAGTAACTTGCAAAACAAGAGCAAGGATGATCGGGGTCCGGGACCGCTCCGACGATCAAGTTAGTGTTGGGGAGAAGATATATGGTAGAGGGAGTAAGAGAATTTGAGACTGTACCCCTTTTCGTCCTTGGCTTGGTGTTATTTATAGGTGTTCCCTTTGAAGGAGAGTTCCTGTGACAAAAGAGCTGGAAATCGGGACATCACTCGATCGTCATCCTCGATAGGGAGAAACACTGATCTGACTCGGTCGGTCTCATCGCATTAATTGAGTATCCCTTCATTTAATGCTCAATTAGACCCTTTAGGAAAGGATCATTAAATGCCACTATATCTTTCGTCAATCTAGCAATTAATGATATGCATTTATAGTGTTCCCGCATTTAAGGGGGGGGAGACCTGTAGACCGGCGGTTGTCTGTCGTTCATAAATGCGGGAGCGATCTTGATGTGAGGTGGATCCAGGAGATACGTCAGTACGTGAACCGTCGTTCTGGCCTTAGCGTGTCCTCGAAGCCGATTTGATCTCATTTTGCCGAAGTCGGGATAACCAGGGACTTGGATCGTCCCTGATTTCAGTCTCCTTGGTTGAATTCGGACACTGCGTGGTGGTGAGTGCAGATTACGGGCCTTGAGCCTGATGAACCTTTCGAGCTCGGGTCTGGATGAGTTGGACACCCTTTCACGTTCAGTCAGATTTGATTGAGTTTCAAGATTTATAGGCTATCAGTATCAGCTTTCATCGCTTGTCAAATTTGGCAGGATGTGATTAGAAAGAAGAGACGGTCTTATGAAGTCTTGAGCATGTAAACTAAGAAAATAAATTAATAAAATAAACTCAGTAGAAGACACGTGTTGTAAAATCGTAAGGTTATCATGATATCCGAACTCTTGATTTGATTGTAATTTCTAATTTCTAATTTCTAATTTCTAATTTCTAATTTCTATAACGTGTATCAGAATTTGTGAAATATCTATTCTGATTCACTCGGAAATGGACGATTACTCAAATCAACGTTAAAAACACAAAATGACACATCCAACAAAGACCCACGTTAAAGCATAGGTAAAATGAAAATTTATATAAAATAAATGAAAAAAAATCTTAAAATTATGCTCTATTAAAATATAAAATATGTAAATAGAATAGCTAAAATAAATTTACTATAATAATTATTCTTCAACCCACTATATTTAACATATTACTGTTTATAAAAGTAAACATATTTTAATATTTTTTTATATTTTCGTCACATAACTTCGTCATCTTCATCCTGATGCAGTGGTGCAAAATTCCCAAATCACCGTTAACGAATTTGGCTCACTTCATCATGTAACCCCAGTGGTGCGAAATCCCTAAAATCGTAGTGTTCGAAATCGCAATCTTCATCTCGTCGAAATTGCAATAGTAGAGCTTCTGAAATCTCACTTCGCAATCACAATCTTCATCTCGTTGCTAGGGTTTGGGAACCTGGGTAAAATGTATATTTAAATAAATAAATAAAATAAAATATGAATATTTAAAGGATATAAAAAAAAATAGATTTATTTATGGATAACCTAATATAAAAGTAAATAAATAAAATAGAAAAAATAAGTTCTTAATAATATATTTTGAAGAAAAAATAAAAGGTTCATTAAGAATATTCTTAGTCCATTTCTCATCTAGAGATTTAGTGGGTTGACAATTTCAACATAAAAGGAAGTTAGAATTTGCCTCTAGTCTCTACTTTTTTCCCACCAAATCTCAATTTTTATTCCTTTCCTTTCTTTCTTTTTCCCACCAAATTTCACAGCAGGTGTTTTTATGTATTCCTTCTATATAATCTTTCCCCCACCGACTGCATTAATGCTCTTTCCCCCACCGAATCTCATTGCATTTTCCTTGTAAGTATTTCTTGAATTCTCTTAATCCTTTTCTATCTTGATTAATATTACTAAACTCCATTTTCTAGTTTTCAGGTAAATTCTAATAAATTATTCTCATTCTAACTTCTCTAATTGTTTGACACTAATATATCTCTATTGAATAAATATCATGAAACTTTTGTATGCATATTTTCTTAGTAATTATGGCTCTAACTACTACTCAAGGACGTGGTGTACAATCATCTCGATTGACTTCAAGAAGCGCTAGTACGGATCAACCGTGATCCTTTCACGGACGATCTTCTTCTATGGGAGGACCTTTGCCAATATACACTACAACATTTATGGGCTTTCAAAATCTAGTAAACTGATCAGCAACCGTAGGCAGTGAAGTGCCTCAAACACAGTCAAGTAGTGAAGGAGCATGTAAGTTGAATTTTTTAATTTTTTTTTTAAATATTAATCGTACTATAATTTTCTATTTTTCTCCTTATAACAATATCTTGATAGACTATGATTTATTTTTTAATTCTTTCTTCTTTAATTATGATTTGTGATGTCATTCATGATTTTATCAAATATTTCTTAACATGCCAATTGTAGAGCATGAAGTTTTTGCATGTTTAGCATGAACAAAATATTGAATGCATGCATTCTGCTTATATACATACATACATACATATATATTTCAAACTAATTCCGTCCAGAAAAAAAAAAGATAAAAAAATGGGCAAGGGCAACACGATTCCTTAAGGGTGTGAAGCGTGCATGAACACGAAGGAATGATCATAACCTAGCTTAGCTAGCTTAATGGTGCTACAATAAAGTTTATTCTCTGCCCTTCTAAAAAAATAATAAATCTTCCCAAAAATCTAGAATAGGTTTCAAGAAATTAATTGATTGTCATTATGGGAACGATGGTCTATATTTTTTCTTCCTTTCAGACCTTCAATTCAATGATATATCCATATAATTAGTGATTTTTTTTAATCAAGTTTTACTTATTTTCAAAATATTTTTTCTCATGATATCCCAATATCTTTGAACTTGCATATTTTGTGAATCTCTGTTACATATATGTAAATCGTAATGACAAGACTTTGAAAAATAGACCACATGCATGGTCGACAAGCATAATAGAATAGATGATTAATTAGTCATTGGATTAATTAGTCATTGCAGCATGTCAACATTATTATATACCCATGCATCTTTTAGAAGAGATACAAAATAGTAATTCCAACAATAATCTTTTCCTATATTTTTCAGCCACTTCTAAAGTGAAAGAGGTCATAGTAAAGCACAATGCATATTATTTGCGAAATTAAGAAAAAAAAAATCTCATTCCAGTGAAGATAGAACCGGGTAATAAAGGAGCTACTGGCACAAATAGTTATGCTTTTATTTGCAGATTAGGCTATATTGCTAGACATTTTGCCCCTGTTACTTGCAAAAGTTGGAGGCACATCCCTGAAGTAGATAAGAAGGACTAATACACTCAGGTTCGCGTAAGTAATCGTTGTGCTTATTTATTATTTTATTTTTTTGGTTTAAAAAATCTGTAATGCATTTTTGTGAATTCAATTGTGTTTTAGGGAAAGTTCTTCCTTGACTGGAGTGAATATGACTATCATCATGCATTGCACAAGACATTCAAGAAATACTTTACAAAGTAGTAATTTGCTCATGTCCTAGATGTTTTGAATCAAGCTGATTGGGAGATATTGTGTAATCGATGGACAAATCCAAAATATAAGGTATCTTAGATTTTAAAAATTTTAATTAATGTTAAACTTTGTCACTACATATTCATAAGCTATTGTATCATAGAATATCTCGTTTGGATTGGAAGATAAGATAATTTGAGTTTATTTTTTAATATTATTATTGTTTTAGAATTTGAAAAATATGAATTGAGATTTAAAAAATGTATATTAGAATTTGTAAAAATTGTATTGAAATTTATATTTTATATAAACAATTGAAAAAGTATAATGATGAAATGGAGATGAGTTGAGATGAGTTCAACTCATTCTCTAATCCAAACAGGTCCATTTTATGGTCATTAACAAGCAAACATAAAAAATTATTTTCTTCACGAGAAAACAAATCTAAATTGATGTCTATATTATTTACAAATAATATAACTTGAAGTTTATAACGGACATTGTATATAAAGTAGGCTTATAATGGAATTAGAGTTTGAGACTGTGTATATAATATCTTAAGGGTAGAACTAGTTAATTGGTACTGGTTCTATTTCTGAACGTACAAAATAAATATTGAATTAGGATGGACAAAGAGGCTAGCTGCTACCTACCTATAAAACCTTGAAGTTTTTTTTTTTTTCTTTATGTTTTCACTCCTAGAATTAACTTGCATTTTTTTGGTTTATTTTCTTTTAACAGAAATTGTGTGATCAAAATGCTTTAAATAGAAGCAACTTGTAAGTTAACAGCCACGTGACTGGATCAAAATCATTTGCTCACGTTGTAAACTATACTATACAACAATAAATAAATAAAAATAAAAAGTCAATTACTTCAGCTTTGAGATGTTAATGATGTTTTTATTTTGTGATATTGTATTTCTTAACGTTAATTAATTTTATTTTACTTGGATTATGCATTGGATCGACTTAGACAATTAAAATGCATATATATATATATATATATACTTATAACTTATTGATTTAATAGAGATATTAATGTTAAAAAATTAGAGAAGTTAGAATGAGAACAATTTACAAGAATATACTTGCAAACTAGAAAGTGATAGAGTGTAGTACGTAGTAATCAAGATAGAAAAACATTAAGAAAGTTTAGGATATACCTACAAAGAAAATGCACTGAGATTCAATGGGACTATGGGAAAAGAAGACTGCAATAAGTGGGAAAAGAGAATAAAGATTTAAGGAATATATAAATAAAATAAAATAAAATAAAATTGCTTTGAAATTTAGTGGTAAAAATGAAATAAAGGCTATTGGCAAATTCTAGCTTTTTACGTTGAAGTAGTCAATCCACTAGATCTCCAGATAAGAAACTGAGTAAAATAAAATGTGCCATTTTTTCTTAATAAAAAACTCATGTGAATTCCGGTCATTCTCGGCCCATTTCGAATAAGTACATTTTTCTTGTTTTTTTTTTTTTTAATTTTGATGGAAAAAAATATAACATTATGGGGGAAAAGTGAATAAAAATCTAAAGAGTATATAAAAACAGCTGCTTTAAAATTTGGTGAGAGAAACGAAAGAAATGCTAAGGAATAAAAAAGTTAGATTTGGAGGGAAAAAATAGAGGCTAGTCGTATTGATATTGACAAATTCCAGCTTTTTACGTTGAAGTAGTTAACCCATTAGATCTTCCGGATGAGAAAATTGAATAACGTAAAGTGCTTCATTTTTTCCTTCATATTAACTCAAGTACTATTTTTTTTTTCTCATTTTTTTCTCAAATGTAATCCATGTTTGCCTAAAATTCAAGTACTAAAATTCAAAAGCATTCAAGCAATACATCTATTACTTTGAAACCAAAACTATCTTTAATTAATTAGAAATAAATATGAAGATGCCATAAAGAAACTAACAACGCAAGAGAAATAAATAAAAATAAAAAACTAGAACGCAAAGAGGGATAGAATATTGGATTTTGAAAGAAATCACAGAGATGTGCAGAGAAATCACTACAAAATCTGACAGAAATTGTAATGCAGGAAGATCAAAGGATCGCAGAAGATGAATCAAGTTTCCAGAATAGAAAATCAAGATGCGAAATTTTCTACACTGATACTATGTTAAGAACTCAATGATTAAAGATGAGAGCTTGAGTTTTTTATGTTGAGCCTGCCAATCCATGCCAGTACCCACTCTCCCGATGAGAAAATCAATGAGTAACGTACCAATTGTTCCCTTAATTCAATGCATGATTAGTTGTTATTTATAAAGAAAATTGAGGGATTCTTGATGTGCCAATGTTTTTCTCCAGTTAACTCAATCTATGATCAAATCGTGTGCCATTTATTTTCCTTCATGTTAACTCATGTGCCATTCTCTCTCTCTCTCTCTCTCTCTCTCTCTCTCTCTCTCTCTCTCTCTTTCTAAACCGTAATCCATGTTTATCTAACATTTAGATACTAATGTTCACAATCATTAAGACATCGATTACTTATATAGAAACAAATATATCATTAATTAATTAGGAATTAATATGAAGTTGTCATTAAGAAACTAACAAAGCGAGAAAAAACAAATAAAAATTAAAAGGACTAGAGTTTTTGAGTGTTTTTTGTGGAGAGTGTGGATTATATGATTTTAAAAGAATTTCATCTAACATATATTACTATTTCTTTATAATTAAAAAATTATTAATATCAATATGTATAACTAATTATACACTGAATGTGTATAAGAGTAAAACCTAGTAAAGAATATGAAATAAAAATAATACTAACTCTATATTAAAATAATAACGATAGAGAGAATTAGCGAATTCATATGCTGATGATAAGTCAACCATACTTGATATGAAAATGTACCTATTACGTTCAAAGGGCGCTAGCGTGCACGTCATGAAAATTGATTAAAAAGATAAAACTTTCAAAGTTTATTATAAAGAAATTTCACGGGGTTTGGTCTTAAAAAGATAAAGAATTTCCTGGGGCTTGGTCTTAAAAAAATAGAACTTTCAAAGTTTATTAGAAAGGAATTTATTGGGGTTTGGTCTAGACCGAACTCCTTCACAATTGCAGCCCCCGTTGTTGTCGATGGTGGTGGGCGACATCGCCCACGCCATTGAAACTGGATAGAACCGACGACCTCACCCCTGCGACGGTGAGCTCCGGCGACCTCCGGTGTGCCCCTGACAGCCTTAAACTCGAAATGGGTCTGTGGCGGTGTCGCCCACCACCCT
The DNA here is from genome assembly GCA_036559045.1 of Platycarya longipes. NCBI lineage: Eukaryota > Viridiplantae > Streptophyta > Magnoliopsida > Fagales > Juglandaceae > Platycarya > Platycarya longipes. The sequence continues at coordinate 31,517,274 of CM071789.1, read as the reverse complement.
CGGCGGCGGCGACGGCTGGGCTGAGGCTAAATCTTCCTTACAAATTCATCTTCATTTTATTTTTTATTGTATATTTATTATGTTTTCTTCATTTTATTATTTTATTGTGTTTTTTAAATTTTTTTTTTTATTGTATTTTTTTTTTTATTTTTATTGTATTTTTATAAAAATTATAGGGTTTAAGGGATGAGCTGCAATGAGGCTGGAATGCAGCCCGACCACACCCCAGCGTCACCCTATTATAAAAGTAAAAATGAACGTTTACTTTTTGAGTTAATCTGGTGTCCAGTCAGGCTATAAAAGCCCAAAATACAGCCCTCAAATAAGAGATTACCCCGGCGCCCATTCCAAAAACTTATAATCTGTTCGGCTATAACAAATCACAAACTCACCCATTTTGATTAGCACCAAAGTTATTAATTTAGTTCCATTCCGGTTGGAATGGTCGGAATATACCGTTCCAATACATCGGCTAGAATGCTGGAGGCTTGAATTCCGTTCCGACCTGAATTCCTGTCATTCCGACCGAATTCCGATCATTTCGGCCCATTTCGAATAAGCACATTTTTATTTCTATTTTTTTAATTTTTTTTAAATTTTAATATTTCTAGGTTGCAACATTATTTTAATATTTCTTTCTTCATTTATTTTTTTGATTCTTTGAAACTTTTATCATTTATTTGGTTGTTCAGTGTTAACAACTCCAAATATCTATGTCAACCGAATTAGTTTGACTTTTTAATAATTATTTTTAATAAATTTGAATTTTTAAATTTATCAAGTTTATCAGGTATGTATATTTTTAATTAGATCTGTATTGGTTTATTTTAGAATATAGTTATTATATATATAATTTATCATATAATATCTATCTTGAAACGATATCCGAAACGGTATTGATACCAAAATTTTTTATTCCAGTGCCTCAATTGGAATGGTCATCGAAACGAAATTCATAATTTTGATTAGCACTCAACCAAATCGGTCAAGCACTCAACTCAAGCAGCAGCCCCAAGCACTCCGACCATCCCTTCACTGTCAACTTGTTTTCTGCCTTCTAATGCTGTCTGACGACTCCAATTTTACGAACCAATTATACTATGGCCCCATTTGGATTCAGAGATGAGATGATTTGATATGAGTTTAGTTTATTTTTTAATATTATTATTTTAGAATTTGAAAAAGTTGAATTGAAATTTGAAAAATGTATTGGAATTTAAAAAAATTGTATTGGAATTTATGTTTTATATGGAAAATTTAAAAAGTGTAATGGTAAAATAAAGATGGGTTGAGATGAGTTGAACTCATTCTTAAATCCAACCTGGACCTATATTAACTTTCCTCACCAAATTAGAAAGCTTTGACTAGCTGAGAGCTACAAATGCCGTGAAGTGCAAAATCGGAGAACATCAATGTTGGTGTCAGGGGGTTGCATCATAAAGGGGTTTCACATCGCATTGCAGGGGGCGCTCCAATTTGGTCTGCTATTGTTATCGCAAGGGGGATTTCGCATGGGGGAAGGGGCTCGCTGAGGGCGAAGGGGGAGAGAGGGAGGTCGAAGAATAGAATTGGGAGGGGGATTGAAGGAAAGATGTGTGATTATCTGGTGCACGAACTGATTTGGAACAGTAAGACCAATCTCGTAAACTACCGTCGAACAATTCCTAGCGAGTTTTGAATAACATCCCCTGGAGAACAAATCGATTCACTCTATTCTTTCTGCTGAACTTGAAATCCGCCATATCATCTTCGACCATGGAAGCATTTTTTCTCTTCTCTCTATTCAGACAAATGGTTGCTCATGAAGCTTTGATGAAAACTTAATTCCCTTATGAGTTAAAGGTGAAAAGCAAAGGCCTAATTTTGTCTCTCAAGTCCTATATGCGGATGGATTTGATCAATTTTTACAACATCAAATTTGAGAAGGTGAGCGTCGCCAGGGGCGAAACTAGGATTTGATGTTTGGGGGGGCGATTGATAAAATATATAGTATGTGTGAGTATAAATATTAATATGTGTTTTTTGTACATGATTATATAAAAAATAATAATCATACGTAATGAAATTGTATACAAAAAATTATGTCTACAAATCATCTTATAATATAACTTTTCTTAAAATTTTTGGAGTTTGTTATATATCATTACAAAAAGAAAAGGAAAGAAAATATCACTTTAGATTTTTCCTTTTAGATTAAGAGCTTGACGGCCAACTTTTATAGAATACAATTTATCTAGTATCATCTCTAAAGTAAAATTTTTGATAATTTCTTTCTTAATATGAATTTCTCATTCCTAGTGCAACTCAACAGATTTTTCAAGGGATTGATTAAATTTTTTTAGTCAGATTTTTTGAGAGATTTTCAAGATTTATTAGTTGGTAACAGTTGAAAATTTGGATGTCAGTGAATTAAAAAGTTAGAATGATACTACGCAATAACATGAGTATTGTAATTTGGAGAGACAATTTCAATAATAATTTTGGAGACCTGAGTATTGAGGGGGTCAATTTTAATTATATAAAAATAAATATAATATTTTATCTAGTATATAATTTTTTTTTTTAAACTTTTGGAGGGCGGTAGCCCCCTACACTATACACTGGTCCGCCCCTTAGCGTTGCCAAGGAATCAAAAATGGGTTTTTGCTAAAAAATTTGGTGTGGCCGAGTTTATAACCAATTTGCTGAAATGGGTGATGTGGCAGCCTCTTATTGAAGGGCTATATTTTAGACTTTTATAACCTAATCAGACCATAGCATTTTTTTTATATCAATTAAAAGGATAATATGTCACCAACTTCGTATTAAAAGTTAAAAATATGCATACAATTTCTTATATTGATTAAAAAGATAATACGTGCCCAAATAAAAGTTAAAAGTCTGTGTACATTTTTTTTATTGATTTAAAAAGACCATTTTCCAGCTTCATTTTAAAAGATAAAATGTACCAACTTTTTAAATTTCCGAATGGAGTTGGAAATAAATTATAATTTAATAATTTCTTAATCAATGGAATGGAGTTGGAGATATATTATAATTTAATAATCAAACGTGTTTAATAGCATGTTTGGAATTTGAAGATTCATCTAATTGCTTTCATGCACGTAGAATTTGTGCATAAATGAATTATTAAAGAAAAATATTAGTATGCTCACTCATTTTAACATCTCATATATTTTAATTTTTTATTTAATAGTTAATGAAATGATTATTAGTATATTGATATTTTTTTTATATTTTTTAAAAAAATATTTTAAAATGATAAAAATAAAAATAGAAAAAATAAAAAGTGAAAAAATAACTACAACATTGAATGGTGATAGTCAGGCAATAGAATAGCATTGCTCATTATTAAATGGTGGCAATCGCCCAGTATTTTGTACTCGTTACAATAAAATTTGATAAATCTTAGATATAGTCATTATTTGTACAAATTCCGTACATTAAAAAAAAATTGTGATTTAATCTCTTTCTGTGTTTTTTTATTATTTAAAAAAAAAATTGCTTAGATAAAAGGTCGATGGTGTGCATGTGCCAGCATGCACGTAGAAATAATCGAACAAAGGCTTTGACGAATTATGGTAACTAATTATATCAAGATCACCGTTCTAAACCATAAATGTCCATATCTCTCAATTAATAAATAATTGGAAAAAAGTCAATCTTATAAATAATATTATTACTATATAATCATTAATGAGGTTTCATCCTCCAACTTAATTGAAAACTTAACTATACATATTGATTTAGCAATATATATATATATATACATAATGATAAAAACAAATCCTAAAATTTGAATATGAATAAACATCAATTATATTGTCGCTAAAACATTATCTTTTGTGAAGATGTTTTATTAGAAAAAGTCAATTATTAGATAATAATTGATAAAATATTATGGTTTCACTAAAATCAATTATTTATGGTAAAATGCAACTTGTTAGCAATATTCTACATACGTAGTAAGATTATTAGTGATCATTATAGTCGTTGCAATTACATTCTCAATTGATGGAAAATCTCCCGCTTATATATTTTTATAAATAATGGTATAATTTTGGTCCTTAAAAGTGATATAATTTAAAAAATTTCTCATTAAAGATAAACTTTTAGCTATGAGTTTTATATCGGAGCTAAAACAATACTTTTTGCAAAAAATAAATTGAGTCGCATAAAATCACCTATTAGGCTATAACAAACGAAAAAAAATTATACCTTCACTAAAACTTATTAGTGACAAAATGCCGTTCACCTATTAAAAAAACCATTTGTGAGATGGAAAAAAATTGGAATAGGATGGGTGTTTATTTTTACACCCACCAAAAAATTATTTTACACCCATCAATAAAAATATGCCACAAAATATAATAGACTTGGTTGCATCAAAAAATGATTTTTGATATTTTAGTATATTTTGCCAAGATGTAACGATCTTTGATATTTTAATATATTTTGTGTATGAGCTGATGTTAAAAAAAAAAAAGAAAAAATTATATAAATAGGCTGATCTTGTGGACAAGTTGGCATGTATGAATAGGTTAATATTCCTTGATAACTAATATTTCTTGAGCCACGTTTAAGAAAATGAAAATATATATATATATAGGTTGATTTCAAGATTAAAAAATTGAAAAAAAATCAATAAATTAATGTACCATCTCAAATAAAGCTAAATATATTCATCTTAATGTATTGATTCGGTATAATCAAGTGTATTATATTTCTTTATAAAACATTTATGTGGCATATTTTTATTAATGAGTGTAAAACTCATTTTTATATTCATCCTATTCCAAGTGCCTCTCTTATGAGAAAATGCAACTTGTTGGCAATACTCAACTGTAACAATATTGTTAGCAAAGATTACAATCATTTCTAATTCTATAATTGTTGACACAATTACATGCTCTTTTGGTGAGAAATTTCTCCTTATGTATTTCTAGCCAATACAAATGATTTTGTTCGTTAAAAATAATATCAACAATGAATTTAAAATTTTTCTTATTGAAGATAAACATTTAACTACAAATTTTATATCATTGATAAAATATTACCTTTTGTAAAAGTAAATTGGGTCGCAAAAAGTCAATTATTAGACTAAAATTGACAAAAAGTTACTCTTTCAATAAAACTTATTATTTACAACAAAATACAACTAGTTGGTAATATTCTACTGCGGCAAGATTATTAGACGATTATAATTGTTGCTAATTTTACAATGGTTGTCATGATTATTTTCTCATTTGGTAAAAAAAATTTCTGCTCATTTACCGATCACTATAAATGTCAATATAATTATAGTTGTTAAAAGTAATATAAGTGACGGATTTAAAATTTTTTTTTTACTAAAAATAAACCTTTAACTACGAATTTTATATTTTCATAAAAAATTTTATCCATAAAAATAATTTTTCTTGTAGTGCAGTGGGTAAATTTTCTGTCCAGCCTATCTGCACTAGTAATCAGTGGAAAGATTTTCACGTACCATCTACCATATAACAATTCAAAAGTAATAGAATTTATCACTGGTTTCAAGGTCACTTCTTGGAGTGATAAAAGTGAAGAAAAAAAAGACCTAAAGAATATATCACTAACCTCTCGGTCACTTCTCAACTTTTCAGTTTTATGGACCCAAAAAAAAAAAAAAAAAAAAAAAGAGGTCAAAACCAAAATATTGTTGGTAGAAGAGCAGAAAAATTAATATTAGCAAAAATTACAACAAAGCCAGCAGAAAAAGTCAAGAAAAAATGAAGAAAAGAAACCATAGAATGTATCTAAAATTTTCGGTTCTATGGAAAAAAAGAGAGGCTCAAAACTAAAATAACTGAAATAAAACCATTATTGGTAGAAGACAAAAAAATAACACTAGCAAAAATTAGAGCAGAGGAACATAAAAAGTGAAGAAAAAAAAACTACAAAAAATAACAGTAGCAATGATTGAAAGCTCTAGCTGAAATGTTGAGAAGCGAAATGGGAGAAGAAAACAGACAATAGTCCCTTTGTGAGTTTGATGGTCGGTCATTTCTCTACTTTCCTTCTCTCCAAGTTCGTTATACTTTTCTCTTTAGGCTCTGATTTGTTTAAAAATAAAAAAATATAAATAATAAATACAATTATAAACTTACAAACGACAAATGGTTATTTTATTAAATATATATATATATATATATATGAGATCCATATAAAAAAAATTAATTTTTTTTTAATAGTTGATCTCATTTTTTTTAAACTGATTATGTATCATTTACAACTCCACAATTGTATATAACATTATTAATTTTTTTTTAAAGAAAAATGATAGATATAATTGGCATTTATCCCTAGTATTACTTAAATAAAAATTAATATTTTTAGTGTAAACTTCAAAATAAAAATATTCTTAAAAACTTGTGTTCAAATAAATTTTTATAATTCTGTATATTAACTTTCACAAATTCTATTACAAAACTTAGTTTTTATATAAATAATTATTCAAATTTCCCTTAAACCCAATTCTAAAAAAGTCTCAAAATGTATCACAATCATATGTACCTATCCCATAAAAACTCGACATAACCTAATTTGCGATGATACACAGGTGAAAACAAAAACACAGGTGACATCCAAAAAAACAACTCGGCCATTCGCCATTGTGTGTCATTAGTTCGAGAAAAATTAATGACTGATTTAATTTTATAAATCATCTTATTTTATTTCTAATTTATTATTACATTTTTTTAAAAATTTTTATATAAAATAAAATAAATTATTCATTTTTTTCAAATTTTAAAACAATTTTTTTCAAATTTCATAACAAAATTAATATCAAAAAAATATTTTACAAAAATATTTTATAATTTTTAAATTTTTATCTTATCTTTAAAAACACAAAAGGCCTAAAATAACAAAAAATCTCTGCCTGCTAACCTTCTTATAGAAAAGAGCGATTTTAGGATCACAAGCGACAAGTCCAGACTTAGATCATGTTTATTTTTAGAAATGGAATGAAATAAAATAAAAGTGAAAAAAATATTATTATAAGATATTTTTTTAATATTAATTTTGTATGAAAATTTAAAAAAGTAATATGAGAATTTAAAAAAATTAAATTTTTTATTATATTTTATATGAGAATTTGAAAAAGTATAATAATGAGTTTGAAATATATTTTAAATTTTTGGTCTATTTTTTAAAATAAATAAGGCCTAAATTTATTTAGTTAATTATTATTTTTTACATATTTTTTTTCACTTTTAAATATATTATTTTAAAAAAAAAATCACAATATTAAGAAATTATATATTCTTATTCTATATATAAAAAAAATAAAAAAATCCTTACAATTGGATTCCTAATCCCGATTGTGAGAGTATAATTTCGTGACAAAGAAAATCCAACAATCAACCGCCACATAAGCAAAATTTACGGACTCCAACGTCAACAAAATGCACAACTCTAGCTGAAGTGGCAAAATATGAAGGAAAATGCTAAATATTTCCCTTATTTGGATTTCACGAGAAAGATTTTTTTTTTAGTTTTTTTTATAAGATTTTTAAGTAAATATTTTTAAATAATAATGTAATTTTTTTTATATTTTTAAAAAATATTTTAAGATGTTAAAAAAATAATGTAATTTTTATATAATTTTTAACATTTTAAAATATTTTTTAAAAATATAAAAAATCATAATATTATTTAAAAATATTTATTTAAAAACGTATATAAAAAAAAAATCTCTCATCGCGATCTATCGAGATTTCAATAAAAAGGATGAGTAGCAAATATGAATTAGCACCACGATTCATTGTTTGTACACGTGGCGAACAGGAAGATGCCATAAGTGGGTCCCAGAGGCCTGAAAAACACCGACTCGTGCTCGGGACTCGCACGGTCCAGACTCGTTCCCGACTCACCTTGTTCGTTACCCTTAGGTTTTATATATATCTCTGCAGCTCCTTCACTGCCATACTTGGGGTTTTAGCCCTTTTCTCTCAACCTCTCTGGCTCTCTGAGCTCAGCTCGGCTCTCTGCTACCGCCAGATCTCTAATCAGGTAAATATACAACGTCCGCTTCCCTATCATTGCGATTTTCACGATGCTTTATCTTTAGGTCCTTTCATTTTTTTTTGTTTTGTTTTGCAATAATTTTAAAGATTCCTCAGGTAGGCTCTCCCTTCTTCGTTCACTTGCCTTTTCCATGTACAAAGCTCAAACAATTTACATTTTCATATCTACCCTCTCTTTGAAAAGTTGCATTGCATGCGCAGTTTTCCGTTAATCGGTGGAATTGATGGCTGTTCTAACACAAAACCATCTCTGTGCAGTGTATGGAGCAGAACTGGTGCAATCAAGAGCTCAGCTAGATCTTTTTTGGTTGTTGCGATCATATTGGCATGCATAGTTCGAAGAAAACTGGGCAAGGTGGGGATGGAGAGGCGGGGGCGAGGCCGTTGCGCACCAGTGATAGGCTCCGGAGACGGCCAAAGATATATGGACGGGCGTACTTGTATTATAACACCAACATCATTCGCACAAGGAAAGGAAAGGGCAAGAGCAAGACCAGGACCGCTGCTTCTCAGATTGCCAAGATGTTGTGCGTGCGATCACCCAACAGTGATGTAAGTGATATTTACATTTCTTATGCGATGTATGTTGAATACTGGTTAATTTGATTAGTTGGACATTTGATTAAGCAACGGACGAGGAGGATGTTGTTGATTATCCATAATTATCCGGTGCAAGTATCATTTTAAGGCTGTGTTTCTTATATGTCACTTGTTTTAAAGGCAGGACCTGAATTTGGAAACAGTGGTTTGTGCATAATGCGATACTTCTTAATCGACATTATGGTCAGAGCTGCTTCTAGTGTCTTGTTTAATTGAATGTTTAAAGGGGAAAATGGACTGAGAAATTTATACAGATTCTTGTTAGGAGTAAATTGCAATGACCTCATCAGATTTTCATGAGGGATTTTTTAACATTTTCATAATCTATTGAAATTTCATTTAGTCGATGGCAGTGTGATTGGTGTGCTTTAGTGTAGGGAACACCAATGCACCACAAAGTCAAACTTCTACTATGTACTTTCTTGGGTCAATTATAAATGGGTTAGGCTTGTCTCCCATTGTTCATTAATAGGATCATCTTCTGTTATCATTTCCATGTTATTTTGTTTTCATATAGAGGGTAAAGATTCAAGCACATTATCTCCTGTAAATTTCAATAACGCTTTTTTTTTTTGGATAAGTAAGATCTATTTAATTGATAGGAATAAAATAGGTATAGCCCGTGTACATAAGGAGGATACAAAAAAACACCTAATACATTCTAAGTGCGGTTAATAAAAGACAGGAAATCATGAGCATTGTCCTCATTTAATACATTAGCGGAGAACGAGAGCAATAAGGTGTGAAGAAAATAATTCTTCAGCTCCTCTATAGTGCGTTCTTTATCTTCAAAGCAACGAGCATTCATTTCCGTCCAAATGCACTACATGAGATACAACGTAATCATTTTTCACATTGCTATGCGAACAACCGTGCATCTTCCTCCAACAACCCAACAAATCCATCACCCTTGAAGACATGGCCCAAGCAAAGTCAACCTTTTTGAAAATCTCATCTCACAGTACCCTTGTTACCTCACAGTGAAAGATGATCCACGGATTCGCCATCCTTCTTGCACAAGTAACACCAATCCATTACTATGCAACCCCTCTTCCTTAAGTTGTCAACTTGTCTATAGTCTAACTAAATCTTCACAAGGGCCACGTTCCATACAAAGAAGGCTACTTTAGAGGGTGCCTGAGACTGCCAAATGCTATTCCAAGGGAGTGGGGAAAAGTCTTGCGTTGACAAAATTCTATAATATGCCTTAACTATGCATTTTTTGTGATTGTTGGACTTCCACTTCAACCTGTCAGGCTGTGTTGAGGTGGTCCCCATGGAATATAGTAAGCTGAGAAAGTCGGATACAAAATGAAATTCCTAATCATGGAAATTCCGAATAAAGAGAATATTCCACTGATGAGTACCAAAAGAAAAGATATGCGTATCCATCACTGAAGCCTCCCTATTGGCAGCAATACAATAGAGGGCCGGAAATGCCCTCTCCAATGCACGATCTCCACACCACACATCCCTCCAAAAACTGATTTGATTGCCCTCGCCGGCCACAAATTGAATATGCTTTTCAAAGCAAGGCCACCCCCTCCTTATATACTTCCATAATCCCATCTCGTAACCCCCCCACTTTCTTAGAACACCAACCCCCCCACGCAACTCCATGTCTAGCATCAATAATATCCTTCCAAAATGCCCCCCCTCCAAGTGATATCGCCATAACCATTTTCCCAATAGAGCTTTATTAAAAGTTCTCAAATTACACACTCCCAATGCCCCGTACATCACTGGAGCACAAACGATCTTCCATTTAACCAAATGAAATTTCTTCTTCTCAACCAAACCTCTCCATAAGAATGCCCTAAAGAGTTTTTCGATCCTGTTTACCACCCCTGCAGGCATAGGAAACAATGATAGAAAATAAGTTGGTAGGTTAGTCAGAATGCTCTTGATTAGGGTGAGGCGACCCTCTTTCGAGAGATATGCCCGTTTCCAACCCGCCAACCTTTTTTCCACCTTCTCCATCACCCCATCCCAAATAGTTATAGCCTTAAAAGATGCTCCCAGTGGAAGGCTGAAGTATTTCATAGGCAAAGAGGACACCTTACAATCTAATAAACTTGCTATATTAAGGATATTTGGATTTGCACCCAGTTGAACATGTTAACACAAAGTTAACGTGTTCATTCAAACTATTTTCTAAAGTTTAGCATTGTTTGCACCAAGAGCAGCATGGAAAAGGAACAATTGAAGAATGACTCTGTGCATGCATCAATATCTGTCCTCATAACCAACTAAACTTGATCCTTGCTAGGTGGTTTCTCTTGTATACGTCTATTGTACTTGGCGACACCTACTGATATTAATAAAAAATTTACTAATAAAAAGAGCTATACTCCATAAAGAATCTTATTTCATTAAAAAAAACCATAAAAACTTTTAGAGAGAGAGAGAGAGAGAGAGAGAACAAAAAGGAGAAAAAATACAAAAATATTTGATTCTTCAAGCATCCCATATTTGTTTTGGCATCATTTCTCTGGATGCAATGATTTAGGCTAGATGGTTGAAATACAGTCCTCTTCAAATTATGGTTGAAATACAATCCTCTTCAAATTTTTAGAGAACCTTTCACAGAAATTTGGGATAAGTATACCAACAAGATCTTTCTGAACTTTTTATTAACTATAAACTTGTTTTATCACATCGCTTGTTTGCAATCTAGTGTACCAATGGGATACTAGTGGGTTTTTGATGAACTACAAACTTGTTGGAAATGACTATTGTGCTGCTTTTTTTTTTTCCTTTTTTTTGCCCACTTACTATTCTCAACCTGTAGTTCTCACAAGGAAAAAACCTTTTTAAGCCATTCCAAGAGAGATTTACATGACATCCCTTTGAAATCAAATGGAAGAACTTAAAGGAAGAATGGATTGTAGCTGCCTTATGGGTATATTTAAAGAGAAGAGTTGGAAGGAAATATCCTATGAAGATGGAGAGGGATCTCGGAGACATCACAGGTTGTAGCTGTGTGGAAGATAGCTCCCATTTGCCTACTTTGGTGTATTTGGAGTGAAAGGAATGACTGAATTTTGGGGATCGTCCATATTCTTTGGAAGAGTTTCGGAGTTTTTTCTTTTTTGTCTTTAATTTCCAGCTCCTAGAAAGTAGTGAGGTGCTTCTTTGTATACTTCCTATGTACTCGGGCTTTGCCTATTACATTCACATTGATAATACTTATCTCTTGCTTAAAAAGGAAAAGAGTCTTGGAGTTTTTTTTGGAAGACTATGTACGTGGGCAGTTGTATAGACTTCAATGGTCTCAACTTTCATGATTTCCTTGTAATTGTTGCTAGTTCCTGACTAGATGTAATCACATGTATACTTTCTATATACTTGGGCTATGCCTATTTTTATATCAATAAAATATCTTTACTCATATAAAAAAAAAATCCTATGAAGTTACAAGGTAGATTGAAATTTCAATTTGATTTGGTTGGGGTTTGGCAATCTCTTTTCTCTACTGTTGCCTTTCTCTTTGATATTTTGCATGAGAAAGAAGATTACTCCTAAATTGACTGTATACAGGAAACTGTGTTAGCCTCCTATTTTGGTTTATACAAGGTTATAGTCCTGACCCTTTATTTGAGAAGGTAGTGACATGGTAATGATGACAGGAGATCTCCTGTTTGTGAAATACAGGAAGGAAGCTGAATATATATATTTTTGGTGGGCCACCACAGTGATAGCATGACTTTATGCAATATTCAAAATTTCTTTTATGATGGTAAAAGATAATTGCTATTCCTATTTTTTTATTTTTTATGTTTGTATGGCATTCATACCTATAATATTGAGACATTAATTTAATAGGTTTTCAGTCATGGGAATTACGACCTTTTTGCCATATACATGCTTTGAAATTCTCATATATAGTTTTCATGGGTATATTTGCAGTCAGTTGCAACCAATCTTCGGCGTTCTACAAGAAAGAGAAGGGTTTCTGTAAATTTGGAAGATTACACAGATAGTTCTGGAACAGAAGATGAGGATTTGATGGTGAGATTTATCCCCCTGTCAAACATGCTAATTTATATTTCATTTGATTAGCTTGGCTTCAATAGGGTTCAGGTTTCAACAATATAGCAGCTCTATAATACATGATTTGGTTTTGGGAGCTAATTGTACCATTATGTTTCAGAGACCTGCATATCGACCTTTGAGGAACCAGGTTGGCAACAGTGTGAGTCATGATGAGTTATCATCTCCCAAGCATAGGAAAATTGTGAAGAATAAAACAACACCCAGGCGGGAAGGACTTCGACCACGTCGTTCAAAAGTAGTTGCAAGAGAACAATTGGGTTTAGAGTCTGATGATGAGCAAGGTACTTCAGTGGAGAAGGCTGGTCGAGATGACATGGTAAATGGAAATGATGATGACTATAATGATGCAGATGATGGACAAAATGATGGTGAGGCAGAAGATGAGGGTGAGGGTGAAGATGATGGAGAGGAAGATGGTGATGATGAAGAGGGTGAAGAACAGGAGGGAAGAAGGCGATATGATCTTCGAAATCGTGCAGATGTTCGAAGGCTGTCTATGGAAGAAGGTAAGCCAAGACCGAGATCTCCTCGAAGGGTATTGCACCAAGGAATGGGGCCTAAGGTTGGTAGGGATGTAAGGAAGGGTGGATCAAGAGTACATAAGCGTCATCGTTTAACAAGAGCTGAAGATTCTGATGATTCTCTTCTTGTGGATGAATTAGACCAAGGCCCTGCAATTCCCCTGGGGCGAGGTGGGGGCAGATCTGGACCACCTTGGCTTTTTGGAGGACCGGACATGCATGGTACAACAGCATGGGGATTGAATGTTGCTGCATCAGGTTGGGGTCATCAGGGTGATGCTTTCGCTACCTTGTCGTCTGGGATTCAAACTGCTGGGCCAAGTTCTAAGGGAGGGGCAGACATCCAACCTTTACAGGTTGATGAGAGTGTTAGTTTTGAAGATATAGGGGGCCTTTCCGAATATATTGATGCCTTGAAGGAAATGGTTTTCTTTCCCTTATTATATCCAGATTTCTTTGCAAGTTATCACATCACCCCACCAAGAGGCGTACTATTATGTGGTCCTCCCGGCACTGGAAAGACATTAATTGCCAGAGCATTAGCCTGTGCTGCATCAAAGGCTGGCCAGAAAGTCAGTTTTTACATGCGCAAAGGAGCTGATGTTTTAAGCAAGTGGGTTGGTGAGGCTGAAAGACAGTTGAAACTACTTTTTGAGGAAGCACAGAGGAATCAGCCTTCCATCATCTTTTTCGATGAAATTGATGGACTTGCTCCTGTGAGGTCTAGCAAACAAGAGCAAATTCATAATTCTATTGTGTCCACTTTGCTTGCTTTAATGGATGGTCTTGACTCTCGTGGACAAGTCGTTTTAATTGGAGCAACGAACAGGATTGATGCTATTGATGGGGCATTGCGCCGACCTGGTCGATTTGATCGTGAATTTAACTTTCCTTTGCCTGGCTGTGAGGCTCGTGCTGAAATATTGGACATTCACACTCGCAAATGGAAGCATCCTCCATCAAAGGAACTAAAATTGGAACTTGCAACAAGTTGTGTAGGCTACTGTGGTGCTGATTTAAAAGCTCTATGCACTGAAGCTGCCATTCGTGCTTTTCGTGAAAAATACCCTCAGGTATACACCAGTGATGACAAATTTCTGATAGATGTTGATTCAGTAAGGGTTGAGAAGTATCACTTTGTCGAAGCCATGTCAACAATTACTCCGGCTGCTCACCGGGGTGCTCTTGTGCACTCTAGACCGCTGTCTTCAGTAGTTGCACCATGTCTACAGAGACATCTCCAGAAAGCCATGAATACTATATCGGATATATTCCCTGCGGTTGCAGTCTCATCAGAGTTGACCAAGCTTTCTATGCTTTCTTATGGTTCTGCTATTCCTCTTGTCTATAGGCCTCGGCTTCTGCTTCATGGTGGTGAAGGTACTGGGCTGGTAAATATCATCGAACTTATTGATATTGATAAATTGACACAATACTAACTGCAAACGAAATATACTTACTACTTTAGTTTAACAGGATCATATTGGGCCTGCAATTTTACATGAACTGGAGAAATTTCCTGTTCATTCTCTGGGACTGCCATCTCTTCTTTCAGATCCTAGTGCAAAGACACCCGAGGAGGCACTGGTACATATCTTTGGCGAAGCAAGAAGAACAACACCATCAATACTCTATTTGCCGCAGTTCAACATTTGGTGGGAAACTGTGAGTGCATGCTTTTTTCTTATCTGATGCTATTGAAGTTCTAAAAAAGAAATTTGAAATGCTCAAATCCATGTTTTATACTTGAGTGTGCTTCATAAATCTATATTTGACATAAAAATATCCTTTGTTGACTGTTACTTTTCCTCTATCTAATTGGATAGGTTTAACATTGCAGGCACACGAACAGTTGAGGGCTGTCCTGCAGACTTTACTGGAAGAATTGCCTTCTGACTTGCCTATATTGTTACTTGGGACATCTGCAGTCCCACTTTCTGAAATTGAGGACTTGCCTTCTTCAGTATTTACTCACTGTTCTGTGTATGTTTTCAGTCTTTTTGTAAGCAATTTGCAAATTTCATTACTGATGTTTTTAACATTCTGATGCATTCTCTGTACATTGACGATAAATTTGTCAAAAGAAGTTTGGGGATGTTGTGTACAAAATGTCAAAAGCCATTGATTTTTACCGCCTTTCAAAAAATCTTATACAGCAGATTCTAACACCGATATTTCTAATTCTTTTGATGCTTATTTTTCAAATGCAAAAAGTTACTTGAAGTATGCTACAGTTTTTATTAATTTATTGTTTTCTTTTGGCTAATGTAATACAATTTATAGAGAAGTCATAATTGGACGTAAAGTTCTTTAACTGTCTTCTAACCAAAGCTTTAATTTGTAGAGAACTTTAATTGACAAGTCAACTTTATCATATCTAAATTGCTTTTCATGGCTAAAATTACTTTTAGACTAACTCTTTATTTTTGGGTCAGCTACGAAGTCGGTGAACCGTCTAATGGAGATAAATCATTGTTTTTTGACCGCTTGATTGAAGCTGCTTTGTCGGTCTTGTTGGATGGCGAAAAATCCCATGATTCTGCCTCTCTTCCTGAACTTCCTAGGGCCCCAAAAGTGGCAAGTGGTCCAAAGGCTTCTGAGTTAAAAGCCAAGTTAGAAGCTGAACAGCATGCCCTTCGCCGATTGCGGATGTGCCTTAGAGATATTTGCAACCGGTCAGATTTTCCTTTCCTATACCTAGTTCATTCGATAAAGATTGGTTATTTCTTAATTGATACTTTTATATTTCTTGATTTTTTTCATGACCTGCATTTTGTTAGATTATGACATGAGGGATTTAACATATAGTTGCATTTCTTCATGAAAGATTCTCCTAAATTTCTCAATCTTTTCTTGATGATGTGGAACCTCTCCAAGATAGGGCCCCTTTCTAAGCCAACCCTGGATATATGATCCCATCTATTAAAACGGTGTATTAGATAATCCAACATCACTTCTAAAATGGAATCTAACCCAAAATGTTTGAGCCTGTAGATCATCCTAATATTGTCCTTTGATCACCAGTACTTGACAATTTTATCACAAGGTCAATTGGTACACTAGTATGTCACTATATTACACTTAATCAAGCTTAAGTTAGGAATTGCATTAATATGATGATCTGTTACAATTTCATTTGTAGCACTGTGAATGAAAGTATCGTATATATGAAAGCAATGGGGGTGATAATTTTTTCACAAGTAGAAGATTTTTTTTTTGATTAGTAAACAAGTATTATTAATCAAAGAATGGGCAAAATTCCAATTACAAGTGCTCTAACACGTAGGGGCATTAGAAATAAAAAAATCATAAAAGTCCAAGCCAGTAAAGTCCACAGCAATAGCCAAAGTACAAAGAGTTCTAAAAAAAAAACTATAAGCTTCTCTCTTGATCGCTCCTTGTCCTCGAACGTTTGCTCATTACACTTTTGCTATAGACACCACATAATGCAAATAAAAATCATATTTCATATTGCTTTGATCTGTTGCAAGTCGCGAATGGAAGTCACAGACATTGGCATAACCCATACTAGGTCCAGTTGATTGAATATCTCATCCTATAGTACTTTAGCTGTGTCACAATGTAAAAGCAGGTGATTAACCGACTCACCCCCTCTTCTATACATGCAACACCAATCAGTAATGATTACCCTTATTTTTAAAAAATTATCTGTAGTGAGGATTTTGCCTAAGGAAGCCTTCCATACAAAGAATGAAGCTTTAGGGGGTGCCTTATGTCGCCATAGCCGTCTCCAAGGAAACTCTACCTCAGGTTCTTGTGTAAGGACTTTATAAAATGAGCGAACAGTGAAAACTCCTCTCCCTGTGGGTGTCCACCATCAAATGTCTAAGTAGAAGATTATTAATAAGAATACTTAGGGACATAAATAGTACATAGGCTGTGTAGTAGGTAGTCCTTCCAATGGACTATGAATTACAAATTAGAGAGTAAATTCTTTGGTTAAGGCAGTTTTATTAATGGGCAGAGAGACCATTCAAATACACTAGGAGCATATAGCAGATGCACCTAGCTAGAAATAGTAATAGTTCTAAAAATTATTGAAAAATGAAAGTGGAAAATATAAATATGTTTTCATTCAATGATAAAGGTGTCTACACCAATTTATTACAATAAATTTTTGCTTCCTTACATTAATCACTGTAAGAATTTTCCCCAATGCTTCCACCGAAGTGAGGGACGCTGCTCCCAAGGGAGCTTTATACTATGTATTCTTTCAATTGAAAAAGATTAGTCCTTTGTGGAGACAACACCTGATAATGTGATTTGACCTCCAATACCCCTTCTTTGATGGAGCCCACCACATCCCCCATCTTTTTTTTTTTTTCTTTTTTGATAGGTAATAAGATAAATTCTATTTCAAGTAAATAGCTATAGCCCAAGTACACAAAGATTATATAATTGAGAGATACCTATTTACAAGCTAAAACAAGAAGATCAAAACAATCCAGAACATTCATTCCCATCCCTTACAAGATTAAAAGTCCAAAATCTGAAAGTATTAAGAAAAAAGACCCATAATTCCTTTAGAGTACGTTCACAGTTATCAAAACATTTTCCATTTCTTTCAGCCCATAGGCACCACAGAAGGCATAAGGGGATGATTCTCAGAATTCCAGGCTTAATGTCTTTTCCAATAATTCCTGGCCAAATTGCAAATACATCCGAGACGTGCATGGGCATCACCCATGAAAATCCAGCCCTAGCAGAGATTGCATTTCAAAACCATGATGCCATCTCGCAATGCAGAAAAAGATGATCTATAGATTCGCCGCTCTTCTTGCACATATAACACCATTTGATTGTTTGAATGCCTCTCTTTCTCAAATTATCAATAGTCAGAATTTTGTCAAGGGACACAAGCCAACCGAAAAAAGCAACTTTACTAGACACCTTTGATCTCCAAATGCTCTTCCAAGGATAATCTTCAGCCCCATAACTGATTAGGGCCTTACAATATGAACTCACAGAAAAATTGGAATCCTTAGAATGTAGCCACAACAAACTATCATCTTTGTTTTGAACAATCTTTTTCTCATATAACTTTCCCAAAAAATCTGAAACTTCATTAACTTTCCAATCCTGGATATCTCTTGCAAATTCCATATTCCAACAAATCAAATTGTTGTAGATAAAATAAGAATTAACAATGGTAGCCCCTTTGTTTTTAGCAATCCTAAAAAGATTGGGAAAAGCATCTTTGAGAGGAAAATCCAGACACCAAGTATAGAAATTTATGGGCCTAATTCATCTCATAAAACCGGTCCTATAAGAGAAGTTTGCACATTGCTTATAAGCATGTCCAAGACTTTGTCCATAGGCAATGTGAGAATTATTCCTCAACACCAAGTATCATGCCAAAAGTAAATCTTTGCCCCATTCCCCACTTGAAACTTAGTGTGTTTAACAAAAACATCTCATTCCTTCCGAATAGACTTCCATAAGCCCACCCCAAAAGGCCCTTTAACTTTCTTAGAATGCCAATTCCTGCACGACTTTCCATGAATGTCTTCCACAATATTTCTCCAAAGAACATTATTCTCAATTTGGTATTTCCAAAGTCATTTACCAAGAAGAGCTTTGTTGAATAGTTTTAGATTGCACACACCTAAGCCCCCTTGAGAAACTAGAAGACACACCTTATTCCAACTCGCCAAATGGAACTTTTTTTTTCTCTTCCATACCATCCCATAGGAAATTCCTAGGCTCTCAATGGTTTTGGCGATCCCAACTGGTAGTGGAAAAATAGATAGGAAGTAAGTAGGAAGATTAGTCAAAGAATAAGAGTAACATTGCCCCCCCTTGTCAAATAAAGCTTTTTCGAACCGGCAAGCCTCCTCCTAATTTTCTCAATCACGCCATCCCAAATTGCAACTGATTTATGAGGAGCTCCAAAGGGTAAGCCAAGATATTTCATAGGAAGAGCTGTAATCTTACATCCCAAAATGTTTGCAAGATTTGAGTGTTACTAACCCGACCCACAAGAACAATTTCAGATTTGGATAAATTGATTCTCAAACTAGAAACGACTTCAAAACAAAGAAAAAAGCTCTTAAAGCCCGGAGATGATCTCTATTGCTATCACAAAAAATGAGTGTATCATTGGCGAACAACAAGTGAGAGACTGTAGTTATGCCTTTGGACTCATTTCCCACCTCAAAACGGGACAAAAAACTACCTCCAACAGCCGTGTCAATTAAACGACTTAGAGTATCCATCACAATAACAAAGAGAAAAGGAGATAAGGGGTCTCCTTGCCTCAAACCCCGAGAGCTATTAAAGAAACCAACTGGGTTGCCATTCACGAAGATTGAAAATCTTGCGGAGGAAATACATAATTTGATCCAAGAGCACCACTTTTCACCAAAGCCAAATCTTCCAAGAATGTAAAGTAGAAAATTCCAATTGACATGGTCAAAGGTTTTTTCCATGTCTAATTTAACCAAAATTCCAGCTTTTGCCATTCTTCGTCGAGTTTCCAAACATTTATTTGCAATTAAAACTGAAACAAAGATTTGTCCACTCTTTACAAAGGCATTCTGAGGCTTAGAAATGAACTTGTCCATAACATTACTAATACGGTTGGCCAGCACCTTGGCAATGATTTTGTAAACCCCGTTCACCAAACTTATGGGTCGATAGTCCCTCAACTCCACTGCGCCCACCTTTTTAGGGATGGGAGCAATGAAGGTCGAGTTAAGACTTTTGTAAACCCCGTCTTCTTTTTCTTCTCTCAACTAAACAAAATCTGATTGGCACACCCACCCCCAATCATATCCATATTTTGCATCCACCACCAACTGTTGTAATCTCTCTCTCTATCTCTCTCGCTTACTCGTGCACACATACAAGGAAGAATAACACCATAACTACTTTCCCAACAAGGCTTATTACACAAAATAAGATTTCTAAACCCCAAGCCACCCATGGAAGCTGGAGAACACACCATAGACAATTTATCATAGGAAATCTTAACTCATTGTTCACACCTTGCAAGAAATCTTGCTAGAATTTCCAAATGATAAGTAATGCCCTTTGGAAGAGGAAACAATGACATGAAAATGTGAGTAAAGATGAAAACCTAGATACAAACTAGTTGAAGAGAAACTTAGATACAAACTAGATGAAAACCTAGATACAAACTAGATGAAGAGAAACTTAAAATTTTTTATAACTTATCAAAAAATAAATATGAGTAACTTGACAAAGTGCTCTTACTCAAGGTGGTCCTTCCACCCTTGGACAAATGCATTTGCTTCCATCCTGCCAAAAGACACTTCTCAAGGTTGTCATCCCATTTATTTTTTTATTTTTTTTGTCTTAAAAGAGGCTCCCAATGGAAGGGCTAAACATGTCATAGGCAATGAATAAAACCTACACTCAAGGATGCTAGCCAGCCCATCAATACTCTCTACAGGCCAATGGAAAGCAGCTCAGATTTAGAGGAATTGATACTCAAACAAACACTACTTCAAAAAACAAATACAAACATTGCAGTGAGAGAATGTGCTCAGGATTTGCCTTGAAATTGGCTTATCATATGCGAATAGAACTGGCGAAGTGGAATAATCAACTTATTTACATACCTTGTTCTCACAAAACACCTGATATAACTTCCAGTTGCATAATTTCAGAAATCATTCTGCTAAATGTTTCCATGACAGGGGCAAAAGATGTGGAGACAATAGAAACCAACACAAACCACGAGAAAAAGTAAAAAACCCTTATGATTACCATTCACTAATATTGAAAAATGTATGGAGGAGATACAAAAAGCTATCCAGCTACACCATCTTCTTGAAATCACTCATGTACACAAATTAATCCTGTAGTATCTTATAATGTAAGTGATTAAGTTGTGAATATATGTTGACTTGCTAAATGGAAACAATAAAATGAGATCTTATTTGAATATTTCTGTTAATTTTTTTCAATCTCATGCCAAAAAGTACTACTCTCTTTTTAGGCCTTGGATCATGCTAATGGAAAGTGTTAATCTGGCTCATGATTTGCAAGAATGGTTCAGCTTATTTCTGGTTGAAAAGAAATATTATCAACTTCAACCAAACCAAATTTAATATCATGTAGTTGGCTTCACTAGGCTATGGCCTTAACACGCAATCAGGAGCATTTTGCTATCGACTTCAGCATTTAAAATATTATAACTACTCTCTCTCTCTCTCTCGCGCACGCGCTCATTCTTAGTATATGTTTGTTATTCGTGTTCGCAGGATTTTATATGATAAAAGGTTCAGTGCTTTCCATTATCCAGTCATGGATGAGGATGCTCCAAACTATCGCTCAATCATTCAAAACCCCATGGACATGGCTACTTTGCTTCAACGTGTTGATTCTGGGCAGTACGTTACATGTTCAGCATTTTTGCAAGATGTGGATCTCATCGTTTCCAATGCGAAGGTGTGCTGTCCTTGCTTTCATGCATGTCACTAAATGTTCATTGCATTGTCTCCTTTTTTTAAGCAATATAATTAATAATCTCATTTTTTGAGATTATTAATTATGAGACGAGGCATAACTCCCCCCCTATTAAGGAGAAAAAGGACATTCTATTTACTTAGTGGCCTTTCTCGGTCAGTGTTAAACCTTACAAGACTAATTGCTTTAACAAAAGGATGACAATTATTTTACCTAATGAAGAAACCACCGTGTATCATATTGTTAATTTACCTATCAAAAAAAGAAAAAAAGTGTGCATCCTGGGTTTGTATTTGATAGACTACCGTCAAGGATTGCTTAAATTGGCAACTTCTTTATGTGAAAAAACCAGCCTAGTAAAGATATCATTAATTAATGAATATGAAAATATATTGGTTCTCTTTGTTAAACCAAATTGGCTCTTTGGAGAAATCAGATATCTCTTTCAGAAGTTTTTTGCTTTGAAAGAAATGTCTGTTATTTCCATTATTATCAATGCCACTGATAATTTAAGTTGATATGGAGGGCTAATCAGGGAGTCTTGTTTTATATTTAAATGTTGGAGAAAATAAGATATCTTATGCTCAGTTACTGGAAAAAAAAAATGGTGCAATACAAAACTTATTGACTTACAGAACTTTTTGTTGAAATAGATTGCATGTATGACGCTGTGTAAAGAGAACCTTTTCTTGCGTATGAGAATTTGCCGTGTTTTCACTGCACCACATTCAGTAATCATTTTCTCTATTTTTTATTTTAAGTATTCTAGGGTATTGAACTCATAGGGGTTGTCTCAAGTGGTAAGAGCTTTGGTCTTGGTGGTATGTTCCTTCCATGTCTAAAGTTTGAGCTGTCACACCCTCACCCTGGGGTGAATTGTTTATACTAAAATCGACAATAATAAGAACTTAAATACAAAAGTCCATGATCAAATTTCTAAAAAATTCTTCCAAGTAATCTTTTTAAAATTTCTCTTAACTCAAACAAATCCACTTATGCCACACGAAACTTACCTCACATTTCTCTTATAATTCTGTCACGTGCCATTTATTCCAACTGTCACAACCATTAAAGTCATCTTAAAAAAGTTGAGATAAAGGGGTAAGTCCACTGACTTAGTAAATAACAATTTTTTTTTTTTTGATAAGTAAGAAGTAACTTTATTAATGTGAATATAAAAAGGTATAGCCCAAGTACATGGGGTGTATACAAACGAAAATGCCTAAATACATTCTAGGTGCTTTAAACTAAGGAAAGAAAGTCATGCACATTGCTTCCATTAGATACAATGGCTGAAAACCATAGAATTAGAGTGTGCATAAAAAAAGAGTTGAGCTCTGTCATTGTTCGTTCTCTATCTTCAAAGCACCGTGCATTCCTTTCCAACCAAATACACCACATAAGGCACAAAGGGATCATCTTCCATGCATCGACCACCTGTGGACAGCCATGAATACTCTTCCAATAGGCAAGCAAATCTACTACCTTTGCCGGCATCACCCAAGCCATATCTACTCTACTAAATATCTCATTCCACAAAACTCTTGACATCTCACAATGTAGTAATAGATGGTCCATTGATTTCCCATGATTTTTGCACAAAAAACACCGATCTATCACAATGAGTCCCCTCTTTCTTAGGTTATCCAAGGTAAGAATATTTCCAAGGGCTGCAATCCACACAAAGAAAGCTATTTTGGAGGGTACACGAGTCCGCCAAATGCTTTTCCATGGGAAAACTACATTACTATGGGAAGCCATGATTTTATAATAGGCCTTGACTGTGAATTTCTTGCTATCTATAGATCGCCATTGTATCCTGTCACCTTGTGTCGTTCTACTTCTTGAGGAGTGTAACAAGTTGAAAAATTCTGAAACAGTGGACAGTTCCTAGTCGTGATTATCCCTGATAAAGAGAATATTCCACTGAGGAGAACCATGAACTATGTCAAGCAAATTTGCCACTGAAGTCTCCTTATTCGCTGCGATGCTAAAAGGAGTTGGAAATGCCCTTGCTAGAGGACGCACCCCACACCAAACGTCTTGCCAAAATCTAATTCTGGTGTCATCCCCCAATACAAAATGGATATTGTTTTCGAAACATTTTCAACCTCCCTTAATATGCTTCCACAAACCCCTACCATGCCTCCCCTTTACGACATTAGTGCACCCCCCCCCCCCTCCCATGTACTTCCACAAACAACAACTTCCTTCCACAATGACTCCCCCTCCTTGTGAAATCTCTATAGCCATTTACCCGATAGTGCTTTGTTAAAGAGCCTCAAATTGTGCACTCCTGCCCCTCCATTTTGGATTGGGGAGCAAACTCGATTCCACTTAACAAGATAGAATTTTGTTTGTTCTCCCAAACCCTTACAGGTAATGGGAATAGAGATAAAAAAATAAGTAGGCAAATTAGATAAAGTGCTCTTGATCAAAGTAAGCTGCCCTCCTTTTGAAAGATACATCCGTTTCCATCTAGCGAGTTTTCTCTCCACTTTCTTAAGAACCCCATCCCAAATAGTTCTAGTTTTGAAAGTTACCCCCAACGGCAGGCCCAAGTATTTCATAGGCAAAGAAGATACACCCTACAACCCCAGAGGTCGGCAAGACTGCTGATATTGGGCACCTCACCCACCGCCACCATCTCAGATTTACCAAGGTTTATCTTAAGTCTTGAAACCGCTTCAAAGCATACTAGGAGAGCACGCAAAACTTGGATTTGACCTTGATTTACCTCACAAAAGAGAAGAGTATCATCTGCAAATAAAATGTGTAAACTCATTACTGAGCCATTAGTACCACTACCCACTGAAAAGCCAGTGATGAATCTCCCATCAACAGTTGTCTTTACCATTCGCGCGAGAGTTACCATAATAATGACAAAAAGGAAAGGAGAAAGTAGGTCCCCTTGCTGTAAATCATGGGTACTATTAAAAAAATCCGGTGGGTGTGCCATTCACTAACGCTGAGAAGCGAGCAGTAGTGACACAATGTCTTATCCATTTTTTTTTATAAGTACAATGTCTTATCCATGATATCCATCTATCACCAAAACTACATCTTCCAAGTATGTAAATGAGAAACTCCCAATTCACATGGTCGTATGCTTTCTCCATGTGAAGCTTGTAGAGAATGCCAGACTTGCCCTCCTTCGACCTATGGTCCAAGCACTCATTGGCTATGAGCATGTAGTCAATTATCTGTCTTCCCCTCACGAAGGCATTCGGGATTTTAGAGATGATTTTCCCCATAACACAACTTAAGCGATTAGCAAGTACTTTTGAAATAATCTTGTAAACTCCACTCACTAGACTTATAGGGAGAAAATCCTCTATTTCCATCGCCCCTTGTTTCTTTGGGATGAGGGCCATGAACGTGGCATTAAGATATTTCTCAAACTTATTGAAAGTATAGAATTCTTGAAAAACCTGCATAACATCATTTTTTACAATCTCCCAACAATGTTGAAAGAATCCCATTGAGAAACCATCCGGCCCGGGCGCCTTGTCTTTAGTCATACTGTTAACGAGTTTCAAAACCTCCTCTTCTTCAAACGGTCTCTCCAGCCATCTCGCACTCCGTGTATCAATAGACTCAAAAGACAAGCCATCGAACTTTGGCCTTCAAGAAGTTGGCTCCGTAAGCAAATTCTCATAAAAATTCACAACATGATTCTCCAGTTCTGGGGGGGGGGATGAGAGAACTTGGTTACCTGCCACGAGCGTCTCCATGGCATTGTTACGCCTATGTGAGTTAGCTACTTTATGAAAGAATTTTGTACACTTATCATCTTCTTTTAGCCACAAAGCTCGGGATTTTTGCCGCCATGAGATCTCCTGTTTCAACAATACCCTCTCAAATTCACTCTCAGTCGCCTTCTTCCTTACCATAATCTCTTTTGAGGAGTCTCTCTCCATAACTTGCCCCTCCAACTCCTGTAACTCTCCCATCAAAGTGGTCTTTTGATTGTCAATGCAACCAAAAACTTCTATGTTCCACTTCTTGAGATCTTGCTTTAAAGCCTTAAGCTTACCTGCAAGAATAAAACTCGAAGTGCCTGTGAACTGATAACAAGACCACCAATCTCGAACCTTCTCCATAAAATCGTCTGCTTTTAACCACATATTTTCAAACTAGAAGTACTGACGGCCCCTGTGAATACCCCCACAATCTAGTAGAATGGGGAAATGGTCCGAGCAAATCCGACTCAACCGTTTTTGGCATAGATCAGGAAAATAGGCTTCCTAAGATGGAGAAACAAGAAACCAATCCAATCTTGACGAAACCCTATTATTGGACCATGTGAACTCACCTCCAACCAGTGGAAGGTCCATGAGATCCAACTCAAATAAAAACTCAGCGAACTCCTTCATAGCCAAAGAGGTACTATGATTCCCTGACCGCTTACCAGGGAAGTGCGTGGTGTTAAAATCGCCACCCATACACCATGGCATCTCCCATAGAGTGTATAAGCCCGATAACTCCTCCCAAAGTCTTCTCGTTTCACTATCTAAATTAGGCCCATAAACTTCTACAAAAGCCCACTCCCACCCATCTGTTACATTTTTTAATCGACTAGCCACCGAGAAAGACCCAACACATTCCTTTACCACTTCCACTATTTTTTTATGCCACATTAAAAGTATACCCCCGGTGCTCTTGAAGAAGCCAAATACAACCATCCCACATACAAGCACCCCCACAGACTACAAACAACTCTTCTATCAATAGCCCGCATTTTTGTTTCTTGGAAACAAACCATATCAACCTTCCACAACCGTAATAAAGATCTAATACAGAGACGCTTATTGCGGTCATTAAGCCCCTGTACGTTCCAAGATAAGATCTTAGGTATCATGGATAAAGTTACCTCCCATTCCTTTCGTTCTTCCCCTTCCGCTACTCCCATCCTTTACATCGTAATTTATCGAGCATTGCAATCTTTTCAGCTCCCTATTTTTTTTAGGAGTCGACGTTGATCGGCTATCTTCCATAGCCACAACTAGTGCCCGAAACTGCTCTTCAAAGCTGATACTAGACACTCCAAAAAGAGCTTGTAATTCCATCACTTTCTTAAACACCCAACCTGAAAAAAATTGATTTGAATTCGGACACTGAGGGAGCCTCCAAATTGGATCTGCATCTACCCCTACAATGCACTCCCCTTCACTTCTAACCATCTGCATATTCAACCCCTCTGTGCTCTGCGTTGCGTTAAATCCTCCTAAATCCTCCCTTTCACTTTCGTTGGTCGACTCCTCTCCTAAAACAGCAAACCCATTCTGATCAACCAAAGATTAGGTAAGTGGTTCCCCTATGGAGCGGCTAAGGTGCACAGTAGACAGCACCAACTCCATTTCTGCAGCTTTCGCGTCTTCGATAGCCTCAATCAACTCACCCTCCTCGATTTTCGACTGTTGAGAGGTCTGTTTTAGGTCTCCTAGAAGATTTCTGTGCCGGTGAGAGGTCCGGACGGTCGCTTGCCAATGCCACGCAAGGGATACAGACACACGGGTTCGAATTATCGGGTGAATCGATATTCCGGGTCTCTGAAACCTGTCTCCACATTTGCTTAGGGCCGGATCCCAAACCCAACCAAATACGTTTAGTCTTACCAACGGCCTTTGATCCATCACCCCCCTCCTTTAAGCCCTTAAATCCACTCGGACCCGGCTGCAGAATCATTTCCAGGCCCAAGCCCACCTCCGAAACCCCCTTCCCCTTGACGCACCGTTTTAGCTGATTGATATCCTCCTTTAAAGCCTCGACTTTCACCTCCAATTCTGCCAGAGCCTTCAGCAAAATTTCCTCATTTGGCCAGACCATCGTACTGCCATCACCTCCTCCCTCCTGACCATTGCCCAACAATTTCAAATTTGTCATCTCTGTCTTCCCTACAGATTTCACGGCTCGATGCTCCAGCCTCTGGCCTTGCAACGCCTCACTATACGAACGGTGCCCATCTGCCGACGACAATGGCTGCACCCTCATTTCACTACCACCCCTGTTTTTCTTGTCCAGGATAGGGGATGGAAATAACGCTTCCTACAAAGTCTCTGCGAAGTTTCTCCATCCCGCCCCTTCCCTCCCTTCCGGCACAACAAGCAGACCTCTCCTCCTCTCTGAACCATACTCTTACAAGGAGAAAAATCTTCCAAAGCTATTAGAACCCCTCTGAAGTACCAACACCTGGGTTCCTTTCCTGCGGGTTCTAAGGAAGTCAGTTGAAGCCCCTGAAACAACACATTCCCTCACCATCGAACCCAACCACCCCATGGCTTCATGGTCAATGGAGATATACTTCACCATGCGCCTGCTTCTTTCTATGATTCTCCACCATTTCTCATTTTCCTTCCTAAATGAGAAGGACTTCTGATCGATAACAACCTCTTGGCACCACCCCATCACTTCCAAACATTAACTCTTTTTGCCAATAAGCTTTTTACAGGGACAATATTGATTTTGGCACAAGGAGAAATGCAAAAGATAAACAACAAAGAGAGGACCATGGGAGAAATTTGGAACTTTTTTGTCTTTTGCATGCAATCTTAAATCCCTAGAGACTGAAACAAGACCAATTACACACAGCGAATCTATACTAGAGTATAAGCATGAGCCAATTACAGAATGTAGAAACAAGCAGTTCTAAAAATATGACTCGCATAGGAGGATCAATGCCTCAGGCCAGTAGACATTGATGATTGATGGAATGGTTTCTTCTAACCAAACTGAGATCACATATCACATCGTCAACTATTACAAGAGTTCTCTTTCAGAATAATTCTCTTGGAACTGAGACTAGATGGGCTTCACTTTGGTACTCAAGTCATAAGAAGTAGGACTGCCTAAAAGGCATTTTGGAGAAACAAAAATCAGAAATGTGTTAAGAAGCATGGTGGGTGACAAAGCTCTATGTTCGGATGGGTCTTCAATGGCTTTTTTCCAAACTTGTTTGGAAGTAGTCAAAGAAGATTGAGTGGGGGTCTTTCATGAATTAAATGAAAGTGGTAGTTTTGAAAAGAGTCTCAATGCAACATTTAATGCTCTCATTCCCCAAAAACCTGGCGCTATAGAGGTTGGTGAGGCAAATTTTTTAAAGTCTTGGCGAATAGATTGGGCATGCTTGGTGGTTGAGAAGTTAAATATCAAAGTCTCAAAATGCTAGGAAAATTCTTGATTTGGTGTTTATTGCTAACGAATGCTTGGATAGTAAACTCAAGTCAAGAGTGTTGGGGCTCGCGTAAGCTTGATATGGAGAAAACTTATGACATAGTCAATTAGAGATTTTTGCTTCACAGCTCGAGAGATGTAGTGTTAGGTTCTCTTGGATCGTGTGTTTTTGTTGTCTGTTTTTCCGTCTTGGTGAATGGCACATCGAAGGGATTTTTTAAAAGCCTAGAAGCTTGAGACTAGGTGATCCTCAATCTTTGCTACTCTTTGTTTTTAATTAAAGCTTTTAGCAAGAAGATTACAAGTGTCTTGAAGGGCTCTTATCCAGATTCTTAGCAAGGGAGGAATGGCCCACTTCATATATATCATCTTTTATTGCCAATGATACCCTAATCTTTTGTAGGGCCAACCATGATCAAATCCAAGGTTTGAGAGCACTCATTTTATGTATTGAATCTACTTTGGGGTTGAAGCAGCTGTTGTGGGGTTGAATGTGAACCTGGCTAAATCAGAAGTAGTCTCAATTTGGGATGTTAAGAATGCGGAGAGCATGCTTACAATTTGGAATGCAAGATATTTCAGCTACCAATGAAATATTTGGGCCTTCATTTGGGTAATATTTGGGCCTTCATTTGGGTGCCTCCTTTCAAATCGAAATTTAATTGGGATGATGTACTAGAAAGATGGAGCAAAAATTTGCTAGTTGGAAGAAGATGCATCTCTCTAGATGTGGTATGGCCACTTTGTCCGAAGTACACTCTTCAACTTGCCAACCTACTTTCTCTCACTATTTCCACTTCCCACGATGGTGGCTTATCGCATGGAAGTACTTTTAACATATTTATTGCTAGTCAAAAAAGGGAAAGAGGGGGGGGGGGGGGTTGATGAATGATGAGTTTAGATTACACTCAATAAAATGGTCCAAGGAATGCTCCCTAATCTAGAAGGAGGTTTGGCTATTCAGCAATGTTTTGAATATCGTACCGGTGGACGTATCGGTCAAAGCACTAGAAAGAAATATTTCAGTACCGGTATCGTTTCGTAGACCGTTTTATATAAAAAAATTATATATGTATACATATAAATTATATTCCAAAATAATAGTCAATAAATGAATAAATTATATATATAGATATATATGTAAATAGTTTAGTCTGAATTGGGATTAAAAAAATAGCAAGAAATGAAAAAAAAAAAAAATTCCTGAAATCCGGTACGACCGGTATAGGTATGGCCTGTACGAAACAAACTCTATTTCTGTACTGGCTATTGTTTCGGTATGGCATGTACCGGCCATACTGGCCTGTATGGTATGAAATTTAAAATACTGCTATTCAGAACTTGCAATTTTTTAACAATGCTTTGCTTGGCAAATGTCTGGAGATACCACAATGAAGGGGAGCATTACGGCAAATGTTGGTGAACCATGGGGAGGATGGTGTTATAACGAGGTAAGTGGTTGGGATGGGACTATGGAAACACATTCACAAAACAAAATATCTATTTTGAGGTGGGTGATGGGGTCCAAAATCAAATTTTGGCACGATGTATGATGCGGCAATAGAGCACTCAAGGAAGCTTATCCAAACTTCTATGGCATGACAAGAATGAAAGAAGTCTCAATTGCGACCTCTTAATCCTATCTAATGGTACTCCCCAATGGAATGACACATTCCTCATAATTGCACAAGATTGGGAAGTTTCCCTTTTTTGGAGTTGTATGAGTTAATGTATTCTACATGTAAGATGCTTGAGGGGAGGGGGGCTGCAGATAAGATCTTTTAGCGAGAAAGGGAAGTTCACAATCCGCAACTACTATTAAGCCATGACCACGCAATAATACAAATCTATTCCCAGAAGAGTATTTGGAAGACAAAAGCACCTTTGAAGGCAATTTTGTTTGTTTGTATGGACGACTTCCTTAGGACAGATCCTTACTATAGATAGTGTATGGAAGCACCACATCATAGTGATGGATTGGTGTTGTATGTGCAAAAAGAGCAGAGTTCATAGGTCATCTATTACTTCATTGTGATATTACTACGACCCTGTAGTATGATTTCTTTGCACGGGCAGACTTAACTTGGGTCATGCCGCAAAGGGTAATTGACCTCCTAGCTTCTTGGCTGGGCATTTGGGCAACCACCAGATTGCGAAGTGTGGAAGAGTCACAATTCATCAATGGTGGTGTATTTGGAGGGAGAGAAATGCAAGAAGTTTTGAAGATTGAGAGTGGTCAAGGGATGAGCTTATAAGTTATTTTTCAATATTATTGGTTGTTTGTATTTAATTTTAATGGCATATATATCTTCATGACTTTCTTGTATCATTAAACTAGCATGAATAGGTGAGTCTCCTGTATACTCTGGCCTTGTCTATTTTATGATCAATAAAGTTTTGTTTATCGATGAATATATATATATATATATACACACACACACACACAAAAAAGACCTTAGAAACAAGCATAACTAAAATAACATTAGAAATAGAAACTGAGGCCATGTTTATACCCGAGGTAGGGTTGCAGAATAGAAATCACTATCTTGCCATCTAAGTGAGTGCACTAAAAATAGGATATCAAAAAAAAAGTGAGTGCACTAAAAATAGAGGCCATTATTATATATGGTGGCAGGGCCAGAAATCAGAGGCCACTATTATATCCTGTGGCAGAGCCAAAGGCCAGTATTATAACCTGTGGCAAGGCTTGTAACAAAGCATAATAGAATCTTATTCCTTAGGGTTTTGATACAATGTCATATCGTAATATGGTACTAAGTAGATAAACTTATCAAAAAAAAAAAAAAAAACTAAGTAGATAAATATCATATAATCAAATAGAAATTTCCCACCTCATAATCACAATTTATACAGTAGAGAAATAGAGTACGAAAATTGCTCATGACTATGCTAGTCATGATAAAATGTCACGTTTCAATTTTCGTAGACAGAGTAGTGCAGAAAATGCCAAGCGTATATCAATTGTCACCTATAAAATAGACATGTAACTTATGTAAATTTCCAATTGTAGATAAATTTCTAATTAAGCACGTATTTTGTAATTAAAACCTGAAATACTAATGATCTACTTTTCATAAATCCTGAAACCATATTACCCTAAAATCGGATTAACTTTGTACTATTGACGATAAAAACCGTAAACCTTGTGTTCAAGAATCCAACTTCAGCTTCCTGACTTCCTGGAAAGTACCCTCACAATAGTCCAACATCTCCTAGGTCCAAACTCTCAGAAATACATATTCCCCCCGAAACCCATAACATGTAAGTCCAGGCCCATGGCCTGCCCACATCCATATCACCAATGGGGCCAGCCCATGTTTATAACCTCAATTAAGATGTTCGTCTGAGTTACTTATAAAAAAAAAAGGTGTTCATCTGAGTGACTCATGAACAAACTTAGAGGTTGACCCGAGAGAGAGAGAGAGAGAGAGTAGCCGATAGAGAAAACTAATCGTTGGGGAAGGAGTGGTTCACATTGGCAGGGTTGTGCTGATAGTTTCCGATGTGAGCTTGGACGGTGGTGCAGAGGCGGAGTAGCTCGTACAAGAAGCTCTCACCGTGGTGCAATCTACACATGGTAGTGGTGTTTTCCAACAATTGTTCCTGTGTGGCTTCTTGACGATATGGTCCCCTCAAGTGGCATCTAAGGTGCAGTCGAGCAGTGACTTCATGGTGGAGACAAAAGGTGGTTGGTGCAGCTGGTGCCGTATTGTGAAGTTGTTTTGTTTTTGGTGGGGGAAAATAGAGGAGAATGTGGCTTACAACAGTGGTCACAGGGGAGGTCTTGGGCGGTGCTAAGGTGGTTGCTTCCTGCTGTGGGTGGCTCGTGGTGGTCTGGGTGTGGGGACATGCCGCCATGTGGTGGTTCACGGTTGGATCGACGTGAATAAGGTGCGGTGTGCTTTGGGCTTCGGTGGCGGAACGTGGAGGAGCTTTTATTTGTGATTGGACGTGGCTATCAATTGGTGGCTGGCTAGCATGTGCTGTGGTCGAGGGCGGTGGCTCTATCTGGCCTTGCTTCAGAATTTGTCGAGGACTGCAACCAAACAGGTGCACACGAGCTGGCTCATGATGCTCGAGTTCACTATGGCGTCACTCGGTGGTGCATCATGGCAGAGGTAGGAGGCATGGAGGAGCTGCTATATGTCGGGTTGCTCTATATGATTGTGGCTACCGTGGGTGCTTGGCTAACGTGATGATCCATTGTCGTAGCCTGGCTGTGGCTCTTCATGATTGTTGTGCTGTGGTAGTGCAGCTTGTTTCTTAGTTTGGACGTGATTGGGACATTTTTTGGAACTGTGCGGTGTATGGTTCAATGTGGAAGATCATGTGATGGAGGGTTGTGAAGGAAGGAAAGTTGAGTGGCAGCCCTTGGTTGATGTCCTACGTGCATGAAAGAGGCTTACATACATGTGGTTCTGAGGGTCAGATCTATGGTTTTCAAGTTGCTGGGTCATGGTCTTGGGCTCCTTTTTATGGGTTTTGGGTCTTGCAAGAGGGTTGGGTCATGCTCACGGGTCCTAGGGTTTTCTTGGTCAGTGTATGGGCTTAACAAATGGGTCAGCCCATTTAATAGGTCCAACTAAATTCTAAAGCTTGTCGATAATTTCATGGGCTAAGTCACTTAATAACCCTAATGAGCCGATTTTCAAATCCAAAATGAGCCCAATTCGTCCAATACTTTTGGGCTTTTAAATAAATTCTTGAGCTAGTATGCAAAATATATGGGCCCACTTGCTCCATAAATATTAAAAGGACTTTAAATCCAATTATGGGGCCCAAGAAAATTACATAATCCACCATAACAAATTTTGGGTCTTCGCCTATTCAAAATTATCCAATAACCTGAATTGGGCTTTCCAAAGTATTGGCCCATTAATAACTAATTTAGGCCCAATCCAATATTGTTATCTATGTTATCCCTAGAAATATTGGTTTGGCGTGTTACACAAACCCACTCCTAGGATCAATTGGAGCTTTGTTTCAAGATATCCCGTGCCAATAAAAAAAAAAAAAAAAATTTTAAAATATGGGTAAATGGTGATGTTTTTGTTTCAGTTTATCCTGCGTATGAACTGATCAATGGTGTCTCTTATCTCATCAATGACTTGTCCTTGAACTTGATATCACATAAAAAGCAGTACCCACCCATGTTATGTATCTTGTGGACTAATATATGAGATAAAGCCAATAACAGAAACATTGGCATAACAACGTAGGGTCTGCTGTTTTAGTTGGTGAGTATAGAGAGTTGGTGTTATTATTGGCACTTCTTGTGTACTTGGGCTATGACAATTTACTTGCTTCAATAAAATATTATTTTACTTATATATAGAAAATAGGATTCTAGCTCAAAGTTGGTAACAAATATCAAAAGATACGACTTTATCAAAAAAAAATTTATATATATGTATATATATATCGAAAGATATGGCTTAGAGAATTTACAGTAACACTTTTTTGATAAGTAGAATTTACGGTCACAATATCAAAATTCTCATTTAATTAAAAATTTAACAAACCAAGATACAACATTGGAAACTTCAAAGAGAACATCATAATGAATATTTTTGTTTGTAAAAAATGAATAGATGTACACATTGACAAACACAAAATATACATGTTATCTATGGAGATCTTTTTTTCTTCTATATATACTTATTAAAAGTTCTATTTTTTGTGTATATCATTTTATAGGTGGTTAAAGTGGAAATTATGAATGCTGTTTTCCTTTCCATTTATTCATTTTTTCTTCTTTCTTATCAAATACCTGGATAACATGAATAACCCCAAGGGGTTAGCTCAAGTGGTAAAGGCCTTGGGCTTAGGGGTATACTCCCCCTAGGTCTAAGGTTCAAATCCCCTTGAGTGCAAACAATCTCTAGGGGTCCTTAGACTGGGAGATTGTCCTCTTGAATTAACCGAAGTGTACTTGCGGGAAACTCTTTACTGAGGGCCTATGTACCTCTGGGATTAGTTGGGATGCTGTACTAGACACCCAGTGCCGATAAAAAAAAATTGAATATATTCTTCCCACTTTTCTATCACCCTTACCAAAACAGACTAAGCTTGGTTGAGACTTGAAATTTATTCATGTTATGTGTCCATGTTTAGTCACCTATGAAAGTACATAAAAGTACCTTCAATGTCTTTATTTCTAAGACAGAAACAGGGTGCTCTTGATTTTGTTTCATGACTGGTTATTGCATTGTTTTTGAGTCCGAACAAAGAAACAGGATCCATTAAAATTTCTGTTAAATGTCTGAAGTTCTAACAGAGGAATATCTTGCACAAAAACAAACTCAAAAGTTCAATATAATCATGCTTTAGTTACCGATCAAAACAAATCATGCTTTAGTTGTTGTTTTATGATTTTATCATTCAAGAAATTGATGGATTCTGCTGTTCCTGGTTCAGGCTTATAATGGGGATGATTACAACGGTGCTAGGATTGTTAGTAGAGCTTATGAACTTCGAGATGCAGTAAGTTTATTTGTTCATTGCATTTAGGTTTCTGGGGCCTCCCTTATATGAAAGTTATTCATTTACTTTCTACCCCTCAGGTGCATGGGATGCTATCACAGATGGACCCTGCACTGGTTGCCTGCTGTGACAAGATTGCTGCTCAGGGTGGTCCTA
The DNA here is from genome assembly GCA_036559045.1 of Platycarya longipes. Classification (NCBI taxonomy): domain Eukaryota; kingdom Viridiplantae; phylum Streptophyta; class Magnoliopsida; order Fagales; family Juglandaceae; genus Platycarya; species Platycarya longipes. The sequence continues at coordinate 31,481,762 of CM071789.1, read as the reverse complement.
TGCACATGCCAGATGATATGGAGGGTTCTACTTTCCCATCTACCCCAGTTGTGCAGCTTGGAACTGTTACCAGAGCAAGTGCTCGACTTCGTAACGTCCAGCCAGAGGTTAATCTAGATCAAAGCTACGAGGCATTGAAACGGCCAAAGAAAAATACTGATGCTGCACATGCAGGTATTGAAACCTTTATCGAATCCTGTACTTTTAATGTCTCAACAAAAAGTATCTATTTTAGACACTTTGCTTCATAGTTGGTTTTGTTCTTGCTGTATGGTCCGTTTTCACTTTGCTATTCTGTTGGAACCACTGGTGTTTACTGATACCTTGCTGCGATCTACAAGGGATATGTACTTTATCCTCTCAATGCATGGTGTTTATGAATGAATCAAATCTGGTGCATTGTATTGAAATTAGCTCTTCATTAGTTTGTTATTTCCAGTTCTCATGCCACCCTTTGATTTGACTCTTTTGATATGTAGTATATGGATACATTTTATTCTGTGTCCATCCGCAACCTGGATATCATTCTTTCCAGGAGACCATGCACGTTGACCCCTACCAGTTGGCTTGTGAAATGAAAATCTCTTTCTTCAGAGACATAATGTAGCATCAAAAGAGAGGAGAGACGCAGCCCCGGGGTGGGTTGGGGGGGGGGGGTGGAATTCTAGTGTTTTGGAAATTAGGGCTTAGTGTTTGTAAATGATAATGGGGGAATTGAAGAAATTGGTTGGAAAATTGAGTATTTCGCAGATCTTGTTGCATCTGCTAGAAATTTTGGAGTATAGATGGAAAAGCATCGGCTTAGTCCTAGGAATGAATCACTTCTAGTTGGCATCTCATAATCATGTACTATTGTAAACTAGAAAAATGAAGGTTATTTTTATGCTAAACTTCTTGATGAAATCAGCTTCAATCCCAGAAGAGAAGTCACGGTGTCAAGATTCATTTCCCGAGACAAACGATACAAATACTGAAAGGCCCGAAACATCTTCTGGTGATGGTAATCAGGTTGATATTATGGTAGAACCATCTGGTCATGCCGATGGGAGCGGAGGATCATCCGAAGAAGTTACAATGTCTGATGTTGATATTTCAAGCCAAGTGGAGCCAGTCAAGCAGCTTTTTCTGGAGCGTACTGCTAACTACAACGTTCCACAGCTTGAAAGGCTTTACACACGTATAATGAAGGGTGTTTTTGGAACCAAAGAAAAAGTCAACGATCAGCTTAAGCCTTCAATTTTGATGTATTTGTTGAAATTTGCCGAAGATGAGGCAAATTTCTGATCATATGACCCTTTTCTTTTTTACTGAAACAAAAAATCCAAAAAAAAAAAAAAAAAAAATCTACCAGTCACTGTAAAGTCGGGATTTTCTTTTCAATGCAAAATCATTGAGTTAAACCAGTCTCTCTCTCTCTCTCTCTCTCTCCCTCACACACACACACACACACGCACACAATTATTTTGATGGTTTGCAGTTTTTCTCACCTATCTGTATGGAGCAAGTAGCTCTGTATTGCTTTGGAATCATTTCTAAAGTGATGTGGAAAGTAAATTAAGAAATGAATTGGTTATGAGCCAAGAGTACTTTAGCTGTTTTGTGGGCACTGTGGAGACTATGCTCGCTCCTTTTATTCATTAAATAATAATAAATTGTGGGACAAAATGTTTATATAACACTTTGCTTTGCAGTAAAATAAGATTGTTAGATATTTTTACTCTAATCACGCGTTTATAAAGTTCCTCCTGAACAAAACATTTGGTCCTCGGTTCTTTCAATGTATATAAACATTTGGCTATTGTTTCATCTCTTCCACGAAATTATAAAAGTTCAATCTCGCATTTCAAGTGACACAAGCAGAGTATCATGTAAACGGATCCGCCAATTAACAAAAAACAGAGTGATTTCATGAATTAGATGAAAGAATTCATGAATCTATTGACTTCTTTACTGCAAAACTATAGGGAAACTTCAACGACGGTTCATAAAAAAAATGAGTACTCTCAGTAATTTCCAAAAGAATTTTATGCTAACACCCAGGCCCAGCATCAAGCCTAAGCCGAGTGCTAGATCTATTTTAATAGGTTACAAACTCAAAAGTTTATTTGGTGGAATATGAATTTCATTTAACGGGCCAATATTTTGAAACAATCTCATTTGAAATTTATTGGATTATTTCTCATAAGCTCATGAGCAAAAATTTTAGTTAGCTCAGAATTTTTAATTAAGTTCGAGAGTCAAACAAATATTTTAAGGCCCGTTAGAATTTAGCAAATGTTTTCGAATTCAATAAACAAGTTAAAAGCCCATGAATGAATTAAAAAATCCAAGCCCGTCCATGAGAAACAGGTGGGAACCCATACCATGCAAGGCTCCACACCATGCTCTTTTTGGTTGTCTCTAGGAGTGTTTCAGCAGCAGCTATATATACACACAAGTGCGAATAAACAGTTTCTTTCCCAAGTTGGGGTTGCCATTCAACATATAGGGCCAATTTGGGATTATGTTTGGAAGTTTAAAAAGTGTCTTTAATTGCTTAAAAACTATTTTAAAGAAAAGATGACATATTTGATAAATTTATAAAAAATATTTTAGTTTCTAAAAAAGTTGAGTCTACTTTTTTAAATATCATCTAATTGAAACTTTTATTAAAAAATTTTATAATTGTATATTTTTAAAAATTACTGTGACTAACTTTAAAAATACTTTATATACATGTTTACTAAACAATAAACAGTTTTTGAAATATAAATTTATTATTCAAGTTATAAGTTATAATTTTTACAGCGATTCCAAATATGCACATAACCTCCCTCTCATTAACTTCAATCCCTCAGCCATTCTATCATCTAGGTCTAAGCCACTGCATCACCATGAAAATCACCTATTGGGAAATCACTATTTGTTCCAAAAGTTTAAGTAGATGAAAAGAGGTAGATTTTATCATTTTATATCTTAACACTTCCCTCTCACTTATGAGCCAAATTTCTCTCAATAAGTAGACCCAATAGGTGAAATATTTAATTAGATTATATAGAGTATAGAGTCAACAGCCCTTCTTGTTTGGCATCAAGCATCTGGAAAGAAAGCAGTCTCATAGCAGAACAACCTCAACCCAATCGCACCTCCACCTTGACTCCACACCACGACAAGCCCAGCAACTTCACGATCCCCACTCAATCAGCGTCGCATGGAATCGAGAAGAAGTCTACTACACCAACAACCAATGCACCCCCAACGCCTCTTCTCTGCTTTAACCCCACGATAATAGAGCAATGTCACCATCCACCCTCCATGCATGTTCGCAGCATGCATGCACCTCCCTCCTCCACTAGCACCTCCAAAAGCCAACCACCAAGAGCCTCTATGTTAGGCACTCTTTGTCCAGCCTCAGCAAGTATTTTCAATATGAACAATAAAAAATGGGCCCCTATTTTTATACAACACAAACAAAGCAAGTTTCTTGCTCTGCCCACCATGATGCACCACTGTAGTACCACCGTTGGAAGGTTACAACGTTGTTGAACATTTCGTGGAAACACAAATGAACCACCATGCCCAGTCCTCCATCCCTCTCAGTTCTTCCTCCCTCACCCTAGTTTCTCTCACCTTCTCTCTCTATGTTGTCTCTTAGTTTTTTACCTCCATCTTTAGGCGTTCCAGTCGATGGAGTGTGATGAAGAAGTGCAATGCAGAAGAATGGAAAAGGAAAGCTCAACAGTTTTGTTAGTTGTATGGATTGAATACGACATTATTTGTTTTAATGAAATGACCGTTATGTTAACTGGCCTTAGTCGATGCAATATTGTTTCCTTAATGAGTTAAATAGAAGAGTTTTATACGTTGTCGTTTCTTATAATAAATTGTAGTAGATGTGAGTGACGGGAGGTCGTTTGTGTGTGCAAGACACGTCGTCGAGTGCATTCAATAGCAGCAAAGGGTAAACATAGTCATTTAACTACACCGTAGAACTCATTTCGTGAATGAGTATAAAAATAACCATGAGTTGGGTTTGGGGCCAACTCTGGAAAATCCTCTCTCATCTCTCTCTTCTCTCTCTCTCTCTCTATACATATTTGCCCATTCTCTAGAGGAAGACTCCCTTGAAACAATCTAGTTCAATCATTCTCAACACAATGTTCAAAGGCCCATTATAGTTGCTATTGGCAGTTAGTGGCTATGCCAGAAGGCACTCGATCTTACGCACAAGTGGCAACTGCAATTAATCAAGCTTGACTTCAACAAGAAAGACAATAGAAGCAGATTTTAGACACCATTTGCATTATTTCAATAGAAGCAGCAAGGTTGGGAAGGGAGAACTGAAAAAAGAGATTTTTGGATCTTTTACAACAAATATCAAGAATTTCATGTAATCATTCTAAGGGTCATGAACAGAATGCAAGAACCAATCAAGAAAGCCCTCATCAGCAGAGGAATGGTTCGGTTCATGAAGATATAAGGGAGGTGCATGTTCGAGACATGGGTGACAGATCTTTTACTAAGGGAATCAAGCTTGATTTCTTAAGATTCTTTGGAAAGAACCTTGTAGCATGGATATATCAAGCCAACAAATATTTTGTCTATCATCAAGTACCTCCTAGTCAATGAGTTTTCTTGCCTTTTTTTTTTCACATGGATGAGGAAGCTCTCATATGATATCAAGATGCTAGTGAGGCTGACACTTTTCATTCCTAGGAAGAGTTTACAAAAGCTATCCAAGTGAGATTTGGATCATCAACTTATGATGATCCAATTGAGGCAATAACATACAAACACATTTTGTCACTACTTATAAGGCAGAACTTGAGTTGCTTTCAAATAGGATTAAAGGAGTTACTAAGAATAATAAATTGAGCTATTTTTTAATTGGGTTGAAAGATGAAGTGAGGCTACTAGTTAGGATGCTTAATCCTACTACCCTAAATGATGCTTTTGGTTTGGCCAAAATCCAAGAGAAATACGTGTGGTCTACTAAGAGAAATTGGAAAGAAAGTTCTACTGATCATAGGACTCAGTCTTTAACCCATCGATATTGGAAACACCTAAATGTAAGATAGAAGAACAAAACGCCTTTGTTACTTTTGTGATGATAAGTATCATTTAGGCCACAAGTGTACCAAACCCAAGATTTATCTATTGGAAAGTGTGGATTTTCTTGATGGAGAATATGTTGAAAATCAAGAAAATAAAATGACTAATGAGGAGGCAATGCAATTTGGTTATATTGCCTCAATTTGATCAAAATCTATTAGGGGTACTCTTAACCCTAATACAATGAGAATTGTGGGTCAGATCAATAAGAGAAAAATTGTCATTTTAATTGACACTGGTAGTACCAATAACTTTGTGGATACTACTAGCACTGAGGTGTGATTTGACAGTTAATAAGGATAAGTCCATTCAAGTTCGAGTGACAAATGGTGATATTGATCACAAATTGGGTGGGATGTTTCAATACAATGTAAGGTAACAATTTTGAGGCAGATTGTTATATCCTAGATTTAGGGGCTATGATGTTGTTATGGAGGTACAATGGTTGCTTTCACTAGGACCTATACTCTGAAACTTTGTCGAGTTGCATATTTAGTTTTGTTATAACAACAAAATTGCAGTTTTGAAGGGGCTAACATCACCAACAGTTGAGTTGGTTGATAATAAGGAATTAGAAGCTATTTCTAAAGTTGGATCAAAAGATTTTTTGTTCCAGTTGATGGTTATGGAGTGTGCTAAAAAGTAGTCTATTTTGCCTACACTGGTTGTTGAGTTGCTGCAACAATATTAGGTAGCTTTTGATGAGCCCAAGGACTTACTGTCATAATTCAGATATTTAAATATCCGTTTTATTTTCATATGTGGCATGATCATTAAAGATTAATCAAATAAGGAATAAGTATAATAAAGAAAAGACTTATAATTATATGTTGGGAGATTAGGAGTAGGATTGGGTATAATGGTGGCTTGTTTTATGTAAAAAAGGCTCCTAACCCGAGATCTCGCTCGACTCTCGGTTGATTTCTGGCTCGAGCGAGATATAGGGAGATATTTGACGTCTTTTGATAAAACGGTCATAACTTACTCATTTGATATCGGATTTAAGTGATTCAAAAGGCTATAAAAATATAAGAGGAATATCTACAACTTTTATGTTTTAAGTTTTAAGAGATTTGGACTTAATCAATTATGAAATGAAGATGGAAGTGGCAGATTTGAATTAGAGATAGATAGACATTACTTTGAAGTTGACTAAAGACTTTGAATAAGATTAAATCTTTGGATTATTTTCTCAATTAGCCTAAGATATAGACAAGTGTGTATATATATGGAAAATGAGGAGATTTTTATCTAGGGAATTTCGTGTGAAACAAGAAGAAATATCCACCAAATACTTGGTGTGCCCGGATTGGTATTCTCAAGCTTATCTGTCTATGTTTTGTAGAAAAATCATAACTTGGTCATATTATGTTCAAATTAGGTGATTCCAGTTTGTATAGAATTCTAAGAGATAGATCTAAAATTTTCATGTTATGAGTTTTTGAATATTGGGACTAGACCGATGACTTATTCTGGAAACAAGTGGACAGTTCTAATTTGAGGTCAAATGAAACTCGAGTTAGAAGAAATAGATCAAATTGGGGCATGTGACAAAAATTGTGATTGGCTATCAATTTTTCTGAGGTCTTGACAGGTGTAAGAGTATGTGACATGAGGATAAGAAGTAATCTAGAAGCTTTAGTTGACCCAAAGACATGAAGTAACATGAAAAAAGAAATCTGTCTGAATATGTCCAAGTCTAATTGAGTGAGTTACAAACTAAAGTCTATCCCAACTAAACTAAGAAGTGGCATTCTAGAACATCAAAGAGAAGGCAATTTAGAGGCTTTGGTGGGAGGATTGTTTAAAGCTTAGTTCTATCATCAATTCAAACTTTGGAGAAACTTTTAAGTGCATATATTAACTTAATCTTGGCATAGAATGAGTGGTTTGGTGATTAGATTATTTTTTATATTTATTTGAGCTTAATCTTAGTTTATGTGTTAAGTTGAAGCCTATTGGTTTTGGAGTGATTTTTGCTATGATAAAATGCTAGAAAAATTATGAGACCTTAGGAATATATTCTATGATGTTATATGAAGAAGATTATGTGAAAATATGAGGTCTTAATTTGGAAAAAAATGATAGATCAACTCTAGTAACTTTCGGATTTAAGAGGAGTTATGTTGACAGATTTAATATCTTATGGTAAATTAGTCATAACTTGTTAGTGTGACGTCGGAATTGAATGATTAAAGAGTCTCTGGAAAGCTAAGACAGAGCTCTACAACTTTGGTGTTCTAAGCTTTAAAACTCTATAGAGGGCAAAATTGGGATTGAATGACAAAATAGAGTATGTGAGGACTTCACAAAGGTGTTTTTCTTATATTCTAAACTCTTAATAAATTATAAGAACATAGATTTATGTTTTAATAAGTAAAAATAAGGTTTATGTGAAAAGATTGCATGTTTTAGATTGAAAAACTCTATAAATTGTGACATTGCTCGACCCATGGATCGAGCAAAGAACAACTATAACCCATTGCTAGATTGTTGCTCGATATCCCGCTCAAGCGAAAGACAATCCGAGACTTCACATGATTCTCGCTCGATGCCTTACTCGAGCGAGATACCCTGTTTGCTTAAATTCAAGACTTTTACTTGGATAAAAGTTGATGTTTTAATAAAGAAGATTATATATGTTATTTAAAGTGTATAATGGGTATGATACATGTTATAGAACCGAGTTTATCTTAGTAGGCATTGATTTTATGAATTGATATAACGTAAATGTATGTGCATGTAATATATGCTATTGTGAAATGTTCTCACATGTTATAAGACTCATATGGATATAAAATATGCATGTCATAAATCTAAGTTTATGCGTATGTTGCATTACGTCACATATATGTGTCATGAAGTATATTTTAAGAAAATACGTTAAGAAAATGTAACAAGTGGAAAGATTAATAAGTCAGTCACGTCATGACGGAGACCAACGATATGTCTGTATGATTGACGTGCCGACAGGGACCTAAGCCTGTCGAGTATTTGACGTGCTGACAGGGACCTAAGTCTGTCAAGTATTTAAAAACCGACAGGGACCTAAGTCTGTCGAGTATTTGAAAACCGACAGGGATCTAAGCCTGTCGAGTATGTAAAAACCGACCGGAACCTAAGCTTGTCGAGTATGTGAAAACTGGCAGGGACCTAAGCCTGTCGAGTATTTGAAAACCGGCAGGGACCTAAGCCTGTCGAGGATATGAAAACTGGCAAGGACCTAAGCCTGTCGAGGATGTGAAAATCGGCTGGGACCTAAGCCTGTCGAGAATATGAAAGCCGACATGGACCTAAGCCTATCGATAATACGAAATAAGAAATATTTGATGGGGACGCCTATCGATGATACGAAACAAGTTAGACACACAATGTTACTAAAGAAAAGAAATAAGAGTTTAAGTATGATAAAATGAGTTCATGAAAAATATAAGTTTAAGTCATGCATGAGTCTCATATTTTATAAGATATATGCCTCTAAGTATTGACATGTATGATAAGTTCTTATGTTATCTATGTCATATTTCGTTGATTGTGTACTTACTTAGATTTCTTGGAAATCTCACTATTTTATATTTTATCTATCATTTCTTATGGAATGATAGAGGGTGTTGCAAGAACAAATAAGTTGTTATGAGACTCAGACATCACAGGAGATTCTGTGAAGCTCTGAGGGTCCTACAGAATACTCATCTCCTAAGAGAATGATCTCACGACCGTAAGAGATGATATTTATTAGATGGAATATCAAGGGTATTGGATGGCAGTAAGAGATGATATTTATTAGAAGAAAACTAACTGGCTTATGTAAGTCCTGGATTCAATATGTTATGATAAATGAAAAATTTTGAAGGATATAGTTTTAATATTCAATGTAATCTATTTATGCAAGAGTTAGATCTCTTTGCATGTATTGAAGATTTACCCATTTCTGTTGCGTTCTGCATTGCACTTAATTAGTAAGTTTAGGTGCATACACTTAAAAAATAAAATCGGGGCGTTACACTTACCTCCTCACAAATCTTGAGATTACCAAATCATTTGCAAGAATGAATCCATACATGTGTCCTTGAGACCATACAGAAAATATCTACACTTTCAAAAAGCAGAAATTGAAAGCACAGTTGTTGAGTTGCTCAAAATTAGTGTAATTTGATCAAGTCATTCTCCATTTTCCTCACCTTTCTTGCTAGTCAAGAAAGCATATGACTCTTGGAGGATGTGCATGGATTACAGAATGCTCAATGCGGCCACTATCAAAGAAAAGTACCACATTCCAAGAGTTGATGAGTTACTCGATGAGTTATTTGGCAACTATTTTTCCTAAACTTGACCTTAGGTCAGGTCATCATCAAACTTAAGAATGAGACCTTAAGATATACAGAAAACTGCATTTAGAACACATAAGGGACATTATGAGGTCTTTATTATGCCATTTGGATCCACTAATACTCTTTCAACTTTTCAAGCTCTCATGAATGATGTTTTCAAATCAATTTTTAGAAAAATTGTTATTATGTTTTTTAATGGCATTCCTGTATATAGCAAGAACCTACAATCTCATTTATCACACTTAGCTACTATTGGGAGTTTTGAAGCAAAACCAATGATATGTTTATAAGTCCAAGTGCCATTTTGCATGCCAAGAAATTGAATATTTGGGGTTTTTAATTTCTAGGGACGATATGAGGGCTGACCCAAGGAAACTAAAAGTTATGATTAATTGACCAATTCCAAAAATCCTTAAAGCTTTAAGAGGGTTTTTTGATTTCAACGAGCTATTACAAAAAATTTATCAAAAGTTATAGCTAGATTGCAGCACCATTGACTTCACTACTCAAAAAGGATGCTTTGTGTGGAATGAAGCAACAACTATGGCCTTTGAAGAGTTGAAGAAAGTTGTTGTGAGCCCTCCTATTTTAGCATTGCCAGACTTCACACAAAAATTTGTAATTGAGGGTGATGCATGTGGAGTAGGAATATGTGCTATGTTGATACAGAATTAGCAACCTATTGCCTTTTTTAACCAAGCCTTGAAAGGAAGAAATTTGACACACTCTACCTATAAAAAGGAGCTGCTAGTATTGGTTTTAGCCATAAAAAATGGAGGTCTTTCTTGCTTGGATAAATTTTTACAATAAGAATTGACCATTTGAGTTTGAAATATCTACGGGAGAAAAAAGTGGGAATAACAGCTCAACAAAAATGGATCACAAAGCTGTTAGGTTATGAGTTGTTCATTGAATATAAAAAAGGGGTAGACAATAAGGTAGTTGATGCCTTGTCTCGAAAGGACTGCGAAGATGAAGAAGTTACAACTTATGCCATCTCATTTCCTACACCAGTATGGTTAGAGAAACTCAAACAAGATTATATCACAGACCCAATCACTCAGCAACAACTAGTCTAGATATTAGATGGTTCTAATCCTAATTCTACCTTCACCTTGAAACATGGGGTGTTGTTTAGGAAGTGCAAGATCTATATACTTGATTCTCAAGAGCTTATAATGAAATTGCCACATTACATCCATTCCAATCCTTCTGTTGGATATTCAGGATTTCATAAATCCCGACAAAGAGCCAGTTCTAATTTTTATTGGCCTGGACTAAAGAAAGAAGTGAAAACTTTTATTAGAGATGTGAAACCTATCAATGAAATAAAGTTGAGAATATCTATTCTCCTTAGTTACTGCAACCCTTGTCTGTGTCCCTGCAAACATTTGGACAAAGTTGTCTATGGATTTTGTGGAATGCTTGCCAATTTCAAAAGGTTATTCAGTGGTGATGGTTGTCCAGAAAGTCTATCAAAATACTCCCATTTTATGGTTCTCAAACTTCCCCTCATAGCAGCAAAAGTGGCCTTAGTATTTTTTGACAATGTCTTTAAATTGCATGGTATGCCCCTCAATATTATTTCTGACAAAGAGTTACATTCACTAATTCATTTGAGAAAGAATTATTTAGATTACAAGGAGCAACCCTCTCTTGATCTTTTTCCTATCACTCTCAAAATGACGGCCAAACTGAGGTAATAAATAAGTGTTCAGAATATTTTTGAGAAACTTTGCAGCTGACAAACCTAAGTCATGGTTTGATTGGCTAATCTTAGCTGAGTGGTGGTTTAATACCAAATGTCATTATCTACCACATTAGCTCCTTATGAAGTTGTTTATGGCAGAGCTTCAACCATACTTCAGGCCTATATTCTTAGTTTACCTGCTAATCAGGAAGTGGAAGAGGTGCTAAGAATAAGGGAGGAAATCTTGGTTGTGTTAAGATTTAATTTGAAAGCTGCTTAGGAAATGATGATATTCCCGACTGATAAGTCTAGGGCTGAAAGAAATTTGCAAGTGGGAGATTGAGTTTTCCTCATATTACAGCAATACAGGCAACAATCATTGGCTGTTAGGAAGAATTCGAAATTATATCCTAAATTTTATGGTCCATTTCAAATCCTTGAGAGATTTGACTAGGTTTCATATAAGTTTGAATCACCTTAGACTTTCAGTTTGCATCCAGTGTTTCATGTCTCTTGTTTAAAAAAGAAGTTAGGCTAGTTGATTTTGCCTATATTTACATTGCCTCCAGTGAATTTTCATGGTGAACTAGCTCCAGAACCTAAGTCCATTTTGCAACGAGGAACAAGAAAAGTGAATAACAAGCCACTAACAAAGGTACTTGTGCAGTGAAAGGGTGTTGCTTTGGAAGATGAAACTTGGAAATCCTATTAGAAGTTGCGTGATAAATTCCCTCACCATGTGGGCAAGGTTCTCTAAAGGGAAAGGGTATGTCATGACTTGAAAGTGAGGAAGTTACAGTGAGAGGAGGCATTGTGATGAAGAAGTACAATGCAGAAGAATGGAAAAAGGAAAGCTCGACAATTTTGTTAGTTGTATAGATTAAATACAGTGTCATTTTTTTAAATGAAATGATCATTATGTTAGTTGGTCTTAGTCGATATGATATCATTTTCGTTAATGAGTTGTAAATAGAAGAGTCATATAGGTTGCCATTTCTTTTAATGAATTATAGAAGATGTGAGTGACGACAAGTCATTTGTGTGTACAAGACATGTCGTTGAGTGTATTCAATAGCAACAAAGGTGAAACACGTTTGTTTAACTACATTGCAAAATTTATCTTCATGAATGAGTACAAAGTAGCCATGAGTTGGGTTTGAGGCCAACTCAGGAAACCAGTGCAATCTTCCTCTCTCTCTACATATCTATTCGTTCTCTAGAGGAAGACTCCCTCGAAGCAGTCTAGTTCAATCATTCTTAACATAGTTGTTCAATGGTCCATCACATGGAGCGACTCTAGGATGAATTCTCAATGTGTCATGTAGAGCAATGTCTAGCCTAAAATTTACCGAGACTATTCCAGTGAGTCCTCCTATGGTGAACAAAAAGATGAACCCTACAACAAATAACATGGGTGTTTTGTCTTGTATTGAAACCACCCCTCGACACATGGTAGGGATCCACTTAAACATTTTGATTCCAGTGTTGATGATAGCATTATTTTTATTTATGATGATTTTATATAATTTATTAATTAATTAATTTTATTTTAGTGTATATTAATTTCAAAAATTCAAAAAAAGAAATTTAAATGTGTATATTTATATCAAAGATTCCAAAATAGAATTTATTTTGAAACGCTATTAATCCAGAAATCATATATATATATATATATGTATTTTAATGTCTATATTAATGTCAAAAGTTGCGGCATAATAACTTCTTCCCAAACGCTATTAATTCGAATTTATTTATATTTTAATGTATATATTAATGTAAAAAAAAAAAACCTTGTGCTTTGTTTGCATTAGGAACCCTGTGCACCGTCTGCGTGTTGCACCGATTGTGTATTGATTGCCGATCGTGTGTTGCATCGATTGCATGATTGCCCTACTTGTCGTGAGTCTAGTCTATGCTTTCTTACATTGGTTTTTTGTCTGTCTAGGTGCCAATCTCTACATGCTTTGCTAGGGTTTTCGACTCCTGCTAGGGCAACATTTTGTTCCCCCTTTGTTTGGCTGCATGGCAGGCCCTAAAGGCAGCGCTGGATGGCCAACCTTAGTGGATTTGGTCACTGCAGTGCCACTCCCAATCCCTGAAACTGCTATTTCCCATCGTGTTCCCAAGGTTCTAGATGGTGAAGTTTACTTTCATTTCTCTAAAGAAGGAATTGCATGCTCGGTTGAGTTTTTTTGATAGTCAATAGTCATGAAGTTCTTAAGGCAACACCCCTCATTGGACATTATTCGAGCATTCATCCATAGTCGTTGGGGGCTGTTGTTGACCCATGTTGTTTCGGCTATGCAACGGCCACGGAACGTCTTTCTCCATTTCTCTCCTGAGCAAAATTTTTATACCAATTTCCTATTAAGAGAAAATTGTGATGTGAATGGGATTATTATCATACTTTCCATTGGATTCCTAAGTTTCAAAAATATGAAGAACCATCTCGAGTGCTAGTGTGGATTTTCTTACCAGGTCTACCTCTTAATTATTATCAAGAAGCTCTTTCGACCATGTTTATGGTCCCCATAGATTTGTTTACCCGTCGTGATAATCCTATGCGTTGTGCGACGAGAACTGACCATGCAAGAGTATGCGTGGTAGTAGACATTGCAAAAGAACCCCTTTCACATTTTTGGATTGGTCCTCCAGGTCTGGAATCAAGCCATAGACACAAGGTTATTTATGAGACCTTACCTGCAAACTGTTGTATATGTAGGATGCAAGGCCATAACTCTAAGACTTGTAAAGCCAAGAAGAATCAAAGGAAAAATGAGAAAAAATGAGTGAAAAAGAAAGTGGATTCTAAAATAGTCGAAGTGATCTTGGAAGGGGTACAACTTGATCCGAAGGCGTCAGAGGTGTTGAAAAATCCGGGAAAAAATATTGTTGTGTTTGACAACAATAACTAGGAGGTTGGATGCTCCTTTAAATCAATGCAAGCTGTTCAACCTGATGTGAATGAGCATACTGAAATAGTTGCTTATGATGTTCAGAAAGTTAATTTTCTAATATGCATTTCGAGGTACTTGCTGAGAAGGAAAATCCCCCTATAATCTCTCGAGGTCTACCTTTGATCACTCTCATTTACTTATTGAATGTATTTCTGACCCCTTTAAATATGGTTTGTCTTTGTTTCATTTTCAACAAATGTGGATTGATTATCCTTTGGTCTGAACCTGTTCTGGAGGGAAACTTTATAAAATGGATGCGAAATTAAAAAAGCTCAAACTGACTTTGAGAAATTGGAATAAGGTGGTCTTCAACAACACCATTGAAAAATTTGATTAGATGGAAAAAAAAGTGGAGGCTTTCGAAAATGCTCAAATGGCAAAGATTAAATGGCTGATGGATGGTGACCGTAACTCAAAATTTTGTCATGCTTTCCAAGTTAATAAAAGACGTATAAAAGTGATGTGCATATGATGCGCTAATGGGACCACACTAGACTCACTAGAACAAATTCATCAAGGGGCAATTGACTACTTCATTGATTTTTTATAAGGGGACCCAGTAAGAGAGTTTCCTGACCTTCATTATTTGATTCCCCAGTGATCTTAGAAGATGATTCTGTTGTTTTGTGTGCCATACTAACAATGGAGGAAATTCACAAGGCTTTCTTTTCAATCCCGACTAATAGTACTCCTAGACTTGACGGCTTTGGTTATATTTTTTTCAAGACTTGTTGGGAAATAGTGAAAAATTATGTTTCGAAAGCTATTACGGATTTCTTCACCCATAAGCAACTCCCACGATTCTTCTCAACATCTTTTCTAATTATAATCTCAAAAGTTGATGTGCCGTCGGGATTTGATAAATTCAGGCCTTTCAGTTTATGCTTTGTGTTCTACAAAATTTGTTCCAAAATTATTATGAATCGGCTAACATTTTTTCTCCATAGGATGATTTCGCTTGAACATGGAGCTTTTATTCCAGGAAAAAGTATTTATGAAATCATCAGTCTTATTCAAGAAAGGGTCCATTCACTCAATAAAAAATCGCATGGGGGGAATATCTTGATCAAAATGGACATGGCTAAAGCTTATGATCGAGTGAATTAGAGTTTTATCTTGGAAGTTCTTCGATGCTTTGGGTTTTCTGTGCCTGTTCGTGAATTAATTCGGAATTGTATTGCTACCCCCTGGTACTCTATTATGATGAATGGACCTCCTAAAGGTTTTTTTCCAGGTGGTCAAAGACTGAATCAGGGAGATCCTTTTTCTTCGTATTTATCATTATTTTGTAAGAGGTGCTATCTAGACTGATAAAGCGTAGTGTGGAAGAAAAAAGATTTGGCTAATATTCTCAAGCACGAGGTATTACTATCATTTCTCATATGATGTATGCTAATGATTTAGTAGTCTTTACTAATGGTAACTTAGGTTCGATCTGAGAATTGTTAAAATTATTGATGCTATATGAAAACTGGTCCAGCCAAAGTATTAATAGAGAGAAAGTCGGCCATATATTTTTTTTCAAAAAGTTTATGTTTCAAGAAAAAGGGAGATCATGAGGTGCACAAATTTTTTGGAAGGATATTTCCTCTTTAGATCCTTGGGGGTTTCCATTGTTTTGGGACGTCTTAAGCATATTCACCTGAAGGACATGGTGACCAAAATGAGGAATAAAATCAGTGGATGGAAAATGAAGTTTCTCTCTGCAAGGGGTAGACTTGTTCTTTTCAGACATATTCTATCAAGTATGGCTCTTCATTTCTTTGCAGTTCTATAGGTTCCTCAATCTATTCTCCAATAATCACGACGGTTGATGAGCTCCTTTTTTTGAGAAGAGTCTTATTGGCGGTGAAAGCATAAATGGATTTCTTGGCATAAGATTTCCCACCCGATTGAAGAAGGTGGGCTTGGATTGAGACACTTGGATGATATTCAAAAGGCCATGTATATGAGGTTTGCTTGGAATCTTATTCAAGGTTATTTTCTTTGAGCGATTTTCTTTAAGAAAAACATGTGAGTAATAAACTTTGAGGACGTATTAATCTGAATAAAGGGTTCCACTTATGGAAACGGATTATTAGAAGCATTCCATATGTTATGGAAAATTCTAGATGAAAAATTCAGGATGATGATAATTTCTTTTGGTATGACAAATGATGCAAATAGGGACCCTTGTATGAAGAAATGCAAGTGGTTGGTTAGCCTTTACTGCGTGTGAAAGATTGCTAATTATGAAATTCCTGAGATGTTGATTTGCTTGAGAATTTGGTTGGTGAGAATAATGTGGATGACATTTTAGAAATTTTAGCAAAATCTGAACAATGATCAAATGTGTTAATCTGGACTAAAAATGATAATAGGTTTTCTCTACAAAATTAATAAAAAGATTTAGATGAGTGCGAAAAGTAAAGCATCGGGAATCCTTTGTATATAATTGGTATTTTAATTATTTTCGATTCATTAATAACTCAATTGAAAATTCTATGTCCAAATTTTCAATCGGAAAATAAAACATTAATAACCAGATTTAAATCAAATGTAATCTTTCGAAAAATCATTCGTCACAATATAAGAACAGGAATTGTTATCGATATTAAAGAAATTCAACGTCGACAATATACTCATAGAGCAATATTGCAGCAGAGAATTAAATTAAAATAGATAACCAATTGAACCAAACATAATCAAAGGATTATTGCATTTAATAGAAAAAGCATGACTGAATCTATAAATGAAATAAATTCTAAGATTATTTGGTGACGAAAACATTTATAATAAATTTCGAATGACTAAACAAAAGAGTTTAATATTTGAAAAACACATATATGAATCAAAAACAATTACAAATACCATCATATATACAAATTCATCCCTAGCTCTACTAGAAAATTAGTTACACATATTGAAAATATGCAACAAAAATTCTTCAAGGGATAATATGGAAGAGCCAACCATTATTTTCTTCTCTCTTCTTTGGTTTTTCTTTTCTTTTCTCAAGCTCTCAAACAATGTATCTTCCAAGGCATCCAAGCACACTAAGCATGGTCTTAGAACACACACCCCTCCCTTCTATTTATAAGCATCCTTCATGCAAGTTGTCATGACAAAATCATCACAATTTCAACTTGTTTTGCCATGTGCCATTCTTGAATCCAAGTGATTTGTGAGTTGTCATTTTGATCATTTGTTTTCCCACCATGCATGAGCTGGATTTTGCTTGTAGGTTGAGTGTTTCAATTTTGCTTCTCTATCTATTAGTTGTCTTGTATGACTTAATATCTTGTGGTCAAATAATTTGTCTTGAAGAAACTTGAGTGCACTTCATCTTGTATCTGAATTGATCATTGAATTTCCAAGTTGGTGTAGGAGTGCTTGCTAGAAAATATTATGATAACATTTGGATTTGATGCAAGTGGCTGAAAAATATCCAGGAACGTCAAGTGCAGGTGCGTCCACTTGATGGTCGATTTTGTCTTAGATTGAGTGGATATCTCTTCAAACACAAAACATAAAAGTTATAGATATTTCTCTTGCGGTTCTAGATCATCTTGAATCAGCTCAATCGGAGATTGGATGAGAGAGTTATGCCCATTTTACGAAAAGATGTCAGAACTGTCTGAAATTCCGCAATTATCTTCATTTGCTCCTAATGTCTCCATTTGTGTCCTAAATCAAAATATAAGAATAATGAGTATATTTAGGCATCAAATAAGAATAAAGTTTTAAACATTAAGAGAGGAAAATATGGCATTTTATATTCTCATCAATATATTAAATCATGCTTATATCTATCTCAAGATAAATGACCATTAATTTTATTAACATGAGTTATATCCATTGTTTTCTCATTTCTTTTAGTATTTAAATAGAGTATTTAGAGTGCATTTTTGTGCACTCATCACACCCCCCAACTTACTCATTGCTAGTCCTTAGCAATTTTCATGCAAAATGATGAGAAAGACCAAAGAAAATCACACATAGGGGCCATCAAGACACATTTTTCAAATTTACATATCAAAACAATCTTAGAAATTCAATAACCCTTTCACAAGTAATTCAAATATAACAATCCACAGAGTGTGTATGTGTTCCAAACTATTTTTATCAGATCAGAGGTTTCGACACATGCAAAATTAGAATATCTTAAGCAAAAAGGTTCAACTCCATAACTCACGGGTATAGAAGTGTTTCATGTATGGGTTCTCTCTATGGAGTTGACAAAGGTGTACATTTACTCTCATGGAAATTTAGCCAATTATATATAAGTAACAAGTAAACATTGATCTTATGATAGGAATACTAACAAATGAGATTTCCACCATTCTTTCCACAAGCATACTTAGGATCGGAAAAAATCAACACAAAGGGTTGTAATGTGGTTTAGGGTTGGGGTTCATAAGAAGAAAAGGTGAAGAGATTTCAAAAACTTCCAAGTATACACAAAAGGGAATCTGTTAAATTTTTCAGTAGACTATACTTTCCTTTTGATGTACTTTTCAATTTTTTAGATTTTTGACTAAGTACACTTTTCCATCTTCTTTTGCCACTGGTGTCTTCGCAATTTGATGAACTCTTTCATGAATAATTTGATGGACACATCTAGCACCATGCCATTTTTGTCATGGTTTTTTTTTTTTTTTTTTTTTTTTATGATAATTTCACACCTAGTACACACTTGGAAGTAAAATGGTAGGAAAATATAGTGTATAAGCTATACTCCAATGTGGAGAGGTATGGATGATGTAGATATGAAAAGAAAAGGCCATATGTGTATATTGGCTCAAAATTGGCTGCTAGGGATCTATGATGAAAAGGCTCAGCTTGAAAGGCTCAAACGTTAATCCTAAGTTGACTTTCGTCATATCCCAAGTATATCCACCATCTTACCATAAACCATGTAATGATATTCTCAAAAGAAGTGTCAAATTCAACAGATCAATGGATACTTATCACAATTTCTGTATTTGTAAGCTCTCAATTCTCACAAAATTCACATGAATACTTGAGCAAAATAATTCTTTAGTTACATGTGTCAAATCACCATATTACCACAAAGTTTGGAGAAGTGCATAAATGGTTCTGTGGATGCTTTAGCAAAATGATTTAAGATGGGTTTGTTGAATTCACCAAGATGGTTATGAATGAGCATGAGTATCATGTGTGAAAAGACGCCTGTGTGAAAAAAAATTTGGTAATTTTTTTATATATTGATTGAAATATGCCACAGAATTTAAATAACAGATTTGTATTCCCACCCCCCAACTTAAATGAAACATTGTCCTCAATGTTTAAGAATCAGAATTGAATAACTAAATAGGGTAGAATACACTTGATGTGGGATGTGGGTGGCTTGCTTGGCATCAAAGATGGTATTTGTCAAAATAAAATTAACCTATAACAAAATAAAGTAAACAATAAACAAAAAGAAAATGAACGAAAATAAAATAAAAGAAAAACATACCTGGAGATGGTCAAGATTGATATACTGGGTCCATAAGTGGAATGTCTTCCACTTCTGGAATTTGTCTATCAATTAAGATTTTGAGGCGTTGACCATTTACTTTGAAGATACATCCATCTTTTGGATTTTCTATTTCTACCGCCCCATTTGTGAAAACATTTTTTACTATAAAAGGGCCGGTCCATCTAGATCGAAGTTTTCCTGGATGCTTATGGAGTCTTGAATCATATAAAAATACTCGATCATTAGGCTTAAATGTTCTTCTCAAAATATTTTTATCATGAAATACTTTCATTTTAGCCTTATAGATCTTGGAGTTTTCATAAGCATCATTTCTCAATTCTTCTAATTCCGTCAATTGGAATTTTCTAAATTTTCCTGCTTTTTCCAAGTCAAAATTGAAATGTTTAATGGCCCAATATGCTCGATGCTCGAGCTCCACGGGCAAATGACAAGGTTTTCCAAAAACAAGTCTATAAGGTGACATGCCTAAAGGAGTTTTGAAAGCTGTACGGTAAGCCCAAAGCGCATCGATTAGTCTCAAAGACCAATCTTTCCGATCTGGGTTGACCGTTTTTTCTAAAATTTGTTTAATTTCCCTATTCGCAAGTTCAACCTGTCCACTTGTCTGAGGGTGATATGCAGTAGAAAGCTTATGTATCACCCCATATCTTTTCATTAAAGCTTCAAAAGAACGGTTGCAAAAATGCGTACCTCGGTCACTAATGATAGCACGTGGGGTGCCAAATCGAGATAATACATTTTCTTTGAGAAACTTAATTACCGTCCTGTTATCATTGGTCCTGCAAGGTGCTGCCTCTACCCATTTTGACACATAATCTACTGCCACAATAATATATAAATATCCAAAAGAAGGAGGAAATGGTCCCATAAAATCAATGCCCCAACAGTCAAAAATTTCAATTACCAAAATTGGGTTTAAGGGCATCATATTACGACGGGTCATAGCTCCTAACTTTTGACATCTTTCGCATGAGCGACAATAGATATTTGTATCTTTAAATAAGGTGGGCCAATAAAATCCACACTGCAGGATTTTTGCAGCGGTTTTCTTCATTGAAAAGTGGCCACCACAAGCTTGGGAATGACAAAATTCCAAAACGCTTGCAATCTCTTCATTAGGGATGCAACGCCTTAAAATTTGATCAGGGCAGTATTTGAAAAGGTAAGGGTCATCCCAATAGAATTTTCGTACCTCAATCATGAATTTCCTTTTGTCTTGGGTGCTAAAATCCTTTGGTATTTCACCTGCAGCTAAATAGTTCACAATATGAGCAAACCATGGTAGAGAAGTAATAGAAAGTAAATGCTCATCGGGAAAATCATCTTTGATTGGTATGTGGTCAGAAGTGTCCTCGAATGTGAGTCTAGAAAGATGGTCTGCCACTACGTTCTCCACTCCTTTCTTGTCTTTGATGGTGATGTCAAATTCCTGTAAAAGCAAAATTCATCGTATTAATCGTGCCTTAGCATCCTTCTTTGTAAAAAGGTACTTAAGGGCTGCATGATCTGTAAAGATAATGATAGGAGAACCAATCAAATAAGCGCGGAATTTATCCAAAGCAAATACTACAGCTAACAACTCTTTTTCAGTGGTGGAGTAATTCATTTGTGCATTATTTAGAGTTCGACTAGCATAGTAAATGACAAAAGGTTTCCCTTCTTTTCGTTGTCCAAGAACAGCACCTACAGCAAAATCACTAGCATCACACATAATTTCAAAAGGTAAATTCCAATCAGGTGGTTGCATTATGGGTGCTGAAGTAAGCTTGTCAATTAATGTTTTGAAAGCCTCTTGACAGGCTTGTGTCCATTCAAATGGGGCATCCTTAGCTAGGAGGTTACATAGTGGTCTAGATATGGCAGAAAAATTCTGTATGAATCTCCTATAAAAACCCGCATGACCAAGAAATGATCTTATATCCTTGATTGTTCTAGGTGTAGGCAATTTAGAGATTAATTCAACTTTTGATTGATCAACCTCCATTCCTTTGGAAGAAATAATATGCCCTAAAACAATACCTGAAGGTACCATAAAGTGACATTTTTCCCAATTTAAAACCAATTCTTTTTCTTCACAACGAGTCAGTACTCTTTCTAAACTCATTAAACATGCATCAAAAGAAGATCCAAAAACAGTCAAGTCATCCATAAAAACTTCCATGCACTTTTCAACCATATCACTAAAAATACTCATCATGCAACGTTGAAAAGTAGCCGGAGCATTACACAGTCCAAATGGCATTCTGCGGAAAGCATAAGTACCGAAAGGACAAGTAAAAGTAGTTTTATCCTGATCTTCTAATGCAATTTCAATTTGATAATAACCAGAATAACCATCCAGAAAGCAATAAAAAGGATGACCAGCCACCCGCTCAAGAATTTGATCAATAAAAGGAAGCGGAAAATGGTCTTTTCGTGTGGCGGCATTTAATTTTCTGTAATCAATGCACATCCGCCAACCAGTCACCAGTTTTGTAGGGACTAACTCTCCAAGGTTATTTTTTATCACAGTTACTCCTGACTTTTTAGGAACAACCTGCGTAGGACTTACCCATTTACTATCAGCAATAGGATATATCATTCCAGCATCTAATAGTTTCAATACTTCATTTTTCACAACTTCTTTCATTGTGGGATTAAGTCTACGCTGGGGGTCTCTTCGAGGATTAGTTCCTTCCTCTAAATTTATTTTATGAGTACAGATTAGGGGACTAATGCCTTTTATATCAGCAATACTCCATCCTAGGGTTGATTTATATTTGCATAAAATCTGAATTAATTTCTCACCTTGGGACTCAGATAATTCAGATGAAATAATAATAGGAAAAGTATCACCTGGACCAAGGAAAACATGCTTTAAACCCTTAGGTAGGGATTTTAATTCAACTTTAGGGGCTTCCCTACTTGAAGGAATCTGTCTTTCTCTTTTTTCAGGCAACTTCTCAAACTTTGGTTGCCATGCCTGTGTGCTATAATCATGAGTTCTGTCAAAAATAGCACAAATGTCAAATACATCAGATGAATCACTTATAGGATTAAATTCAGAATTAACAATAAAGTATTCAAGGGGATCTGAGTCATGAGTTGTAAGAACATCCCTTTCTATAAGTGAGTCAATCATGTATGTCTGATGACACTCGACATCCTCTTCTGGCTGTTTTGCAATATGAAAAATATTTACCTCAAGAGTCATATTGCCAAAAGAGAGTTTCATCAATCCATTTCTGCAATTGATAAGAGCATTAGAAGTAGCAAGAAAAGGTCTACCTAAAATTAATGGAATTTTAGAGGTGGTTTCTACAGCAGAATTAGTGTCTAGAATTAAGAAATCAACAGGATAGTAAAATTTGTCAACTTGAATTAAAACATCCTCTACCACACCCCGTGGTGCTCTGACTGAACGATCAGCCAATTGCAATACCACAGAAGTTGGTTTGATTTCTCCCAATCCTAATTGCAAATAAATAGAATATGGCATCAAATTTACACTAGCCCCTAAATCTAGCAAGGCCTGTCCAAGCTCATGATTGCCAATGTTGCATGTGATGGTTGGACATCCAGGATCCTTGTACTTAGGGGGAATCCGCTGTTCAATTAGAGCACTAACTTGCTCTGTCAAGAATGCAGTCTTCTTCACATAATGCTTCCTCTTAACTGTACACAAATCTTTGAGAATTTTTGCGTAAGTAGGAACTTGTTTAATTACATGCAAAAGAGGAAGATTAATTTTTACCTGTCTAAGATTTTCCAAAATATCATTGTTATGATCTAGAGTTTGTTTACTTGACTTTAATGCTTGAGGAAAAGGTACCTTACCAGGATTTTTTGTTACCGCAGGTTCCTCAGGTTTTGTTACCTCAAGTTCTTTGGGAAGCTCAAGACTGCTGCTATCTTGATCTTTCTCTACATCCTTTTTTTTGTCTATTATTGGATCACGTAGAGACTTACCACTTCGTGTCACAATGGCGTTTACGTCCTTCAGATCTCCTTGTGCCATATGTTGACCATGAGGTACAGATTGAGTTTGGGAAGGAAACTTACATTTCTCATTCATAGTCAATGAACTCATTATTTTAGACACCTGGCTCTTGATTTCCTTATTTTCTTCAACAACCTGCATAATCAAAGATTCAAATTTTTGATTAGTCTTACCCTGTATATCAATAAAAGTATGCAAAGTATCTTCTAAAGAATTTCTAGAAGATTGAAGTGCATGGTATGGTGCAGGATATGATCTAGAGAGTTGTGCAGGCTGCTGGTTTTCAGACTTCCAGCTGAAGTTGGGATGATTACCCCATCCTGGGTTGTAGGTTTCAGAGTAAGGTGTGAAGGGCTTTTTGTACATACCTAGAGCATTACTTTGTTCCTCATACATACCATTCATGTTAGTATGTGTAGGACACTCTTGGGAATGATGATCTATCCCACCACAGACAACACATGGCCCAAAAGATTCTGCATGATTAGCCGTGTGTGTTGGTTTTGAGTTTTTAGTTTTCAATAACTCTAATTCTCTGGTGAGCATTTCAACCTTAGCCTTAAGGTTATCCTCCTCCCTTAGATGGTAAATACCACCACTCAAGTTTCCTGTAGGTCGTGACCTGTTTGTGCTATCAGTAGCACTAGGTCCAGTCCAAGTATGAGCTTTTTCAGCAAGCTCATTGAGGTACTCTATGGCCTCATCGGGATTTTTTTGTAAAAATTCTCCATTGCACATCATTTCCACGAATTGACGTTCCCTGGGCGTAAGGCCTTCATAGAAATAACTCACTAAGCGCCAATTCTCATATCCATGGTGGGGACACATACTCAGTAATTCTTTAAATCTTTCCCAAGACTGGTACAAAGTCTCACTATCCTTTTGTGCAAAGGTAGAGATTTGTCTTTTTAAAGCATTAGTCTTATTTTGGGGAAAGTATTTATTGAAAAACACTTGAGTCATCTCACTCCATGTTCCAATAGACCGTGGTCTTAGTGAGTACAACCAACTCTTAGCTTTATCTTTCAAAGAAAAAGGAAAGAACTTTAGCCTTACCGTTTCGTCAGTGGTATTTTGACCGTGAAATGTTGCAACTACTTCCTCAAATTCCCTAATATGAACATAGGGGTTTTCATTTTCTAGACCATGGAAAGTCGGAAGTAATTGTATCATTCCCGTTTTAAAATCTACATGACGAACATTAGGTGAGAACATAATACAGGATGGTGTGGCTGTTCGTGCGGGATGAAGATAATCTTGGAGGGTTCTAACAGGTTGGTCCACGTGTTCACTCATCGCGTCAGAATTGGAAGAATTATCAAACAAGCGATTAGAAAAATTAGATTCTGAATCTGATTCTAGCACGGGTCTACTAGCAAACCGCCCAAAAGCGTCTCTGTACCTGCGCATGCAAAGTAAAGAAAAGCGTAATACTGAAAAAAAAAAAAAATAATTACGAAAATAAAACTAAAATAAAATAAAGATGCAGAAAGCTAAAAAGAAAATGAACGAAGCTACCGCTCTCTTTTTTTTTTTTTTTTTTTTTTTAACAAACTACTAAAAAAAAACTACAAATTCTTTTACCATCTCCCCGGCAACGGCGCCAAAATTTGATTACGCCCAAAGAATAACGCGGTCGTTTGCAGTATAGTTTTGGGGTGTCGATTCCACAGAGAGATGGATTGAGAAATTGAAGAACAGTAACGAAATTAATAAAAAGATTTAGATGAGTGCGAAAAGTAAAGCATCGGGAATCCTTTGTATATAATTGGTATTTTAATTATTTTCGATTCATTAATAACTCAATTGAAAATTCTATGTCCAAATTTTCAATCGGAAAATAAAACATTAATAACCAGATTTAAATCAAATGTAATCTTTCGAAAAATCATTCGTCACAATATAAGAACAGGAATTGTTATCGATATTAAAGAATTCAACGTCGACAATATACTCATAGAGCAATATTGCAGCAGAGAATTAAATTAAAATAGATAACCAATTGAACCAAACATAATCAAAGGATTATTGCATTTAATAGAAAAAGCATGACTGAATCTATAAATGAAATAAATTCTAAGATTATTTGGTGACGAAAACATTTATAATAAATTTCGAATGACTAAACAAAAGAGTTTAATATTTGAAGAACACATATATGAATCAAAAACAATTACAAATACCATCATATATACAAATTCATCCCTAGCTCTACTAGAAAATTAGTTACACATATTGAAAATATGCAACAAAAATTCTTCAAGGGATAATATGGAAGAGCCAACCATTATTTTCTTCTCTCTTCTTTGGTTTTTCTTTTCTTTTCTCAAGCTCTCAAACAATGTATCTTCCAAGGCATCCAAGCACACTAAGCATGGTCTTAGAACACACACCCCTCCCTTCTATTTATAAGCATCCTTCATGCAAGTTGTCATGACAAAATCATCACAATTTCAACTTGTTTTGCCATGTGCCATTCTTGAATCCAAGTGATTTGTGAGTTGTCATTTTGATCATTTGTTTTCCCACCATGCATGAGCTGGATTTTGCTTGTAGGTTGAGTGTTTCAATTTTGCTTCTCTATCTATTAGTTGTCTTGTATGACTTAATATCTTGTGGTCAAATAATTTGTCTTGAAGAAACTTGAGTGCACTTCATCTTGTATCTGAATTGATCATTGAATTTCCAAGTTGGTGTAGGAGTGCTTGCTAGAAAATATTATGATAACATTTGGATTTGATGCAAGTGGCTGAAAAATATCCAGGAACGTCAAGTGCAGGTGCGTCCACTTGATGGTCGATTTTGTCTTAGATTGAGTGGATATCTCTTCAAACACAAAACATAAAAGTTATAGATATTTCTCTTGCGGTTCTAGATCATCTTGAATCAGCTCAATCGGAGATTGGATGAGAGAGTTATGCCCATTTTACGAAAAGATGTCAGAACTGTCTGAAATTCCGCAATTATCTTCATTTGCTCCTAATGTCTCCATTTGTGTCCTAAATCAAAATATAAGAATAATGAGTATATTTAGGCATCAAATAAGAATAAAGTTTTAAACATTAAGAGAGGAAAATATGGCATTTTATATTCTCATCAATATATTAAATCATGCTTATATCTATCTCAAGATAAATGACCATTAATTTTATTAACATGAGTTATATCCATTGTTTTCTCATTTCTTTTAGTATTTAAATAGAGTATTTAGAGTGCATTTTTGTGCACTCATCAGATCCACTTAAACATTTTGATTCCAGTGTTGATGATAGCATTATTTTTATTTATGATGATTTTATATAATTTATTAATTAATTAATTTTATTTTAGTGTATATTAATTTCAAAAATTCAAAAAAAGAAATTTAAATGTGTATATTTATATCAAAGATTCCAAAATAGAATTTATTTTGAAACGCTATTAATCCAGAAATCATATATATATATATATATATATATATATATATGTATTTTAATGTCTATATTAATGTCAAAAGTTGCGGCATAATAACTTCTTCCCAAACGCTATTAATTCGAATTTATTTATATTTTAATGTATATATTAATGTAAAAAAAAAAACCTTGTGCTTTGTTTGCATTAGGAACCCTGTGCACCGTCTGCGTGTTGCACCGATTGTGTATTGATTGCCGATCGTGTGTTGCATCGATTGCATGATTGCCCTACTTGTCGTGAGTCTAGTCTATGCTTTCTTACATTGGTTTTTTGTCTGTCTAGGTGCCAATCTCTACATGCTTTGCTAGGGTTTTCGATTCCTGCTAGGGCAACATTTTGTTCCCCCTTTGTTTGGCTGCATGGCAGGCCCTAAAGGCAGCGCTGGATGGCCAACCTTAGTGGATTTGGTCACTGCAGTGCCACTCCCAATCCCTGAAACTGCTATTTCCCATCGTGTTCCCAAGGTTCTAGATGGTGAAGTTTACTTTCATTTCTCTAAAGAAGGAATTGCATGCTCGGTTGAGTTTTTTTGATAGTCAATAGTCATGAAGTTCTTAAGGCAACACCCCTCATTGGACATTATTCGAGCATTCATCCATAGTCGTTGGGGGCTGTTGTTGACCCATGTTGTTTCGGCTATGCAACGGCCACGGAACGTCTTTCTCCATTTCTCTCCTGAGCAAGATTTTTTTTCAAATTCCTATTAAGAGAAAATTGTGATGTGAATGGGATTATTATCATACTTTCCATTGGATTCCTAAGTTTCAAAAATATGAAGAACCATCTCGAGTGCTAGTGTGGATTTTCTTACCAGGTTTACCTTTTAATTATTATCAAGAAGCTCTTTCGACCATGTTTATGGTCCCCATAGATTTGTTTACCCGTCGTGATAATCCTATGCGTTGTGCGACGAGAACTGACCATGCAAGAGTATGCGTGGTAGTAGACGTTGCAAAAGAACCCCTTTCACATTTTTGGATTGGTCCTCCAGGTCTGGAATCAAGCTGTAGACACGAGGTTATTTATGAGACCTTACCTGCAAACTGCTGTATATGTAGGATGCAAGGCCATAACTCTAAGACTTGTAAAGCCAAGAAGAATCAAAGGAAAAATGAGAAAAAATGAGTGAAAAAGAAAGTGGATTCTAAAATAGTCGAAGTGATCTTGGAAGGGGTACAACTTGATCCGAAGGCGTTAGAGGTGTTGAAAAATCCGGGAAAAAATATTGTTGTGTTTGACAACAATAACTAGGAGGTTGGATGCTCCTTTAAATCAATGCAAGCTGTTCAACCTGATGTGAATGAGCATACTGAAATAGTTGCTTATGATGTTCAGAAAGTTAATTTTCTAATATGCATTTCGAGGTACTTGCTGAGAAGGAAAATCCCCCTATAATCTCTCGAGGTCTACCTCTGATCACTCTCATTTACTTATTGAATTTATTTCTGACCCCTTTAAATATGGTTTGTCTTTGTTTCATTTTCAACAAATGTGGATTGATTATCCTTTGGTCTGAACCTGTTCTGGAGGGAAAATTTTATAAAATGGATGCGAAATTAAAAAAGCTCAAACTGACTCTGAGAAATTGGAATAAGGTGGTCTTCGACAACACCATTGAAAAAATTGATAAGATGGAAAAAAAAGTGGAGGCTTTCGAAAATGCTCAAATGGCAAAGATTAAATGGCTGATGGATGGTGACCGTAACTCAAAATTTTGTCATGCTTTCCAAGTTAATAAAAGACGTATAAAAGTGATGTGCATGAGATGCGCTAATGGGACCACACTAGACTCACTAGAACAAATTCATCAAGGGGGGCAATTGACTACTTCATTGATTTTTTACAAGGGGACCCAGTAAGAGAGTTTCTTGACCTTCATTATTTGATTCCCCAGTGATCTTAGAAGATGATTCTGTTGTTTTGTGTGCCATACTAACAATGGAGGAAATTCACAAGGCTTTCTTTTCAATCCCGACTAATAGTACTCCTAGACTTGACGGCTTTGGTTATATTTTTTTCAAGACTTGTTGGGAAATAGTGAAAAATTATGTTTCGAAAGCTATTACGGATTTCTTCACCCATAAGCAACTCCCACGATTCTTCTCAACATCTTTTCTAATTATAATCTCGAAAGTTGATGTGCCGTCGGGATTTGATAAATTCAGGCCTTTCAGTTTATGCTTTGTGTTCTACAAAATTTGTTCCAAAATTATTATGAATCGGCTAACATTTTTTCTCCATAGGATGATTTCGCTTGAACATGGAGCTTTTATTCCAGGAAAAAGTATTTATGAAATCATCAGTCTTATTCAAAAAAGGGTCCATTCACTCAATAAAAAATCGCATGGGGGGAATATCTTGATCAAAATGGACATGGCTAAAGCTTATGATCGAGTGAATTAGAGTTTTATCTTGGAAGTTCTTTGATGCTTTGGGTTTTCTGTGCCTGTTCGTGAATTAATTCGGAATTGTATTGCTACCCCCTGGTACTCTATTATGATGAATGAACCTCCTAAAGGTTTTTTTCCAGGTGGTCAAGGACTGAATCAGGGAGATCCTTTTTCTTCGTATTTATCATTATTTTGTAAGAGGTGCTATCTAGACTGATAAAGCGTAGTGTGGAAGAAAAAAGATTTGGCTAATATTCTCAAGCACGAGGTACTACTATCATTTCTCATATGATGTATGCTAATGATTTAGTAGTCTTTACTAATGGTAACTTAGGTTCGATCTGAGAATTGTTAAAATTATTGATGCTATATGAAAACTGGTCCAGCCAAAGTATTAATAGAGAGAAAGTCGGCCATATATTTTTTTTCAAAAAGTTTATGTTTCAAGAAAAAGGGAGATCATGAGGTGCACAAATTTTTTGGAAGGATATTTCCACTTTAGATCCTTGGGGGTTTCCATTGTTTTGGGACGTCTTAAGCATATTCACCTGGAGGACATGGTGACCAAAATGAGGAATAAAATCAGTGGATGGAAAATGAAGTTTCTCTCTGCAAGGGGTAGACTTGTTCTTTTCAGACATATTCTATCAAGTATGGCTCTTCATTTCTTTGCAGTTCTATAGGTTCCTCAATCTATTCTCCAATAATCACGACGGTTGATGAGCTCCTTTTTTTAGAAGAGTCTTATTGGCGGTGAAAGCATAAATGGATTTCTTGGCATAAGATTTCCCACCCGATTGAAGAAGGTGGGCTTGAATTGAGACACTTGGATGATATTCAAAAGGCCATGTATATGAGGTTTGCTTGGAATCTTATTCAAGGTTATTTTCTTTGAGCGATTTTCTTTAAGAAAAACATGTGAGTAATAAACTTTGAGGACGTATTAATCTGAATAAAGGGTTCCACTTATGGAAACGGATTATTAGAAGCATTCCATATGTTATGGAAAATTCTAGATGAAAAATTCAGGATGATGATATTTTCTTTTGGTATGACAAATGATGCAAATAGGGACCCTTGTATGAAGAAATGCAAGTGGTTGGTTAGCCTTTACTGCGTGTGAAAGATTGCTAACTATGAAATTCCTGAGATGTTGATTTGCTTGAGAATTTGGTTGGTGAGAATAATGTGGATGACATTTTAGAAATTTTAGCAAAATCTGAACAATGATCAAATGTGTTAATCTGGACTAAAAATGATAATGGGTTTTCTCTACAAAATTGGCATGGGACTACATTGGTATCAGGAGGAATAATCTTTAATGGCATTCTTGGATGTGGCACAAATTGTTTCCTCTAAAAATATCTATCAATATATGGAAAGCATGGAATTCGGCCTTACCAGTCAATGATCGATTACGCCGCATAGGCATTCCTATTGTTTCTTGTTGTGATTGTTGTGATGCAGGTCATTATGAAAATCAGAACCATGTTCTTTTTTATGGTGAATTTCCTAGGCAAGTGTGGAATTATTTTGGAGCCCTATTCGGGGTTCCTTGTGGTCAGAATTGGAAAGATGTTGTCTCCTCTGGATTTAGACGTGCACAATCTTCTTCTCAGGTTGGCATCTTGTACAATATTATTCCTGTGATTATTACTTGGAGATTATGAGACCTAGATGTCTAGCTCGCATGGAAGGATCTTTGAAATCCATGTTCGTGATCCTCAGCTCCATTAAATATTGGCTTAAGGTTTTTAACCAAAATATTCACAAAGTTTCAAGACTTCAATTTTGATATGCAACTACTTCAAACCTTAAACATTTCAATGGTGTCACCTATTCTCGACGATGT
Source organism: Platycarya longipes (assembly GCA_036559045.1). Taxonomy (NCBI): domain Eukaryota; kingdom Viridiplantae; phylum Streptophyta; class Magnoliopsida; order Fagales; family Juglandaceae; genus Platycarya; species Platycarya longipes. Next base: position 31,450,534 of record CM071789.1, on the reverse strand, counting down.
ACTATTGTCAAGTGGTCCGACCAACTTCAGGTTATGTTAAATTGAACACTGATGGAAGCAGTCTAGGCAATCTAGGTCCTTCGAGTAGTGACGTAATTATTTGTGATGAGCTTGGACATTTTACTCACACTTTTGCTTCTCCCATTGGCATTGCTTCTAATAATAAAGCTAAACTTCTTGCTCTCCTCCAAGACAATAAATTATGTCAACAACTGTGACTATCTTTTATGAAAATTGAACTTGGTTTTATGAACGTTATGTCTTGGTAGAACAATAAAAGATGTGATTTGTGATATCTGAAATATTTCTTGGAGGAAATCTCTAAAAGATTAGAGACCATGAATTGTAATGTGCATCATATTTTTAGAAAAGACAACAAAGTGGCAGATAGGCTGACTAAGCAAAAAGCTCGTGGCATAACCTCTTGTTGGCAATCAATAGAGAATGTTCCTCGTATAGTAAGAGGTTTTATTCGAATGGATAAATCCGAACTTCCCTCTTACGTTTACATTAGTGTTTGCTTGTGTTTCTCCTATTTTATGTTTTTCTCAGGCACGTTTAGATTTTTTAATATTGTTAGTTTTTTGTTTTTTGAGGTGAAATATTTTTTGGATATTTTTTTTTTCTTTTTATCCTGTAACTCTCCTAGTGTAAACATTACCATGTATTCTTCTGCCATAAGTGACGGTTTTATTAATAAAATCGGAGTTAGGATTACTCTTGGACATATAGTTCTAACTCTTCAATAATAATAATAATAATAATAATAAATAAAAAAACAAAAATTCAGAAACTAATTTCTTCCCAAAACATTATTAATTTGGAATTATTTTATTAGTAAAAAATTCGTATTTGTTTCAAATAACTGTTCAATTTATATAAATTGTTGGGAAAAGTTATATTTTGATGTACATGATGATTTCGAAAATTCCTTGCAATTATTTCCATCCCCAAACCCTATTTAATTGGAAAATAGTTAATTATCGGTGCAAAGAATACACTATTGTCCATGCACTGTGCAAATTATTTTTTGGGAAAAATTTAGTTGAATTTTCTAATGGATAATTCCATTCATCACAATTTTCTTACGACTTGAGGATAAATACACAATTATAAACTTCTGACATCTCCTTTCAAAATTTTCCACTTCATTTTTCCCCAATTAATACAATTTAACTCGAAAATCCACACCAATAATCATACCGTCATTAACAGAAAAAATTACTAATACATTTTTTCACATACGAAACATCTAAAAATTCACATCAGTTCACAAGAATTAACAATTATTATTAACAAGTACACGTTCATTGTCCACATGAGGATTGGACACATCAATAATGCAATCTCATCCCTTATTGCAGCTATAGCTTGGCTGATTCGTTGGAAATATTCTACACGAGGATTCACCCGCATCATCATCATCCCCATCCATAGGAGCTCGATTAAGCCTTCAATTCAATGTATTCTATATGAACTCATCATCTGGTGTCACCTTTTATAATGTTGTATAGTGCTGTACAACGTAGTAATGATTAAGTGTCTATTTAGAGTTGCGGTGAAAAATATTACTTTTAATTTAAGGTTTATAACTTAAAACTTAATGTAATAAGTTTTACTATTAAAAAGTCATCTACTGTTTGAAATCTATATGTCTAAAGTGTTTTTAGAGTTAGTTACGATAGTTTTTTAAAAATATATAATTATCCGCAAGAACTTCTTGATAAAAGCTCTAATTTAGTGTTTTTTTAAAAAACTGATTTTTAGCTTCTTTTAACCAATCAAAGCACTTTTTATAAAGTTTTCAAATATGTTATTTTTTCTTTAAAAATGATTTTAATTATTTAAAAATATTTTTTAAATCCCAAAATGCAGAGGATCTAACATTTGCCTGGAGAGCTTATATTGAGGCATGGCGGCCAATATTTTAAACTGGCCTTTCAATAAACTGAATGTAAGTTCAATAATGTTTTGTAAGGACGAATGGTGATAATTGAAATAATCCTTATATTTTCGAAACTGATGCCCACTATAACAATTAGACCGGTGATACATTTCTCTTGGATAGGATCAACCCTTCTATGCACAGGGAAAATCGAATTAACTAGATAGTAGTAGTCTGAACACATTTAAAGCAACAAATTTAGTTAATTTCCAAATAAATAAATTCTATCTAAAAAGCGAAGTTGACCCAATTATTATTTATATAATATTTACCTTCGGGTGGCCTTGAAAATTGATTTTTCCTTCAACTCAATGCATCCAGAAAATAGCGTGCAGCGGTTCCGTCCCACCTAATATACAAAAATGTGAACTTCATGTTGAAGTCATATACGCACAAGACAATTTGTGCAATTCGATGATATTTCTATGAAACACGCCAGTTATCACAATTACATTAAAATCTCGACTTTAGAAAATAAAGTTACCCAGTAAATGTGTAAATTAATGGGAAGTCATTACCTCAAACTATGGATAATTGTAAAGATTCCCCGTAATGTAAAGATGGACTTTGTGTGTTGGCGCAATCACAGTCCTTTCTAACTCATGTAGCGCCAGCATCATGTTCCTTGCATGGCAGTTAATAGTTTCGCTTGATTGTTGGAAGTGGTCCCCAACGTCACGTTGACCTGTGAATGGCTAACCAGAAGGCAAAATATGTCTAATGATTCCTCTACCGACACCCACGATGTAGGATCCACAATATTAGATTTTGCCGTTAACACATCGCATACATAATGAAATGCTATAACACCTCCATTCGAAACATCTCGAGCCAATTATGAAGATGTCCATTTAAAACTTCCTGAATATATTGTATTGATCCCTCGCCTAGACCAATATTATGTTGAGGCATTCTAAGCTGACCTCCGGAGTTATAGCATGTCATCCAAAAGCATATTAACCATACCCATCTCATCCAATGCCGATTCATCTCCACTCGAACTACATATCCCCGATCCCAAGTCTATATCAGTGGTGCGAGACATATTTGAGCTCGTGTCTTTGTTGTCATCATTTGGCACCATCAATTGGACATCCTTTGAACCACCATCACTGTCCATTCTCCAGAACCTACTTACAATTCCGAAAATAATAGACACATTAGCAATAACACGCTCAAATATGGTCAATAAAATCTGCCGCGATAATGTGGTCATAAAATCAAAGTTTCAACTTTGTGCTAATTCGAATGACCATTACCATCACATCTTAATTGCCCACTACATAAATGTTCATAAAATAACTACGAAGTCCTGCAAACTACAAGTAAAATGTTAAGTTAAATGTCGTTCAACATCAAAAGATAAAACTGACAGCAATGACATAAAATCGCCTGATAAGCATAAAAGACCAAGCCAAAGAGTCCTCCTGATGTCTTCATCAAGACCTACTCAGGACAAATTCCAAGCCCATTCATTCCTGCGAATATCAGAAATCGCCACAAAAGATCTCTGCACTGAGGGATCAAGTAATCGTTCGAAGGCCTTATTAAACTGCTTGGGGGGCAACGGAGGTGTAATTGCTTCCAGCAATTTCATGCAGTGGACCTGTATATCATAGGCGCCATCAGACTCTATGCTATTCAACCCTTTGTTGCATTTTGCGGACATCTTCCCATACTTCCTGTCTTCATATGCCTTTGCCCTGTCAGCAACACTAGGCTTAAATTCCTCAAGGCATTGATTAAATTCCTCTGGAAGGGCCACTGGCTGGGAAGTCCCTCCACTCTGTTTGCCAGGAGATCCAGGTGCGTACGAGGTGGAGAAGGGTCTGCCTGATTGCATAAACACATCCATATGAGCTGATCCAGATGGCCCCCCTTCAAGATCATTAACCGGTCGTCCACAGCTTCTCGAATCTTGCTGAATCCTCCTCTCATCATCACTATTTGGAGCCGGGTCACCCTCCCAGGAGCTACTGTGCTGAAAATAATTAATAGACCATTTTAATAAATGACAAGTCAAAAACATACCTACCTACCTGGGCAGAAACAGCGACACAAACAGATGTACAACTGTGGAATGGACAGACAGAAACAGAGACAAACAGACAGAAATAGACAGAAACAGACACAGACACGACCATACAGCTATACCCAATGACAGCAACAGAGTATTGTCATAGCAGAGGGGTCTTTCATAGAGACCTAAAGGCGTGATTCCTTCCTGTTGTTTCTGCTATCCCCTTGCCGGCTAATGTTTTCAGAGTGTTCGCCCTCATGTTTTCAAAGTTAAATAATTCAGTTGGAGCTGATGAATTGATCTGTATGTAATTTTTTCAACTATCTCAAAATGAAAAAACTGATGTTATTTCAATTGCCATTTTGCAGGCAGAGAACTTACTGCTTGATGCTAATGGTGTTCTAAAAGTCAGATTTTGGATTGAGTGCCCTACCACAAGTTTGAGTGAGTATGAACAGAAACAGACATACACAACAAGTTCGAGTACAAGGCCACACCCCTCTAACCTATCAATTTCGATAAGCACCCCCCAACCTAACAAAGGGAAAAACCAGATTGATTGATTAAAACACAGACTTTGAAGAGTAACAAATGCTAAGGAAAACAAACCTATTGAGGAGCCCAATTACCAGCATGGAAATTATCAAACTTCCTAGCAATCATGAGAGTGGGAATGCACGAATTGAAACTGGACATAACTAGAAATCTGGGTGGTTTATAAATATTGAAGATCAAATGTTTACAGGGCATTGAAGAAAGATTGTCTAGAGAATTTTTAGAAAATTTAACTAAACTAAGATCAGATGCATAATTATTTCAGAAAGTTGGAGCTTCAGAAAATTTAATAAGATCAGATCCAAAATTGTTTCAGAAAATTTAACGAAGATCAGATCACATGACCAAGAAAATGACCTTGTTCATTCGAAAATATGTTGTTCTGCCAACTTCAAGATATAAAAGCAAAGTCACATTCGTGGAGGTTCTATCTATCTGCCTTATAAGAAGGGGGCTGATTTACTTTGTTCAAAGTAAGATCCACTAAAGGATTTGCTCTTAAATTCGAGCTAGTTTAAAGGTGATATTCACTATGCAGGAAATTTACAGACATTATAGCCTATCCGGAAATTGTGTTATCCAGTATTATATCTTCAACTAGAGGAAGATTACATTTTGAAGCTTGTTTGAGTCGTCCAAGAGCAATTAATAGGAATAATAATAATAATGATACTTGTAGTTGAAACAAGAGAGAGAAAATACTTTTGTTGTTATTCATTGATGGCTGAACCGAATAAATATATACATACAAATGATCATTATACCCTAATAACATACACTGATTACAACTATGTAATCTAACACTCCCCCTCAAGCTTTAATTGAATATAACACAATAGTTTAGTAAACACATATGCAAGTTGATCAGCAGATTTCACAAAGGGTGTAGAAATGTCACCATTGAATATCTTATCCTGAATGAAGTGACAATCAATCTCAATGTGTTTAGTCCTCTCATAGTACACAGGATTATATGCAATATGCACTGCAACTTAATTATCACAAAAAAACTAAAGAGGGACAGGAGCTAGAAACCCAATCTTTTGAAGAAAGTGTTGCAACCATAATATAACTAGTAGTGTGAGCCATTGTTCTATATTCAGCTTCTGCACTAGATTGGGCCACTACTGTTACTTCTTACTCTTCCATGTAACCAAGTTGCCTCCCACAAAGGTACAATATCCAGTAGTCGATCAGTCTAAAGGAGATCTTGCACAATCAGTATTTGAAAAAGCTTCAATTTTAAGATGTCCATTTGATCCATGCAACAATCCAATGCCATGAGCTCGGTTAAGATAACGAAGAATATGGATTACAAAATCCCAATGTGAGACCTTGGTCATTTGTAGAAATTGGATTAATACACTCACTGCATAAGAGATATCAAGTCTAGTGATAGATAATTCAATTTCTCAACAAGTCTTTGATATCGACCTAGATCTCCAAACAACTCCCTTTCCTCTTTCAAGAGTTTAAGATTTGGATCCATAGGAGTGTCAATAGGTTGTGTACCCAACATGTCAGTTTCTTTCAAAAGATGAAGTACATATTTTCTCTAAGATAGATTAATACCTTTTTTTAGATTTACTAACTTCAATTTCAAGAAAGTATCTAAGTTTCCCAAGTCTTTTGTCATAAACTGATCATGTAAAAATTGTTTCAACTTGGCAATTCCAACTGAGTCACTCTCAGTAATTACAATGTCATCTACATATAGAATCAATAAGATATGAACTACATCACTATGTAGGTGAAATTCCGAGTGGTTTGTTTTGCATCTATGAAGATCAAATGCCAATAAATTATTAAAGAACCTCCCAAACCATGCTTTAGGAGATTGTTTCAAACCATATAAATGTTTTTTTTAACTTGCACACAGTACCTCGACACTTCCCCTAAGCAACAAACCCAGGTGGTTGCTCCATATACACTTCCTCAATTAAGTCACCATGTAGGAATGCATATTTCACATCCAATTGAAATAAAGGCCTATCTAATTTAAGAGAGACTAATACACGAATAGATGAAATTTTGATAACAGGGGAGAAAGTCTCGTCATAATCAATGCCATAAATTTGAGTGTAACCCTTAGCAACCAAGCGGGCTTTTCAGATGTTCCACAGAACCATTAAGATGAAATTTAATTGTTTATACCCATTTACAGCCAACTGCTTGTTTTCCCGGTGGTAAAGGAACAAAATCTCATGTCCAATTATGGTGAAGAGCATCCATTTCATTTTTCATAGCTGTCCTGCATCCCGGATCAGATAAAACATCTTAAACTGTCTTACGAACAGAAAGTTACGAAAGTTGAAAAGTAAAACATGAAAATGATGGAGAAGAGGCATGACAAGAGACATTGGCTAATCAGATGTTGAGTAACACAAGAGTGAGTACCTTTTCGGAGAGCAATAGGTGGAGAGTCTAAGCACTAGGTAACTCAAGATCAAAGACAAATTTAGTGGAGGCATGGGAGCTAGGGGCCGCAAGCGATGCGAGTACACCTGTAACAGGACAATGGCACTAGGGAGGGTTGGGTAACAATGAGTGGTTATGCAAAAGAAAGGGTAAGAGCAAATAATGGTAGATGATCACAATCAACAATCAAAGATGTGTCTGAGAAATAGGGCATGGACTCAAAGAATGTGACATCAGCACTCGTGAAATAACGTCTAAGAGTAGAACTATAGGAGCGATATCCTTTTTGAGTTTAGGAATAACCAACAAAGAAACACTAGGTAGCACGTGGATTGAGTTTATCAAAGTCTGGGCCAAGGTTATGAACATAGTAAACACACCCAAAGATCTTGGGAGGAAGAGAAAAAGATGTCAAGGAAGGGAACATCATAGAAAAGGGAGAGGAACCATCGAGGACTGATGAAGACATACCATAGATAAGGTGATATTCAGTAAGAACACCATCACTCCATAAACGTTTAGGAACATACATATGCAGTAAAAGTGCTCGGGTTACATCTAACAAATGGCGATTTTTGCATTCATTCATGCCCATTCTATTGAGGTGTTGTAGCACTCCCTTCCCGTAGGCTAAGTAGTGTCACATGATTTTTCTACAAACTTTTAATCTGGCATGAGAATCTCATTTTTATAACAAAACAGAATAACATTTATTTCATAGAACTGAAGTTCTAATAAAATGTCTTTCCAAACATTAACTTAAAGATTTCTAATTTAATAAAAACTGATTTAATAATTAAATAATAAAACAATTAATGTCTGAATTTAACTGCTCCATCTAATCTTGGTTTGTTTGCTGACACTAATCATCTTCCTCACCTGGGCAGTTTAAAAATAGGAAATAAACTAAAATGAGTTAATGTCTCAGTAAAAAATCCATCACATCGTGAAAATAATACTTATAGGAAATTTCCATAAAATTTTGCATGCTGAGAACTAAAACATGATTGTTCATGCTGATACTTATGCTATATATGACTGATTTTTCTGTATTAACTGACTAACTGATTTAACCAATTGATCTGAGTTAACTAACTGATTTGAATTAATTGACAAATTTGACTTATTTATCTGATTTGATTGGCCAACACACTTAACCCTGCATACAAGTTTGTATATCGGTCCCACGTCCCACTACAGCAAGGGGAGCCGCTGATAGTACTCTAGCGTACTATAGTGGACCGCGCTTAGGTCCTTGGTTTGCACATTCATACTGATCTGCACTGCATTGATACCATGCATCTGAATGACCATTTGATTAACTGATTAATTGATTATTGTTCTGATATAATCTTCTACTTAAACTTAACTTATGTGGCTTATGCGATATGAGATACATAATATACATATTGATATAAATAATTGTAACTCGCCGAATCTGAACATGATGCTGAATGACATGATCATATGTTGTGCTATACTGAATGACGTGCTTACATGACATGAGAGGAACATGAAAATGGGTTATCAAATAACTGGTTATACTAATAATATAAACTAACTGTGAAATCCTTATTTGTGATCAAATTCACTTACTCGTAACACTACTTTCTAAATTATCCTTCATAACTCATTACCTATACGAAATACGAATTATAATACAACCAGATAGCCTAGAACCATCAATCGATCGGCTAATCCGCTCCAGCAAGAGAATATAAGAGGAAATATTAGACATTGCGCAATTAGACCTATGTGCCTTATCATCCTTAAAGAAGACTCATTTCCCAAGTAGTAGTAAGGAGTCAATATATACATATGTGATATTTCATTCGTGAGTATGTTAACACGAGAAGGGAGGTGGGCGGGGTATTGATCCAAAGCTCGAGGACGTGGTCTAGGCTGAGATCTTGCCTCAATAGGCTAAGGTCGGTCTTCTATTTATATACTCAAATATCTTGCCTTTGTCCGATCGCTTTTGTTCATAAGAGGTAGTGGACAAGGAGAGAATACGACACAGTGCAATTCCATCGATCTGGTAAATTCATTTCCGCGAGACGCTGCTCTACTCTTTTGCTTTGGCATTGCCATACGAGGGAGATCGCTCTGTGACATATCAAAAGATATGGAACCAAAAAATTTCAGTCTATTCGTTTGCGTCCCTTGCGAAGAGGTTCGCTCACATTGATAGAAGTCTAGTTTGCTACATCCACCATTTCTTCTATCTCTTGAAAACAACCTATTCTTGTGCTTACTCTTATTTAAGCAGGTAAAAATTTCCTACTATCCAATAATATGGATATCAATTCCTTATCCCACAAAAGCAGACTACTTTCATAAGTCATGAGATCTAAAGTGCAAATACTCGATGCCGTTAATCAAGAAATTTGGGTGATAGACAAAGGCATTGGTCCATCGGTGCCTTAGGGGCAATCATCTGCGCCAGTGTATAAAAAGAAATTTCCCATTATTACACTAGCGAGGAGGGCTTATGGACAAAAACTGAAGATTCCGGCAGCTTTTTCCACTTATGATCAGTGTTCACAAGAACGGGATGATTCAATGTCTTACAATATTCAAGCAACATTCTTGTCGGAAGGATATTTTAGAAGGCCCGGACACCTACCAAACATCCCTGAAGACGGTGTTATCGCCACCTTCGGAGATGTGATCTTCTCTTATTCACTTGTGCTAGTGGCAGAGAGGTCGGCCCTTGTGTTCTGGCTCGGGAGGGGTGTTCCCTTTCTCCATTATGACGTACTAGGTCAGGTTGCCATCTAGGTCTCAGTCAGGGTGATTTCAAAATTCTGGTCTCATCCTTACCTTCCCTTGATTCACGATCCTTGTAGCTGAATTAATCCCCCATGTGTCGGGACCTGAACTGTGGTGGTGCTCTTCTACAGCTTCTTCTACATAGGCGGCTCCACTTGGAATGGATAAAGGAAACCTTTCCTAGCCCGAACAAGATCGGAAGAACTAATGATTGGTTATCACCAAATTCGAATGAGAAGCGGGGATGAGTGGAAGACGGCATTCAAAACACCTGACGGGTTGTATGAGTGGCTTGTAATACCATTTGGCCTATCTAACGCTTTCTACGCTATTGGCATACCTTGTGGCATACCTGGAATCTTGCCAAAAATCGTTTCTTCTCTTAGGAAATATCTCCTGTGTTCTGATTCACTTGCTAAGAGCTTCTTGGATGGGATGATGCACATTGAACTTGACTCCACCATCGGAATGATTATCCCCGCCCGATGGGTCTACATCCATCCCTGAATGTCGTCAGGTACTATTCACTTCACCGACATTCTTGTAATCGTCACCTGTAATCCGCGCAAGTGTGTCTGCACCCCCCTGAGTGGACGAGAAAGGATTTCTCAGAGATTTAGCAATGCCAGACCCAGGAGTCAACTTAAACTTCCTCACATGCTGGATAGGTGGACCAGTACTCACATAAGGTTACGACGTAAGGTCAGCTGGTTAAGGAAATCTCAGGTTATAAAATCGCTTAGCCGTTAATTGTTTAATTAAGTAGTAATTGTCAATTGGTCTGAATTCCTTTTCCTTATATTTCCTTTCAATTATATAGAAATCTTTACATCACGTAGTCAAGTATTTCTGCCACCTCAATTGATACTTTCGGTGCCTAAAACTACTTAATTTCGGTGCCTCAATTGTTTACTTAGTTTAGTCAAATATTTACACACAATTTACACATAATTATCTCCTTAACATCCCCCCTCAAATTGATGTTGGTAGATTAATAAGCATCAATTTGTCAACCAAGAGCTGATGCCGATGTCGAGAAAGCATTTTAGTGAATATGTCTGCAGTTTGATGCTCAGTGAAAATGTGAGGAAGAGTAATGATATGTTTGTCAAAGGCTTCTCGTATAGAATGACAGTCGACTTCAATATGTTTCGTACGCTCATGAAAAAAAGGATTAGCAGCGATCTGAATAGCACTGATATTGTCCACATGAAGAGGATTGGAATGAAGCTAAGAAAAACTTAGTTCGCCCAATAACCCACGAAGCCACGTGATCTCTGAACAAGCGGAAGACATAGCACGATATTCAGATTCAGTGGAAGACTTGGAAACTCTATCTTGCTTCTTACTCTTCCAAGAAATGAGTACATTGCCTAAAAACATGCACCATCCAATAACAGAGCGACGAGTATTTGCACATCCAACCCAATCAGCATCACTGATTGGTGGTGCAAAAACAGGGAAGGATGGTCAATGGCTTGATGGCTGTCTGAGGACAAACGCGTAGTGCCTCCGATAGCTGGGCAACAAGGTGATCAGAGGGAGGTAGTGGGTCTGTTTTGAAGTGGTTTTCCGACGTGGGTGACGCTCCCTATGGCTGGTTGTAAAACCGCATATGGTGGATGCCGTGAGGAGAACTTGCAGTGAGGAAGGATCGGAGGCAATGTGATGGTTGTAGTCCCTTTGTGGGCTGGTTTTTGAGATGCTCTCAACGTAGAAGGGGTTGCGGCTTGGAGTTTGTTTCCAACAGAGGGACCAAAGCATGCATATATGATATATATATATATATATAGGTGAAGGAAACCCTAAAGCTAAGGAGGAGATAACATGATAAACTTATAAATTTGAAGTGTTGCCAATAATCCTAGAGGTGGGGAAGAGATACGGACGTAAATTGAGATCTTGTGGTTTTGATGTGTGAGTACAAGGGTTACCAAAAGAAAAGCATTTCAATTTTAAAATTAAACAGCTTAAAACGGTTATAAAATATGAAAGCTTTGAGAAACTATCTAGAGAAAATAGCAACATTTCGAAACTTCTTTAATAACGTAACGCTCAAATTAATGCTTAAAAGAGTGAAGATGAAAGACGATGAAAGATTTCAAATATATATGTGTAATCATAAAAGATTAATACTAATAAAATAATTTAAAATAATATGATATGTATTTAAAAAACATGAACTTATTAATCTCATGTAATCCCATCCAATTAATAGCACTAAAAATAAGAATAAGAGAATTCTGCAATAATAGGAATAAAAGTCGAAAGATCAAATTATTCGCATTTAATTTTTAAAAATATCTAAGTCGGGATGTTACATGTGTATAAGAGCATGAAACTTGATGAACAATTCATTTATTACTTAAGTAGCAAAGGCATTAGATTGATGTTCTTTAGCATTGTCAGAACACAAAACTTGCAACTTTTTGTCTAAATTGAGTTTTTATTTCTTTCCGAAAGACTTTGAATATGGAAATATGTTCAAATCATACTTTCATCATAAACAACCACGTCATACGAGAATAGTCATAAACAAATGTAGCAAAATACTGAAACTTGTTTGATACAATGTTAATTGGTGTTTATCAACTCGAGGTACAAAAGACACACGATGGTGTTTACTAAGCTGATGTGCTTCACAAGGAAAGGGAGACATTTCCAAGATTCCTAACTTGACATTTCAAAAGAGAAAGAGATGGGTGTTTAAGGTGGCAATGCCATTCAAAAGCACATGATGATGAGGATGTGAGGGCTCGAGTGGGTGATTGTTTGATATCAAGGTAATACAGACCACTAGCTTCATGCCCCGTATCAATCTTTTTCCCCATATTGAGATCCTAAAATATACATACAGAGGGATAAAAAGTCCAAGAACATTGAAGATTTTGAACAATTTTACTAATGGACAGCAAATGAAATGGAAAACTAAAGAGCGTATAGAACAGATAACAAAGATATAGAATTAATGAGTTTAGTGGATCCAATGCCTGTAACTTTAGCAAGAGAACCATTAGCAACAGTAACAATATTGGGAAATGTCATAGTACCTAACTTAGATGAGGAATGAGACAAACCAATCAGATGTTCATTAGCTCCTGAATCGATGCTCCATGGATTTTAAGTATATGAGACAAGACATACAGATGTTGTACCTGATTGGGCAAGAGTAGTTATGGAAGATGAAGCCGCCCGTGTGCGACCCAAAAACTGATCATACTTATCCTTTGATATGCTAATCATCTCTGGAATCAAGTTAGAGCTCATTGACTGTGATGTAGCATCTTGGCAAATAGTCTAATTAGCGAGCCCAAATAGTCTACCATGTAGATCCCAACTATTTCCACCGAGAGTGCACTTATGAGATTCACAACCTTAAGTGCGATTACTCTAGCATCATGTCCCCCACGTGCACCTCTATATCGATTAGAAATAGAATATACAGGTCAAAACAAGCACTTTTCGAGTCTAACCGGTTTGTTTTGGGTCTGAACCGGTCTGTTTTGGGTCTGAATCGGCCTGTTTCGGATCTAAATTGGTACCAAACCAGTGTGTATAGGCCTGTTTCAAGTTTGCCAATATTGGCTTTAAAGAAAAGCTTAAACGAGAAGAAGCTATCCTAAACCACATTCCTATTACCAAACCGGTGCTATTCCAGATAGAAATAGGCTCTTACTCCATGTTGGGGGAATACAAAGTCGCGGATAGGATACTGGAGACTTGCTACCAAACGCCCTGAGACTTCCTCGTCGGCCGGTGATAAACAATCCTTCCGACAGCTGATGGAGACGGGAAACTCATTGGATAGGACAGACTACGCCGATAGCTCGATTCCGGTGTCCATTACAGAAGACAACACCTTATGTGACTAGACACCTTGAAAAAGGGAAACTTCCGCCAAAAAATGCACAGCCACTGACCTCGCCGCCAACCACCACCACTAGCTCCATCGCACAATGACTTCTAGACAACTCAATGCTTTGGTACTACGTAGTTAAAACAAGAGAGAGAAAATAACTTTTGTTGTTAATCGTTGATGTTTGAACCGAATATACATGTACATACAAATGACCATTATACCCTCATAATATACACTAATTACAATTATGTATTATAACAATACTGAATGCTCATCTAAGCTTATGCACATTCGTAAACATGCCTTTCAATGTTCACCCATAGAGGTAGGGATAATCAACACTTTTCCTCAATCTTGGAATTAGTAATTAATTGGCCCAACTAGTAATCCATCTAAAGCTCAACAACCCACACAAAATTGATACCTCAACGATATCCATTCTAATTTTGGGAGGACATAAACGCTTACTTGGTAGGAGCGCGTCTTCCAAGCCGTGGTGGTGGAGGTACATACGCTACGGCATTTATGGGCAAATCTGTGGATGGATGACTGTGGCTTGCCGAGCTTCATAGGAATGGGCTCGATCGGTTTGGCTACTGATACTTAAGAGAGCATTTTGGTCTACAACAGATAACGTTATAGTCCCCTCTCAAGATAGCTTCTTGGACTATTGCAAACCCACGCGAGGGCTAAATCAATGGTAGAGTGCAAACATCTTTGTATTGAAGGATGCAATACTGCACTTTACAAGCTGAAACACTTGGTCAAGATTCGCACAGTAATGGGCAGACTAGGGCCAGAGGTTCGCATAATTTTCATAACTTCTAGGGGCAAAGATTCGACCTGCTTCAAAGCTTCTAAGGGTAGAAAATTGAAAGTGACTTGCCTAGATCTTGTATTTCCCATGTAGTCCGTCGGTCAAACCATCATTGCAAGAGAAGCAAGATTTATTCTCTAGGGGTTTCTACTGAGGTAATTGTGATTTGAGGTTATTGCAGAGAACCAATGTCTTCTACAAGCATTAGAAGGCTAGCTCCTAAAGAAAATGGGTAAAGTGGATGGCTTTAACAGCAAAAGTAGATTCAGGCTGTGGGTTATTTGGGACGGATTAACAATTTTCATAAAGGATGGGAGGTATCCCTCTTATTTCCATAAACAAAATAACTCCCTGGGGGGAATTCCTCACATATAGAAAGCATAGGGTATTGTCCTGACAAAAATGACCCGAGTGAAATCTTGCATGAATTATGGTCAACATACAGTACGAGTTGCAAGGTACATTGGTCAAAGTTTCATGATGACCTTATCCCATGCAAATAGTTTACCTGCTAATAAGACACCCAATCCATTAGGGGGATTTATTATGAACTCAAAAAATGATCCACGATCTTTAGTAGACACGGTTCTTGTGTAAATGTCTGTTGTTGTTTATTTGTTTTTGTTTTTGTTTTTTTTTTTTTTTGTAATTGCTTCCCATGAATTAATGAGATCGGTCTTTCCGTTTCAGCAATACCTTGCTGTTATTTCTTTCTCTTGTTTTCCCTAAGTATGCCACGAATCCTTATTGAAACTGATTCGATAAGGATTTTATCGAGGGTTGGGGCTTGCCATCCTGTATGTCCTCATTGAACTAACTTGCTTGATTTGCGGGTGAATGCTTGAGCGAATTGCTTTACATCCCATGATGAATCGTTGGGAGGGGGAGTGGGCCGAGTCCAAGACTCAACCCCCCGATTCGCAAGCAGTCATTAAAGGGATGGACCTCATGGCCGGCGAATCATTGAGAGAGGGAGTGGGCCGGACCTAGGACTTGACCCTGGGATTCGCAAGCAGCTATTAAGAGGATGAGGGTTTTACAAGTATGCTCGGACTAGTGCTCTCGAGCCTTGACCCCATGGCCGGCGAATCATTGGGAGGGGGAGTGGGTTAGACCCAAGACTCGACCCCATAATTCGCAGGTAGCCATTAAGGGGATGGACTCCATCGCAGACAAATCGTTGAGAGGGAGAGTGGGCCGAACCCAGGACTCGACCCCGCGATTTGCACATAGTACATGAAACATGAAGCCAATTTGTTACACATAGTACTTCCTTAGGTGCTCTGCGTTCCATGGATGTGGGAGCTCGTTTCCTTGGTTGTCTTTGAGCCGGTAGGAGCCCGATCAGTTGCTAGTAACTACCACGTAAAGGCCTTCCCATCGTGGTCCCAAGTTGCGTTCGTCAGTCGTGGCCACCCCAGTTTGCCTTAGGACCAGGTCGCTTGGTTTGAACGCCCATGGCCTGACCCATTTGTTGAAGTATTGCTTGGCTATGCATTTGTGATACACCACTCATATTGCCGCGTCTGCCCTCTTCTCGTCTAGCAGGTCTAGTTGCCCTGTTAGCTTCTCGTTGTTGGCTGCTGGGTTGAAGTAATGTATCCGGAGGGTGGGGGTCTCCACTTCCGCAAGCATGACCGCTTTGCTTCCGTAAGTGAAGACGAATGGTGTTTTCTTGGTTGGGGTCCGTACCATCGTTCGATACGCCCAGAGCACACTAGGGAGTTCGTTCGCCCATGCGCCTTTATGTTCGCCGAGCTGCTTCTTTAGGATGGAGAGGAAGGTCTTGTTCATTGCTTCCGCCTGGCCGTTGGCTTGGGATGGCCAGGCGACAAGTACTTTGCCTAGATTCTTAGTTCCGCACACCACTGCCCGTAGTGGAAGCAGTCGAACTGCCTTCCGTTGTCTGATAAGAAACTCTTAAGGTATCCCGAATCGGCATATAATCGCCTTCCACAAGAATCTGGTGATGGCCCAGGCGGTGATGCTTGCTAGGGCTTCAACTTCAACCTACTTAGTGAAGTAGTCGACCGTAACTATGATGAATTTGCCCCCCTCCCCCCTCTCAAGGGACCGGAAAGGGGCTTATGAGGTCCAACCACTATTGGGCAAAAGGTT
Organism: Platycarya longipes; assembly: GCA_036559045.1. NCBI lineage: Eukaryota > Viridiplantae > Streptophyta > Magnoliopsida > Fagales > Juglandaceae > Platycarya > Platycarya longipes. Next base: position 31,434,030 of record CM071789.1, on the reverse strand, counting down.
AGGGAGCTGTGATGGATGAGAGTTCTTCCAATAGGTGGTAGGGTACAGGCACGTGCTCCTAGCACTTGAGACACTTTCTCGCAAAGAATTTGCATCCCAAAGGCGTTGGGCCAGTAGTACCCCGCCCAGGTTACCTTGGCGGCCAGGGCTAGCCTTCCCTAGTGGCCTCCGTAGACACCTTTGTGCATCTCTACCAGCACGTATTGGGACTCATCAGTTGACAAACACCTACGGAGCGGCTCAGAGAAGCCTCTACGTTACAACACCCCTTCGAGCGGTGTGAACCTTACGGCTCTGTTCCTGACCTTCCTCACTTCATCTGGGTTGTCGGGCAACTTGCCTTCCTGCAGATATTCTGTGATGTCTATGGCTCACTCGGGATGGGTGGCTACTGCATGTAATACCTCCCCTCCAATAGCAGAGGTATCGACTTCCCTTACTTCAGCATGCTCTAGGAGGGGGAAGTCCTCCTGCCCCGAGGCAGCCCTCGCCAGTTGGTCGGCCAACAGGTTACCTAATCTAGGTTTTTGTTGGGGATACACATATCAGAAATGGTCCCGTGCTTCACACACTAGCTAGAGGTATTTATTTAGTCGCTCTCCTTTCGTGGTGAAGATCCCCAATACCTGATTGACCACGACCTTAGAATCGGTGCGCACTTCAACTTCCTCGGCACCCAGGAGGCGGGCGAGGGTCACGCCGGTCAAGAGGGCTTCATACTCAGCTTCGTTGTTGGTGACTTTGAAGGTGAGCCTAACTGCATAGTTATGTTGCTTTTCACTGCTGGTCAGGATGTGCACATCCGGGCCTCCCCCGACTTTGCAAGCTGACTCATCTACGTAGACCATCCAAGGTGTTGCCTTGGGGGTTTGCGGTGTCAAATTTAGTCTGAATACCCATTCTGTAGGGTTTCCTTTCATTTATATAGAATATTTATATATCACTTTGTCAAATATTTCTGCCACCTCAACTAATGCTTTCGGTGCCTACAACTACTTAATTTCGGTGCCTCAAATGTTTACTTAGTTTAGTCAACTATTTACACTCAATTTACACCTAATTATCAGCTATCCCTTAATTATCTCTAAAACATCTCCCCTCAAATTGATGTTGGTAGATCAATAAGCATCAATTTGTCAACCAAGAACTAATGCCGATGTCGAGAAAGTGCTTTAGTGAATATGTCTGTAGTTTGATACTCGGTGGAAACGTGAGGAAGAGTAATAATATGTTTGTCGAAGGCTTCTCGTATGGAATGACAGTCAACTTCGATATGTTTAGTACGCTCATGGAAAACAGGATTAGCAGCAATCTGATTAGCACTGGTATTATCTGCATGAAGAGGAGTGGAATGAAGCTGAAAAAAACTAAGTTCGTTCAATAATCCACGAAGCCACGTGATCTTTGAGCAAGCAAAAGATATAGCTCGATATTCAAACTCAGTAGAAGACTTGGAAACTCTATCTTGTTTCTTACTTTTCCAAGAAATGAGTGCATTGCCTAAGAACATGCACCAACCAATAATAGAACGACGAGTATCTGTACAACCGACCCAATCAGCATCACTATATCTTACTAACTGTAAGAAAGATTACAATCCAAGTGCAGAAGTGTCCTTGAGATATCAGATAATGTGGCGGACTGCAGCTAAATGAAGATGCCGAGGAGCTTGCATAAATTGATTGACTTGCTGCACAGCGAAAGAAATGTCAGGTCGAGTAATCGTCAAGTAGTTTAAGCTCCCAACTAGTTGCCGATACAAGAATGGATCGGAAAGAAACTCTCCTTCCTCCTGACAAATCTTGAGATTTACCTCTAAAGAAGTAAGAACAGAGTTACTCGATTGGAGACCAGCCAATAAAATCACTTCCTGTGTGTATTTGTGCTGATGTAACAATGTACCAGACCGAGTAATTTGGACCTCAAGATCAAGAAAGTACTGCAAACGACCAAGGTCTTTCATATGAAAAGATGTCTTGAGATGTAGTTGTAATTGCTGAATTAATTCAGTATCAGAACCAGTAATCACAATGTCATCAACATATACTAGGAGCACACAATTCCAACAGAAGTCTTGCGAAGTAAAAAGAGGAATCAAACTGAATCTGAGTAAATTGAAAGGCAAGCAAAGTAGAGCGAAATTTATCAAACCATGCACGTGGAGCCTATTTCAATCCGTACAAGGATCGGCGTAGCCGACAAACCTCTAAGGAAGGTGTAGCAAACATGTTGGGAGGGGGAGACATAGAGATTTATTCCTTTAGGTCTCCGCGTAGAAAGGCATTCTTTACATCCATATGCCTGAGAGACCACTCTTGTGAAGCAACAAGTGCCAAGATAGTTTGAACAGTAGTCATCTTGGCAACGGGAGCAAATGTTTCGTCATATTAATCTGATACTCTTGACGATTCCCAAGAGCCACAAGACGAGCCTTGTATCTATCAAGTGAGCCATCAGATCAAAACTTAACTGAGTACACCCATTTACAGCCAATCGGTTTCACATCGGATGGACAAGTCACAATATCTCAAGTTTGATTGTCTTGAAGAGCCTGAATTTCTTTTTGCATGGCCTGCTGCCAACATGCTTGGGAAGCTGCTTGGGCATAAGAATGAGGAACAAAAATAGTATCTAGAGTTACATCAAACGAGATATGAGGAAAACCATACCTATCAAATACATGTCTATCCCGGGTGGAGCGCTAAGATATAGAAACCACAGGATTAGGTGGCAGATCAGTGTTTGGGAGGAGTGTTGGAGAAGTTGGATGACGTCGATGATACACTAGTCCTGGTTTAAACCGCTCAATAGAAGAAGACACATCATTAAAAGCTGGAAGATGAGCAATTGGAGGTTCAAAAATAACCTAAGATTGAAAGAAATATTGATTTTTAAAGAAAGTCACATTTCGAGAGATCCGGATTTTGTTTGCATGAGTATCATTACAAACAAATCATTTTTGAATAGGACTATAGCCCATAAACGCACATATAACAGACTGGACGGCAAGCTTGTGACGATCAATGGGAGGGAGATGAACAAAACAAACACACCCAAAAGTATGAAGAGAGTGATACTCAGGAGTTATGCCAAATAATCGAAAATAAGGAGAATCATAACTTAAGAGTAATAGTAGGCAAACGATTGATCAGATACACAGACATAGATAAAGCTTTCATTCAAAAACAAGAAGGCATAAAGGAATCAATTAGTAGAGTACGAGCAACATCTAAGAGATGACGATTCTTGCGCTCAGCGACTCCATTTTGTTAAGGAGTATACGGGCAAGAACGCTGGGAAATAATTCCCTTTTGTTGGAGATAAAGCTGAAAGGAATGAGACATGTATTCCCCTCCTGAGTCAGAGTGTAAGATTTTGATACAAGTACCAAACTATGTCTCAACAAATGCAATAAATTTTTTAAAGACAGAATACACATCAGATTTTGAGCGGAAAAAATATATCCAGGTAAATCGATTATAATCATCGATAAAGGTCACGAAATAACGATATTGACCATGAGAAATAATAGGACTCACACCCCAAACATCAGTAAGCACAAGCTCAAAACATGTAGTTGCATGACTACCATGTGCAGGAAAATGTAAAATTTTACTTTTACTAAGACGACAAGTAACACAATCAAAGGAGATATCAGAGGAGGAAAACAAATCTTTATTACCCAATAAGCCATTTTTTAAAAGATGAGTTAAGACAATGCCATATTTCACTACTATTAGTTGTAGTCGTACAAGCAAGAGAAATAATATTAGGAATGGAAAACTGTAAAGGAAACAGATGTCCCACTTTAGGCCCCTTTGCGATCACCGTCCCGGACACCTGATCCTGTACAAGACAACCACCATGAGAAAAGTGCACATCACAGTTATTATCTACCAGTTGGCCAACAGAGATCAAATTAATAGATAATCCAGGAGAGACAAAGACATTGTGGAAAAGACCCAAATTACCGACAGCAGTGATTGGAAGAGTACTGTCATTGACAATTTGAATATTTTGTGTGCCCCCATACTTATGAACATCATGAAGACCGGTTTCAGTAGCAGTCATATGATTAGAAGCACCCGAATCAACAATCCAAGAGGAAATTGAGCTATTACCTATACTTTATAAGCCTAAAGCAGAAAAAACAGACACAATCATTTGTTGAACCATTACTGGTGTGAGAATAGATGAATCAAAGGTTACGGTAAAATGTGCAGAGGAAGATGACTGAACATCAGCTCGATAAGCTTGGGATTGGTGATTTTGAGGCCGCACCCGACAAGCCTTGATAAAGTGGCCTTCTTTCTTGCAGTAGTTACATACTTTCTTGGGACAATGTCGAACAATGTGGCCAAACTCTTTGCAGTTGTAACACTGCAACTTATTCCGTCCTTTCCCTTGTGCGGCATAAGCAACGTTAACGACCTCAAAAGAATTTCTTTCAAAGGTCATGCCTAATTGAGTGGTTAACCTCTATTCCTCGCGCAACAATTCTACCAAGCAAATGTCCAAAGAAGGAACTGGGTTACGATTCAATAAATTGGCCCGGACGGGTTCAAATTCATACTGGAGTTTCATCAAAAATTGATCGCGTTGACTCTCAGTATGAACCATTTGAAGAGCTGCAAGTGCCGCCTGGGGAACTTTAGCATGAATAATGGAAGAATATTCGCTCCAAATATTAATAAAAGCAAAATAAAACTGTTCAATAGTTAAATTTCCTTGATTGAAATTACTGATTTCTAACTCTAATTGGAACTTTCGAGCACTGTTATCTTAATGATAAATACGATGCAAGTAGTTCCACATAGTTTGGGCTGTAGTAAAGCATCAAAGATTGGTAACAAGATGAGATTCAAGCGTCCCCAACAACCAAGAAATCACTTTAGCATCATCAACCTCACATTGGGCAAGTTCTTTTTCAGCAGTAGGAACTTGAACAGAATTATCAATATGGTTAAATAACTCTTTTCCTTTTAAAAACATCTTAAACTGAAATTCCCATATAGGAAAATTTTTTCTAGTGAAATGAATAATAGAATGCTCAACCGACATGATTAGAAAGTAATAAGAAGTCCGACTAACTTACTGTCTGAAAAATTAAGTCAGGCCCACAAGAAACAAGCCCATGAATACAGAAAGACCCACGCTGAAGTAGAGATGTGCCAAGGTTCTTATGGAAAGGCTGACGATTGAGAACGTGTTATCGAAGATCACACAAAGCCGAAGACCCACGCAACACCTATGGCAACAAAGATCGCCGGCCACCTCACAACTACCAGAGAACCTTCCGTTGACCACACAGAGAGACGACAAGCCCACAGCAACCGAGCCACCACAAATAACCATCGAGAGAGAGAGAGAGAAACAGCCGAGAAACAAAGTATCGGCACCACCGCTTCACAGATCCTGTTGACAACCTCAACACCACTCACAGACGCAGTCAACCACCACAGACGAGGCCGATGGACACCCAGCCAAGTTGCTACACATCGAAAAATGCATAGAGCCCACCGACAAACGAAAGCTCACCCGGCCACTATCGAAATTGTCGAACACCTCCATAGATGAGGTCGACTCCCACAGACAAGTAAACCTACAAAGTGGGTCACCACCAAGTCAACCGATACACCAAGTGCAAGATGGAACTTGCTGAAACAGAGGGAAAAATATGTTATTCCCGTCGCACACGAAGGATTAAAACCACTAAGATGAATATCAGAGTAGGAGCTTTGATACCATGTCAAATTTGGTCTGAATACCCTTTCCGTAGGGTTTCCTTTCATTTATATAGAAAATTTATATATCACTTTTTCAAATATTCCTGCCACCTCAACTAATGTTTTCGGTGCCTACAACTACTTAATTTCGGTGCCTCAAATATTTCCTTAGTTTAGTCAACTATTTACACTCAATTTACACCTAATTATCAGCTATCAATTAATTATCTCTGTAACATGCGGAACCTCCTCAAGGAAGCCTGTGAGTTCCACATCGAAATCAGGCAGAGCTTACCCTTTGATTGCCGTCCTGGGGGCGTATATCAAGTCGAACTCGCTGAGTTCTATGGCCCATTTGGCCAACCTACCCAAGGTATCGGGCTTCTGCAGTATGGCCTTTAGGAGTTGGTCGGTGAACACTCGTATGGTGTGGGCTTGGAAGTATGGCCGGAGCCGCCTTGATGCTATGACTAGGGCGAAGGTCATCATCTCCATTTGTGGGTATCTAGATTCCGCTCCCCGAAAAGCCTGGCTGATGTAGTACACGGGTCGCTGCCTTTCGGCCGAGTCCCTCACTAGGACAGCCGAGGTCACGCTTGGTGAAAGTTTTAGGGATCTCGGTCTAGTCCCTAAACAAAGCGGTCCTCTCCACGCACGTCTCCTTGTAATGACCGAAGGTTACTTGTCAAAGGTCTTGGATATGGCTTGTTTCTAACTTTCGTGAGTTCCTAAGATTATGAGATATGACATGAGTAGGAGATCTGGTGATTTAATTGGTAGATTATGGTGGAAAAATGTTAAAGGATTGTCTTTTGGGTAAGCTTATAGGTTGGGGACGTTTTGGTAAGGTGTATGGCTTATAAGGGGTATGAAAGCTAGGGTTTATGTGGAGGGTCAAAAGGATTTCGAGATTTGTAATATGGGTCTAGGATTTTGTGTTTTGGATGGGATTAGGATATAAAAAGGTTGTCTTAGGATAGGTTTTGGTCAAGAGTTAGATTGGGATTAGGATTCCTAGATTATAGGAGTCCTATTGGGAATGAGATTTGGTTGTGGGAAAGATCTCTTGTATTTGGATGGAAGATGGATTGGTCTCGTATGAGTTTGGGTAGGATTAGGAGTTTGTGTTGGAATAGGGGGATAAGGTGTTTGGATTGGGTAAGGATTTGAATTTGAATTTTTAATTTGAATAAGATGGAAGGATAAGGAGATGGAGTTGGAAATGGTTTAGGAGTTGTAATTGGGTTAAAATATGGTTTAGAGTTTCCAAAGTGTAAGAAACCCTAAGATTATTCTATGAGCTTCGGCTAAAGGGTGTTTGGAGGGATGGAAAGTGTTTTCTAGGAAATTTTATAAGTGATTTTCGAATTTATGGTTTGATAGGCAATTAGAAAGTGTTTGGTGTAAGAGAAAGTAGAGGAAAATATGAAGAATACAAAAATAAGAACAAGTAAAAGTAATTGATACAAAGAAGTGAGAAAGACCTCTACTTATAAGAGCATTCACAACCCACTAGCTATCTCATTTGTTTATTTAAAATTTGGCTAAAAGACATAAAAACAAGTTTCAATAGACTCAACAAAGTTAAAATAAATTTAACTTTCTCTCTCCTCACTCTCCATTTAGCCAAATTTTAACTAAACAAATGAGATAGCTAGTTGGTTGTGAGTGTTCTAACAAACGAATATTCAAATTATAATTAGAATCAAAATAAATGAAAAATTAGAAATTAATATTTTAATAGAATAGCTTTTGATTTGTTGAGTCTATTATTTGATGTAGTAAAAAGTGGCTAACTAAAATTTATAAAAGTAACATTTTAAGCCTAAATTTATCTAAACTTTAGATAGTGGATTGTGAATACTCTAAGATTGAAAAACAAAATTGAAAGATAACTTGAATTACACCTATTCACGAATTGCAAAGTGTAATCATCTCTAGAGAATTCATGAATTGCACCCCTAAAGCCTAAGTACAAAAGCACCAACAAGAAGATTCCTTGATACACTAAACCCGCCCCTAGGAAAAATATGCCAAAAGATATCTAGACTCAATTCCTAATGACCTATTTATAGAAAAAATAACAAGTTAGAGATTCCTAACGAGACCTATAAAAGGATAAGTAAACCTAATCAAATATAACAACTTGAAGACTCCTAATGAAACCCATAAAAGGATAAACAAAACCTAATTAAACTATGACTCAACTAGACTTGGCCTTTAATGGACTTAGAATGGCCCATGGCATGGGCCATGGGCTTGCTGGTGCATGGCTGGTGCGGCTGGCATAGCATGGCCTAGACAAGGTGCCTAGGCACTGGGCTTGGGGCGGCCCATCCATGGGAATGGCCACTGGTGCTCTCCAAGCATGTCAAGGCATGGTCTTTGGACTTGTCCAAGCTTGTTAAGCCATGTTGTGTGACTTATTTTTGGGTGGCTTTTGAAGGAGTTCTGATAGAGAGTGCCAAGTAAACGGTTAGTACTTTGCCTGACTTAGTCTGACTGAGCAGAGGTGGATAGGTCAAGTATTCTTTCAACTTGTGGAACGCCTCATCACAAGCTGCGTCCCACTCTTGGACTTTCCTTAGAACCTTGAAGAAGGATAGGCACTGGTCGGTCGAGCATGCTATGAAGCGGTTCAGGGCAGCCACCCTGCCTGCCAGCTGCTACACCTCGTGGTGGTTCCGTGGTGCTATCATTCGGGTGATGGCTTCTATCTTCTCCGAATTTGTCTCAATCCCCCTTTCGGAGACCAGGTATCCCAAAAACTTTCCCAATCCAACCCCAAAGACGCACTTGGTAGGATTGAGCTTCATCTTGTACTAGTGCACAACCGTGAAGGCCTCGCGTAGGTTGGCCAGGTGCCACTCGAGTAGCTTGCTTTTGACTAGGAGGTCATCCATATACACTTCCATGTTTCGCCCGATTTGTTGCATGAACATCCAGTTAACTAAGCGTTGGTAAGTTGCCCTTGCGTTCTTGAGCCCGAAGGGCATCACCTTGTAGCAATATAACCCCTGATCTGTAATAAAGGCCGTCTTTTCTTCATCGTCAAAGTTCATCTTTATCTAATTATATCCGGAGTAGGCATCCATGAAGTTGAGGAGAGGATGGCCCGCAATTGAGTCAACAATCAAGTCGATGCCCCGGGGGGGGGGGGGAAGCTATCGTTCAGGGATGTCTTATTGAGGTCGGTGAAGTCGACGCACATCCGCCACTTACCGTTCGTCTTCTTTACAAGTACCACATTGGATAGCCATTCAGGGTAGTGGACCTCCTGGATGAACCCGGCGGCCAAGAGGCGATCAACCTCTTCTGCGATCTCAGCATATTTTTTAGTGCAAAAGTTCCATCTCTTCTACTTGATCCTTCGTGCTCCGGGGTTGACATTCAAACGATGTTCTGCTACATAGTGGCCTATCCCGGGCATATCTTCATGAGTCTAGGCTAAGACATCTTGGTGCTCGGTCAAGAGTTGTTTTAAACCTTGCTTTAGGTTAGGTGCCAGCCTAGTGCCCACTTACACTTTCCGCTCAAGCCTCGCCAGGTCGACGGTGATCAGCTCTAGTGGCTCGTTGGGTTCGGCTTGCCTGAGGGCTTGCTCATCTCGTACTTCCTTGTCCCACTCCGCCAGGGGTGGGGGACCAGGCAGCTCAATTGTCCCTCTGTCTACGCCGACGAGCGTCACCATCTGGCACTTGTGCCTTAGCTCACAAGAGTAGTATTCTCATGCCAAGATTTGCTCCCCCCTAACCTCATCTATCCCCTCACGGGTTGGGAACTTCATTTTCATATGGAATATTTAAGTGACTGCTCTCAGGCAGTTCAGGGCGAGACGCCCTAAAATTGCGTTGTATGAGGCGAGGGCTTTGACCACCAATAAATCGGTCATGATCATCGCCGTCCCGACCAGGATGGGAAGAGTGATCAATCCCTCCGGTTGGATCACATAGCCGGTAAAGCCTTTGAGAGGGGTCGGTGTTGGTCGCAACTTGTCAATAAAGGATGTCCGCAGAGCTGCCATTGTCAATCAAGATTCTCCTAGTAGTGAAGTTTGCGACCTAGAGGGTCACCACCAAGGCGTCATTGTGGGGATGGAGGATTCCTTCTTCGTCTCGTTCGTCGAAAGAGACCGGGGGGCTTTTTAGGGGCTAAGCCCCTGCTTGAACATTCCGTGTGGTAAAGACTTTGCCATAGCGTGCTTCTCGGGCGTACACCTTCTGGGAGGAGGAGGTTTCCCCTCCCCTTGGTGCACCCCCCGCAATTGTCTGAATCTCACCCAAGGGTTCCTTGCCGCCAGGTGGGTTCCTACAATTCTCGTCCCAATTCTGGTATCAACGGGGACTTGAATCTCGTCGGTTGGTCGTGCGCCATCTCCTATGCCGATCGCCTTACCATTCTTCTTCCTTCCTCCTTCTCTTGTTTAGGGTCTGGCAGTCCCGAGTGTTGTGCCGGTCCGAATGATGGTATTCACAATACATTCTCGTGGCTGGTTGCCCAGGCTGCTCTCGGCTCGGCCTCCGTTCTTGGTTGGTTTCGACCGCCAGGTTGGCTTGGAGATGAGGCTGTGGTCGCCGGTTATCTCAGATTTTCCCTCCCTTAGGACCATTTTTGCCTTTCTTCCTACCGTCCTTGGAGGGGCCCTCTTCCTGGCCGGCGGCTACTCTGTCTGCGAGCTCCATTTCATTGCGTCGGGGCACGTTTAGGGCCTAGAGGGTGTCCTCAACATTTATGTATTTGTCGGCCCTATCCATGAATTCTGCCAGGGAGGCTGGGGACGTTCGTGCAATCTCCGCTATGAACAGGCCAGGCTTCTGGGCCATATTCCGCTCAAGAGGGTGGTCAAGGTGATTTTCTCATCCTAGTCGTCCATGGTCATACACTCTCTTTGAACCGAGAGAGGTAGTTCTTCAGACTTTCGCGATCATGTTGTTTGACCGTGAGGAGATAGGATGTCAGACGCTTCCTCTTGCGACTTTCAAGGAATTGGGTCAGGAACAGACCGGTTAAGCAGTCGAAGCTATCGACGGTTCCATTGTAAATGGTTCTGAACCACGTTCAGGCCACTCCCCTCAATGTGAGCGGGAATGCCCTGCACGCCACCTGGCCTGGATAGTTGTGCAGACTCATGCACCCTAAACGCTTCTATGTGTTCGAATGGGTCCCTGCCCCCACTGCAAAGTTCCATCTTAGGTGCTTGAAACTTTGGCAAGAGGAGTACAACCATCACACTGGCGCTATAAGGTGTTCCCAAACTGCTACACAACTGGCCGGTGATGGAGGGTGCCTCAATTCATTTCATCATTTCCTTGTACTTGTCTCTGAGTTCTATTAGCTCAATTCGTTTCATCATTTCCTTCTCCACTTGGTCGGGTTCCTCCTCCCTATGAAAGCCTGCGTGTTCGATGGCGGACAGGTTGTGATGGGCTTTGTGCTCTTCGCTGTTCTTTCGTAGCCTTTCATTTTCTTCTGTCAACTTCCTAATGGTTTCCTCCATTGCTGCGAGCCTGGCTTCCATCGGGAGGTTGCGAGTAGTTTGGAAAAGCGTCGCGGCCGGCATACAAAGTATACGCTATGCTATCCCACAGACAACACCACTGTTGATGTCGTATTCCGCGGCCTAGGCTGCTTGGCAAGGTCCAAACGACTCAATTCGGTACAGTAGCTGGATACAAGGGGGTGGTGGAGCCTTGAGATCACTCTAATGCCAAAATTAGTGAATCAGTAAGAGGGATGAGTGTAATAGAGTGAAGATAGTGATTAACCTGTGACTTGTGATATCTCTAGCTATTTATAGACCTTAGTGAGTATTGGGTTTGCCCGCGGAGGATTGGATGGCCATCTTGTCAGTTGAGGTCATCATTTCCTTTGTGCATCTTTGGAGGTCTTTCTTGTCGCGTCCTGACTGTGCAGGAGACTTGTCCCCTTGGCTGCACGGTATCAGCCTCTACTTCACGCCTTTTGTGTGCCAGGGTTCCTAACCCGCATTTAATGCAGTGAGGGATTTCGGCTGAGCATGCAATGCTTCTAGGTTGGCTAGGTGTGCTTCTATCTAAATCATATTTAATGCAACATGCTTGTCGCAGACCTCCACATTAAATGTGACATGCTTGGGGCAAGCCTCCACATTGAATGCGGTGCATTCCGTGTCAGATGCCTCCATTCGATGTAGTGTAGGTCATCCAGTGTTTCTCTTAGCTCAGTCTCGCCTCCCGCCTTATGGCCCAGAGAGCTCGCCCTTTGCCTTGATGTGAGAGCTGCGTCAGGGCCTCCTTGTGCTTGGGCCGGTCTCAAATCCAAGGCCCAATATCCCTGGCGGGATTCTTCCCCTCATAGTACCATATCAGGAGTAAGAGTAGTAGGACTGGAACCGGCAGGTACTAAAGCATGAGTGGCAGCAACAGGAGCTCTAGAATAGGATGTACTCGAGACGTTAACTGAAGTGGATTAGGCACGCTCGTTTTCGAGGTCGGGTTAGACAATCTGTGATAATATGGTCATATTGCAGTGTTATAATCTCGGCCCTTGAATTTTCCTGAAAGTTAGACACACGATGGTTGAGTCCATCTCAATGAAATAAAGTTAAGACAAATCAACGAAATAGAAGCATGCCACAAGCTAGTACCGAAAAAGAGCCAAAGCAGAAATATTGAAGTGCCAAAAATATTGAAGTGCCAATTCAGAAAGCATGCTAAAATGAATTGCAACCCAACAGAAAGAAAACAACTTGAGAAGCCCAAACTAAGGGAGCCCAGTAAAGAAGGCCCAAGAGATTTACTTGCCCAAGATAAAATGATATAGCAACTGCCCAGGCAAAAACGACGTTTCAAACTGAGAGCCAACCAAGTCGCACACTGAGACAGAGATCGTCGAGGACCCCAAGCCAAGTCGCAATAACCTGAAACTTGAACAGGAGTAGTCGAAACTTTAGGAAACAGCACAGAGGCTACTGAACTACCAGGAACTTGCATAGACGTCTTCGAAGCCAAAAGTGTCGAAACACAAAGCAATGAAATTGTATCCACAAGCGCCGAAAGTGAACCAGTGATGCCGAGACCCACGATGGCAGCCACAGAGATGATTGGAAGTCACCTATTAACCAGAAAATCACAACAACTCGAAGAAACAGCGCCTAAAATCACAAACTGAGGCAAAAAATTTGCCAGACAATGTTGAATGAGAAGCCCACAAAATCTGCCGGAAGTTTTGAATAAAGAAGAATAGGGAGCACCGAGAACCAGAACCTAGACGATGAACTACGGCACCACAAAAGTCACCGAGAAGACAAAAACCAGACCCATAGAGGTTCGAATCAACATAGATGTCGCCGAAACAGAGAAAGCCAAGAAAACCTTTGGTGGTCTATACCAAGTGCACGAAAGTCACTAAGAAGCCAAGCTAGCTCCACGAAGCCACAGATTGCTACGTTAGAGAACCCAGACTCACAACAAAGGATGTTGCGACAAAAACCCATTAACCTGATAGAAAAAAATTTCAAGAAAGCACGGTAATTAAGAACCTGCTCTTAATACCATGTCAAATTTGGCCGAAGTACCTCAATTGAGGTGTTTCCTTCACATTAAATAAAACAAAAGTTCTAAGGTTACAAAAATCATCTAAATATGTACAAGTTTAATTTAAATATAAGATAAACTTATAAAACATATCCTATTAAGAGACTACCACACCATAGTAAAGAAATATCAAAGAAAAACTAGGGTTTTCTTTTTAGCAGTCTCCTAATAGAATATGTTGTCTTGTATTTGAATTAAATTATAACGGTTTAGATATGATAGAGTCAGCAGTTTGTGGGAGATTCAAATTGAATCCCAACCTTATCTTTGTAACCCTAAAATTATTTAATGAAAAGTAAACACCTCAATTGAGGTACTTCGGCCAATTATTTTGACATTGTATCAGAGCAGGTTTCGAGATTTCCTGGGTTCTTCTTCTCGATACCTTCAAAGCTTGTTTTTTGGCTTCTCGTGAGCCTTTTTTGGCACTTGGGTTTCGGTTTTCTGGCACTTGGCTTCTCCAATCTCCTTCAAATTCTCAGTATAGACCACCAAGGGAATTTTCAGCCATCTCTACTTCAGTTTCTTGGAATTGTTTTTCTCAGGGTGGTTCCTAAGTTTCTATCGGCGCCTTCTGTGGAGAAAATTCAAGGGCCAAGATTATAGAACTATAAAATGCTATAGTTGCAATGGTTTTGGTCACTGTTCTCAGCATCGCAACTCATTGGGTTTGTGTTCCTAAAGTTTTCACTTTTCAATACACTATGTTCTTGGTTGTTTCTAGCAGTTCGGTAGTTTCTGTCTAGTCCACACGATTTTTTGGCAATTTTTCAGTGCTTTCTGTCGTGGGTCGGTGTCCCCTAGGTTCATCAACATCTTCTGTTTTTCCTAGAGGTGCTTCTTGGAAAAATTCTTGGTGCTTTCTGTTCTTCGATCAAACGTGTTTGGCATCTTCGGCGCCCTTTGTGTAGGTTCTTGGTGTTTTCGGCAACCTAATTTCGGCAATTGGCTTCATTTGTTGTTGTAGGTTCATTTCGTCACGGTCTAGGCAAATTCTTTTGTCATCTATGCTTTGTTTCAGTGCCATCTGTGCACCTCTCAGTTTAGACTTTTCGACACTGCCTGGGTATTTTCTTCAATTCGGTGCGAGTTAGTCTCCTAGACTGTGGGTACAATCGTGGGTTTCTAGTTCAAGTTCGACTTTTTGGGTTCAATTGTGGGTCTCTCCTGGTTTTTGACTCGACAACGGCGTCAATACTTAGTTAGCAAATTGCTGCTAGCTGACTCACTAGCATCAATTTGAGAGAGTATCAAAGGAAAAATAGGGTTTTCTTTTTAGCAGTCTCCTAATAGAATATGTTATCTTTTATTTGAATTCAATTATAACTGTTTAGCTAGGACAGAGTCAGGAGTTTGTGGGAGACTCAAATTGAATCTCAACCTTATCTTTGTAACCCTAGAATTATTTGATGAGAAGTAAACACCTCAATTGCGGTATTTTGGCCAATTATTTTGACAAGAAAACCCTAGTTTCCTTTGATAAAAGGCAAAGGCCTAATAGTCCAAAGTCAACCCAAAAATCAGACCTTCTTCTTAAGTGTTTGAATGTTCTCAAGTTGGGGCTCTTCCTCTCTCAACAGAGTAAGCAACAGGCTCTACAAGCTTGAGTTCAAAGCCTCACAATGATACAGTGGCATTATTGTGGGGTAGTGATTCTTGACCAGCCAAAGAGAGGAAGATTGGCAGGAATATCAAGAGGTTTGGGGGGGAATAATTCTACCAATTCATCAAGCTCTAAGCCTATTGCTCATGTAGTGCAAGCCAGTTAATATTTGCAGAAGCTTAGGAGCAATCTGATTTTATATAATGCTGATATGGAAAATGCAAAGGTAGCATTCAATCCTGGGGGAATACAGATACGGTTCAGTAGCACCTCCATAGCTTCCTATTAATACAATTTTAATTTATCAAAAAAATAAAAAACTTGAGGTTTACAAAGGATTGCCTCCTAAACTGGCTAATAATGGTGAATGTTGATGGCAGGTAAGTAAGATGATATAATTGCAAATCATAAAAGTGTTGATAGCCACATAATTTTCATATTTTTGAGACATTAACTGACACCTAAGAAGACCTCTATATATTTACCATTATATACAACCTCTAATAAATTTGCATGATAAAAAGCTAACTGATCCTTCTAAGGTTACCTGGCATGGATTTTGCATCCTGAGAACAGCCTCTGACAATCTTTTCCTTTTGAAGTTTTGAGGTGAACGTTGGTCTTCAAGTTGCTGGTAAGTTCTTTCTTCTGGAATACTTTGGAGGCATACACCATGACAACCTTGTATTACAGATTCTATCTTCAAGGCTAAATCATCTTCACTACCTATCATCATGATAATGAAAACACAAACCTATAAGAAATCACGGATAGATATATATATATTTTTTATAGGTAGAAATCACCGATATATATCTAGGGACAGGATCTAGAAAATACAAGCATCAGCAATCCTTAACCTGCAGGTGTCATATCCTACCAGTCTGAAATCACAAACTGGAATTCAACTAGTACTTCTAAAATATAATCCAAAGAATCTTTAGTTTGATTAGCCACCATATAATTGTGGCCCAATAAATATGCATCAAGTAAACGTGCAAATAAGTAATGCTTATATTATTATTATTATTTTTTTTTTTATAAGTAGTAATGCTTATATTATATGTGAATATGTTACAGAAAACCACCCCAAAGTATCTCATCATTCTCAAATACACATTCAAATTATACCGGTGAGAACTTACACCATCAATTGAACTTTTCATCACTAGTTGTCCTATGCTGGATGGAGTTAAACTGAATAAGAAAATGATAATTACCCTATAATACACAATAAGAGAAGATTAAAGAAAGTATAAAAATCTGTGGCCCAACACAGAATCCAGATGTGGCTCCCAAGTGGCCAGGGAGCCATGGTCATGCCTCCCATCGTGGACCGCCAATTTCTTTTTTTTGATTGGCATTTTTTTAAAATGGAAGACGATTATATTATTTTATTATAAATGAAATTATAACCATCCCATTTCAAGCCTCAATCTAAGCCATGGGCAACTAGTAACAATAAGTTGACTTTGGGTGTATAAGTTAGAGTTTGAGAATGACGTGTAGTTTAAAGTGGTTTTTTTACACTTTATCCATCATAAAAAAGAGTAAATTAGAAATCAGAATCAGATCAGTCAGCATTTTTTTTTCTCTAATCAAAATATTTTTTGTAAGTAGTCTAATCAAGATATATTAATGAAAATATAATAATATATGATATTATAGATAAAAAAAAAAATGGGAGATCTTTGCCTTTATGAATATCAAACATAAATGGTGGAAAGAGATTGAGCAGTAGTCACCCATAGAGGATTGGATGTTGACCATTGCAAAAGCAAGTGCAGCCATCACTTCTAAAATTGAAGTATATATAATGAAAATAAAATCATTCAAACTCAAAGGTTTCTCTAGCAGTCAAATTTTGCAAACTTTGCTGTTGTATATCATATGAAGACAAGATATGACA
This sequence comes from Platycarya longipes, assembly GCA_036559045.1. Lineage (NCBI taxonomy): Eukaryota > Viridiplantae > Streptophyta > Magnoliopsida > Fagales > Juglandaceae > Platycarya > Platycarya longipes. The sequence continues at coordinate 31,417,218 of CM071789.1, read as the reverse complement.
AAAGTTCTATGATTTGACTTATGATACCAAACAGATGTTGGACACTTAAAATATTGGATCAAGGTCCAAGGCTGTATATCATCTAGGAACAGTGAAGTATGCAAAATTACATTTGTGTTTCAATCATTAAATATACTACTTTATGCATGCAAGAATAAGAGTGACCCAAATTTGGAAGCCAGGTTTCAAATAACCATCGGAATTCCTGATTTAGGAGAATCCAAATCCCCAGATCTTGATCGTCTATGGTGCCTCCCACTTACAACCATTTTTTATAAGCAAGAAGAAATTTAATAGGCGAAGCCCATGTACATAGGAAGTAGACAAAAACACCTAAATAACCAGTGTACCAGACCACAACTGTCCATTTCTAGAGTTTGTTATATTAGGAGACTCTTAAATGCTAAGTGATTAAGTGAGAACTGTTAGATCTTACTGCAACAATAGAAATGGAAGAAAAAATACGCTTAAATGAAATCATACCACTTAAAATATTCTGGATTCTTTTATCACACTGAACGATTTCATCTTCTATCTTGCGTTGCTGTAGAGACTGCAAACACAAGTAAAGATCAACAGGATATCATTATTCCCAGGGTTTTGAAGTAGAAGAAGCTACTTTAAAAATCCATCTAAAAAAGGTCAACATTGTTAGCTAGACACAAATGTTGAAATGTTAGCTAGACGCAAATGTTGAAACAATCAATTTTTAGGTGTAAATTAGGTGTAAGTAGGTGTACATATTTCAATAATAGCATGTTAGGCGCCACTAATTATGGCAACAATTATGTACAATTATTTTATATAAATAAAAGGAAATCCTATAGAAATGGTATTCAGACCATTTGACATGGTATCAGAGACTCTCTGATTTCTGAATCACTCGGTGCGATAATCGCAATTCTTAAATTTTTTTATACCTGTGATTTGAGGTTCTCTGTAACTTGAAGGCTGCCGACGCAGCCTTATCTCCTTCTTCTCGGCATTTCTTTGATTGTATTGGTGTCGGAACAAAGGACTCCTCATTTCGGTGAGGTCTGTGCAGTTTCTCGGTAAGGGGGTTCTCAATTTCCATCACTCGAGTTCGTGGTTCTTCAGTTTGAAGGCTGCCGACACAGCCTTATCTGGCTCCATTCGGTGTTGCTGTTATCGAGTGGCTCTCGGAACAGTGGGTTGGCATCATCGGCAACTTCTGCAGACGCCGACGTGAATCAAACACGCAATCGACGTGGTTCCATTCGGCGTTGCTGTCGATCGAACACGATATCGGCAACTCTTGCATTCGGCGTGGTTCCATTCGGCGTTATCGGCAATTTCTGCAAACGCCGACGTTGATCAGTTCCATTCGGTGTTATCGGCAACTTCTGCAAGTGCTCTCTCGACAATTTCGACGTCGATCGAACACGCTCTCTCGGCAAGTGATCTCTTCCAGAACTTCTTTATTCTATTTTTAACTTATTTCAGTTCATTTAATTTGTCTTTACGTTTATTTAAAATATATATATTAAAAAAAAAAATTTGATACTGTTTTATCTTGAGTTTTATTGCAATGGATTCCGCACCTGTATGTTCCAAGTTTACGGGAAACAATTACTCTACGTGAGTTTTTCAATTTGAACTATTTCTGAAAGGAAAAGACCTTTGGGGTCATAATGATGGCACGGATATCGCGCCATCATCTACTTTTGACAAATCTAAGGATCTCGGATCTTCTCCTTCATGGGCTATGCTGGATGCACTAATCATGTCTTGGCTTCTTAGTTCAATGGAATCACATATTGTTACAAACTTACGACCTCATCGCTCTGCTCAATCTATGTGGAATTATTTAAAGACGGTTTATCATCAAGAGAATAGTGCTCGTAGCTTTCAGTTAGAGCATGCAATTGTCACATTTCAACATGGTAGTCTTTCAATCCAAGACTACTACTCAGCATTTCTAACACTTTCGAACGAATATTCTGAACTGATTACGATAGATGTTCCTATTAACACACTTTCCACTATTCAACATCTTCATAAGACTAGTCGGCGTGATCAGTTTCTTATAAAATTACGTTCTGAATTTGAATCTATTCGTTCCTCTCTGCTGAATCGATCTCCAGTTCCTTCTCTAGATATTTGTTTTGGAGAATTACTTCGTGAGGAACAACGTCTTAATACTCAAGCTATTTTAGAGCACTCTCATGATAGTTCAAGGTCAGCAACTATGGCTTATGTTGCCCAAGGCCGAGAACCGCCCAAGGCCGAGAACCGCCCAAGGATTCTAAAAACTTGCAATGCTATTGCTGCAAAACATATGGACATATTGCTACAAATTGTCCCAAGAAATACTGCTCCTACTGCAGAAAAAGGGTCATATTATCAAAGAATGTCGTATTCGTCCTCAAAATCGCCAAGTTCAAGCATTTCAAACTTCTGTTCATAACTCTCCAGCAGTGGCGTCTGCAGGACATGGCTCTCATCTAGGTACCACCTCTGCTTCTACAACAAATTACTATACACCCGAAATGGTGCAGCAGATGCTCGTTTCGGCATTATCAGCAATGGGGTTCCCAAGTAACAATTCTACTAAACTCTGGTATGTGTACTCAAGGGGCTCTAATCACATGACTAATAATTCCACTGCTTTGTGTCATGTTCGGCCCTACGCTGGTCATTATGCTATTCAGACTGCCAATGGCAATTCTTTGCCAATAACCGCTATCAGAAATGCCTCTTCTAAGTTCACTGATGTGTTTATTGCCCCTCAGCTTTCCACAAATCTTATTTCTGTTGGCCAACTAGTTGATAAAAATTGTGCTGTTAATTTTTTTAGTAATGGTTGTGTTGTGCAGGACCAAGTCACGGGGGAGCCGATCGCGAAGGGACCTAAAGTGGGGCGCTTGTTTCCACTATTTTTACCTGTTCCAAAATTTTCTCCAATTTCTCCTATTAAGTCTTTTTGCTTGTAATAAAACTTCAGATCTTACTCTGATGTGGCATCGTCGTTTAGGCCATCCAAATACTCAAGTCTTATCTCATGTCTTAAATTCTGGTTTACCTAATAATAAAGATCGTTATTCCTTATCTCTTGAGTGTCCTTCTTGTAAACTTGGTAAAAGCAAAACTCTTCCATTTCCTTTGCATGCTAGTAGAGCATCTCATTGCTTTGATCTTATACATAGTGATGTTTGGGAACCTTCCCCAGTTAGTTCACATGAAAAATTTAGATACTATGTGACTTTCATTGATGATCATAGTAGATTTACTTGGGTCTACTTCTTTCGTTCTAAATCTGAGGTATTTCGTACTTTTACTGAGTTTTTAGCGTATGTTGACAATCAATTTTCTACTTCTATTAAAACATTACGCACAGATTCCGGTGGTGAATATTTATCTACTGAATTTCAAACATTCTTGAATTCTAATAGAATTATTCATCAACGTTCATGTCCCTCTACTCCTCAACAAAATGGAATAGCCAAACGGAAAAATCGTCATCTCCTAGATATGGTACGTACTCTCTTGTTAGAATCTTCTGTTCCATCTATGTTTTGGGTAGAGGCTCTAAAAATTGCTACTTACTTGATTAATCGTTTACCTTCTCAAGTCCAACATATGGAGTCTCCCTATTTTCGCTTATTTGCAAAGCAACCTTATTATAATAACCTTAAAACCTTTGGTTGTGTATGTTTTGTTCACTTACCTCCTCATGAGCGACATAAATTATCTACTCAATCTGTCCGGTGTTCTTTCTTGGGATATAATGTGTGTCAGAAGGGATTTGTTTGTTATGATCCAACATTACATTGTACACGTATTTCTAGGAATGTTATTTTCTTTGAAAATCAACATTTCTTTCTTGTGTCCTCTGTGCCATCCTCTTCTACTGTGGTTTTTCCTTTTTTTGAGCAATAGTCTCCAGATCTTCTTTCTGTCAGTTCACGTTCTAAGCCAGGTATTGTGTATACACGACGTCCTCACTTACAGTCCCTTCCAGTGGTTCACCCAATATCCGATCCTACCACACTCCAGCTTCAATTAGTTGGAGCATCGCCAGAATCTTTGGTATGTCGTTCTTCTCGAACGGCTGTACCTCCTGATAGGTATGGATTTCCCTCCTCAACTCTAACAATTCTATTTCAGCTCTTACTGCTGCACTATCCAACTTCAATATTCCCACATGCTACTCACACGCTGCCAAGTATGATTGTTGGCAACAAGCTATGCAGGAAGAAATTGCTGCTCTAGAGGCCAATCACACCTGGGACATTGAGTCATGTCCTCCCACTATTGTTCCTCTGGGTTGCAAATGGGTTTATTCCATCAAGGTCCGCTCTGATGGAAGTTTGGACCGTTACAAAGCTCGGCTTGTGGCACTTGGGAATAATCAAGAATATGGTGTCAATTATGAAGATACATTTGCCCCTGTGGCTAAGATGACTACCGTTCATACTATTCTAGCTCTTGCTGCTTCTCAAGATTGGCCACTTCATCAGATGGATGTCAAGAATGCTTTTCTTCATGGGGATCTAAAAGAGTGTATTTATATGAAACCACCCCCGGGGTTGTTTTCCTCTTCGACTTCACAAGTGCGTAAACTTCGTCGCTTTCTTTATGGTCTCAAACAAGCTCCGAGAGTTTGGTTTGAGAAATTTCGAACCACTTTATTACAATTTTCCTTCAAACAGAGCAAACATGACACTTCATTATTTTTTCGGCAAACCAACATGGATCTTGTTGTTCTTTTGGTTTATATTGATGATATTGTGATCACGGGTTCCGATTATACTTTACTTGGTCAACTTAAGACTCATCTCTCCGAGTCATTTCATATGAAAGATCTTGGGTCTCTCACATATTTTCTTGGTCTTGAGGTGCATCGAAGTTCCTCTGGCATTTCACTTAATCAACATAAGTATGCGTGTGACTTGGTGGCTACAGTTAGACTACAGGAAGCTACCTCTGTTGATACTCCCATGGAATTAAATGTCAAACTTCGCAAAGAGGAAGGTGACTTACTTCCTGATCCCAGTTTATATAGGAAATTGGTGGGAAGCCTGGTCTATCTCACTATTACTAGACCTGACATTTCTTTTGCCGTACAACAAGTCAGCCAGTTTCTTCAGACTCCTCGCCATCTTCATTTGGTCGTTGTCCGTAGAATTATACGATATGTTCGGGGAACTTCTTCTCGTGGCTTATTCTTTCCTGCAAGAAATTTTCCTAGCCTTGCTGCTTATAGCAATGCTGATTGGGCTGGTTGTGCTGATACACGTCGCTCCATCACTGGTTGGTGCGTGTTCTTAGGTGATGCGTTGATCTCCTGGAAAAGTAAGAAGCAAGACAAAATTTCTAATTCTTCTACGGAATCTGAGTGTCCCTTGCTTGTTCCAAGATCATTTGGCTTCAATGATTACTTGCTGAATTAAATTTCTCTCAGAACCATCCTACACCTTTACATGCTGATAATACAAGTGCTATTCAGATCACGGCCAACCCTGTCTATCATGAGCGCACTAAACATATCGAAATTGATTGTCACTCTATCCGTGAGGCCTTTGAAACTCGAGTTATCACTCTTCTACATGTTTCTACTGAACTACAAATTGCTGATATTTTCACCAAGACTCTTACTCGTCATCGACATTATTTTTTTAAAAAGCAAATTGATGCTCATTGATCAACCCGCATCAATTTGAGGGGGGATGTTAGCTAGACACAAATGTTGAAATGTTAGCTAGACGCAAATGTTGAAACAATCAATTTTTAAGTGTAAATTAGGTGTAAGTAGGTGTGCATATTTCAATGATAGTATGTTAGGCGCCACTAATTATGGCAACAATTATGTACAATTATTCTATATAAATAAAAAGAAATCCTACAGAAATGGTATTCAGACCATTTGACAAACATAACATGTCAGTATGATTGAATAAGTTAAATCAATGGTCTAATTACAGAACTCTCTGGTCAGAATGCCAACCAATATAGTATTTGAGAAAAGCATGCATTGAAGGATTTCAGTTAGAAACTCTTTTTTTTTTTGTTGACAAGTAGACAATTATATTGATCTGAATAGGCATAGCACAAGTACACTAGATGGTATACAAAAGCTCACACCTATTTAGGGAGAGGAAATAGAAACAAGAAATTCATGCAAATCGAGACCGTGGAAATCTACAGCTATGGCCCAAATAAAAGAGTGCTGATAAAAATAATCCAAGTTCTTCTAATGAACGCTCATTTTCCACACTGCTGAGATTTGTGAGAGACCTCGTAGATTTGTCCAAGTGACCATGAGCTTTGTCACTGTGGCAAGCACAACCCAAGCCAACTCCAATATATTGAACACTTGATTCCATAACGTTCCAGCAGCCACACAATGCAACGGTAAATGATCCAAGTTTCACCAGTTTTCCTACACATACAACATCAATCTACTATGATCACCTTACGTTTACGTAGATTATCTATCCTCAAGATCTTACCTAATGCTATTGTTCATAAAAAAAATGCCGCTTTGGAATGTGCCTTTTTTCTCCATATCCTTGTCCGTGGGAATCTATAGTTGTGCAAGAGACATATAAAAATAACAGACCGAGAATGTACCTTACCGGTGGGTATCCACCACATCTTGTCAACTCCCTTGTGTTCTCGGCATCATGGTGTATAGAAGACCAAAGAACTCCTCAATGCTACCAACTTCCAATCTTGGGCTGCTCCGGTGAAATTCACGTTCCATTGGACTAGATCCCTAGAGAACTCCATACAATTAGCCACTGATGCGTCTTTCTCACATGCAATCCTAAAAACTTATGGGAATGAATCCTTTAGAGCGCACTCATTGGATTATGATTTGCATTTATAAAAAAGTACAAATTTGCACAAATATCAAAAATATTTGGTCATATTTGATTAAAAATGAGGAGGCAAAAGTGGGAGAAAGAAATAAAAGTACTTTTTGTCTTCAAAAGTGAATAGTAATTCTTCAAATTTACAAAAATTTAAAGGGTTATTATTTACTTTTGAAGACAAAAAGTACTTTTATTTCCTTATCCCACTTTTGTGCCTCATTTTTAATCAAATATGATCAAAATTTGTTGATATATGTGCAAACTTGTACTTTTTTGCAACTGCAAATGCATAATCCAATGAGAATGCTCTTAGGGCTTGAACTCCACACCATAGATCAATCCAGAATTTTATTCTAGGTCCATCACCCAACACTAGTTGAGTATGCCGAGTAAAAATCCTCCACCTCTTCTAATGTGTTTCCAAATACCCACTCCATAAACCTCCCTAGTACAACCCCACATACCTCCATATTTCCAATCAATCACTTACTTCCATAGGACTTCCGGTTCCGTGTTATATCTCTAACACCACTTCCCAAGCAAGGCTCGATTAAAAATCCCCAAATTTCTAATACCCAACCCACCCGAAGAGATTGGAAAGCACACTTTATCCCACTTGACTTGACTAGATGATACTTGAATTCGTCTCCTATCCCACTTTAAGGAAAATCATGGTATAACTTCTCAATGTGGTTGGCCACACTTGTTGGAATTGGGAATACAAAAAAAAAAATACATTGGTAGATTAAAAAAAGTACTTTTGATACGCCTTCTTCATATCTAACTTCACTGTTGAAATACACCATCTAATCTACAAGCACCATCTAATCCAAGACTAAAAACTTCACTGCTGAAATACACCATCTAATCCACGATACGATTTTGGGCTTTATTAAATTGGAGCTAACCCCCTCCCTTTGACTTTCTTTGCTTGAACTTGAACTTCGCTCATGGTTTAGAGACCATGTTAGCCGTTTTAGCTCCCATTGTTTTATAGAACCTGACTTCTTCAGCCGGTCATGTCCAACTTTAATGGCTATTAGTAAAGCCACGAATTGTTCCTCAAAACCATCACACTCAATTCCTACACAATGCTAATTCTCCTTTACCTTATGCAACACCCAATCAAATACAACTATCATGATCTGAAAATAGGTATTTTAGCGGTATCGGATCCCCCCATATCCATCTCATCTCTGAGTGTCTAGTGTGTCTTCATCTGCACGTCAAATCTTCCTCAGAGCAGATTCCATCCTACTCAGAGGAGTCCTTTATTTTTTTTAATAAGAGATAACTATTATTGATATGATCGAAAAAGGTTTATCCCGTGTACACAGGAAGTATACAACATAATACCTAATGACAATCTAAGAGCTGGAAAATAAAGACAAGAAAACATGAACATTGTAATTCCCATTTAATACAATGGTTGAAAACCACAACGTTAAAGTGTGAAAAAAGAATTTTTGTAGCTTCGCCATTGATCGCTCCTTATCTACAAAGCAGCGCTCGTTCATTTCCAGCCAAATACACCACATAATGCACAACAGAATCATCTTCTACACTGCTGCCACTTGAGGACAACCTTGCATCTTCCTCCAACCACCCAACAGGTCCACCACCCATACTGACATAACCCAGGCCACATCAACTCTTCGAAAATCTCATCCCACAACATCCTAGCGACCTCACAATGCAATAATAGGTGATCCACATATTCCCAACTCTTTTTGCACATGTAGCACCAATCCAATACAATGCATCCCCTCTTCCTCAAATTGTCCGTGGTCAAAATCTTTCCAAGTGTTGAAGTTCACGTAAAAAAAAAAAACTATTTTAGAAGGCACGCGAGACCTCCAAATGATCTTCCATGAAAAGGACGCATGATCTTGTGTTGATAAAAGTTTATAATAAGCATTTACCGTACACCTCTTGTGATCATTAGATCTCCACTTCAATCTATCTCCCTGTTGGATAGGATTTGTAGTAGTATATAGTAAACTGAAAAAATCTGTGACCATGACAATTCTCAATGATGGAGATCCCGATTAAAGAGGATATTCCATTGATGAGAATCATGAACTAGTAACCGCATATCTGCCACTAAAGCCTCCCTATTAATCGTATACAATACAATGCTGGAAAAGCTCTATCTAGTGCGACATCACTACACCACAAATCCCTCCAAAATCTGACTCTAGTGCCCTCTCCGACCACAAAACGAATGTGATTTTCAAGATCTAGCCACCCTCTTCTAATAAACTTCCATAAGCCCACGCCATAACCCCCCCTTACTTCATTGGAGCGCCCCCCCCCCCCCTCTTCCCTCCAACTCTCCCAGCAACTCCATATCTCGAATCGATGATCTCCTTCCACAAAGCCCACCCTTCCAAGTGATATCTCCATAGCCATTTTCCCAATAAAGCTTTGTTGAATGTTCTCAAGTTACAAACACCCAATCCCCTCCCCCCCCCCCAAAATATGTAATTGGGGAACAGACTGTTTTCTAATTAACCAGATGGTACTTCTCCTCCCCCATGCCTTCCCATAAGAAGGCCCTGAAAAGTTTCTCCATCCTACACGCCATCCCTGCAAGCAAAGGAAATAGTAACAAAAAATAGGTGGGTAGATTAGTTAACATGCTCTTGATAAGAGTAAGTCGCCCCCTTTTGATAAGTGCACTTGTTTTCACCCAGCCAATCTTCTCTCTATCTTCTCTACCACCCCATTCCAAATGGCTCTAGCCTTGAACGTTGCTCCTAACGGAAGACGCAAATACTTTATTGGCAAAGAAGAAACCGTACAGTCCAGAAGGCTAGCTAACCCGGAAACATGAGGAACCTCTCCCACCACCACTAACTCGGATTCACCAAGATTTTCCTTGAGCCCTGACACTGCCTCAAAACAAAGTAACAATGCTTGCAAGGTTTGGATCTGGCGCTCCTCCGCTTCACAGAAGAGTATGGTATCATCTGCAAATAAGAGGTGTGAGATGTTAACAGAACCACTAGTGCCATTACCCACCTGAAAACCAGACAAGAAACCGCCACCAACAGCAGCCTTCACCATCTGGCTCATTGTCTCCATAACTTTAACAAACAAAAGAGGAGACAAAGGATCCCTTTGCTTCAAACCCCTGGAGATCTCAAAAAAACCAGCCGATGTTTTGTTAACTAGAACAGAAAAATGGACCATAGAGATACAATGTTGCATCCAAGAAATCCACCTATCCCCAAAGCCACACCTCCCAATTTACATGGTCGTTGGCCTTTTCCACATCCAACTTGCAAAGTATACTAGATCCGCCCTCCTGCAATTTATGATCTATATAATCATTTGCAATAAGAACTGAATCAAGTATTTGTCTTCTACGAATGAATGCGTTCTAAGGCTTCGAGATAATTTGTTCTAAGACAGGACTCAGTAGGTTAGCAAACACCTTTGAGATGATCTTGTAGACACTACTCTCCAAGCTTATGGGGCGAAACTCATCAATAGCTGAAGCCCCTTGTTTCTGGAAAATGAGAGCAATAAAAGTCGCATTGAGGAATTTCTCAAATTTCCGATATGAGTGAAGCTCACTAAAAACCTCCATAACATCACCTTTTATAATATCCCAACAAGTTTGGAAAAATCCCATTGAGAAGCTGTTAGGTCCCGGTGCTTTTTCATTTGCCATAACTAAAATAACTTATGAATCTCCTCTTCCTCAAAAGGTCTCTCCAAAGAACTCATACTCTGTGGATCGATAGCTCAAATGACAAGCCATCAAGATTTCGTCTCCAACCAACCGGTTCTGACAGGAGGTTCTTGTAATAATGCACAATGTGATTTTCTATATCGGTGGGAGAGGATAGTACTTGAGAACCAGAATGTAACGACTCAATAGCATTGCTTCTCCTATGAGAATTAGCCACTTTGTGAAAGAATTTTGTATATTTATCGCCTTCTTTCAACCAAAGGGTCCCAGATTTCTGACGCCATGAGATCTCTTCAAACAACAGAACCCTCTCCAAATCAGCCACAACTGTACCTTTTCTTACTAGCTCCTCCTCCTCTGAGCTATCCCTCAAAAGTTCATTTCCCTCTAACTCTTGTAATTCTGCCATAAGGGTTGACTTTTGATTATTAATGTGCCTAAAAACCTCAAGGTTCCACTTTTTCATGTCCTGCTTCAAAGCCTTCAGTTTACCTGCAAGAATGAAACTAGGAGTGCCAGTAAACTGATACGATGACCACCAAGCACGTACCAAATCAACAAAACCATCCATTATTAGCCACATATTTTCAAAATTAAAGTACCGTCGACCCCGTTGAATACCTTCACAATCAAGCAAGAGAGGAAAGTGATCCAAGTAGACACGGGCCAGTCGCTTCTAACAAATCTCAGGATAATGGATTTCCCATGCCGGAGAGACTAGGAAACGATTCAACTTCGACTAAACCCGTCCATCCGACCAAGTGAACTCTCCCCCAACAAGAGGGATATCCATAAGGCTGAGATCAAAAATGAAATCGAAAAATTCGTCCATAGCCACCAAATTCCGATAATTTCCCGAGCGCTCTTTAGGGAAGCGAGTGGTGTTGAAGTCTCCCCCCATACACCAAGACACATCCCAAATGGAGTGCACACCAAGCAACTCCTCCCATAGAACTCTCCCGATCCTATCATCATTTGGCCCATAAATGCCTGCAAAAGCCTACTCCCACCCGCTACCACATTTTTATAGAGAGTGACTACCGAGAAATCACTAATACACTCCTCCACCACCTTAATTATTCTTTTATCCCACATTAATAATACTCCTCCCAAAGCACCCACCGCAGCTAAATAAGACCAGCCCACATACGAACATTCCCATAAACTCTGAACAGTTCTTCTATCAATAACCCGCAACTTCGTTTCCTGCAAGCATGCCACATCAGCCTTCCACATTCACAATAATGATTTTATATGAAAGCGTTTATTGCGATCATTGAGCCTCCGCACATTCCATGAAAGAAGCTTAGGCTTCATGAAAATAAAAAGGAACCCCTCCCTTTTGATCTCTCCCTTCCCCCACTCCTTTCCTTCCCATCATAATTAATAGAACAAGCCGTTTTAGTTCTCTACTTGGCTTCGAACATCCAGCTTCCATAGCCACAATGAGGGCTTGGAATTGTTTTGCATAACCTTCATAAGAAAGCCCAAAAATTGATTTTAGCTCTTCCACCTTCTTAAAAATCCATTAGGGAGGACTTGGAGGAATTGTACGTGAAGGAGTTAGCACAACTCCCTCCCCAACAAGGTCTTCTTAAGCGCACACAGCCAACTGCAGACTTGAATCAGCTTGAGGAGCCTTAAAATCTACTTTGTCAACCCTGCAGTGTCTCCCCTTATTCTTCCACGGCATTGTTTGGGTGGAGAGAAGCTCAACTGCTTCTCCTCCGACAACATTATCCATCTCCCCCTCCAAACACGGCTCTTCCAGCCTTGGAGCAAGAAATAGGAGGAGACCCGCAGCCCTCTAGAATGCTGGAGGGGATCTTGACCTCCTCAACACTCTCAAACCCCCCCTTCACGAATCTCAGCCTCCTCCCAGCGCGGTGGCTTCATTGGTCCACCATGATGGTCTCCTAGGGGCGACGACTCGATCTGTCACAAAGATTGGTCCGGCTGGTCATGCTCCGGCGACGTGGAAGCCTCTCGAAGATGCTAAACCTCGTATCGATCAGTATCGGGTATTGCCCGAGAGTTTTCTTTCCAGACCCGTAATGGGCTTAACCCCTGGCCCAGCCCACCCAACGTCCCATTCCATTCAAACGACCCAACCTTATCCACCAGCACAACCCATGAGAAACTTCCTTTGCCTTTAACGCAGCGTTTTAACCAAGACACTTTCTCAGCTAACGTAACTAGCTACTCTTCCATTTCGATCAAGGCCTGCAAGACAGTTGCCTCATTCATCCCAACAACACTGTCTCCTCTTACGCTCTGTCCTTTGCCCAAAACAGAAGCCTTTCCTACCACACGCAAGTCTGGTTTCTCGGCCTGGTTCACGGCTCTAGGCACCTCAAGCACCTCTTTGTACGAGTGAGAGAACTTCGTCGTCAAAGGTGGACGCAATCGAATCACCTCAGCCTCTTCCCTCCCCTAAAAGTTTTGTTAGAACCAGAGGTAGAAGATGAGAGTTCTCTCAGCGTTTCAATGAAGTAACTCCACCCTTGCCCATGTCGCTCTTCTGGAACCACCAGAAGTCCTCTTCTTTGTGCCGGACCAAACTCTGCCAAAGAAAAGTATCGGCCACGGGAATTTTGACGTCTCTGCAACCCCAAAACATGACTCCCACTTCTCCTGCTTCTAATGAACTGAGATGAACCAACATAAGTTTTACATTCCTCTATTACAGCTGCCAACCATCCCAACGCCTTATAGTTGATGAAGATATACTTCACCACACAAATACTACTTTCTGTTATCCTTAACCACCTTTCATTTTTGTTACTGAACACAAAGCATTTGTGCTCAATGAAAATGTTCCTGTTCGATTCCATCGTAACCATACAACTAAGAGAAACCAGCAAAACTAAACAGCGTTAACGAAATTCCATTAACGTTGAAGCACCATGAGAACGATTTTTTGCAAGTGTATGGAGAGAAAAGTGTTTTAGGAGAGAGAGTTTTCCCAAAGTTTCCCAGAGTGTTTTAGGAGTCATTTAAGACAACTAGAATCCAAGAAACCCCCAAATCTTCCCCCTCTATCACTCCTTATCTCTAAAAATAGAACACGGGCTACTTCCAGAGGTTGTAAAACAGTAGGCGGCTGTTGCCAACAAAATCTTGAGAGGAGACCCAGCCGCTTTGTCTGCTGGCCTTGTTAGACATGATTGGACTGAGAATCGACGTCGACTTCTACATCTTCCAACGACGTTATCTCCATCGTCTCCACCTGCTGACTCACCATCGATAGCTTCTTGGCCAAAATCAAGGTCTTTTCCATCAGCTCCTTGCTGCCTCTTATCAGTGGAAGGGCTAGCCTCGCCTCTCACGCTAGCTCTCCACAAGGGCTGACGAGAGTTTTCCTTTGCCCTTAAAACGCCCCCATAGCCTTTGGCCCATAGGCTCAGCCCTAATCCACTTCCCTCACACCCGTCTGGCCCTCTGCATTCGTGAGGCCCACATAGGCCTCTACGTCTGCATTGGCTAATTGCCCACGGGCTCTAGCCTCCCTCCTTGTCTAGGCACATGCCCTTGCCAATGCCCCCTCTCATGACCCTGCCCCAAGTCCACCTCAGTTTCTTCCTCAATGCACTCGTATCAGTAAGCATACTTGCTCCTACAGTGCCTCCAATTGTTCTTACATTTTTTGCAAAGTACTATGCATGCCATTCTTTGATAGGCCGATAGAGGACCTGCCACCACCTCCTTCCATCTGCATTCATACTATACTAGAGAGCTAAGGAGCCATGTTTGTTTCTAGCCATTACTACGAGTTGTCCTTCCGCCTATAACTCCAACTTTGTACCATTACCTAGACTGCATTGGCGCCTTTGACTGCACCAATGCCTCCCTATATGATCGACTACATACTAGTCCTCACCTCCGACAACCTCTGTAAGCACCCACCTCCATTACAAGTCGTAACTTTTCTTCAAAGAAGATCTCTCCCAACGCAGCTACCATTTTCCTCCAACCCTACCCTCCACATCTTCCGAAATGAGGATAAATATTCCACCATCGACAAATCTCCTCGAACATTTGAGCACCTTTGTGATATGAAGCTTCTATCACACTCCCTAGTTGTCACATACAATCCCATTCCATTCAAAGCCCAAGGTTCTATTAAACCATTGCACCATAACTTTCCCCAAGTCTTATCTCCTTCATTACCTTCCAACTCCTCTCTGTAATGAGAGCACCAAGCCTCCCTCCATAAAAAAAAGGCTTTTGATTCAATGACTTCTTATCGGGCCTCCCATGATCACAATTAATATCCTACAGTTTCTATTCAACCTCATAACTCGTCAGTAAACCCCACAAACCTCATCGGATTTATGAATGCATGGAGAGAAAAAATTTTGGATGTGCTATTGGTAACTATCTCAATTAGAAACTACATGTCATCAACTTAGAAGTGGTATACGTCATTACTTGCAATTACCTAATTGGTACTGAACACTGCATACATATAGGCACCACACATCACCCATATAACATATATAGAGGATATGCAGTCAATTATAAATTACTGATCTATTGGTCTGTGCGATAATTTAAAGGAATTATCCTAAATCACTAATAGATCGAGTTACGAGGTTAAAAATAATACCAATTCATTCCTTTTTCTAAGAAGAACTCTCAAAGCAGTGTGTGACAAGTCGCTTTGTTTTGATGTTATAGTATTCTGCAATTTGTAAAGATTTATCGAATTGGTTTGACAAGTGACCAGATCACGAACACCTATCACATCTTGAGTTGTCAACATATTGTCGTAGGTTCTCTTTGCATCAGCATTCTGTTTACCACCACATTCAGTAATGCCAGCACTCACCATCAAGTCCTCCATCTCATCCTGTAAACCCAATAATGGTAATCGGATTAAAAACATAATCCATATAAAGGAAACATAAACTACAAGTATAAGAAATTTGTTACACATACAGAGTAAACTACAAGGAGCTTTTTATAGTTATATAAACTAGTTTGTTAGTCATATAAACTATGAAGTACAAAAAGATAGAGTCTGGACACCAAACCTTCAAAAACTTATATAGATGCTCATACCTATCCCTATGACAGCTTTGATATGGATCACACAAACAACTTAATTGGAAAAATATGCTTTCCAAACATGTTATGACACCAAACAACAATCAAAGAAAATCTTTGAAGGAGAACAAAGATTTAGGGACCTAAACTTCCTACTAAAGATAGAACAGTTGGATAGCAAGGCAGTTAACAAGACATTAACTCAATTTCACGTACACAAGACCCTAGTACCAACATGCAGATGTGGAGTCTTTTACAATTACATGAAGGCATAGCAGCATGTCTTTGTTTGTAGATTACATGACCATATGTCATAGTTTCAAATTTCCAATGCTTCTAGCCTCACAATGACAAGGACCCAGCTACCCACATAGCATTGAAGTAGGTCTTCTACGAGAGAACAAAGCATGTAGAAGTCGTCTTACTCCCTTGGCGCACTTTCTAAGGAAAAGAAGATTGCCGGAATCATCTTAGAACACCAACCATTAGAAGTAGGGATCAATTGCCAATCTCTTCACGAAGAGATTCTCCAATGCGAGGCTCCTACCTACTCCCCAAGGCTTGTATTCCCCTTCTAATGACTTCTGATACAGGTGGATAAATAACCCAGACTTGGAATCAAGGCCTCAGCAATCCCCACATAAGCACAACAAGTGATGATATGGGTCAACGGCCCCATTGTATATACTACAACATCGGTATCTTGAACCCTACCGACAGATTTACATCTAAAAGTCGGCAAAATCCTTGAATCTAAGTTTTCTCACATATTGGTCCGTTCTATTGCAGCTTCTATCATTGCCTCAACCTCAAACTTTCCAAGAGGCTTCTCCATGTGGACTACAAAGCAAACATTATATAACTCTTCAATAAGAGATTCATAAATGAATTGCTTTCAAAGCATCATGAATTGCCCATTCATGAAATAATGTGCAGGAGTTATTTGCCTCTGTAGAGGAGGCTCATCCATGATTGGTAATAGGAATATGGGTACTTGATGACTAGATGCCCCTCCACTGTTCTTGGCTTCTTCATTGCATTCATGAATTCTTTGTTCAATTCTTCGGGCTTCTTCCTATTCACTTGACATCATTTCCCTCTACTCCAAGTATTCCAAAGTATGTTCCTCCTTTCATGGTTCTTTAGGTGCATAATTAACCAAGCTCAAGGGTAATGTTACATGACCCATTAGCCAACCAATCGAATCAATGTAATGAATACCAATGACGAAAGATCATTTATGATAAGGATGAAAGATACATTGTTTATAGTGAGTTGTTGAAATGGCAAGTAGAAAGAAGATATCAAGTCAATCAAAATTAGACAAGTCAACAAGAATCATGCCGAAAAGAAGAATTTGTTGAGGCTCCTTACATTTGTTATAGAATGGACAATGCTGAAACATTGATTAGAAAAATTAATGTTGCAGATGGCAAATAGAAACCAATAACGGACCTGACATATCTTCATACCCCTGAGATGTGGGAAAAAAATAAAAAACTTTAGGCTAACAAGCAAAGTTCCAGGGAAGAGATCCAGGCAAACCCCAAAGAAAACTTCATAGCTCTTAAGATTTTGGCAAAGCATATTCTTCTTTCTCTATTTTGAATTAAGAGCACTACACCCATATTTGTAGAAAAACTAAACATAACCCCAATAGGGAGTTGGACCCCTAATAAGACATGCCCTGATAAAAAGACTAGCACTCTTAATAGGACTATAACTCTATGACTGGCAATTACTAAGCCAAACAAAATAACAAATAAAATCTGAAAATAGTGACAAAGCCAAGGGAGGAGCTAGGCAGTTGTAATTATCAAAGACTTGATAAAGACTTGTAAAATCTATCATATTCATAACTCTCAAAGCCTGATTTTTTTTAATAAAATGATGTGCATAAGAATACTGCTTGCATATCACAGCCGTATTATTTAACGGTTGTGGTAAGATTAAATTCATTCTAGTGCTCTAAATTAATATTCCAATGCTTTTTGTGTGTTCTCTGTTCCATGCAAAAATAATGCCTATGTTCTAAGGTATAGAACTTCTCTCATAGACATAATTTTCTACTCACATAACTTCATAATAGTTATGTAGATTTTCTGCAAAATTTTGTTGGATTTGTCATTTGGATATGTGCTGGCTGTCTATCTTATGGCATGATTTTGTATATTGTTATAGATATCGTGTAATTAGAACTTTTATAACTTCTTTATATAGTAAGATTTGATTGTTGTAATTGCTTGTAATGGCTGATTTTCAGCCTTGTAACTAGTCATATCATTCTATATAATGAAAGGAACCCTCACAATGAGGGACATTAAATCCAATTGACATGGTATCAGAGCTAGAATTTATTTTCAGTGTCTTTTTGTGGGATTGGGTCTTATGGTTTTGATATTTTGGGCTCTTTTGAGTGAATTTTCTTGGCTGTCAGAATCTCTGTGGAGATTGACAGAACTGGGGGTGAGTTTAAGGATTGCGGGTGGTCGATAGTCTCGGTGACTTTCTTTGGTGGTCTCAGCACCCTCTGTCTTTGTCATGGTGAATTGGTCTGGACACATTATGTCTTCGTTTATGGTGTCAATGCAATTTTGGTGCAGTCGACAATCTCTGTTTACATTGTTGGTGGCCAGAGCTTCTGTGGTGATTGGTAGTGGTTCTGCCGAGAATTGTGCCGAGGAGCTTGAGATTGGTTCTTGAGTGGCACTGGTAGTCGACTTCTTCTTGGAGAAGCCGACTCCTTCTTTTGGGCTTAATGTTCTGTTTGGGCTTGTTGTCAAGGCCTCTTGGATTGCTGTTTGCTGTTTAGGCTTGCTGTTTGGCCTCTCGAGTTGCTGTTGCTGTTTGGGCTTACTGTCAGGGCCTCTCGGGTTTTTGTTTGCTATTTGGGATTGCTGACAAACAAATTTGGTGGGCTTGGCTTTCGATTATTTTGTTTTGGTTTCATCATGTTTTGGTTATTTTGTTTTGGTTTCATCATGTCTTTTGGGGTACGTTTTACTGGAAAAATTAGTCTGCCTAGGAATTCCAGTTTCAATTGTCTGTTACTAGGGAAGACTTGTGGGGCCATGTCGATGGTAGTGATCCAGCCCTTACAGAGCTTAAGGAGCTAGCTGAGTGGAAGGTTAAGCACGTACGTGTGATGTTCTGGATCTTGGTAGGATCTGTAGATCCCCTTATTGTGCTCAATCTGAGGCCATATAAGACTACAAATACCATGTGGGAGTATTTGCTGGAGGTTTATCACCAGGACAGTACTGCTCGCTATTTTCAATTGGAATATGAGATTGCCTTAGCAATTTATCCATTCAAGAATATTTTTCTGGTTTCCAGAATTTGTGGGGAGAATTCTTTGATATAGTTTACACCAAGGTACCGGCTGCATCTCTCTGATGTTCAAATTGTTTATGAGCAACGCAAAAGAGATCAATTTTTGATGAATTACGCTCTGAATTTGAGGTTACTCACTCAAATTTGATGAATCGGGATCCTTGTCCATCCTTGGATGTACGTTTTGGAGAATTACTTTGTGAGGAGCAGTGTCTTCTCACACTGGCTACATTTTAGCGAGATTCCCAAATTTCCAATCCATATGATGTCAACTATGCAGCTCATGGGAAAGGGAAGGGTAAGGATATGCGCACAGTCCATTGTTTTAGCTGCAAAGAGTTTGGTCATATTGCCGCCAAGTGTGCAAAGAAATTTTGCAACTATTATAAGAAATCGGGATACTTTATCAAAGAAGGTCCCACTCAGCCTTAGAATAGTCAAGCTCATGCTTAGTAAGTAGTGACCACCTCTTCTGCCCCAACGATGTCCTCGACTTCTTCATCTACAACTAGACAATCAGTCTTACTCTTGAACAGATGCTTCAGTCTGCCTTCTCCGCCTTAGGGCTCCTAGGTAATGCTACTACTTCGTCTAAGTCTTGGCTTGTTAATTCTGGTGCATCCAATCATATGACCAGTTCATTTGATGCTCTTAGCAATGTTCGCCCATATCATGGGTCATCTCACATTTAGATTTCTAACAGTAGTCATTTCGCTATTAATGGGGTTGGAGATATTAATTCTTCTTTCAAAGATGTTTATGTGTCCCCTAGACTTTCTTCTAGTCTTATTTCGGTTGGCCAATTAGTTGATAACAATTGTGATGTCCATTTCTCTCGTAGTGGTTGTCTTGTGCAAGATCAAGTGTTGAGGAAGATACTCACGACAGGGGTGCACAAGCCCTCGGCAAAGAAATTCCCGCAAGTGTACCTCGATTAATTTAAGAGAAAAATCTCTCAGTCAGACGGCCCCTAGAAATTGTTTGCACCCAAAGGAATTTGGACCTTAAACCTAGGGGAGCATACCCCTTAAGCCCAAGGCAATTACCACTTGAGCCAACCCATAGGGGTTCTTTTTCATTCCTAGTTGTTTATCTTTGGCTTATATGATACTTAACACTCAAGAGTGAAGAATGGCACAAACGTTTAGGTCATCCAAACTCAGTTGTTCTATCTAATACTTTAAATTCTGGTTTGTTCGGCAATAAAAAAATGCGTTTCTAAAATTGTCATTTGACTGTTCTATATGCAAACTTGGTAAGAGTAAGGTCTTATTTGAATACAGAAGCGGTTTCATATCATCTCATCTCATCTCATCATTACAATTTTTCAAATTTTCATACAAAATATAATAAACAATTCGACTTTTTCAAATTTCAAAAAAGTATTAATATTAAAAGATAACATTCTAGTAATATTTTATTTAACTTTCAACTTTCATTTAAAATCATCTCCTCTCATCTCACTATCCAAACGGGGCCTACTCTTCCATTTCTTTCTCATGCTAGTCGTGCTGAAAAGTGCTTTGATATTGTGCATAGTGATGTATGGGGCATTTCTCCTGTAATTTCTCATGCTCAATATAAATATTTTGTGACCATTAACAATTTCAATCGGTATACTTGGGTATATTTTCTTCAGTCCAAATCTGAGGTCTTAACTATTTTACAGACCTTTGTAGCCTACATTGAGACCCAATTTTCTATGAGTATTAAAGTTTTGAGCTCTGATTGATGGAGAATACCTATCTCGAGAGTTTTGTGATTTCTTACATAGCAAAAAAATTGTCTTTCAACATTCCTATTCTAATAGCCTACAACAAAATGGTATGGTAGAACAAAAGAACCACCATCTATTGGACATCATTCGCACATTATTACTTGAGTCCTTTGTTCCTTCTAAATTCTAAGTTGAGGCATTGTCTACTGCAGTTAACTTAATTAATAGACTGCCTTCTTAAATCTTGAGTTTTGATTCTCCATATTATCATTTTTATCATCAACATCCTACCTATTTTAACCTGCATACTTTTGGATGTGTTTATTTTATTCATTTGCCTCGTCATAAACTTCACAAACTTTCTGCTCAATTTGTGAAATGCGCCTTTATGGGTTATAGTATTTCTTACAAATGTTATGTTTGCTATGATCTTTACTCTAACCGATTTAGTATCTCTTGTAATGTTGTTTCGTTTAAGAGTCAATGTTTCTTTTCTACCCATGTTGAGCCATTGCCTAAAATTAGTTATCTACCTTGTTTTGATGTATTGCTTCCTCTTCCTAAACGATTCAAACCTGACATTGTGTATGCTCAACATCAACTGACCTTGCCCTTTCTCGAGACTGACCCTCCACCTGAGATTGTTCAAATGCCTTCTCCTGAGATTGACCTATCATCTGAGGCAATTCCAATCAGTTCTCCTAGACCTAACATGCCTCCTGAGCCTAAACCTCATTGATCCACTCGAGTATCACGTCCTTCTGATCGCTATGGTTTTTCCCACACTTCTCTTAATGCTACTTTGTCTTCGATTCATCCCTACATGCTGTTAAACATGAATGTTGGCGGAGAGCAATAAATGAGGAACTCCAGGCTCTCCAAGAAAATCATACATGAGACGTGGTTCCTTGTCATTCTAATGTTAAAGTCATCGGTTGCAAGTGGGTTTACTCGATTAAGCTCCGCTCTAATGGGGCTATGGATCGGTATAAGACTCAATTAGTTGGTCTTTGGAACAAGCAAGAGTATGGGAGTAGACTATGAGGAGACATTCGCTCTAGTGGCAAAGATGACTATGATGCGTATGGTTATTTCCATTGCCACCACCCAGGCATGGCCACTTCACCAGATGGATGTGTTTTTTTTTTTTTTTGATAGGTACTTCACCAGATGGATGTTAATAATGCATTTCTCCATGGTAGTCTTCAAGAGTATATTTATATGACTCCTCCTCTAGGTTTGTTTTCTTCTCCATCTTCCATTGTGTGTAAATTGAAGCGTCTCTTTATGGCTTAAGACAAGCCCCCGGGGCATGATTTGAGAAGTTCAAGTCTACTCTACTTTGCTTCACCTTTGTCCAAAGCCAATACAACTCCTCTTTGCTTCTTTGAAAGACTTCAACTGGTCTCGTTTTTTTCCTTGTATATGTGGATGATATTGTCATTACGGGTACTAATTCCATCTTGATTACCCAACTCCAGCAACATCTTCAGAGCTTTTTTCATATGAAAGATCTTAGTCCTCTTACGTATTTTTTGGGTTTGGAGGTGCACACCGATCCTTCAAGTATATTCTAGAATCAACACAAATATTCTCATGATTTGATTAGCTTGGCTGGTCTTTAGGATTCTTCTTCAGTCAATGTGAAATATCGGAGCAATTGTTGTGAACTCCTTTCCAATCCTGCTGTGTTTCGACAGCTGGTGGGCAGCTTGAACTATTTGACATCACTTGGCTTGATATCTCCTTCGTTGTCCAGCAGGTTAACCAATTTATGCAAACTCCACACCCTCTACATTTAGCTACTGTTCATTGTATCATTTGATGTCCTCGAGGATCACTTGCCTATCGTTTGTTCTTCCCAACTAGCTCTTCTCTTTGCCTTTTTGCTTATAGTGATACAGATTGGGCCAGATGTCTTGATACTCGACGGTCTGTCATGAGTTGGTGCATGCATCTTGGCAATTCTTTGATCTCTTAGAAGAGTAAGAAACAAGTTCACGTTTATAAATCTTCTATTGAATCCGAATATCGTGCTATGTCTGCTGCTTTTTTTGAGATTGTCTGGCTTCATGAGCTTCTTGCTGAGCTTGGCTTTTCTCAGCCTCAGCCTCATCCTATCCTCTCCATGCTAATAACACTAATGTCATTCAAATTGTTGCTAATCCCATTTTTCATTGAAGCACGTTAAGGTGGACTGCCATTCTATTCGGGAACCTTGGACACTATCATTTCTCTTCCTCATTCTCCACTGACCTCCAAATAACTAACGTGTTTACAAAGGCCCTAACACGACATCGCCATTTTTTCTTGTAGGCAAATTGACGCTTCTTGATCGACCAGCATCAATTTGATGGGGGATGTCAGTAGGATATGTGCTGGTCGTCTATCTATTTATGGCATGAAAGGCCCTAACGTGACGGCCGCAGTGGCGTGTTGGACTTCGATTCGAGGCAGGTGACAAGTTAAGGTAATATGGAAGATAATCCATATCTGTATTATGTGATGCTTGTGGTAGGAGCAGAAGACGCGGACTTTTGAAGACAATGAGAGATAATGGAGGAGCTAAAAGTTTTATTTTTTATAACCCTATGTACTTGGACCATTGCCGTGGACTTTAATGGCATGGTCCTTCATCTAATATGCCTACTTGATAGGTCACATGAACTTTGTACCTGGTATTTATGCCCATTCTTTCATTAATAATACTTGTTTACTTATCAAAAATAAAATATATAAAGAGATCTAACCTTAACTTTGATGTTACTTGTTGAGCCATTTATATCACTTTCCCTAAAGATACTCATCTTTTCTTGATAATTGTCAACTTGGATGGTATATGCAATCTTCTCGCATTTCTCTCCATTCTGGGAGGAAACCATAAAAGACTGGTTGACATCCATGTTGTGAGGCCTATTGAGAGAACCAGACAAGCCTGTCAATGAGCATACATTCTTATTCTTTTCCTCAAGTGACTCAGTATCATTGCTCTCCGTCTCGTTGCCAAAAATCCCTACTAGTCCATCATCTATATGAGGACTGTTTTTACTTTTATGGATTTCTTGAGTACAGAGATTTCCTGTCCTGTCAGGGCTATTTAAATTTGACTTTCCTTCTCCCACCCTTGAATCGTTCTCAATCCAATCAGGGCCGTTCAAGTTTGAATTTCCCCCTCCCACGCTTGCATCCTGCAAACCTGGAGGCACTTCCCTGCAGAATTTTGTTTTTCATTTTCTGGTAAGTAAATGAACTAAAGAAAAAATCGAAAAAGCAGAGAGAAATCAATAGAATCTAAAAAGTAACACAATCAACCTCCCCAGATGTTAGGAGGACTGGCAATAAACCTACATTATAAAACTCTAGTGAACACAAAAGCAAATAATAAAAGAACTATACAGATATACAAACACCAACAAAGACTGCAGCTAATCAGAGCTATGGTTACGTTTTAATCGAAAGCTTGAAAGGGTCATATCTAAACCCAAATAATATCATCGTGCATCCATCAAAATCAATCAGGCCTGATGGTTGATGGAACTGTAATTCAATTAATGCATGCAGACAGACCATAACATATTACAAAAGGAGCCAACCTTGTGTGATAACAATAATATTGTATCAATAGATCATGAAAACTTTTATTTCTTTTTCTACTGACCCCCTGCCCACCTCCAAAGAGAAAAGGAAAAAAGTTTTGATTGAGAAGTTTTCTTTGTTTCAGTTAAGACTAAGCAAGTAGGTTACTAAATTCAATGACTTTTGAGTTCTTAATGATCCAAGAAATGATTATAAGACTAAAACTTCAGACTCATGAAAGAATGCATCTCAAAGCTAGCTCCTACTCCTGCTTCATCGCCAATGGTCCTTTTGACATAATACAAACAAGAGGTGCCGCATAGCTTCTTGGAAACAACAGGCTGGAGGTAGACCCTAGGCCTAATTATGGAACCCATTTCATAAGAAAATGGGAACAATTGTCAGCCTAACCAATGCGCAAAGCTTAGAATTACACTTAATAAAAGGAGAAGGAAAAATATATATTAACAACAATATAACAAAAAAACCATTACACTGCATGATAATTGTTCTTGTGGAAGGAATCATGCTTTCCAGGTTTAATAAAACCATCCGTTAGATGGGGTTGTGCCTTCTATTAGAAAAATAGTTAACAAACTGTAAGCATGTTTATGTTCACAATGGACGCATTTAACACACATATGATCTCAGCACAGAACCTTAATATTGGGTGAGTAAACTTGAATAAATTGAAAACCTACACCACAACCTACACCACACACTTCTGTGGGAATTAATTTGTGCAGATACAACATAGGTTTCCAAATATAACACATAAGGTAATTTGTTGAAAAGAGTTAGGAGCACCTCGAAAGCCAGGTTGACACTATGCCAGCATAAGGAAGCATAAGGAAGTACTCAACAGCTGGTGTAACTATCCATCTGCTGGAGCTTTTTCTGACCAAAGGACCCTGCAAGCTACTCAAATAGAGAAACAGAAAAAGGGAAAAAAAAAAAAAAGAACATGAAAAAATACTCGGTCACGAAACATATATTTGATAATGATATGTGGTCCCTTATAAACCAGATTTCAAGTCGACAACCAAATGAACAGTTGTTGGAAGAGGAAGCATTCTATTTGGTACTTCCTTCAATAGGTGGCACTAAATAATGGCAACTCATTTATTCAGCCAATGGAGAAAATAACAGTTTCTATAGCACAACCAAATGAGCTTTTTTAATCATCCTCAATAAGGAAAAGACTATATTAAACACTATCTTATGTGTCTTATCAATATTTCTTCAGTAAGAGAGTCAGATCCATAGTGTGCAACATAAAGTAAAAGTAGTATATATCAATAAGAGCCATCAAAACAAGTAATTCCACCTTGAGGATATTTTTCTTTTATTCAGACGGCAGAGGACCACCTGTGGAAGAGCAGGTAGGTATGACAGCAACTAGAAGGAGAAGCTTGTAGCCAAGGTCTTCAAAGGGAGTAATCAGTGCTCAAAAGTCGAGAGCATGAACAAGGGGGGATGTGTAATTTCGAGGTCATCAAGGTTATGGGGGGATTTAAGACAAGAATTTTGGCACAACTTTACAAGAGGAAAGTTCAAAGTCCGCTCCTTCTACGAATTCATGACTATGCATAATACAAATTCATTCCCATTGAAGAGTATTTGGATGACAAAGGCACCCCTAAATACAATTTTTCCGTATGGACAGCTTTCTTGGGAAGATTCTCACACTTGGGAAGATCCTCATACTAGACAAACTTGGGAAACACTGCATCATGGTCATGGATTGGGGTTGTATGTTCATAAAGAGCGAAGAGTTCATCGATCATCTATTACTTCATTGTGAAATCTACAACCTAGTGGAATGAATTCTTTGCTCAGATGGAATTAGCTTAAGTGATGCCGAAAAGGGTAACTGATCTCCTAGCTTCTTGGAGAGGTATTCAGGGCAACTCTCATATTGCAATAGTATGGAAGATGGTTCCAATTTTTCTATGGTGATGTATTTCAAGGAAGAGGAATGAAAGAAACTGTGAAGATCGAGGTCCATCAATGGATGAACTTAGACATCTCTTTTTCAATACTTTACCCCATCAATGTATGTTTTATTCATCTAATGAAATAGGCGAAGCCCATGCATACAAGAAGAATACAAAAAAAAAACACATAATTACATTCTATAAAGGAGAAAACGAAAACAGAAATTTCATGAGCTGAGTCTCCATTAAGAACCATAGCTGAAAACCATTGAAATAAAGAGACACAGAATTTCTGAATTTCCTTAATAGCTCGATCTTATACACATCACAAAAAATAAGCGTTTCATATGCAAAAAGAAGATGAGAAAGAGTAATAAAACCATCATTAGCATTTCCCACCGAAAAAGCGGATAGGAAACCCCTCACCCCCCCTAAGTAGCTCCACCATTCGACTCAAAGCCTCCATGATAATGACAAAATGGAAAGGGGATAATAGATCTCCTTATCTTAAACTGTGAGAGTTATAGCAACAACCACAAGGATTTCTATTAACAAACACTGAAAACTGAGTAGTAGAGACACAATGTTTAATCCATGCACACCACCTCTTCCCAAATCCACATCTCCCAAGCATATAGAAAAGAAAGTCCCAATTCACATAATTATACGCTTTTTCCATATCCAACTTGCAAATAACACCAGGAAGATCTTCCCTCTATTGACTATCAAGGAATCATTAGCAATCAGCACAGAGTCAAGTATGTGCCTACCATGAACAAAAGCATTTTAGGGTTTAGAAATAATTTTCTCCATCATTATACTCATACAGTTTGCAAGTACCTTTAAGATTATCTTATAAACCCCACTAACAAGGCTAATAGGGTGAAAATCCTTCAACTCAGAGACTCCAGCTATCTTAGGAATGAGAGCAATAAATGTGGCATTAAGGGACTTCTCAAACTTATGATAAGAATAAAATTCCTCAAAAACTGGCATCACATCTTTAACAACATCCAAAAAAAGCTTGAAACAACGGCATAGAAAAACCATCCGAACCAGAGACTTCATCTTTATCCATCCCACAAACCACCTGATAAACCTCATTATCCTTAAATGGTTTGTCCAACCAGCTTGCAAAAAAGGATCCAATGTGTCAAAAACAAACCCATCAAGATTGGGCCTCCATTCAGCTGTTTCGGTTAGAAGAACTTCATAAAACTGCACAATATGATCCTAAATCATGGAAGGGGATGAAAGCACATTGTAATCAAAATGAAGCAACTTGATGGCGTTACAATGCCTGTTTACATTTTGTTAGGGGTGGGCAAAATTTTCGACTTCCGTCCGAACTCCGCTCCGATTCCAACTCCGATAGGTGTCGGAATTCGGAATTCGAAATTCGGAGTCGAAAATTTCCGACTCCGAAGTCGGAGTCGGATTTCAGAATCAGAGTCAGTTTCTATACCGAATACCGACTCCGAACTCCTAAGTTTAAAAAAAAAAAAAAAAAAAGATACAAAACGACGTCGTTTTGCATCTTTCTTTTTTGTTTTTTTAAATTTAGCTAAACGACGCCGTTCCAATTAAATAGGAACGGCGTCGTTTAGTCCAGGGTTTCTTAAACCCCCGCGATTCTTCTTTCTTCTTCTTTCTTCTTCTTTCTCCCATCCGCGGCCGAGACTCCGAAGTCCGAACCCTGTAAATCAGCGCTGCTCGTTTTCTCCAACGGCGATTCCGAACCTCCAGTGTCTAGCGCCGCTTCCTCTTTCACTCTCTCACACCGCCGTTGCGTTACATTGTCGCCCGACGCCCGCTAGCCCTCTGAATCGGCAAAACCCAGATTAATTGGGGTAATTTCTTTTATATTTAGGGTTTTTAATTAAAACTAATTAAATGTGTTATTTTAATGTGATTCTTTGAGTTGGTTGGCTTGTGAATTGTGTATGCTATTATATTGTAAAATATTCGAATTTATATTGTGTGTTTTAACAGTGTGTGTAAACTGTTCGATGAAATGTCATTGACAAAAAAAAACTCGAATTTGGCCTAAAATATCGCCCTCTCTGATGCTGAGGAATCGTACGTGGTCTGTGGTAGCCTCTATGATGATGAGATTGTATTTGATCATGTGCAAAAGGTGGTTTTAATTTGATAGGTGCGCTAATTGTTTTTCCTCAAACAAGTAATTCATTGCAAACCATTTCACTTGCATTGCCAAACTGATATCTAATGTCATGTTCTCATCTTTCTCTACGGGATTTATTCTATTTGAATATAAAACTCAGCAATAAGGCTTACTCAAACTTGGACCATTTTTATTAAAAAAAACAATATATATATTGTAGATAAAAAAAAAATACACTACTTGTTCTGTTACGTACTTACAAAATGAAGTTTAGGTTGTGTTTGAATATTGACGCGATCTCAGATGATTTGAACTTATATGTAAATAGAAATGTTTGTAAGTTATATTGAGATCATGTGTTTGAATATAAATATATTGAAATATTTGTTGGAATGTATGAAATAGGTTGAGATGAATTTAATTTTTTTATAAATATTTATTATATAAAATGAAATAAAATAATTTGATTTTATGTAATCAAACCCGCTCTAATTAATAATGTTTTCCAAAAATAAATCAAATCATCAATTAGAACAGCCAGAAAGGGAGAGATCAACTCATCCTACGAGTACTGGTCACATCATGAAGTATTAATAATGGAAGCTCGTGGTGTTAAGGAACCAAAGCATAATTAGGTGATAATACCGTCCAACACCTTTAGTTACAAAGTTATTGAAACACAACGGGATGCCACACTTTAGTTACAAAGTTAGGCAAATGAGAAGTGGAACTATCTACTACTTATATTATTCCAAAAAACTGCACATACACATATACATATATATATATATATAGAGAGAGAGAGAGAGAGAGAAAGATTAATTAGGAATTATCAAAGCCAAAACAACCTATAATGATTAGCTTAAAACTAATATGGATCAGTATAGGTAAGCGTCCTAATCATGAGCCCCTCCTATAATTGAGAATAATTATATTGATTTATGCCCTACATGCTTGGCAGCTTGCTATGTTCCAATTTTCAAACATTTTTTTCCAAGTAATTTTCAAACACTTTTCAGAGTATAAAAGCTTATAATTACATCATTGAAGGCTCTAATATGCCTTGTTTTGTTTCTAGAGTATTTATTTTCTCTCTTTTCCATTCCAGCTGTTTGCCATTAAAAACCATCACCATTCACCAAACAAGATGCGTATATTCAATTCCACAAGTTTTGTTTTTTTCTGCAGAGAAAATTAGATTACTGGGTCAGGACTTCAAACTTTAATTGCAATGGTTGGATGATTTCTTGATAATTAAATAAATGTGTATAAACCACTTAGATAGAAATATTTTACTCATAAAAAAAAAAAAAAAAAAACTGTGTATCTATGTACTTATGTATGCATGTATATACTTGGTAATCAAGGACCCTGTGCTTTGTTGGTTTTCTTTCTCTTTCCAGCCAACTGAGCTTAGCAGCTTGCTCTATCGTGAGGTTTTGACCAATTTTATCTTGATTGTTCATTTTTTCAATTTTTTTTTTTTGTTTCATTTTAAATTATTATTGTAAGTTGTAACTTATACTCAGATATCGACATGCTAGACCACAAAATCTTATCCAATTTATTAATTTTTTTTATCCAATTTATTAATTTTTTTTATTCATTTTGGATTTAATCTTGGTTGGTTTGCTGAAGCA
Organism: Platycarya longipes; assembly: GCA_036559045.1. Classification (NCBI taxonomy): domain Eukaryota; kingdom Viridiplantae; phylum Streptophyta; class Magnoliopsida; order Fagales; family Juglandaceae; genus Platycarya; species Platycarya longipes. Next base: position 31,387,302 of record CM071789.1, on the reverse strand, counting down.
ATGTACATGTGCATCACAATTGGGTGGGCCATGAGAAATATGGCATAGAGAAATATGCATTTTCCCCACTTAGTAAACAAATTTCTCTATTCAGTATAAGTCATAAACTTTCACCTAATAACAGTTTCCTAATATTGTATTTTGCTACACTATAACATTATAATTTTTAGGAATTTACTAACATTTTTTATATTGTTATACTTGAATTCTAGGTCTACAATTATAAACAGATGGATCCCTCACGCAGTGCTAGTGGAACTCCGACTCCACATGAGGCTCTGAATCCGGATGGTAGGACTCCTTCGGCGCTCCACGTTGCAGCTTCAAGCCGTAGTCGGCTACCCTCCACTCGAGCACAAACCTCGTGTGCTAGCAGTGGATTTCCACTTCCAGTCGACATAGAATTGGAAGTGGAAGATCTCGACCAGTTTAAGGAGGAGGAGGAGATGGGCCTTGGGGACGATCCGATTCAGGATCCGGATGTACCAGTACACCCTGCAGCTGCGAGGCCACCCCGTCCACGGTCAAATAAAAAAAGATCGTGGACATGGGAACATTTTGAGAAGATTGAGAGTGGGGATCCCGCTGAGTGCAATCATTGTGGCACTCGAGTTGGGTGTCATTCAAAAAGGCAAGGCACTTCTTGCCTTTCAGCACATCTAAACAGTTGCAAGCGCTACCAAATAGCGAAAGGGATGGCATCAAGAGGTTAGTGTCTTGTTTTATATGCTACTTAGTTTTGTGATTATGATCCCATTTAATTTTCATTTAAGACTAATATTGGTAATAAATTATCAAATGCAGACACAGGTGGGTCTCAGACTAATCTTAGCTACGAGACTTTTACAGCCACTAATAGGACAGGGACACAGATAAGGAATGTAGTTATCCCTCAATACAGTGAGAAGATATTTCGTGCGGCGCTTGCGATGATGATTATAAAAGATGAGATGCCCTTTACCACGGTTGACAAGGATGGGTTCCGGCATTTTGTGAAGCTGCTTGAGCCAAGATTTTCAATCTCATCCCGTTATACAGTGATGCGAGATTGTATGAAAATGCATCTGAGGGAAAAGGCAGAAATGAAGAAGATGTTCTCCACCACTGGCCAGAGTGTGTCATTTACGACCGACACATGGACGTCGGTACAGAATACCTCGTACATGTGTATCACAGCACATTACATTGATAGTAAATGGAATCTTAAAAAAATGATTATTGGATTTAAAGAAATAGTTGACCATAAGGGTGCATCGATAGGAGCGGAGATGGATGATTGTTTGGTTGATTGGGGCATCCAAAAAATATTATGTATTACAATTGACAATGCCAGTGCCAATGAGACCGCCATCGAATGGTTTATCCGAAATACGAGGGCGAGAGAAGATGTGATTAAAAATCACCAGTATATCCACATTCGATGTACTGCTCATATAATCAACCTTATTGTTGGTGAGTCTTTCTGGTTTTAATTTTGTATTTTGTATTTTAATATTTTTATGATTAAAGTCTTTGAAAATAGTACCATTTTTTATATTATTATGATAATTAGATATTTTTCAATGATGAAACAGTTAAGGGGTTGGAAAATGTAGACGACTCTATCAAGAAAGTCCGCAACATTGTGCGGTACGCGAGAGTTTCTCCCCAAAAGCTGCAAAAGTTCAAGGCAATAGCAAAACAGGTTGGGGTTGAGTCTTCAAAGATGTGCCTGGATGTTCTCACTCGATGGAACTCCACATATCTAATGTTGGATGTAGCACTAAAGTACCAAAAGGCATGTAGGTTTGAGGTATGCCCTGCTGGAACTTGATGGAAGGGGGATCGGTCCGCCTGACAACATCGATTAACAATATATATCCGAGTTTGTCACATTTTTACAAATCTTTTATGACATCACGATGCAGGTTTCTGGATCCGCATATGCGACGGCAAATATGTGGTTTAGCGAGATCTTCATACTACACCACCACTTGAATGAAGGTTGTGCTGACTCGAGTGGATTGTGATCTAGTATGGCATCACAGATGCAGTCCAAATATGATAAATATTGGGGGCAAGTTGAGAAGATAAATAAATTATTGTTCATAGCATCGATCCTCAACCCCCGATTGAAGTTGGCAGTGGTAGAATGATGGACAACTAAGGTTCTTGGGGTAGTGAAAGCTAAGGCGTTTATCACAGCACTCAAGGCAGATTTGAACGAGTTGTACACCCATTACAGTGTCAGTAGTCCAGCTTCATCCTCACGAGCCATGGGTACCTCACGTTCGAGTTCAAGCTCAGGACCAGCCACAGATGCTCGTTCGAGTTAGGCCAGTGCAGCCAGTCGATCCCAAGGCTTCAACGTCATGACATCGTTTCATGCACGGTCAACGAGAAATCCATTGCAGTGTACAAATGAGGTTGAGCGATATTTACTGGTAGAGGTCAAGGAGCCTAGTGAGGAGTTTCAGATCTTGATTTGGTGGAGAGCTAATTCACCCAAGTACCCGATTCTCTCTCGCATTGCTCGAGATGTACTAGCCGTTCCTATCACTACGGTTGCATCTGAGTCGGCATTTAGCACTGGAGGTCGGGTGTTGGATGCCTATCAGAGTTCATTGTCACCATCAACCATGGAGACCCTCGTTTGCACACAAAACTGGCTCAGTGATGTACCTACCGGACTAGAGAGCTTTGGCATCGATGCCGTGAGCTACAGACTTGAGTCAGGTAAAATTAAATTTATTTATTTAATTCTTTTTAAATGATTAAAGTAACAAAGTTTATATAATTATTAAATTATTTCAATAATCTTTTTTATAATTTCATTTTCATAAATCTATTTAAATTTTAATTTCTACTGTTTATGATTTCACAGATTTAGTTATCAACCCTAACATACTTGCCGATGACTGATGGAGCAATTATCGGTTACGTATATTTTTTCTCTAATTTATAGTTACTTGTTTCATGTTTGGTTAATTTTAATTTTTTTTTTATATAATAATACATTTTAATTTTATCTTAATCTCAGGTACGATTCCGTATAAGTTCCAACAACAAACTACTTTGCTGCAGCAATTTTTTTTTTTTTTTTTTTTGGTAACATCGATACGGGTCCAATTGAATCAGAGTCATCAGACTATCAATGATAATTTAATTTATATTTTGTATTATTTTTTGTATTATGCTATAACGCTATTGGCTGGCATTAGCATTGTAATTACTACTTTGTATTTTTTGTTTAATTGTTTAAGACTAATTAGTAGTGAAAACTGAATCCTGAATAGATCAATAGTTGTAGCAACTCAATTGAATCTAGTATCTAAATACTCAATTCTCATATCATTAAATTGATCTCAAGTCAAAACTTATTTTTACATATGAGATTTTAATTCAACATTTCTTTATATACAAAATTCATAAATTTTTAAAATTTTATAAATATATCTAAATTTATTATAATATTAAAATATATTAAAATTCATTTGAAATAAATCTCATAAAACTTATTTTATTATCTTAATTTATTATTATTTATTAAAAAAAAATTATTCTATCTCAAATCAGCTTCAACCATTAAACGCAGTTACGCAAGTTAAAATATAAAAAGTTACTTCCTATCCATGCGCAGTAAGAGATTATGCGGGAAACTCAAATATTTGGCTCCATTATCAAAGATCGTGCACGTCAGACAGCTGTATGACTGATGGACTGATTACTTGCTAGTTGCCAAGTCTACCATACATGTTAAGTAAGCATGGTTATTTCTTTACAAGAAATACATCTCAATTGAACAAATGAACTCATATGTAATTAGTATGGCCCAATTGGGATCATTTGGTTTCGGAATGAGTGTAATTAGGCCCATACCGAACTCGCCAAATGAATCAAAATTCGGAGTTCCGATCGGAACTCCGATCGGGGTTCGGAATTCCGAACTTCCGATCGGAATTCGGAATTCCGAACTTCCAATCGGTGTCGGCCTCCGACAGTGTTTCGGAGTCGGAGTCAAAACATTTTTTTGGCTCCGATGATTGTCGGAGTCGGAGCACACCCCTACATTTTGTCACCCTTTTTCAACCATATGGCCCTCGACTTTTGCCTCCAAGATATCTCCTCCATCAATAAAATACTCTTAGATCACCACTTCTTTTTTCCTAAACAATGCCACTTCATTCATAACCTCATTCTCCTCCCCAACCTCCAACACATGCAACTCCTCCAAAAGGAAATTTTTCTGATTATCAATATTATCAAATACTTCAGCATTCCACTTCTTTAAATTTGTCTTCAAGGCCTTAAGTTTTCCAGCAACTATAAAACTAGGTGTTCCTATATATTGATAAGAAGTCCACCAACTCCACAAACCCATTAACTCCAAGCCACATGTATACCAGCACAATCTAGCAAAATAGGGAAGTGATCTGAACAAACACAAGGCATTCTCTTCTGGCATAGCTCAAGAAAACAAATCTCTCAAGATGGAGATACAAGAAATCTATCCAATCTCGATCAGCTCCCAATGTTGGACCAAGTGCATGCTCCCCCCTACGAGGGGAAGACCCAAAATATTCAAATCAAAGATAAACTTTGAAAATTCCTCCATAGCTAAAGACATACAAGATATCCAATCCTACGCAAGATATTCCCCACACATGCCTATAATTCTTCAACCTTTTTTAAAACCTAATCCAAGGCAAAGCATAAGGCCGGAGGGTACGTATAGGAGTCGCACTATCCACACCCTCATCGAAGAATTCCCCCTCGTATAATTCTAATTGTAACTTGGGCTCAACCAAATCCCCTCCAGAAGAAGTCTCCTGATGTAAATCTCTAGAAAAAACCAATAACGAGCTATCATTCATGTCAAGATGCAAAAACTTTTCAACTGGATAAATAGGCTTTAATAATAAAGTTACCAAGTCCAAAAAAGGCACACCATTAACTAGAGGAGCCAAAGACACGAATGGATTAAACACCCCTTCACTCACCACCTCCTTTTCAATGTCCCGTACCACTAATTAGCCCTCTTCCACCTTAGACAACAGAACCATCTCAACCACACCACAAAGGAGTCGTCTATAATCGACGAAATAGTTTGTGCAACCTCCGAGACCATCGGATCACGATCGGTGCCATCATGCTATAAGAGGATACCACAACCGAGACACCAATACAAGTCTTAGTCTTCCACACCCGTTTCAAGCGTTTAACTAGGCTCGGCCCGGCCCATTCATTTTATTTTTACCCTTCAAATTTACATCCTTCTTATGACCCACACCAAAAGCCTACCCACCCATAATACCTTGTGTATCCACCAATCCATGTTTTAAACCTTCAAAGCCCACAGGGACCAACCCCAACTTAACCCATTTCAATATGAGATCCACATTAAATCTCATTTCCAATAATGCATCGTGCATGACCTTTAGCAAGAAATCCTTACCAACCCCTTACGTGCCTTTGGTGGGACTCATCCTGCCACCCTTGAGAAAACGAACAAACTTCTGCATCGACTACCCTCCCACATGCAAGATCTTCCCCCCAGATGTCCCACGAACCTCCCTATTGCCCTCCATACACCTCTACAAAGGTCTCCTTCCGTCCCTCATCAATGTAAGAATATGATGCAACCTTCTCAGGTACCCTATATTTTACAACCAAAGCAGAGGAAGAAGAAACAGTCACTCTTAGTGATTCTTCGAACCTCCTCCACCCCTTGTCCTTTGACCCTTCTGGAACAACAATGAAGCCACCATTTTCTTGTCCAAACTACGAAAAAGACAAAAACCACCCATAACCTTTTTTTTGATAAGTAAACTGGTATTACTAATTAAAGAATGGGCATCAATGCTAATTACAACTCATGCCATAGTAGATAGGCACATTAGAAATAAAGAAATCATGGAGGTCCATGCCATTAAAGTCCACGGCGATGGTCCAAATAGAGTTCTAAAAAATTAAACTTTAAACTCCTCTAGTGATCTCTCATTGTCCTCAAAAGTCAGCTCATTACGCTATTGCCAAAAGCACCACATAATATAAATAGGGATCATCTTTCAAACGGTTTTGATCTGTCGCGTGCCCCAAATCAAAGTCCAACCCGCCATAACTGCCACCACGGTCTCCAGCATAACCCAAGCTAGATTAAGTCTGCCAAATACCTCATCCCAGAGAACCATGGCTATCTCACAATGATGATTCACCGACTCGCCCCCTCGTCGACACCAGTCTGCAATGATAACCCTCAATTTCCTCAAATTATCTATGGTAAGGACCATGCATAAAGACGTCGTCCACACGAAGAAAGCCGCTTTCAGGAGTGCCTTGTGACGCCAAAGCTTTCTCCATGGGAAATGAGAGTCGATTTCTTTTGTGAGTGCCAAATAGAACAAACGGACAGTAAAGATCCCTTTCCCTACAAGTGTCCACCACAAGCCATCTTCTTATTGTAGATTTGGTCTAAGTGAGTAGATAAGGCCATAGAAGTCCACAAAACTGCCCATTCCCAATCCTGTGTTGTCCAGTTGAAAGGGATGTTTCAACTGATGCTCTCGCCCATGACCTCCATAGCCTCCGCCACTGTGGAATCTTTGGCACTTGCTATCTAAAAGAGTGAAGGAAATAAATCACATAAGGCCCTGTCTCCAACAAACTGTCCTTCCAGAATTTAATTCTCGTTCCAGCACCCAACTGAATCCTAGCGTCCACTGAAAAACCCCCCACCCTTTTTCTGATTTTTTCCACAACAAACCCACTCCACCCTCCCTCCTAACTTCACACTCCAACCCTCCATCCCCCCCCCCCCAGGGGCGCGGGGCCAAAGACCCCCATATTTGCTATCAATCCCAATTTTCCAGAGGGCCTCGAGTTCCTTGTGATACCTCCACAGCCATTTGCCGAGCAACGCCCGATTGAATATCCTCAAGTTACAAATATCCAAACCGCCATTCGAAATAGGACGGAAAACCATCTTCCACTTGACTAAATAGTACTTAACTCCTCCCCCAAACCTCCCCACAAGAAATCCCGTTGAAGCTTCTCAAGCCGACATGCCACACTTGTTGGGATAGGAAATAGGGATAAGAAATATGTGGGTAGATTAGACAATGTACTCTTAATCAATGTGATAAGACCCCCTTTAGATAGATACATTCTCTTCTAACCTGCTAACTTCCTCTCCCTTTTCTCAATAACTATGTCCCAGATCGCAGACGCCCTTGAAACTGACCCCAGCAGAAAGTCCCATATATGTCATAGGTAAGAAGGCAATCTTGCACCTAAGAGTTCCAGCCAACTCTCGTATATTGCAAACTTATCCAATCGGCACCATTTCTGATTTGTCATAATTTACTTTCAAACCAAAGGCTGCTTCAAAACAAAAGAACAGAGCCTTCAAAACTCGCACCTGGTCCTAATCTGCCTCACATTGGATGAGTGTCTTTTGCAAACAGCAAATGAGAAATATTAGTAAAGACCTTCTTAGGAATACCAATCAGAAACTCACTTACCAAACCATTGTCCACCAAAGGTGATAGCATCTTGCTGAGAGCCTCAATTATGATAACAAACACTAAAGGCAAAAGTGGATCTCCTTGTCTCAGACTGCGAGAACTCATAAAGAAGCCTTATGGACAACCATTGATCAATACAGAGAATCTTGCCATGGAAATACACCACCAAATCCAAGACATCCACCTTTTCCATAAGCCACATCTCCCAAGCAAATATAGGAGGAAGTTCCAATTAACATGGTCATATGCCTTTTCCATGTCTAATTTGCACAAAATCCATGTGTTATCATTTATCATTCAACTATCAATGTATTCATTAGCTATAAGAATCGCATCAAGAATCTTTCTGCCTTTCACAAAAGCATTTTGAGGTTTGGTGATGATTTTCCCAACTACCTCGCTAAGGCAATTGATTGGCAAGCACCTTAGAAATAATCTTATAGACCCTGCCCATAAGGCAAATCGACTAAAACTCTTTGATCTCTATGGCCCCAACCTTTTTGGGAATTAAAGCTAAAAAGGTGTTGTTGAGACTTTTCTCAAATTTCCCCACCAAGAACAACTCTTGGAATACTTTCATTAGATCTTCTTTAATCACACCCCAACATTCTTGGAAGAAATCCATAGAGAAACCATCTGGCTCAAGTGCTTTGTCTTTGACCATTTTCCAAACCACATCTAGCACATCTTCCTCTTCGAAAGCCCGCTGCATCCAAACAACATCGTCTGGCTCTAAGGTATCAAAGGCAAGACCATCTAGAGGTCTCCAATCCTCCTGTTCCTGTAGAAGCTTCTCTAAGAAATCGACAATGTGGTTTTGGATAACCCCTTCATCTTTACACTCTTCCCCATCAATCCTTAATACCTCAATGTTGTTATTTATTCTATGAGAATTTGCAGTTCTATGAAAGAATTTCGTAGTTCGATCTCCTTCGTGTAACCACAAAACTCGACTTCTGCCTCCACGACACTTCTTCTAATAAAATCAGTCTCTCAAGATCTGTGACCAGCGAGGTCTTCTGCAATTGTTCTTCCTAAGTGAGTGGTCGTCCCTCTTGAACCCTATCTAACTCCTCAATCTCTCTCATCAATCGATTCTTTTTTTCTCCTAAGTTTCTAAAAGACTGAGTATTCCACGACTTAAGTCACATTTTAATGCTTTCAATTTATTCACAAATATGAAACTAGGAGAGCCATAAAACTAATACGAAGACCACCACTGTCTGACCCTATCCTCAAAACCCTCCAACTTCAACCACATATTCTCGAACTTAAAGTAACAACGACCACACCGAAGTCCACCACAATCTAACAAAATGGGCCAACGATCCAAGGATAAACGTCCCAAACGCTTTTTCCAGGTGTCTAGAAAGTGACTTTTCCACTCAAGTGAGATTAAGAAACAATCCAGTCTAGACCAAGTCTGGTTAGTCGACCAAGTAGTTAGGCCCCCTGTGAGTGGTAATCCAACAAATTCAAATCAAAAATACATTCTGAGAATTCCAAACTGGCTGGCCTCACTCATCCACTATTGCTAGTCTCACTAGGAAACCTGACAACGTTGAAGTCGCCTCCCATGCACCATGGTAGTTCCCACCAACTGTAAACCCCCACAAGTTCTTCCCACAAAATTCATCGACCAGTCCAGATTTGGCCTATACACACTTCCAAAAACCCACACAAAATTATCAGAAACACATCTAAACGAACACACTACCGTATACCTCCCTATATACTCATCCAATTTCTCCACCATCTACCTATCTCACAACACGACAATGCCACATGACGCCCTCAAGGAGGCCATATACACCCAGTCCACATGAATTCCACTCCACAAGTTTCTCACAATTTGCCTATTAATAACTTCAGCTTCATCTCTGGTAAACATACCATGTTTGCTTTCTACTCACGAAGCATATGCCAAATCCAAAGACGCTTATTAGCTTCATTGAGTCATCAGACATTTTAAGACACAATTTTTTGTTTCATTGGGGAACGACCAGCCACTTTCCTTTTACCCTTCCTTTTCTAGAATGACCCTCCGAGTTCATTGACCAAATCAACCGTTTTAAGTTCCCGACTTTATTTTGAATCCCTTTTCCTATTTTGGTTGTGACCTGCTTCAATAGCGATAAAGAAATCATCATTTGCTCTTCATACCCTTCACACCTAAACCCCACAACATGTTGGATTGCTTCAACTGTCTGCATAACCCAATTTGAGGCTTGGTTTGGAAATACATAATTCAGAGGGACGGGCTGAAACTCTTCTCCGACCTAAATTTCGTCTAAGCCCTGCAATCCGTTCATTTCTAGAAGGAAGAGCTCATCATCTACCGAGTGCATCATGTCCTCCAAGTCTTCATCTGTGTCTGTCAACTTAAAATAGTCGTCTAGGTGCAAACATATGTTCGCTAGCGACAAAAACACATTGCCACCCCCAGTCAGTGATTTCTGGGCTCCCCATACCAGAGCAACATGCTTGCCAAACTCCACCATTGATTTCTGAGCACACCGCACCAGGGGATATCGTCGAAGCTCAACGCCGGCACCATCAGCAAAGTCTGAACTACCCCTGTCGAGATCTCCCCCGTCAGCACGCTTTCCGGCACGTATCCAAGGCCTTGCAGTTGCGTGTCTGTGTTGAGGAGAATCAAGTAGGGCATCAAGCTATTGGGTTGGGAGAGACCCAACCCCAGGATGAGGCCAAATGCGCATCTTGTGTTTGGGCCTTGGGCTGGGAGGGCCTAGTCCCAACACTGGGTGTACCACCTAACTCTTCCATCCCTTGGGCCTTGGGCAGGAACAGCCCAGCCCAATCCCTTGACGACGCTCCACCAAGCTTATTGTGGGCCAATTGCTTGGGCCTAGGCTTGCTCACTTTGCACCAAATCATCTTCCCTTTCCCTTTATTACTATTTTGGGCCCCATTATTAGCCATCTTTAGACCGCTGCCCCACAACCCTTGAAATGAGCCCATCGTGCTTGTAACAGGCGTCCTAATGACCAAACTGCCCCCCAGCTCACTCACTCCCTTCCTGAAATAGCCCAACAAATTGTACCACCACCTCCATTTCTCTCTGCAAGGACCTCATTGGCCCTGCACCTCCAGTAGGAGCCTACGAGTTTCCAAAGCCACCTGGGACGTGGCAGACCTGTCGTGGGAGTGGCCCAATGCTTCCGACAATCTTGCAGACCTCCCATCACGCCGAGAACCTCTAGGTAAAGACCTCGCAGCAACATTTGCTTCCCTCTCCTGTAATGGCACCGATGAGGATAACACCTCCTTGTAGGAACGCGAAGCTACCCTCTGCTCTCCATACCCTGTTTTCGATCTGATATTATCGTTTCCACCTTTAGAAGAACTACCACTTCCCCAATCCGACAGCCTCTCTCTGATTTTCCACCATCCCCACTTCCCCAATCCAACTACCACTTCCCCTTAGAAAAACCGCCCAAACTATTGTGACATCTTTGAACCATCAACGCTTGATTCTCCTTTCTTCGAGTTTTATAAAACTCAGAGGAGCCAACGGATGCTCCACAAGCTCCCACCGCAAATGCCAACCATTCCATAACAACAACATCAATGGAAATGACATTAGTGACCCTACAACTGCTCTTAGTGATCCTCCATCAATGAGCATTTTCTTTTTTAAGCTCAAAGAGCTTATCAATATGTAGCTTCTGACACAAACCCATCAAACAAACTAGTACCAAGAACAATCCATAAAGCAATGAGAAAAAATAGAAAAAACAAGCTACAAGAAAGATTAAAGGATTATTCCCGGTGCTTCTCATCGGGAATGGGGAAATGAAGAGTCATGAGAGAGAGGATATTTGTCGTCTTTAACTGGTTAGTCATTCTGACATGACTAACTAGGACACATAAGCGATGATCTTGTTTATGTTCAGCATACTTGGGCCTTTGTCTATTTTTATCTTCAATAGAAACTTTGTTTTCTGACCAGGAAAAAAATAAATTCTAACATGAGTCGAGTTCAAGCTTATCACCAAGTTACATTTAGGTTTAGGAACAATTAATTTAGCATTCAAGCAAGTTCGAGCTTATTCACAAGCTACTTAATTTTGACGTGATGGATTATTTATAACATATCTTCCATCATTACTACAAAAATTTGTCAAACAAAGGGCAACTAATTACCAAGGAAAAAAATGATGGACCCAACAAACATCCAAGCACCGTTCTCCACAAACAAGGAATCAGCAATCACAAATTTACACCTTTAGCCCCTGCCCCTCCCTCCCTAGCCAAAAGCAAATGAAATACACAAAAGAAGCTTGTGCCCAAACCTTTCTAGAGCATTTTTAATGGGAACTTGAAATCCAGCCTCATTGACTGATTGGGTGCAGTACATTATATAAAAGCGAACAGCTGTCTTTTCTTTGCTGAGAGAACATACAACATGGCTTTCCGAAACCACTAAATCAGTCTGATTAATACCTGTTCCATGTGCAAGAATCATATTCAATTATCAGCAAGCCTCTCAAGAAAATTGAAAACAATGGTAATTAAATTATTATAAACTCTAACAAGTGCTAATAATAATTTTACTTATAAGTAGTTGATGATTTTATAGTAGAAAATAGGAAAAAGGCATAGCCCAATTGCATAGGAAGTATTTGTCAATTTAGCCTAAGTACCTCTTAAAGGTATGTACTTCTCATTAAATAAAACAACACAATCGTTTTCTAGAGTTACAATTTGAATCTCAACAAACTTCTAACTTTTTCTTATCTACACATGTACAAGCTTAATTTAAATTCAAGAGAATATTAGAAACCATATCCTATTAGGGAACTGCCACATCTTAGTAAAAAAAAAAAAAAAAAACCCTAGTTTCCTTTGATAGTATTAGGGGTATAACTGGTTCGACTTGATCTGATTTTGGACAAAATTTGAAACCAAACGGGCATGCACCGCTTTTGCATTTTCACAAAACAATTCCGTACCAGTTACCCTCCTAAACAAGTACTTTCAGTTTTACCGATTCCGGTCCATTTGGTCAAATTTTCCAGTTTGAATAAAATACAAATTTGTCATAAAAAATTTGTTTAAAAAAAACTACTTTAAATCTTATTTAGTAAAACTATATAATACTATTAGTATAAACTTTAGAATAACTATATCATTGATAGTATTAGCAATTATATCATTATAATTAATAGTATCATATAATGATATAGTATTAATATAACTTATGATATAGTGATTTATATAATAATTTATATATAGACTCAAAAGCATATTACTAGTAGTAATATAGTATTAGTATAAGGCCATAAAATATAAATTGTATTTAATATACATTATACATTAATGTATATTAGTATTACTAATTTACTAATGTACTTATCAAAAGGAATATAATGAGAATTTGTTAGCCATAAAATGTTATTAATATATATATATATTAGATTTAAAGCCTATGATCAAATAAATATTCATGTTTAAGATTAAAATTTTACGTTATAACATATACTAACATTATCTTATATATAATTTTAATTTATATTATTATACATATTATATATAATATTAAAAAAATAGTTTAAATATATAATATATTAAACCATTTTGTTCTGGTCCAATCCTAAAAAGCATAAAACTGGATCGGACCAGAACCGGCCAGTTTTGAAACGATCGGTTTTCCGGTTTCCAGGTTATTTTTTACACCCCTAGGAAGTATACAAGGGAGACACTTAACACCAAATTAGGGGGGGGGGACAGACAAGAAATCAAGAAAATTCAAACTCTCCTAATATTTTTCCATAACCATACCCAATGCAACCCATTTAACTTGTTAAAACACCACCAACTCCAAGCAACCAAATTTAGAATCCAAGCCAACTTTCCACAAGCCATCCCTCTTACCTTGGAAACACCAGACCCACCTTTTATTATTGTATGCAGGTCATGCCTTTGGCAGTTATTATAAAATGTTACATTTTGAAAAGAATACTTCAAATTAAATGCTATGATATTAGCGTTTCATGTGAGTTCCTTTTTATACACCTTCTATATGATATGTTTTTAAAAGCTAGTTCGCAAACGAGTTAGATAGATGCAAGCGCCTTTAAATTAATAAACACATTTAGGTTATGAAAGTTATGCTAATATTTTTTGTATTAAAGTTATGCAAGTCATGATTATTCTTATGCTATGGAAGTGTGACGACCAGGCCAATATTTCTAAGGTCAATATAAGGAAAATTCCATTGGACCTAAATTATGTTTGGGCCACATTAGGAAGTCCAATTGGAATTTATTGGATAGTGTTGAATAGGCCACGGGCCCAAAGTTTGTTACGATGGGTTAATGGTTTTGTTAGGCCTAATAATTGGATTTAAAGCCCATATGTATAATTTAAAGTGCTTCAACCCAGTTGTGAAGCCTATAAAATGGCCCAAACCCAAACCCCGTTCTGTTTATAAACTCCAAGCCCATGCACACTAGGTTTACGGCATTACATGTATATATATATATATATAAGTAAGCATATACACTCACGCACAGCAGCCCCAGATACACAAGATCTTGGAGGGCAAGCAAATTTTCAAGAGCTTGCAATTAACATGACCTATCCCCCAACCCAAAGACACAACTTAATTCCACTGCCCAAAACATCCTCAACACCTATAGGACATATCGTATAGGGCGTCTACCATCCATTGACTCCAAAGGAGTCAGCTCATTTCCATTGTCAAGAACCAAATCATAAGAAGAGGCTACAGACTCTTGCTAATTTTATGAAGCAGGCAAGACATATCCTTTCAGGATATAAACTATTAAGCTGCATCAGGAAATAGAATTAAAGGTGAAAATAATTTACCATGAGATACCCATGCTAGTAAAACAGCATGTTTAATTTCTACTTAAAATCCCACTATCATTGTACTTGATATACTGGGTGGAAAAGTGAATGAAATGCAAAATATGCTATAAAATGGTTACAGAACACAAAAGTCTTTCACTGCAATAAAAATTTGACAAGAGGTTCATTCATCTACCTAAAATTTTGAAATTTTTATAGGTAAGTTCATCTACCCATCTAATATGAAATGAATAAAGCATACCTGTAGCCTCCTTAACAGCTAAATATGCAAGCTGGAGCAAAGCAGATTCATTGACACTTGAATCTTCTTTAGAAGGTTTTCTAATGACTCTTCTCTTTCTGTTCATCTGTTTTGCCTCTACTTGACCTTCTGAATTGAGGTGAGAGATGTCAACATCTTTTTCAATCACAGACCAAAGTCCCTGGGTGATGGAACTGAATAGCAAGAAGCAGTTCTCCTTCTTGTAGTCAAATAAGAGAACTGAAACTTTGGATATTGGCCATCCCTCTATGTTTGGAACGTCTTTTGATGCGTCTAATTTTGTGGATATATCACATGCTTCCATGATTGTTCTCTCTGTAACTGAAAGCTGTTTCTCCAGGTCATCCAATTCAGTATCATCAGATTTTTGCATGAGTTTCATATGCGCCAATAATGCCGGTTTCAGAATCACAACCAATTTGCAAAAGGCCTCAAAACCCAAGACTTCTAACTGCGGATGTTGTTTCCTTAGGTAGTAGTTGTACATTAACACAATTGCATGCAGCTGATAGAAATCAATTTCAAAATCATAACAAACAGTTCAGAGTGAAGAATGACATATACATGCATTATCAATTTGAATGCATTAGTGGTGTAATTGACAGTGTAGGCATGCATAAAAGAACTGATAGCATTTGTCTTTCACATATACCTGCAGAATATTTAGCTCAAATAGGTTAAAAAGAACTTGGATTCAAGGTTAAAATTGAGGACTGTTGCCCTTATACCAAGTTCACACTATAACAAAAAAGTTGAGTGAGAGGAGAGAAAAGAAGGCTGTCAAAAAGGAGGGCCCATAAGAATTAGGGTTCTCAAGTTCTCCTATAAGCAGCAATTAAAACATTTCCCTTAATATTAAGATATCATAAATATGTTAAGATACGTCAAAAGATAGTGTCCCCACATTTTGTATCGAGCATTCATGAAGAAGACTCACCTTAAATAATCTTGTCTAATACCATATGTGAAATTTGGTGGCTCCCACAATGAAGTAATGTCAACTCAAGTATTATCTCCAATATTGTTGAGTAAAGGCTCTAGTAGAAGTGAGTTAAAATGCTTGTCCGTGTGTATGGGCCTCCAATAATTTACGCACAACACTTGGATTACTAAGGAAAAGGTTTTAGTTCAAGGGGGACACAAGCTAGAGTTTAATTTGATGTGTCCATTGGTATATTCATGCATTGTGCTGTGAATGGTTAAATGGTAGAATTCACATAAAAATAGCAGAAATAAGTTGTTGCTCAGCATTGTTACACTCAGACCACTAGCTAAGCTTTTGGTATAAGGTAGTGAGCCAACATTGATTGAGCCCTCACAAAGAAGATTACCAAGTTATTTTCTCTCTCCTAATTTTCTTTCCATACACATGGAATATTTGCTGTTCTCGTATGGGTCCATTGTTCACTACGTTATCGGTGGCCTAATCTCTTAGTGGCTCTGATGGGTCACCATACTGAGGTGGTGATCGAATCGAAGGTGTTCTGTTTTTCAAAGGAGGGTGGTCTTCTGAAAGTCATGGAGAGGGGCTGAAAGGCTGAGCATGTGGTATTGTTGGGTCTAAACGCAGTACAATGGCCTCGAGAGGTCCTAGAGGAGAGCTTGAAGGGGGAGAAGAAGAACTTGTACTCAAAAACCAAGGAAGGTTACCGAAGCTTCATAGCTCAATGGTGCTCGAACAATCGCGGGCACTTCCTAGAAGTTTCTAAGTACAATCAAGGGGGAGGAGGAATTTTATATGCCCGGAGGGGGAAAGGGGATGGGGATGGAGGAAGATGAGGGACATGCTGTCGGAAAATGGTAAACGGAGCCCCCTTGCAGGTAGGAGGTGCCGAAAAAGGTAAAGGGGTGCAACGGTCAAATGCTCAGATGTACAAAGTGCCAGCATAGCATAATAAGGGTACTTGGTAGTTGATAGTTGAGGTTAATAATTAGAAGTTGGGTGTAAATGGGTAGCTGGTAGTTGGTAGTTGGAGGTTAATGGTTAGAAGTTGGGTGTAAATATTTGACTTACTTATTTGACTTATTTGTAAAGATGGCAACATGATGTATAATTCTTTCCTCTATATAAAAGGGGGGTGTCAGCATAGCATAATAAGAGTAGCTGGTAGTTGGTAGTTGGAGGTTAATAGTTAGAAGTTGAGTGTAAATAGGTAGCTAGTAGTTGGAAATTGGAGGTTAATAGTGAGAAGTCGGGTGTAAATATTTGACTTACTTATTTGACTTATTTGTAAATATGGCAACATGATGTATAATTCTTTCCTCTATATAAATGAAGGAAAACCCTTTGGAAAGGGCATTGAGACCAATTGACACAAAGAAGCCCTTGAGTCTGAATCTAAGCACACGAAGGAGGAAGGAGTCGATAGCAAAGTCCATGTCAAGGACAATCGGTGCCGTGAGACGTCGCCCAAACGGTCCACTACCTCGAGCCACACCCATTGCAGGGGGCTAGGTGAAGTCAGGCTACGTGGGAGAACCACAAATTGTTGCTGAAGGTACAGGGACAGCTTCAACTGTTACAGAGGCACGTGGCTGAGGTACTAGCCTTTGTCGAGCTGTTTAAGGAAGGAGATAGGAGCAAGATAGTAATTTTTGGTAGAAATGAAAGCGGAAATGGGGATGGGCTTAACAAGAAGGTTGTTGGGGCCCATATGCAGGATAGAAATGGTCGGCATTTTAAGGGTGAATGGCGCTTTAAGGCTAGGCCCATGCAAAGGTCAATAACTCACAAGTTCATGGATGAAGGGGCTGGGCCTTCCAAGCCCAGGACCCAGTCCAGGGCTCAAATGAATGTAAGCCTTAAGGCTTCATCCAACACTGGGCTTGGGCTTGGGCTTGGGTCAGGCTCTACCCAGCCCAACATTGCCCCAAACAGCGAATGCCTTAATGCATCTAACGGTGATCTGCAAGGGTTGGGGTCCGTGCCAGAGACCTTGCCGGTGAAGGAGATTCTGGTGGGGGAGGATCAAACGATGCCGGTGGTGAGAACGGCAACCTCCGATGATATTCCGCCACTATAGTTTGCACAAAACTCAATGACCGGGTTCGTTAACACCTCGAATGCCTTGCAGGATGCACAGAAAATACCGATGAATCACAACGATGTTGGGTTGGCACCAGAGAACTTTCTGGCAATCCCTATGATGATTTCAAGCTGACTGAGGAGGATAGTGACTCAGATGACTTCATGCACTCGGTGGACAACAAGTTGTTCTTGCTGAAATGCACAACCAGAAAGGATCATATGAAATATCTTCGGGAGAGGAGTTTCAGGATGCTCAGATTAATGGGATGGGGAACCTATTCCACTGGATTGTTTATTTCCAAACCATGCTTCCAATTGGGTTATGGACAAAGTGAAAAATCTTCATCATTTCGTGGGGATTGAGTGTGATGGCTATGAAGAGCAATTCATAGTTTTATTAACTGCTCTTGAAGCGGGACCCAAAGAAAAAAGGAAAATGGTCTCTAAGAAAAATCAGGAGCTCAATTGTTTGACATGGTCCTTGAAGAAAGGTAGCCTAAGTAGGGGAAGGACTAAAGGGAAGGGACTGGCCATACCTCAATGACGAAACCCAAGATAGTCTCATGGAATGTTCGTTGACTTAACGAGGCAAATAATTGTCTTTGGATTCAACATTTGCTTCGTGAATGGAAAGCAGACATCGTTTATCTTGATGAGACAAAGTTGGGGAGGGTTAATAGGAATATAGTGTGTGGTTTATGGAGTGGCAATCGTGTGGACTGGATTTTCATGGTTCTTCAGGGGCGTCAGGTGGAATTATTGTAATGTGAGATAGGTGGGTGATGGAGAAGCTAGAGGATTATATAGGGCATATACAGTAGAGTGCTCTTCTAAATGCGTATATGATGATTTATTGTAGGCTTTTGCAGATGTTTATGAACCAAATGCAGATGCGGACAGAAGAATATTGTGGGAAGAAATAGCGGGAGTGTACAATTGGTGGGATCTTTCGTGGTGCATTGGGGGGACTTCAATGTTTTTAGATTCCCGAGCAAAAGTTTTGGTTATCACAGAGTGAGGCCTACAAGTTTGGAGTTCTCGCAATGTATTTTCAACTTGAACTTGGTCGACCTACCACTCGCAGGGGGTCCCGCTACCTAGGCAAATAATCAAACTTGGTCTAAATTGGACCATTTCCTAATTTCACTAGAGTAGGAAAGTCAATTTCCAGATGTATGGCAAAAGTGTTTGGAACGCTTATCCTCGGGTCATTGGCCTATTTTGCTCGATTGTGGAGGACTCCGAAGCGGTCGTTATTATTTCAAATTCGAGAATATATGGTTGAAGTCGGAAGGCTTTGTGGATAGGGTCAACCAGTGGTGGTCGTCTTGCCAATTCAGTGGCACTCCTAGTTTCATTTTTGCAAATAAACTGAAAGCCCTAAAAAGAGACCTGAAAGGGGTCGAACATTCAGTTTCTTGGCAACATAAGGGTGAACATAAATAACAAATGGATGGAAATCCAGGAGTTAGATCGGATTTAGGAGGGGCGGTCTCTCCCTCAGGAAAAACAAGTACAGAAGACATCGCTCGAGAGGATTATTTTATTAAAAGTTTCGTGGTGCCAAAAATCAAGAACACTGTGGTTAAGGGAAGAGGACCGCAGTACGAAATAATAATATCGAGGTATTGAAGATTGATGGGGTAGAGTGTAGAGACGAAGGGGTTATTCAGAACCATGTTGTTAACTTCCGAACAGGTGGGTTGGAGGCCCACACTTGACAGACTGGTCTTTGATATCATTGAGCCAAGTGATGTTATGCGGTTGGAGAGGGTCTTTGAAGAGAAATGTTTGAGGTTGTAAGAAAAATGGTAAGGACAAGGCTCTTGGGCCGGATGGTTTCTCTATGGAATTTTTTCAACAATGTTGGGATGTGATTACAGAAGACCTTTTGAAAGTATTCAGGAGCTGTTCTCAGTCGGGAAATTTGAGAAAAACTTTAACACCACTTTCCTCACTCTAATACCCAAAAAGGTGGAGGCTATCGAAATTTCTGAATTTCGGCCTATTAGTCTAGTAAGTGGGGTCTACGGTCTACAAGATTACTGCAAAAGTGCTTGCTAATTGTCTCAGTGAGGTCATTGGGAAGATTATTATTAAGCTCCAAAATGCATTCGTAAAAGAAAGGCAGATTCTTGATGCGATTCTCATAGCTAACGAATGCCTAGACAACAAATTGAAGGACGATAATACAGGGATTTTGTGTAAGTTAGACATAGAAAAGGCGTTTGACAATGTCAATTGGGATTCCTTTTGTATCTGATAGGCAGATGTGGTTTTGGGAAAAGGTAGAGGACATGGATATGTTGATGTATAACTACGGCAAGATTTTCAGTGTTGATCAATGACAAGCCGAAAAATTTCTTTCAGAGTTTCCATGGCCTGAGACAAGGGGATCGATTATCCCCCTTGTTGTTCGTTATTGTTATGGAAGCACTTAGCAAGATGACATCAGCTTTAGTGGACCATGATTTTGTAAGTGTTTCCTATTGGAACTCCTGCAAGGGGTAGTACTAATATATTTCATTTGCAGTTTGCAAATGATACACTCATTATGTGCAAGGCCGATCAAGAACAGGTGCGGGCTTTGAAGGCCTTGCTTCTTTGTTTTGAAGCAGTGTCAGGCTTAGGGTTGCAAACGATCCGAATCGAGTCGAATTCGAGCATGGGATCAAAAGCTCGTTTAGCATATTTCACTACTCGAACTCGACTCGAGCTCGAAAATTTTTAAAAATTTCTACTCGAGCTCGACTCGTTAAACATATAATATGATCGAACTCGACTCGAACTCGAGTATCAAAAATACTCGAACTAATACGAGCTCGAGTAGCTCGAATCGAGCTCGATAACCAGATACACCATTTTATTTTTCTTGGTTGGTTGAAGCACAAGAGATTATTTCTCCCAATTAATTTGAACTAAAATTATGATAATATATATTAGATTTTAGTATGAATGAAACTCTAAAACTCTTCTTAAATCCTTAAATGAAAGCATTTAAATGGAAAAAAAAATAGAATCATCTGGGAGAAGTTCAAAAATATCTCAACAAAAATAATATTGTGCCATAGGCATATTTAGCTGAAATTACAAATAATAAGTTGTAATTACGAGCTGTTAAGCTGAAATCAACTAAAAAACGAAAACCTGTGATTATAATTTATAAATAATTACAAAATAAGTTTCAATGGTAGAAAATAAAATAAATAATTACACATTACTTGAATAACAAAGGGTTTAAAGCTGAAAGGGTAGAAAATTAACTAAACAAGTACACATTAATCAAATAACATAACATTAGAAAGATTCTGTCAAAAGAATAAAATTCTAGTATTATTTGTGTGGCATTGCTTAGCCCCATGAATATTAGAGCTTTTATACCACTTGGATATCGTTCCTGTAAGCTAGAAAGCAATTCTAAATTATCTAATCTTCACAATTCCATTAATTCCAACTTCTAAGCTAGATAATAATAGTTACAAGAATTTCCAGCAAACTTACAAAAATAGCAACTTAGTAGCTTCAAGGCCCATTACAAATATAGCTCAATTCAAACTTACAAACTAACAAATATAGCTTACAAATAAAATTACATCCCACTTTACTTTTCAACACCCCATGTCAGGTCGTGACCCTCATCTAGCTTCATCACTGCCTACATCAAAAGAATACACACCACACACGGAATATACTAATACTAATATAAATTAACTCTCAGAGTCTTAATACAAACTTTAGAGTACTAATATACACCAATAATCATTGTCCAAAAAGAAAACACTACAAAACATATTAATTTCTCCATTCAACACAATAACAATAAGACTTTTACAAAAAAACTATAGTTGCAATTCAAGTAGATTCTGAAATTCAAGTAAAGAAATTACCTACATATCCAAACTTCCAAAAAATATAAATGTTTAGTAATCTTGTCTAGCTGGACATCTCCAACCCCCACTTTGGTCCACAAAATAATTAGAACTTTTGTCCTAAACAACATGTTCTATCAGCATTCCTTTTAGTAGATCAATTCAAAAAAAAAAAGAAGATTAAAACCCAGCCAGATGCCAATCACCATCAACCTATGATACAAAACACACAATATAATCAACAACATGATATAACAAAATAACAATTTCAGAATAAGTAGCATTATACCAAAAGGCAAAAGTAAAAATACACAACCTGTCACTTGATTCCCATCAAGGTAGTAAAATCTCCTTATAAGTTGGTTCTTCTCTCTACAAAATAAAAGATAACAATTAGTAAAAATAAGTTCTCAATAAGTAAAGACAAGTTCTAGATGGCAATAAGGAATTACTCAATAAAATCATACTTACATTCGATGATTTTTTCAAACCATGAAGTACCCGAACCCAATCAGCTCCACACAATAACATTTCTGCCGTTTCAACAGACATTGATGCATGATAAGGATCAATCACTCTACCACCAGCACTAAAAGTAGATTCTGAAGCCACTGTAGTAATTGGAATTGACAAAATATCTCGTGCCATCTTAGATAAAATGCGGTATTTTAGATCATTGACCTTCCACCATTCCAAGGCATCAAAATGTGAATCTGAATCCTCATTACAAATATAGACACCTTCCTCTAAGTAAACATCTAAATCAGATTTCACTGGACGAATGGTATCATTCCTTCTAACAAATGATTCAAACATAGACTTGCCACTCATCACATTCTTCCCCACAGCATTAATAGAACCACCACAAGAACCTATGTCTCGAGCATTTTCATGTCCACTTGACTCGACATTAGCTAAATTATAATCTTCAGCATACTCATCATATAGCTCATTTAAGATTCTTAATATGGTATCTATGTTTGTAGTGGCTTCGGGTTCTGAATAAATTACTGGAAAACAAAATTGAACAAGCATCATCTTGAACCTTGGATCCAAAACTGCAGCCACTGCCATAAGCAAGTTACATTCCCCCCAATATTTATCAAATTTTGTAGTCATCTTCACAACCATTGCTCGTATGTAATCATTTTGGTCAAGAGACTTCTTGTTCAACACCTCTTTTATTCTCCATACCTCAGGAAGGAATAAGTTAGCAGTTGGATACTCGGTTCCTGAAATAATGTTTGTCACCTCATTAAAAACTGCCAAAATTTGAACGACATTTTCCACTTTGATCCAATCCTCAATACTTGGAACATAATTAAAACCTTGATCTCTATCTCCATATCTCGGAAGTACTTTGTGAAGTTGGGAGTGATCTGTTATGCAATTTCAGATTAATTGATTTAATCCGAAGTAAAGGTATTAGCTAGGAGTTATTCAATTCAGATTTCTTGATTATTTTGATCTTATCGATGACCCATTTTTGTTACTTAGTTGATGATGATATGGGGGCTGCTTGATTTTGTTTCATTTTCAATTCAAATTTCCTGGTTATTTCAATTCATTTCAATTAAGTATCATAGAATATTAACAACTTTTTAAGAGAGTATGAGTTGATTTGAAAAGAGATGCTTAAAGATATGGGTAATGCAGTTTGAGAGTTTATAAAAAGGTAAGGATAACTCAGAGGGAAATTCCAATGCACTTTTAGAGATCAAAGGGTTTCAATTTAAAGTTATGATCACATTAATTTTGTGTATAAATCCAGCCCCATGTGCAAAACCAGCAGCCTCCTACAAATTCTAAGCTTTATAGGCTGCAAAACTACAGCAATAATGATTTTTCTTAGTCCTGAATTTGTGCAAAATGATGCTTGTAATATGATACAAGCTCCAAATCTGTATCACGTGCTCCAAAATGATGCTTGAAATCTCCAATAAGCAAAAAAATATCTGGTAGATCTATTTCTTTCAAACCAAAAAAATGAGGTTGAAAATTTTCAAGTTATCCTTCAAGATACAGGAAAATGCCACTATCTTATATCAAGAAAACAGATTTAAAAATCTGTAAACAAAATCTGTAAGCAACATGATCAACTATCTTATATCAAGATCTGTAAGCAACAAAATCTGGAAACAAAATCTGTAAGCACGAAAACAGATTCAACTATCTTATATCAAGAAAACAGATTTAAAAATCTGTAAACAAAATCTGTAAGCAACATGATCAACTATCTTATATCAAGATCTGTAAGCAACAAAATCTGGAAACAAAATCTGTAAGCACGAAAACAGATTCAACTATCTTATATCAAGAAAACAGATTTAAAAATCTGTAAACAAAATCTGTACGGTATCATCAGGCATGCCCAGTAAGAGCAAGGAAAACCTAACTAATGTCCTCTTAATCACCTCACCAGGTATGCCCAACGGTAATCAATATCAATATGTATGGAATTCTCATCCAGAAAAATCGATCAAAGAAGATAACGGACTGAAATGTCTGAAATGTCATACTCAATTTGGTAATGGGAATAGGGCTTACCTCTTCGGTGACCTCTTAGGGTTCGCCGGAGTTCGAAATAGACCCTGGTAAGCTCGCCGTTCCTTCGAGAGCTAGGGCTTTCGAAATAGAGCTTGAGCCGGAGGTAAGCTTGCCGTTTGAGTGTCCGACTCTCTCGTTTCCACCCTTTCTTGATTAGTCGACAATGGAGTTCCAGAAGCTGCTTGGACAACGAAACCGAGAAGACTCAAATGCGTGATACGAAGCCTGGGCGTTGTTGAACAGAGATGCGTTGTCGAACAGAGATGCGAAGAGGTCGCGTAACTTGAGTATAGAGCACGCTTCATCACTTCGAAATCCATGAGCTGAAGCCTGCAGCTGCCGGCAATCCATCTTCTCATCAAGCCGAAAACGTCCTACAGCCTTACAGGCTACAAAGAACTGATGGGACTGTACAAGTAAAAAAAAAAAAAAAAAAAAAAGATAAATTTAACAATTTAAAATAAAAAATAATAATAATAATAAAATATTTAAGATTATACTATTTTATTATTTTATAAAATAGTAAACTATAAATTATAATATAATTGAGATTATTAATTTTTTTATTATTTTTTAAAGGATTTTTTTATTATTCTTAATCACTAAACATATTAAAAAATATTATATATTTGTACTACTAGTCACTATTAATAATGAAATAAATAAAAAAAAATTAAAAGAGTCACGTTGAACAAAATTGCAATTATTCTATAAACCAATTTCAATAGATAATTTATAAGTAAGAATATAATAAAATCGCCCAAAACACAGAATACGTCTATAAAGTTTAACTGAATATTATCAAATCAAGTAATGTCAGAAATTAGCCCATAAGTCGAACTGTATAACTAAAAATCGTCTGTATTCAAATTTTGTCAAAAATGACAAAATCCCAAAAATTACGTCAAAATGAAATATAGATGTAACTTGTAAGTTGTAATCCTAACATGCTTTATCTATACATGTGTGACGTATTTGATGTTTTATTTGATATGAGCCACATACACATACAGAGATACTACAATATAAATTTACCAACTTTAAATGTAACATTGATTTATTGTCACTTTCCAATACATATAGCATCAAGAGTGCCTAGTATATTAAAGTCATTCCTTCTAGACATAATACATTTATTAATTTAATATTCAATTATTCAATTACCTTTGATATAATATTAAATATGGCCAAAAATAAAAATAAAATTATTTAAGTGTCACAATCAATTAGAGACTTAGAGTTGCTTATTTTTATAAACATTTTATATTTGACTCAATGATTTTTTTTTTATGAATTTACTACATTATTATAAAATAATAAAACATGTTACTTATACATAAACTTGAAATAACAATATATATTATTTACACAAAGTATCAAAAATAATATATATAACACTTAAAATATATAATAAAAAAATATATGTAAGTATATATGTAAAAATATATATATAAATATTACGAGTATTGTGACGAGCTCAAAACGAGTCGAATCGAGTTTATACGAATATTGTTCACGAACCTAAACCGAATCGAGTCGAGATTATACGAGTTTTGCTCGTTTAATATTCGAACTATTATTTGTGTTCACGAACAACTCATTTAATAAATGAACCGAGTCCGAGTCGAGTTTATACGAGTCGAGCTCGAATTGTTCACGAGCGGCTCTGTTCATTTGCAGCCCTAGTCAGGCTTGAAAATGAATTATGACAAGTCTGAGATGGTACCAATTGGTGATGTTCGTAACATGCGAGAGTTAGCAGGACCTCTGGGGTACAAGATTGCTTCCCTGCCTATGACTTACTTGGGACTTTCGTTTGGGATAGCATCTCGGACGTCAGCAATTTAGGACACAATGATCGAAAAAATAGAGAAGAAACTAGCAAGGTGGAAGAGAATGTATTTGACCAAAGGGGAATGCATTACTTTGATCAAGAGTACACTCTCGAATCTATCCATTTATTTCTTATCACTATTCCCAATACCGGCAAGTGTGGCGAGCTACATTGAGAAGCTACAATGTGACTTCCTGTGAGAAGGCTTGAGGGAGGAGTTTAAATCTCATCTTGTCAAGTGGGAGATGGTGTGTCGACCTATTTCGAATGGAGGTTTGGGAATCCAAAATTTAAGGATGTTTGATCGAGTGCTACTTGGCAAATGGTTGTTGAGGTATAATAAGCAACTGGGGCGCGCTATGAAAAAATGTGATTGCAAGCAAATATGGCAATATAGAGGGGTTGGTGTACTAGTGAAGTTAGGGGGGTTATTGGAGTGGGGCTATGGAAAAACATCAGGAAAGGGTAGGGGGTTTGTAATCAACATACTAGGCTACTTTTGGGTGCAGGAATAAGGATTAGATTCTGGAAAGATGTCTGGTGTGGTAACAGTACCTTACAAGATCTTTTTCCTTCACTTTTCCAGATTGTAAGCAATAAAGATATCACTATGGCGGAGGTTTTGGGGTATGCAGAAAGGCAGATCCATTGGAATATCAATTTTAATAGGACGGCTCAGGATTGAGAGCTGAGTAGTTTTGTGGAGTTTTATAGCCTTATCTATGCCCTTAACCCGAACAAACAGCAAGAAGATGACTTATAGTGGATACTTGCAAAGAAATGGGTTTTTACTATGCACTCTTTCTATAAGGCCCTCACACAAAAACACAATATCCAGTTCTCGTAGAAAAAGTTTTGGCAGCATAAGACACCTTCCAAAATAGCTTTTTTTGTTTGGATAGCTTCACTCGGCAAGATTTTCACCACTAACAATTTGAAAAAGATGGGTCATCATAGCAGACTAATGTTGCATGTGTCGACGAGAGGTTGAGTCGGTAAATCATCTACCTACACTGTGAGATAGCCAAGGTACTCTAGAATGAAGTGTTTAGTAGACTGGACCTATCATGGGTTATGCCAGAGACCATGATGGCAGCAATGGCGTCTTGGACTTCGATCTGAGAAAAGCAACAAGTTAAGGCGATATGGAAGATGATCTCTATTTGTATTATGTGGTGCTTGTGGCAGGAGCGGATTGAGCGGACCTTTGAAGACAATAAGAAATCGATGGAGGAATTTAAAGTTTCAATTTTTAAAACCCTACGTACTTGGACCATTGCCGTTGACTTTAAAAGCATGGTCTTTCATAATTTCCTTGTATCTAATGTGCCTCCTTGATAGGTCATATGAACTTTGTAACTAGAATTTAGCCCATTCTTTCATTAATAATACTTGTTTATTAATTAAAAAAAAAAAAAGATTACCAAGTTGTTGTCTCTTGACTCACACAAAACCCCATCAAGATCTTATCTTTTCATGTTGCCCAGCCAATCCAGAACAATACAAACATAAAGACAACCCTTAGAGGCTATTGGTGTTTGCATAATGAAATTAAGTAGTTTGAGATTTTTAGTTACAAAAAGCATTGTTTTCTTTTATTAGTAAAGAAGAACTTTATTAATGAGAAACGTAGGCATAGCCACAAGAAGTATTGTTAAATAATAGAAAAAAAAAATCGAGCTACATTTCATTAAAGTGACACCATTCATCAAACTCAAACCCAATATAATGAGCTGAGTGTCTTTTATTTTTTATATAAGTAACAGATTATATTAATAAGACTAGGCATAGCCCAAGTACATAGGTGTATACAAGAGTTTACACATAGTTAAGAGTTAGAAATGGAACCAAGAAAATCATGAAAATCTAGGCAATTGCAATCTACAACATTTGGCCATAGGAACAAAGTTTTAACAAAGAACAATCAAATCTCTTCCAATGTAGCTCCTTATCTTCAAAGTCCGATCATTTTGTTCCTTCCATAGGCACCAAATAATACATATAGGAACCATCTTCCATCTGTCACACAGCTATGACTTGTGGAATTCTACCCAAATTCTTCCAACTGGCCAGGAGCTCAACCACCATAGCAAGCATAACGCAGGCTAACTCCAATCTTCTAAAGGCATCATCCCATAATGATCTAGCGACCTAACAATGCAATAAAAGATGACCCACAATCTCACTATTCTTTTTGCACATACAACACCATTCCACAACAATCACCCAGCATATCTGTAAGTTATCCATAGTCAAAATCTTGCCCAGAGAAGCTATCCAAGCAAAAAAGATCGCCTTAAGAGGCGCCTTATTTCTCCAAATACTTCTCCATGAAAAGCTATTATGCTGCAGATTTATGAGGGTATTATAAAAGGAGCGGATAGAAAAAGAGCCTTTTCTAGTAGGTATCACCACAACTTATCAGTTCTCTACGTGCTCAACCTCATGGCGTACAAGGTTTTGAAAAAATCAGCAAAGCAGCCAGCTTTCCAATCATGGGCCGCCCTCATAAAGTTCACATTCCCTTGGATTGAGCCACTGGATGTCTCCATGGGGCACACCACCGATGCTTCCTATTCACATGCAATCTTAAAAATTGTAGGGAATGTGTCCTTAAGGGCACAATCTCCACACCATAAATCATGCTAGAATTTTATTCTAGATTAGTCACCCATCACGATTCTAGTGTGTCAAGCAAACACCCCCCCCCCTTTTTCCTTTTTTACACCCATACTTAAAATCAATCTCCAACTTCCATAAAGCTTCCCTCTCCATGTTATATTGCCATTACCCAAGAGGAACCCGATTGAATACCCTCAAGTTTCTAATTCCCAACCCACCAGTAGAAATTGGAGAGCATACCTTATCTCACTTGACTAGGTGGAACTCAAGCTCGTCCCCAACCCACTCCAAAGAAAGTCATGCTAGAGTTTCTCTATTCAAATCGCCACACTTGCCAGAATTGGGAACAAAAATAAGAAATGAGTTGGTAAATTGGGAAACATGCTCTTAATTAGGGTGGTCCTACCACCTTTTGACAAATACAATCTCTTCCAGCTTACCCATCTGCATTCATTATTCTCTATTACTTCATCCCATATAGATTTAGCCCTAAAAGAGGCCCCCCAAAGGAAGGTCAAGGTATTTCATGCAAAACTAGGAGACCTTGCATCCAAGAATGTTGGTCAACCTTTGGTGATTGCGAACATTTCCAATTGGAACCAACTCTAACTTGGATAGATTCACCTTCAATTCTATTGGAAAGTTTCCAAATCTGTCTGGTCAACTTTACCGGATTCTAGGAGAATATTGGTTGTAAATGCGCAAATATTCTAGGAGATTTAGTTTCCATAGAAGTTAGCATTTATTTATTCTTTCCTTCTTTTCTTCTACTGTAATTTGCAAATCTTGCCTTGTATCTATGTTACGAATCAATGAGAATTATTCCTACAAATTACTCTCTCATTCTAGATGGTATCAGAGCCAACTCTGGTTTTGATTAATCTAAAACCCTAATTTCTCTAGCGGCTCAAATCCGACCCCAATCTCTTGGGTTTTCTTCCTTCTTCATCTTTGTCCTTCTCTTCTTTTGCTGTCAAACTTTTTACCATGGCTGATACTTCATACAAGTCCAAATCCAAAACAAAGCTTGAACCAAAAACTACCCATTTTGAACTCTACTCTGTCTAAATCACCAACAGACTAAATGAGGCTAACTTCTTGCAATGGTCACAATCAATCAAGATGTAAATTCAAGGGAGAGGGAAGATATGGTTTCTGACTGGTGAAACCAAGGAGCCCAAGAAAATAGACCGATCCTATGTTGTATGGGAAGTTGAGAATTCCATGGTGATGGCGTGGCTTCTGAATGCTATGGATGAACAGATTAGCGCAAATTACATGTGGTATTCTACTGCAAAGGAACTATGGGACAATGTTAGTCACATGCATCTGACCTTGAAAATTACTCTCAGATATATGAATTGTAGCAAAAGATCAGCAATAGTCACCAAGGAGAAGGCAATGTGACAAGGTATTTCAATTTTCTTAAGAAACTATGGTAGGATTTAGACTTATTCAATGATTATGAATGGAAAAATCTTGATTCCAGCAATCACAATAAGAAGATGGTGGAGAATGCCAAGATTTCTAAATTCTTGGCTGGACTTGATGATAAATTTGACGTAGTCATGGAAGATTCTAGGGAAATGGCCACTACCTCCACTCGGAGAGGTAATTTCTAAAGTGCGATGAGAAGATTTTCGTCGGAAAGTCATGATGAAAAAAAAAAAGAGGATGAAACCATGGAGACTTCTCCATTAATTGCTACCAACCCTACCCCTTATGGTGCTACTAACACAGAATTGGCCACTGTCAATGTTTATGCATAGCAGCCTTATTCTAACCAATGGAGGTTTGAAGAAAAGCCTCGAGTATGGTGCGATTACCAGAAATAAGCCACACCACACTCAAGAGACTTGCTAGAAACTCCATGGAAAGCAGGCAAACTGGAAGAGTAGTAAATCTGGAACCCCTGGAAGCAACTATGCAGTCCCTATAGCTAATGAAGCCAAGGCTAATTTCCTGAGTGCTAAGCAGGTGGGGCACCTTCTTCAATTGCTGAAATCCACTCCTACATCCGGTCCTCCTACTCGTTCCTTGGCCCCAACAGGTGATATACCTATTGCCTACTCTTGTGGCTTAGCTCTTGCACCATGGATTATTGATTCTGGTGCATCCAATCATATGACAAGTACCCCACAATTGTTTCAATTCTATTACCCTTGTCCTGGTAATAAAAAGCTTAGAATTGCAAATGAGAATTTTTCATCTATTGCTGAAACAGGTTCTGTCCAAATCTTTGAGAAAATAGAACTAAAATCTATCCTTCACATCCCTAAACTTGCTTGTAATATGTTGTATGTTAGTAAACTCTCACAGAATTCTAATCATCGTGTCATATTTTTTTATTCCCATTGTGAATTTCAGGACCAACTCTCGAGGAGGATGATTGGCAGTGCTAGGATGATTGATGGACCCTATTATTTCAATGAGACCCTATTCAAGAATAAATAAGCACAAGGTTTGAGTAGAAGTACTAGTTCAATATCTGTACATGAACAAATAATGCTTTGGCATCTTTGACTAGGACATCTTAGTTTTCCCAATTTAAAACATTTGTTTCCTAGGTTGTTTAAAACCTTGGATTGCAACTCTCTCCATTGTGATACTTGTCAATTATCCAAGAGTCATTGAAACACTTATCAATCAAAAGTTTATCATGCTTCAAAACCTTTTCATTTAATACTGATGTTTGGGGTCCCTCAAAAATTATTACTGCATCTGGAAAAAAAATGGTTTGTGACATTTATTGACGATCATACACAGTTGTGTTGGGTGTATTTGATGAGTGACAAATCTGAAGTTGAGAAAATATTCAAGGAGCTTTATAATATGGTTGAAAATCAGTTCCAAACAACAATCAGTACTCTTAGACTGACAATGATACTGAATACTTCAAATGTTTAGGAATGTTTCTTTCAGAAAAGGGTATTCAACATCAATCCAGTTGTCGTGACACCCCCACAACAAAATGGCAATGCCAATAGAAAAAATCGTCACTTGTTAGAGGTTGCACTAGCCATAATGTTTTTTATGCATGTTCCTAAATATTTATGAGGTGATGCCATTTTAATTACATGTTATCTCATTAATAGGAGGCCTACTCGTGTTTCAAAATACATCACACCTTTAGCCTACCTAAAGGAGACTTTCCCTACTTCTCGAATGACATCAGATTTGCAACTAAAAGTTTTTGGGTGCATTGTTTTTGTTTAATCCATTTCCGATCCAAACTTGACCCTAGGGTAGAAAAATGTGTTTTCCTCGGATATGCTCCTAATAAAAGAGGGTACAAATGTTTTAATCCCATAACAAAAAAAACAAAAAACAAAAAAAAAAAAATACATAAGTATGAATGTAGTTTTTATTGAAACACAACCTTATTTTAGCCATAACTATCTTCATGGGGAGAAATAGAAAAGTGAAGATGAGTTCTGGCAAATTTCTACACCTCTACCTAATGTTTTCCTTGACATTGGCATCCATACTTCTTCTTTAAAAGGTCAGGAAACCGATACTTTACCTAGTGAAAATAATGGAAATATTAGTCTACGGGTAGGGTATAAGGCACGAGTGATTCACAAACAATGGGAGAAATACTATCAGATATTCACTCATTTGAGCTTCATGGTTATACCAAAGAAGTGATCGTCAGAATAATAGAACTCATTCTTCAAATCTGGAGCAAGACCAATCATCATCACCTCCACGAGTAGTCATTCAAATACTTCAGGTACCTCTTCTTCTCTTGCTCCTTCTTTTGATAATTAAGTTGATATTGATCTGCCCATAACCCTTAGGAAAGAAGTTAGAACATGTACCACACATCCTATTGCCAAACATTTATCCTGTGATAGACTCTCTGATACTCATTAGGCCTTTACATCAAATGTTTCTCACCATTTAATCCAAGAACCATTCAAGAAGCCCTTTTTTTATAAGTAAAAGATAAATTTTATTAATAAAAATGAAATAGACATAGCCTGTATACACAGGAAGTATACAAAAGAACGCCTAGTTATATTCTATGACTAGAAAAAGAAGACAAGAAGTCATGGACATTAATCCCATTAAAAACAATGGCTGAAAACCGCAACAATAAGGTGTGAACCAAAAAAAATACATGCAACTCCGCCATTATGCGCTTTTTGTCTTCAAAACAACGATCATTTCGTTCCGACCAAATGCACCACATGAGACACAACGGAATCATCTTCAATACTATCGCTACTTAAGGACAACCTTGTAGTTTCTTCCAACAACCCAACAAATCAACTACCCTTGCTGGCATGACCCAAGGAACATCCACCCTACAGAAAATCTCATCCCACAACCCCTGAGCCACCTCACAGTGCAAAAGAAGGTGATCCACTGATCCCACAACCCCTGAACCATTCAGGAAGCCCTAGATCACCCGAAATGGAGATTGGCTCTCTCTAGCAATTCACTCCAACTGGCCCTTATATCAATTGAATGTGAAGAATGCCTTCTTAAATGGAAACCCAGAGGAGGATGTTTTTATGGATCTACCACCAGGCTTTGAAGGTAAAAGGGGCAAAGGCATGGTGTGCTATTGAGGAAATCCTTGTATGAACTCAAACAATCACCTAGGACTTGGTTTGAACGCTTTGGGAAGGTGGTAAAGAGTTATGGCTACTGCCAAGTTCAAGCTGATCACACTATGTTCTATAGACACGTTGGTGGAGCAAAGTAGCTATTCTATAGACACTATGTTGATGATATTATTCTGACAAGTGATGACAAAAATGAGCTTGAGAAGTTAAAGAAGATTCTTGCTAAAGAGTTTGATATCAAAGACTTACGTAACTTGAAGTATTTCCTCAGTATGGAGTTTGCAAGGTCAAAGAAGGAAATTTGTTTTCCAACGAAAATCTGTTCTTGATTTACTTGGGTCTAAAGTAGCAAAGACACCTACAGAGTCAAACCTAAGACTGCAACCAGCTAAACCTGAAGAAGTACCCAATAGAGAACAATACCAAATATTGGTAGACTCCTTTATCTCTCTCACACATGTCCTGACATAGCTTTTGCAATAAGTGTGGTAAGTCAATTTATGGACTCACTAGGACCTAACCATTTTGATGTAGTTTACAGAATCCTAAGGTACCTAAACGAGACTCCAAGTAAAGCCTTATTATTTGGAGGTCATGGGAATCTACAAGTTGAAATATACACTTATGCAGTTTAGGCTGGAAGTGTCACTGATAGAAGATCAACTTCTGGCTATTGCACATTTGTTGGAGGAAACTTAGTAATATGGCACCATAAGAAACAAAATGTGGTGACAAGAAGTAGTGCATAGGCTGAGTTTAGATTACTAATTCACTACAAATGAAATTGTATTGTGATAATAAAGTTGTTTCCGGGCTCAAGATGAACTACAAGAAATCTAAAATGGTGCCGATTGGAAATGTTCCTAATATGCAAGGATTAGCTGATTTAATGGGCTACAAGATAGCTTCCCTCCCAATGAAGTACCTAGGGCTTCCCTTGGGGATTCCCGCGAGGACGAGTTCAATCTGGGACATAGTGGTTGAAAGAACAAAAAGAAAACTGGCAGGGTGGAAGAGAATGTATCTATCAAAAGGTGGGTGGACCACATTGATCAAGAACACTCTCTCTAACCTTCCTACTTATTTTCTATCTCTATTCCTATTTCGGAAGGGGTGGCAGCTATAATTGAGAAATTGCAGCGAGACTTCCTATGGAGAGGAATGGGGGAGGAGTTCAAGTTTCACCTTGTTAAATGGGAAAGGGTGTGTTGCCCGATATCTAGTGGCAGGCTAGGCATTAGAAATTTGAAGATGTTCAACCGAACACTACTTGGCAAATGGCTGTGGAGATATAATAAGAAACTAGAAGCCCTATGGAAAAGGGTGATTGATCACAAGTATTGTGATATAGGTAGTGGGTGGTGGGTGATGTACCAGAGAGATAAGAGGACCTTATGGAGTGGGGCTAGGCTATGGAAACACATTAGGAGAGGGTGGCGGACTTTCCACAACTACTCAAGGTTTCAAGTAGGCACAAGTTCCAGGATTAGATTCTGGAAGGACTTATGGTGTGGCACAAGTACATTACAAGATTCATCTCCGACATTTTTCCAGACCGCGAGCGCTAAAGAAGCAATGGTGGAGGAGGTTATGGGGTTCACGGGTGACAGGGTACTCTAGAACATTAACGTCAGCCGAGCAGCACAAGACTGGGAGTTTAGCACTTTTAAAGATTTTTATAGCCTCTTATACTCTATTCATCCGAACAATCAGCATGAAGACGCTTTATGGTGGACACCGTCAAGGAAAGGGATTTTTACGGTCCACTCATTCTACAAAGTCCTTACACAAGAATTAGACACTCAATTTCCATGGAGAAAAATTTGGAGACATAAGGCTCCCCCTAAAGCTTCATTATTCGTGTGGACGGCTTCATTAGGCAAAATTCTCGCCAGAGATAATCTGCAAAAAATGAAGGTCATTATTGCTGATTGGTGTTGCATGTGTAGAAGTGGTGGTGAGTCAGTGAATCATTTGCTTTTACACTACGACACAGCCAGAGGTCTATGGGACGAGGTATTCAGCAGTCTGGACTTAGCGTGGGTCAAGCCAGAGTCAGTGGTGGCAACTATGGCGTCATGGATTTCTATCCATGGCCCTCAACAGATCAAAGCAATTAGGAAGATGCTCCTCATATGCATCATGTGGTGCCTGTGGCAGGAGCGCAATGAACGGACTTTTGAGGACAATGAGAGATCAGGGGAAGAGCTTAAAGTTTTCTTTTTTAGAACTCTTTGAACGTGAGCCATTGCCTTGGACTTTAATAGCATGGACCTACGTGGTTTTCTTATGTCTAATGCTCCTACTTAGTTAGGGCCATTGTACTTGTAACTTGACATTTTGCCAATTCTTTGATTAATAAAACTCACTTATCAAAAAATAAAATAAAGCTGCAACAGCTATTGCTGACAATCCAGTTCTTTATGATAGAACAAAACATGTGGAGGTGGACAAGCATTTTATCAAGGACAAAATAGATAGTAGGGTAATCTGTTTACCCTATATCTCGACAGCAAGTAGCAGACATACTTACAAAGGGACTGGCAAAGAAACGGTTTGAAAACTTAATCACCTAGCTGGCCATGGAAGATATCTTTAAACCAACTTGAGGGGAGTGTCGGAAAGTTTCCAAATCTGTTTGGTCAACTTTACTGGATTCTAGGAGAATATTGGCTGTAAATGTGTGAATATTCTAGGAGATTTAGTTTCCTTAAAACGTTTTTTTTTATAAGTAATTTAGTTTCCTTAGAAGTTAGCATTTAATTTATTTTTTCCTTCTTTTCTTCTAATGTAATTTACAAAGATTGCCTTGTATCTATGTTATGAATCAATTATAATTACTCCTACAAATTTCTCTCACATTCTTGAAATTCAGGCATGGCTTTGAAGCAAAGTAAGATTGCCCTTAAAGAACAAATTTGATTTTTTCTGCCATAAGAAATATCAACTGTCAATTGCAAACAACAAATGAGAAATGTTATGAGTGCCTCGATTGGTGTCGCCAATCAAAAATCTAGCAATAAAACTATTGTCAACCATAGCAGACATCACTCTACCAAGTGCCTCCATGACAATGACCAAGAGAAGCAGGGACAACGGATCACCCTTATCTTAGACCGCTTGAACTGGTAGAGAAACCAACTAGACTGTCATTCACAAAAACTAAGAACCTCACAGTCGAGATGCAAATGATGTCCCTGGAAAACTTACCAAATGAGAAAAATTCCTGGAAAACCTTTATCAAATCATCCTTCACCACCTCCCAACAGAATTGGAAGAAACCCATAAAGAAAACTTTATCAAGAATCCTGTTGTGCCTCACGTGGTGTATTTGGTCATAAAGGAATGATCGTTGCTTTAAAGACAATGAGCGTACAATGGCGGAGCTGCAAAATTTTTTTGCTCATACTTTACCTTCTTTGGTTTTCAGCTATTGTACTTAATGGAAACAATGTTCATGACTTCTTGTCTTTGTTTACCGCTGATAAAATGTAATTAGGTGTTCTTTTATATACCTCATGTGTACACGAGCTATGCCTTTTTCATTCATATTAATAAAATTTATCTCTTACTTATAAAAAATAAAAAATTCTTTTGCCTGATTTTGCAATCTTTCCCACCTTCTCTTGTCAATTGCTAATGTTGCTGAACAGCATGAAATGTGTGATTTTTTGAGTGTTTCCTCAAAGGTGTACATCTTCTTGAGGTTTTTTACATGCATTCATGTGCGCACATATATTTGAATAATCTGCTGGCATCTAAACCTCATAAAAGCACTTTTCATTTGTGAAGAATTACGCTTTCGGAAAAGCTTCCTCAGTAATGATAACCCTAGCAAGTATGTGGTTTTTCTTCTTGGTTTTTGCTTCACCCTGGCTGTTCTTTTGTCTAGATTGTAATCATTTTTTATGTGGTGGTTTTATCTATTACGTCTATGAATTGCTTGTTTTATCGTGTATAAGGACATTGTCTTGTCTATGCTCTATGTGGGTTTCACAGATTTTTGTCTTTGTACGAGTTATATGCACTTAGATCGACCATGTGAAGGCTTGGGGTATTGCTGATTTTTCTCATCTGCGTATATGTTCTTAAATTTCCAGCATTCATTAAATGAGATTACCAGTGGAGGGTCACAAAACTCAGGAATACTTAGAGAGGGACTGAGTTCAACTTTGGGAACAGAAGTGTAGAAGGAGAGATGAACAATCTTGAAGCTGAGAAAGTGTGAGATGGAAAACCCAAAACCATG
Organism: Platycarya longipes; assembly: GCA_036559045.1. NCBI lineage: Eukaryota > Viridiplantae > Streptophyta > Magnoliopsida > Fagales > Juglandaceae > Platycarya > Platycarya longipes. The sequence goes on along the minus strand of CM071789.1, from coordinate 31,349,957 downwards.
CCTCCAGCAAGTGTCATGACTAGGCTTTTATATTGATCATGGTTTGGAGAAAAGCTTATCAGAAACCCCAACACATACTCCAGTCTAATAGGCCTCCTTGTAAATTGATGTTTTACATTGTGATGTAAACAGTGTAATATGCAGTATACAGTATATTGCATGCATGTGTTGAAGTCTATTACTATATATTTTGTTTTATAAAAAATTGAATGGGCAATAAAAAGTTTAAAAAATGCCTATAAAATATTCATTATATAAAAGATAATGAAAAATGATAACCACACATCACTTTTCACAACACTTTACACAATTATGTTTTAAAACGAGGACTAATTTTGTAAGATTTCTTATAAAAGTATCATCACTTTACATAAATACCATCATTTTAAAACATGTATTGTGAAATATGTTGTGTGAATATCATTACTCATAATTAATAAGCATAAAGGTCTATAAAAAAAGCCTTTTAAAAAGTGTTAAAAAGATTTAAAATAAATAAATAAATCAGCGCAAGTAATAAACATGGATATCTGGGTTTAAATCTTTCCAAGTCTGGATACCCACTTGGGTAAACCTGGCCAAAACCCAGGCAGATATCAGCCCGCTTTTCAAAACCCAGACACAAATACAGATCTAGGTATTGTCGGGTACCCGGATCCGTATCTGGATCTAGAGCCCTAACACATAGGGCTATTGTGTGTTGGCCAATTAAGATGACAGAATGGAAATCAAGTTTTATAAGTCATACATGCCATGAACATAGGTATTAATGTCTCAAATTTATATCAAATTATGCTTATTTTTAGAAAAACCTTAAGTTTATCATGGTTACAATGTTTGTGGATTGCAGTCTCACGCATTAATCCCAGCACGCTTCTTAATGAGTATTCGACTCATTTTATTTTTATTTTATGTTTTTAAGCACCCAGGTGAAGAAGACTACCAGGATGAGCAGGCAGCCCAGGCTTAGATGGGGCAGCCCAGTATTACTTAGATCTATGCGTCCTTAGTTAAATTATATCTGAGTTAGCATATATTTTATTCTATTCTACACATTAATAAGTTTTCGACTCATTTTATTTTTATTTTATGTTTTAACCACCCATGTGAATAAGACGACCAGGATCAAAAGGAGGGTCAGGCTTAGACGGAGCAACCTGGTATTACTTAGACCTATGCATTCTTAGTTTGATTAATTTCTGAGTTAGGATTTATTTTATTTTATTTTATTTTATTTTCCGAATTCAAAACTCTCGAGTATGTCTTTATTTGAAGACTTTATACATTAAGAACTCTTTTTACGAAAATAAAGAGATGTTTTATTTACTTATGCAAGTCTCGCCTGACTTCAATTACGAAAATATGTGACATCCCTAGTCTATGGGAATGGGTGTTACAAATAATCCCTATAAGTTCTAATTGGTGAACTTATGATGCAGATACCTGATTCCCAGAAGAGCCATTATATGCTATAGATTATAATGATCAGTCCTCCTGAAATTAGGATTCGTTTCTTGTAACAAATAGTTGATTTCAGCAAAGCATATATCAAAGATTGATTCTTAGTATCTAAGTTCTGAAGGGCTAGCAACATTACACAGAGAAATCTCTTCACTAAGAAACCAATGGAAAAAGTATGGAGCCTCTCTCAACATAACCACGTTTCGAACAAAATAATGGCATTGTGTAAACCAACGAATCGAACCATGGAAAAGAGAGACGCATAACATGGATAAGCACCTGTTTTGCGACTGATTGCTGTAGAGACTCCGATGGAGTGCCCTGCAGAAAAGATTTAGCCGGAAGCATAGATTCAACCAAATACTCTAAGAAGGCCTGAACAGCATCCTCGGCTGGACATATATCCGATTCAAACATCTCTCCTAAAGGATCAATGAATTCATCAATGTGAGTTCCCTTTTATTTTTTAGATATTATAGATCAGGCACTGTCAAACCCAAAAAAAAAAAACCCTAGAACTAACCTCAAATGCTAATATAAAAAGCAACCAAAATTAAAAATCTAAAAGAAAGCAACCCTAGGAGGCTAGGAGCGGGAGGAAGCAAAAAAAAATGTATATATAACTCGGAAAGTTAGGGTTTAAGGGTTCCAAAAAACAAAAAAAGATCAGAGAAAGAAGAGAAGGAGTGAATGAGAGTGAAAGTACAGCTAAGAAAGTTTACCTGCCACCATCGAATCTGTGTTCAGAAGGTAGTGTCTTTACTGAAAAGTGATGGATGCAGGAACAAAAAGTATGATATTTTTTTCACCCACTTTATTCAGAGGCTTCTCTTCTGTGTGTATGTTTGGTTTGGAAGTTGGAAGGGCGCCAAGGGAGCGACCCATGCCAACCCCGCGCCTTTCGCATGATCGACAGTATAATTTGTCTTTTCTACTTAATTAATAAATTAATTATTCTTCTTCTAAGGCCATACCAAAGACATTTCATCCCCACGATTTCGGACCTTTTTCTACTGCCTGTACGTTTTTATTGTCTCAGTAATTTTTATTGAATTATTTGAGATTATTTTTCTTTTTAGAATTACAATTAACAGTAATTACAATGCTTGTGCTTATTGATTTGATGGCGAATGATTTACATGATCTTTACAAGCGATTGACCTATGCAAGTGTGGTAGCAAAGAAAGATCAACTTGATGATGTCATCTATTTATATATATAAAAGTCGAATCAAGTAATCTGATTTAGCATGCAACCCGCATTAATTGGTAAACTCAACCGCTTTCGTCGCTACCGTTTAAATAAATTCTGTAATCTACATTTATTATACATGGCATCCACGGCAAAAATTACGGGAATCAAAACAAACTAGTAAATGCCCAAACCTAATCAGTGTAGAGGAAACCGCTAAGCATCCAAACGTCAAACAGTGCAGAGGATTATAGATATACATTCTGCCACTGCTTATGAAAAGGTAGAAGATAACAAGAAATGGAGAAGATGAAAAGGCAGAAGGTCCGAACCATACGCTATGGCAAAAATTAACTGCAATTACAAATTGCGTCGGTTACTTCTCAGGCGGTGCAATAATGTTAAGACAAAAAATTATTTCACTAGGAAGCAACAGGTTCCTTTTAAATTCATGGGAACCCCTCAGTTCTCAAATCCGTCCCATAACCAAACCAAAATTCATTTTCATTTTCAACCTCATCTGCTTTCGAAAAGCTCTGTTCAGGTCTTGACCATCTGGTGCATCGCTACCATTAACGACGAAACCCAAACACACCTAGAGGAAATGCATGTCACAGTTGGTCCGGGCTAACTGCAAAAGACCGAGACTGACCCAGAAGAAGTACATCGAGGCCATGGTTGGAGAGTGCCGTGGAAAATGAAGATTGAACGAACGAACGAAATCTCAGTGACGACTGAAGAGGGAGTTCAAAAGAATTAAAAGAGAAGATGGGCACTTTGCTTGGGAATATAGCAAAGGTTTGAGAGTGTTGCACTCCTCGATCCCAAGTTAAATTATTTTCCATGCTTGGAGAATCTCTTTCAGGTTTGGAGAAACTCGGAGAATGTTCGTTAAACGTCGAGAGTTCTTGAGTTACGAAGTCTTTTGACTCGGACACGTGGGGGTGGATTTGTGGAGTTTAGATGTGATTTGGGGAGTTTATGCAGCAATCAATGCCGTGAATAATTTTCATGATTGAATAATCAAGTTAAAATCACTCTTGGATGGTTGATGTTGCATTTTGCTTTATGGGGTCAGTGAGATTGAAACTCGCTTTGATTTCGAACCTGTATAGTTTTCTTTTCTATAAGAGTTTTATTTACTTATTTATTTCAAAAGGCATATGGTTGTAAATAAACTATATTCGCACTTGCCTTTATTTTCTCAATTATATCATATTTCTTGCAAATTTTGATATTTTTTGTGCAGGATATCCTATTTAGTTTACACTTGAACTTCATATATACTAATTGTATCTAATTTATATTGTTTAAATTGAAAAATTATTTATTTTAATATGGTAGATTATCCATAAAATATTTATTGTAAAGTGAACTATTTTATATATACAAGCTTTATTTTATATATATTTGATATATGTTTTTTAATATTTATAGTATTGATTATGTATAATAAATTATATAGATTTATAAATTCAGTATAAATAACGATTCGAGCATTGCGCGGGTTATAAGCTCATTTGGCATTATGGCGAATGCCTGTTTAGGAGTTTGCTAAATGATAAACACTACAGCAAGGAATTCTTTAAGACCACAATGAAGAAGGCTTAACGTCCGGTTGGTGATGTTCAGTTCCGAGAACTCTCGCCCACCATTTTCTTTATTGAATTTGACTATCTACGAGATGAGCAAAAGGTGATTGCTACATATCCATGGTCTTTTGACAAGTATTTGGTCTTAATAGGGGAGGTTGATGGCAACAAACCGGTGCATGACATTCACCTTTCTGAACACAATTCTGGGTTCGTCTACATGAACTGTCATTGAGGGCAAAAAATGAATATAGGGGCAACCTTGTTAGTAGCAAACTCGGTACGGTGCAAGCAGTGGATGTGGTGAAAGAAGAAGTGGCAATGGGAGAATTTCTACGAGTCCGAGTCTCCATCGATGTTACTCGACCTCTCTTACGTGGGACCATATTTTCAACGGGTGATGATGCTCCACTCTGGATTCGCTTCTCATATAAAAGATTTCCCACCTTTTGTTACTGGTGTAGGATCTTAGGATACAATAAAAATGATTGTGGGCTTCTAAAATCCACTGTAGAGGGGTGCTCTTTTTCTCATGGGGATTGGCTTCGTGCCAATTCATCCTTAGAAGGTTCCAGATTTGGGCGTATCTCAACAAAGAAGACAAATGTTGTTCCTCGAGTTCAGGCTTCTCCTGTTCGGACGGATGGTGATGGTGTTGCTGCAGTGGTTAAAGGCGCGGCAATGGTGGTTCCATTAGTGAAGCTAGCGGTTGCAAAGACGGTTACAAGATTGACCATGCATGTAGACAAGACTGAGCTGTCTTCAGAGGGCTGTGTGTTTGGATTAGGATCATCTGAAGTGGCTCCAGCTAGTTCGTTACTGCAATATGGGCCTATGCCGAAGCTTGCTGGGTTGGATATAACCAGAGGCCAGGCTCTAAGTCCTAATTCTGATGGCCTTGAAGTTAAGAAATGGATGAGGCTGTCGTTTTCATCCAAAATGACAAGCCTTAACTTAAGAATATCCATGTGCCAAAATTCACAATGGGGGAGAAAATGCAAGGGCTCCGTTGGGGTCGAAGCTCTATCCGTTCCTTCCTCACAGGAGACCGATGAAGCATTCTGAGAAGATGATGCCCATGTTGAGTCCAAAGTTGATCAAGGGGTGGCGGCTGTGGCACAATTCCACCGAGATCCATGAAGTTTCTATGTTGGAATGCCCATGGGCTTGAGAACCCATGGGGCATTCGAGTCCTTCGTGATCTTGTGCGGAGGGAAGCTCCCAGTGTCTTGTTTCTTCAAGAAACAAGATTGAAGATTCGTGAAATGGAGGTACGTAAATTCCAGTTAGGCTTTTCTTCTTGCTTGGTTATTGACTGTGTTGGGCGGAAGGGTGGTATTGCTTTGTTGTGGGGGAATGATGTCAATTTAATTGTGATAAATTACTCGAATATGCATATTCATGCTTCCATTGATGAGGGTATGGGAAGAGGGCAGCGGTTTTTAACTGGCATATATGGGTACCCTGTAGTCAGTGACCGTATTAACACTTAGAATTTGTTGTGATGGCTATTCCGGTCCACTGGTGAACCTTGGCTTGTGTTAGGTGATTTCAACGAGATTTTACATCATCATGAGAAATGGGGAAGTCCTTTGCGGCTTGCCTGGCAAATTGAGACTTTTCAAGAAGTGGTTGATACTTGCCATTTGATGGATCTCAATTATAAGGGGAACAAATACACCAGGTGTAATCGGTGGCAAGGTCCTTCTCGTGTCTATAAGAGGCTAGATAGGGCCTTTGGAAATTTGTCTTGGTTGCAAATGTTCCCCCTAACATCAGTAATTCACGGTCATGCAGCTTACTCAGATCATGTGCCTAAATGGATCAATGTGGAAGGAGATGAGCCGAAAGCTAGACCATGAAAACTCTTTAGTTTTGAGCCTATGTGGGTTGGGGAAAACCATTGTGATTCTATTGTAAGGCAAGTATGGCACAGAGTGGATGCAGAGCATAGTATGAAGGCTGTCTTGGACCAAATTAAGGACTGTGATGATCAGCTTAATGACTGGAATCGCAACTGTTTTGGAAATGTTCAGAAGAAGCTGAGTTTGACTAGAAAACATTTAGAGTTGCTACAGAGTCAGAGCTCACCAAGGAACAACATTGACAGTATCAATAAAGCCAGAGATGAGGTCCAGTTATGGTTGGAAAGAGATGAAATGATGTGGAAACAAAGGTCAATGGTATTGTGGATGAAAGAAGGGGATTGCAATTTCAAGTATTTTCATATGAAATGCTCCCATAGACAAAGAAACAATTCTCTAACCAAGATCAAAGACAGTAGTGACACTTGGCAATTTGGTGAGTTGAAAGATAGAGTTATTGTTGATTACTTTCAAACCCTATTCACTACCTCTAGCCCCTCAGGTTCCACTGCTTTCTTGAGTCTCTTGGCTGGAAGGGTGACCTCAGCTATAAATGCAGATCTGGACAAACCCTACTCGAGTGATGAAGTGGTAGCTGTTTTAGCACAGATGGATCCTAGCAAAGCCCCTGGCTTGGATGGTTTTTCTGTCCTCTTCTACAAGAAGTACTAGAAGGATGTTGGACTTTCTGTTACTATTGTTGTGCTTCAAGCGCTGAATTCAAGTGCCTTTCCCACCTCCTTAAATCATACTTTTCTCACTTTGATTCCTAAGAAAAAATCCCCTAAACAAATGAGTGATTATAGGCCAATTAGCCTTTGTAATGTTGCCTATAAATTAATAGCAAAAGTGGTGTCGAATCGGTTGAAAATATTGCTGCCCCAAGTAATTAATGACACTCAAAGTGCTTTTGTTCCTGGCCGTTTAATAACCGATAATGTCCTCATTGCTTATGAGTTAGTTCATTTTCTAAAGCATAAACAAAGAGGAAAAAAGGTTTCATGTCTATTCAATTAGACATGAGTAAGGCATATGATAAGGTGGAGTGGAGCTTCATTCAAACGGTAATAACTGTGATAGGGTTTAGCAAAAATTTTGTTGATCTGATTATGGCCTGTATTAGCACTGCCACCTTTTTAGTTTTGATCAATGGTGAGCCGCATGGTCCAATTCTTCCTTCAAGAAGGTTGAGACAAAGGGATTACATATCTCCTTATCTGTTTTTGTTATATACTGAGGACCTAATTACTCTGTTGCGACTACTAGTCTAATTGGACAACTTTTAGGTTAAAATATGTAAAGAAGCCCCATCTATAAACCATTTGCTATTTGCCGACGATAGTATCATTTTTTGTAAAGCTACAGTGGCTGGAAATAGACGTATACAAAATCTGTTGGCAGTATATGCTGGTGTTTTTGGCTAGGAAATCAATATGGATAAAACATCTATGATTTTTAGTAAAAATGTTGGGTGTGAAAAAAGGGCAAAAATCTGTTCTTTGTGGAATAATGGAGATATTTCTCAATATAAGAAATATCTAGGATTACCACCCACGGTTGGCCGATCCAAAAGAGGAGCCTTTCAGCCCCTCCAAACCAGAATATGGCAAAAACTCCAAGGATGGAAGGAAAAGTTGATGTCCCAAAGGGGTAAGGAATTACTTCTTAAGGCTGTAGCTCTTGTCATTCCAACTTATACAATGAGTTGCTTTCTTTTATCGGATGGATTATGCTCTATGCTTTGACTTGGAAAGGCTAATGGCAAAATTCTGGTGGGGTCAGAAAAAAGAGGAGAGACAGATACATTGGGTGAGTTGGAGGCATATGTATGATAGGAAGGCTCAAGGAGGTTTGGGTTTTAAAGATCTCAAGACCTTTAATCTTATCTTTCTTGCTAAGCAAGGTTGGAGATTATTACAACACGAATCATCTCTACTCCATAAGCTGTATAAATCAAAGTATTTTGCGAAAATTGATCTTTTTAATGCTGGTTTGGGCCTAATGCCTCTTATGCTTGGAAAGGGATACGGGAGGTGATGAAATGGCTATGGAAAAGCTGTAGGAAAAGGATTGGTAATGGAGAGAAGACATGTCTGTGAACAGAGAAGTGGATTCCTGGTTATAGAGAGTTACTGCATGAAGGTTACCAAGTTCGGGAAGAGGATAAAGTTGTTTCTGTTGCTTCCCTCATTAACGCTTCTAATGGTTGGTGGATTATGGCTCGATTGAGAACTCTCTTCGATCCTAGTGTAGTTTTTGATATCTTGAAATTTTTGATACTTCCAGGCATTGTTGAAGATAGGTTGATGTGGGAATTTGACAAAAGTGGGTCTTTTTTTGGTAGTCATGCTACCATTTTATCACCAACCAAATGCAGACTAGCCATGTAGGGCCTTCCACCACAAGAGATCAGCAGACTTTTTGAAAGACTTTCTGGAAAATTCCTATACCTAATAAAGTGAAATAGTTCGCTTGGAGAGCATGTCAAGACAAGCTTCCAACCAAAGAAAATTTGGCCCGGAAAAAAATTATATCAGATTTGCATTGCTCTTTTTGTCAGTATCCTTTAGAGGACCTTACTCATGCCCTTGTTATATGTCTTGATATTCAGACCATGTGGCAGCAATTATTACCAAGCTTGGTGATTTCCTCTAATATGAAGTTGAGGGACATGATCACACAAATGATTCACGGGCAGCAGAGAGATAAACTACCTCTATTATTTCATCTTGCATTGGGCTTTTGGTAATGTCAGAATCAAAAGGACTTTGAGGATAAAATGCTAGCCCCGAAAGAGATAGCTGGATTTGTTTTGAATAATATGAAGAATTACAAGGAGGTGAGAGGCCTAAATACCATCTAGTTACGGAGACACTTGAAGTGGCAGCCACCTATAAGTGATGTTCTAAAGCTTAATACAGATGGGGCACTCTTTGCTGATCTACAGAGGGCTGGGGTGGGTTTTATTCTTTGGGATTCACATGGGGATATCCTAATGGCAGTCAGTAAATTAGAGCTTAATGTGGATAATCCGGAGGTTATTGAGCTTCTAGCGATTTTTCGAGACCTTCAATTATGTGCAAGCAGGGGTATCTCTCAGCTTATTGTAAAATCCAATTCTTTGCAGATTGTACGTCTATTCAGAAAGATGACATGGAAGACTCTTTAATAAGACCTTTGTTTGCTGAGATAAATAATCTTAAGACCTGTTTTACTTCCTACTCTTTCACACATACATATAGAAAGTGTAATAGGGCTGCTCATTCTCTTACTAGATTTGCATGGTAGGTTGATGATTGTAATGTTTGGGAGGACTGTGTTCCAAACTTTACAATCATCAACCTTATCTTATCAATGAAGTTGTATCTTCTTATAAAAAAAAATAATTAATTATTAAAAGAGAGGACTAATCTTTCCTCGGATAATAAGATTAAATATGAAATTTTCTAGATTTCGTGTAGTTTTATTCATATTTTTCAATTTTAATTGTTTAGATTTTTATCTAATCATTATAACTTTTAAAATTTTTAAAAATAAAATATAAAAAATAATACAAATTTTAAAATATAAATTATATTCAAAAATTATATTTAAAAGTTTATAATTTTTTTACTCAATTCTTTTTCTATTCTTTCTCAAAATCTAATAACACATTTAACTCAATTTATTTTATTACTATTTATAAATCATTTTATTAATATTCACATAATTTTTTTATTTTTCTTTTGATAGAAAATAGGTAAACAAGTATTATTAATAAAAAAAAGAGTAGGGGTGGCAAAAATGCCACTTACAAAATTCTTATGATCCATCAAGTGTGCACATTTGAAATAAGAAAATCATGAAGGACAATGTCATTGAAATCCACGACCATGGTCCAATTACCTAATATTCACATAATTCTAATATACATTAAGAACATTCCCAATGATTTCTTCATCATATCCTTTACAATAATTCTACAGACAAACGATAGATACAGTGGTGGAATCAAAGATTTGCTTTAGGGAGGTCAAGCAAAACTAAAATAAAATATATAAAATATTTTTTGTTTTATTTGTATACAATTTTTTATGCGATATAGAACAATCTAATAATAAAATTTACAATAAAAATAAAATATATTTAATACAACTTATGTATTAAAAAAGTATATAATATGTCAAAAACATGACATCATAATAAAAATATGTATTAAAAATAATTAGAAACCATCCATCTTATTTTTTATTATTTTTTTTATCTATAATAAAAATATGTCATCATATTATTATATCATTTTATTTTATATTAGATGTATTTTATTTTTAAATTAAATTAATTTTGTAAAGGGGACCAAGATAATTTTTAGAGAGATGACCAACATAAAATAAAATTAATATTATCCTACAAAATTATAAAAAAATAAAAAAAACATATTTTATTTTTTCTTTATTATATTTTTTTTTTCATTTTTTTTTTGAGAGGGGTGGGGACCGTGGGGAGAGGGGCCATGACCCCCTCCTGCCTCAACATGGCTCCACCATTGGGTAGATACAAGCACGAGACAAATGACTGTCATGTTAGCTTTATTTTAATTTGAAAACAAAAACAAAAATTAAAAGGAAAACAAATGTTTCGTTTAGACCTAATTCCTGCTTGTTTGTGCTCTGATCTACATTTTGGTCTTCATTTACACAGAAGATTTTTGAGATCATGAGTCTGCTCACAAAAGCTTTATGGCGTCGTCTTCTACTCGAGGTCGTGTTCGGCTTTATGGTGCCGTCTACTATTGGAACTCGTCATCGGCACCAAGATCTTCAAGTCTTGAAATGGATCTATGCGGGTATTTTCATGGGTCACAGATTTTCATTTGGGTCATCTTCAAGAGGCCATAAAGCCTTCTTCTTCGTGGGGGTCATCAAAGCAACTATTTTCGATTGTCGGATAAACCTGAATACGGTAAACCCTTTTTTTACTTGCTTATGTTATATGAATTATTGATCTTGAATATGACTAAAAAATGGGTTTGGGTGTGTCACATTTTTTGTTTTTCTTCATGTTCTATATATGGTTTTGGGTGTTCCAAATTTTGGTCTTGATTTATAATCTCTACAAAACTTCCCATGTCATTCCCAATCATTGTGAGTGCAATATTGTAGAATATTATTGAATGATCTACATGCACACTTTTGCTGCCCTTTTTCAGTGGGTTGATTTTGTTCTTGATTCCAGTTTTTAACCCCGCTGCCTATTTCTCTGCTTAACTAAGACCTTTTGGCTGGAATGAAAGATATCAATGTTGATTTCACAGAATTATCATTATCTTCAAAACTTGCCGCCAAACAATGCATTCCTAGTCAGACTATATTAAAAAAAGTAATAACTCGGTCTGCAGTTTCTGAAATGAGTTTCATATGCATGCATGGGGAAGATGTTTACCCTTCTAGAAAAACATTTCCCAAGTCATTTTACATGACATAATCTTGCGTGAAAATTAGGATTTTGCAGAGATTTTCTGGGTAAAAGAAAATGAATATATTAACTTGCCTAGTAAGATCAACTCTTAACATTTTATAAATGCACCTCAAGGTTACAGCAACAGGATGGTAATCCCACAAATTAAGTTCCGACTGCATAACAATGTTACTCAAATGAAAACATGAGGATTCGATTTTATTTTTTTTCAGAGATATCCCCGAAATAAGTTCCTAAGGTCCATGACACTGTAATCCAACGCCATCTGTAGATATGAGTATGTGAATAGACAGACAATTTGACAATGAGATGACAAATCAGTTTATCCATTAACCTTTCCGATATTAAGTTGCACTGGAAAGCTTGCTCTTACGCCACTTCCAATAGTTAGCTCTGATCGGGTCTATATGTTCCAAGATAGAACAAACTGTTCTTACCAAGTCAGAATCTGGTTGATCTAGGCCTGAAGGCTTCAAAGCATCCACAGCATCATTGAACTCTTGGCTTGGCTGGAGACCATGGCAGAGAAGATCCAAAAGTGTGCTCAGAGCAAACATACAGTTGTTTTTAGCATTCAAAACCTTCAAACACACTGACGAAACTCGAGGATCGTTCACCCAAGATTGGGTGTCACCTTTGTAAAGCCCTCGAAGGTATCTCCATGGGCTCTCATTCTCAGGGTAGGTCAGTATGGCTTCAACAGTGTAACTCACTTCAGACTCTCTCATAGCCTCTAGGCCTCCCAGGAGGGGAGACTTTGTAATGACAAAGAATCTCTGTTGCAAACAAAACATATGATGGTTGATTTACCGAGAAGAAAGGAGAGAAATAACCCTGCTCGCCAAACTTATAATATATATATATATATATATTTGAAAAAGAAAAAGAAAAAAAAAAAAAACAGAGGCAAATTGTCCCCATCATGAAAACAAGAAACCTGTGACACCAATGCAAAACCCTATATAATCCTTTCAGGAGTGAAGGACCAATCTGGGCATAAGATCATGATGAAGCCGTAATAAGTAGCAGCCAGAAGGTATGACATTGAAACAGTATTAAATCAGTAATTAACAAAATTCCTATGAGTGTAGTTTGCAACTTTGTTGTTTATTGACCATTTTAGCACATGCAGAAGTCAAAACTTGCATGTTAAAAAAAAGGGCAAACTAGCCATGATAAGTTGCACCATGGAATCATGGTAAATTATTCTAGTCTGTCGATTGTCTAATTACAGTTCCACACTCATAAAAACTATTATCTTGTACTGAATAGGACCTTCATTTTTGTTATATTGGATGGACTGAGTAAGATGTTTTACATGTCACCATACCTGATTCCAAGCAGAATTGTTAAAAACGTCTTCTTCAAGGAGCTGCTGACAGTAGCCAAGTTCATCTTTCCATCCTCCTAGAGCCAGCAGAACCCACTGCATTAAAGAGAAAAGAAGAAAGAAAAGGGAATCAAAAAGTTAGATCAAATCCAATTTGTGTACCAAATATAACTTAAAATATACTAAAGCTTGGCGCAACTGTGCCCAAGTACTTGTTCAATTTGGGGAGAGAGAGAGAGAGAGAGTGAGAGTGCACGTGTGGGCACATGGTAAAGATTTCATATATTATAGCTTTGGGTCAATTATTTAGTATAAAGAAGAGGAACACCAAACCTGTCTATGGGACCAGGCATGATAATGTTTAGCATCAATGGAAAATATCTTCTTGGTGAACTCAAGTTCCTTCCGTACAGAATCAGCTCCCAATTTCCCAGCAACCCACCGCCTATGATGCCTGCAAATATCTGTCATTAAGATCAATGCAGCAGTACCTGGGTAAGGGTAAAATAAGCTACAGAAACTCCAGGACTCAATGACAAATTGGTAGTCAGAGGGATAGATTAAAATGACGATTAAGAGATGACATGACTCAAAGAAATACAACACCAGCTTCACGTTTTTCATACATCTTTCTAGAATGTCACTTGTAATTTACATACATCACAAAGAAAAGAAAAAAAATTTACATTATGGCTCACCATATCTGATAGTTCTTAGAATTACTCCTAGCAATATTCTCAATGAAGTCCAGTTCATCATTCAGGTCAGCATCGAGAGCCTCGAGTATTGAACGCCTGAAATGCCATACCTATAAAAATTAAAAGTTTTCTTAGTCCCAACTCCTTAAAAAATAAATTAGCAAATTCCCTTCCATGGCTAAATGGCCACCAAGAAGTTTTGGGAACATCATCTAAGAGCTCAGATATGGCCTCCTCCACAAACATCTTAATATTTGGGATGTCAAGTGTTCTCGTTCAGAAACACATACAATTTCTAGCATCCCATGCAGAGTCTATACGGTTTGCATAACATGTAAGGTTCTAAAACCTGGTATATTTTAAAAATAAATAACTTATAAGTATGAACCAATAAAATGGTTTGACAACAGAACATACGGGTGAATGTCAAGAACTTGATCAAATAGATTACCTATATATTTCTGAGGCATTTTCTTTTCTCTCATCGAGCCACCTCAGCATTTTCCCATAAACCTTAGTTTTTTTTACTATTTTTCTGGTTTGTTAGTTTTATTATTCTTTTAAATACAGCACCAACATTTCCACTTCACTCAGCATGACCATTCATTTACCCATCTCTACACTCTACCTACAATATAGATTTCCATTTCCCAAAACAACCCTTTCGATTTCCACTTCGATCGTAGGTACCACAAAAGAATCAGGGCTTTTTATTTTCTTTTTTCATTTCAATGATGAATTCAGGAACTTTTTCCCACACATAGCACGAGCATGCAGCTAGTGATTATAAAAACCAAGTTTAGACAAATATTTTACTAATTCATGTCAAACATCCAGAGCACAAGGTGGAATGGATTGGTCTCAGCCGGCTGGAAGCAAGTTGAAGGTGGGTGTAGGTGACGGAGGAGCAGGTGGCCCCAGGTCGTACTGCGAGGTGCTTCAAGCCCAGAGGGACAACCTTGAGCTGCAAAACCTACAGTACTGCCTAGCATTACCATTTTGGAGAAAGGACAAACAGGAAATGCAGACGGCAGGGACGTGTAATGTTTCTGCAAAAGTTAGCCGATATGGAGGAAAGGGTGGGGGCAATTTTGGAAGACATCATTTCTCTAAAATGCTGCGTTAAAGGGAAAGGGGATTTGCAAATGGGAGTGGGCCAGGTTCTGGGCTCTAAAGCTGAAAAGGACAAGCTGAGAGATGAGGTTAAAGGGGCTGGGCTGTCATCGGGCTGTGGGTCAGGTCAGGTATCGGGCCCAAAATGGGTCTGGAAAGGGGAAAAAAAAAAGCTTTTTTGGGCTCCCCCCAAAATACCGGTTCCGGTTCAGCGGACTTCCACCCCACTTGTGGCACCGATATGCGTTCCGCCGACTCCCACTCTGGCATAGAAAATGTCACCAGTCATCATCGACCACAATGGTGGGCCGGCAGAGCCAGATCAACAAGAGAATCTAGAGGATGGCGAGCTAGTGGAGGTCTGTGATGCCGATAATGATTCAGACGTTGAGAATGGGCTACCAGTTGTGCCGTTTTCATAGGGGGCAACCCCAGCATGTGAGGTGGTCACATGGAAGGGTGGCAGGGTGGAGGGGCTAGATGGTGAGGGTGTCGGGCGTCCAACAGAGGTATATTCGGCACCTGAAATGGGGGGTGGTGAGTCGGGGCAGCCCTATTCCTCTAAGTGCTATCCCACCTAGTCCAGTTCCTTTCTCAAAGGATTGGGTGCTGAAAAAGGTAACGGGTCAACACCAATACTTAGGAATCTATTCTGTTGGTTATGAGGAGCAATTTGAGACTTTATTAGTGACCATAGAAGCATATAGACCAAAAGTGTTGAAGCCAGCCATCAAGAAAGATAGGGAGTTAAAAAGGTTGGTGTGCTCAGTCAATTATGATACTAAGGAGGGTAGTGTTGGGCGGGAAAGGGTGAACGGTTGAGGAAGTGGGTTTTTTTTATGAAACCTAGAATCTTATCATGGAAGGTGAGAGGGATCAATGATGTTAGTAAGCGACTTCGAATTCGATCCCTTCTACATAGTTGGAAAGTTGATATCATGTCTCCAAGAGACTAAATTACAGTTTGTCGATAGAAGCATCATTCGGAGTTTGTGGGGTAGTGCGTTTGTGAGGTGGAGTTATCTAGCTTCTTCGGGGACTTCAGGTGGAGTGTTGTTAATGTGGGATAAGAGAGTGGTGGATGTCATTGAGGTATACGTTGGGAGCTTTTCTATGTCTTCTTAATGGAGACTAAGTTGTCGTATCGTAAAGCAAAGCTGGTTGCTAGGAAACTAAAGTTTGATGGCTGTATTATTGTTACTGCAATTGGCAGAGATAGAGGACTAATGCTTGTATGGAAACATGTAGATTGCTTGGAATTAATTAATCATTCCCAAAGACATGTCAGTGTACTGGTTAATGATGTTATTGCCGATTCTAGATGGTTGTTAACTTGCTTTCATGGCCATCCCGATGTTAGTATGAGACATTTGTCATGGAATTTGTTATCCTCTTTTAAACCAAGTTCGTGAGGATGGGCTATCATTGGTGATTTTAATGAGGTTTTATTTCAAGATGAGAAATGGGGTGAGTTGCCAAGGAATGAGAAATAGATGCAAGGCTTTCATTCAGTAGTGGAAGATAGTGGCTTATTTGATTTTGGATGGAAATGAAACAAGTTTACATGGTGCAACAGGCATGAAGACAGCTCCTACACTAAAGTCAGGCTCGATAGAGCACTGGTGAATGCATCTTGGAGAGGCAAATATTCAGTTTCAAGTGTGTCTATCCTTCCTGCCATTTGCTCTGATCACTGTCCCATTTTATTACATTTTCTTCTCAGCAGGAGATAGTTAGAACTTTTCATTCCTCTTTCAAATATGAAGTTAACTGGGTTAATGAGGAAGGTTCTCATGAAGTTGTCTCCTCTTGTTGGCAAAACCGAATATATGGAAGAAATAAAATGGAAAAAGTACAAAAAAAACTGATACATTGCAGCAAAGGCTTAAGTTATTGAAGCAAAAATATGGTCCATGATAGATTATTGGCAATCAAGCAGAAAACTCAGTTGCTAAACCAATTACAGCAGCAAGATGGTCCTGAAAGTATACCTGAACAAAAGCAGATTCAGCGAGACTTAGAATTTTTATTGGATCAAGAGGACACTTGGCTTAAACAAAGGGCTAAGAGACACTGGTTACAAGAGGGTAACAGAAATACTAAATTTTATCATTCTTGTGTTGCTCAAAGAAGGAAGAAGAATACAATTAAACAAGTGTTGGATTCTAATGGCAACTTATTCACAAAGTTTAAGGATATAGCTTCTAGTTTCAGGAAATACTTTGAGCAACACAAGAATACAAAGAAGGAAGAAGAATACAATTAAACAAGTGTTGGTTTCTAATGGCAACTTATTCACAAAGTTTAAGGATATAGCTTCTAGTTTCAGGAAATACTTTGCTACCGTGTATACCTCTTCCACTCCTTGTGAATTTATTGAGCAATGTCTATCGGGTATTACAGCTAGAAGCACACCTGAAATGAGAGCTAATCTGGATAAACAGTTTACAAAGGAGGAAGTGAATGCAGCACTGCAACAGATGTCCCCCTTCAAATCCCCTGGCCCGGATGGTTTTATTGCAGGGAACCATTGGGAGTATGTTGGAGAGGAAGTTGCCCAAGCAATGGTGGAGTTTCTGAACACAAGACAAATGCCAGAAGATCTTAATCATACCATCATAGCCTTAGTTCCCAAGGTTAAAATTCCCCAATCTAGGCATGAGTTTCGTCCTATTAGCTTATGTAACGTGGTGTATAAGCTAATTTCAAAGGTGATGGTTAATAGAATGAAGGGGATTTTTTCAGAAATTGTCTCTTGGAATCAAAGTGCTTTCCTTCCAGGTAGACTAATTACTGATTACGTTATAATTGCTTATGAATTGCTTCGTTCTATGCACTCTCGTAAAAAAGGAAGGGGACATATGGCAATCAAGTTAGATATGTCAAAAGCATACGATCGAGTGGAATGGAATTATCTTGAAGCTATAATGTTTAAATTAGGCTTTGGGACCAAATGGACAGATCTGGTTATGACTTGTGTAAAGACAGTTACTTGTTTTGTGAAGGTGAATGGGGTGCCAGGGGCCAATTTTCAACCATCTAAGGGGTTGAGGCAAGGGGATCCCTTATCCCCATATTTATTTTTGCTTTGTGCCAAAGGTCTTACTTCCTTATTGAATCAATATGCTTCAGCTAGTCTTATTCATGGTGTATCTGCTTCTAGGGGTGGCATTGTATCAATCACTTACTTTTTGTTGACGCTTGTGTAATTTTTTGTCAAGCAACTCAAGAAGAATGGCAACATATTAACGAAATTCTGTTGCAATATGAGAAAGGCTCAAGGCAGGTTGTTAATAAGCAAAAAAAAAAAACCTGCTTTTTAGTTCCAACACAAGGCAAGCTGTAAGGGATCGAATTTTACAACTGGCTCAAGGGATACAGTGCACTAACTACAACATTTACCTGGGTTTGCCTACCGTGCTATGAAAATCAAAATACAACACTTCTAGATGTTTGAAGGAGAAAATATGGGCAAAGATCAATAGCTGGAATATAGGTTTTATCCTCAACTGGAAAAGAAATACTAATCAAGTGTGTTGCAAGCTATTCCTACTTATACAATGAGTGTGTTTCAATTGCCAAATGTGTTATTAAAAGAAATAGAGGCCATGATAGCTACTTTTTGGAGAAGTCATCAAAGGGGTGATAATGGTATTCATTGGAAAAGTTGAAATCATTTGGGGCTTGTCAAAAATCAAGGGGGCTTGGGGTTTAGAGATTTTCAGTGTTTTAACACTGCCTTGTTATCTAAGTAGCTATGGAGGATACTCATGCACCCAGATTCATTAGTAGCTCGAGTTCTCAAGTCAAAGTACTTTCCAAATACTGACATGATGCACTCGAAGTTGGGTTTTTTACCTTCATTCTTACGGAGAAGCTTATGGTCCTCTATGGATCTGATTAAAGCTAATGTGATTTGGAGGGTGGGTAATGGTAGTCATATTAAAATATGGGAGGACAAGCGGATACTATGCCCTATCACTTACAAAATCCAATCTCTTGTGAAAATATTGCACCCGGATTCAACTATTGATTGTTTAATGAATGCAACAAATGTTTGGGGGATTGATAATCCAATCTCCAGTGAAAATAGTGCCCGATTGCAACAAATGTTTGGGGGATTGATAACAGTCCAGTCAAAAAATGGCATGGTAATTTTTTTTTTTGATAAGTAAAATATTATATATATCAAAAGAAGTAACCAAGTACACTAGATGTATACAAGAAAACACCTATCCCATACTAGAAAACTCATAATAACCCCAAAAACCCCCGTAAAAACTAGCCAAAATACATCTAACCCGAGTAAGAATGAAACACCCCTCTCTAATCCCAACCCAAAAAACCCTCTAAGAGAGCATCATGCCCTGCCTTTAGACTATAACTCCACCTCAAATACCCTCTATGAGAACATCATACCCTCCATTTAGTCTTCCGACTTGAGCTACCGCCAAGAGCGTCGCAATTGATTTCCCAAGAAAAACGCTGCAACTCACTGCTTTTCATAAAACTTGATTTGGAGTCATGCGAGTGACTCGCCTCAATCGTGGTGAGGAGTACTTTAAATTGATCTTCACATCCTCCATGTGAAATTCCCACGACATGCTGGATCTCGTAAACCTTTTGCAAAACTGAATTCGATGATGATCCAAGGGGAGAAAGAGATACCAAGGGGACAACATCTTCTCCCAAAACACCGTGTCCAAAGCCTTCATCCTCGCAAGGCACCAATGGCAAACCCTTATTCAAATCCTGTGCGTCCTCAACAACTCCAATGATACTATCCATTGAGATTCTAGGTTGGCAACAAGTCCCTTCATCTCTGACAACCCTGTATGAGCCACTTTGATGGACATTACATCTCTTTTAGAGCTCAATAGTACACCATTATCTTTTAACTTTGGCATGTGAGGCATAGTCTTTTTGGGATTGATCAAGGGTGTAACATCGATTATTGGTCTTTCCTGTATTACCTATGGCAAAGGAAATTCCATTACGGATGTCTCAACACCAATACCCAATGTAGAACCAATTTCGAATAACCCTCTTTTTCTTTTGACCCGCCACACCCTTCTTTTATCAACTGACAGCATGGAGTTAGTGGCTGTGATTATGCATCAACTATGGAATAGAAGGAATCAGTTTGTGTTCGAGAACAAATTCCATAGCCAAATGTGGTGTTTAAGACTTCAACTTCTACCTTATCTTTTTTTCAGCAAGCTAATCAGAATACTATTAAGCCTACAGCAATGTGCATAGCTAATAGTGGTTCTCAAGCAGGGAGTCCTCCAAGTTGGCCTTGTTTTAAGGTAAACTTCGATGCATCCTTTGATAAAATAACTAGACACATGGGTATTGGTGTGGTTGTTCGAGACTCTGATGGTATGATGCAAGCTACTTTATGTGCAGCACCCGGCCCGTTGTATCTGCAGCACAGGCAGAATGTATGGCTCTTTTAAGAACTATGGATTTGTGTGTGGAGTTGCATTTTAACCAGTTATTCTTTGAAGGTGATGCCAAGTCGATTATAGATGTGGTGAATTCTGGGCTTATGGACAATTCTTGGTTGGGGCATCTCACAGAAGACATTCGATGCATGCTGTCTACCTATCAAGCTTGGAAACTTAGCCATATCCCTAGACAGTGTAACAAAGCAGCCCATGTTGCTGCTAGCATAGGATCACGAGTTCAGAATGAGTTGATATGGTTAAAAGATGGTCCATCTGAAGTTCTAAGTGTTGTATCTTTTGACTTTATGTGTAACTGATGTTTGAATTATTTAATGGAATCATCTTTCCCTTCAAAAAAAAAAAAAAAAAACCCTCCTCTAAAGATCGAAAGAGCTATTGCGGAAGTTTTTAATTTAAATTTCTTTTAACCTTGTTAGATCCCCACCAACCAAATCCTATAGTCAGTTCCCCATGAGAGCTCTATTGAAACCACACTAACTTCAGACCCCCAATCCTCAGAGAGAAAAATGGAAAGCACACCTTAGACCACTTTAGCAAATGAAATCTAAACTCTGCCCTCACACCATCCCCAAAAAATCTGTTGTAATTTCTCCAAATGATTTGCTATACCTGCAAGAAGCAAGAAGGGTGACAAATAAAAAAAAGGCAAGTTCTGCTTTTAACCTTAATCAAGGTAATCCTACCACCCTTTGATAAATACTGCCACTTCATCCAGCCAATGACTCTCAATCCTATCAAGAATCTCATCCCAAATCAACTTTACTTTTAAAAAAGGAGCTCTCAAAAGGAGACCTAAGTAAGTCATGGCCGATGAAGCAACTCTTCATCCAAACCAGTCACCATACTTTCTACATTCTCAATATTACCAACAAGGAGCAGTTCAGATTTAAACATATTAATCTTAAGGCCAAAGACTGTTTCAAAGCATAGCAACAAACATTGTAGGTACTGAAGATGATCAAGGATTACCTTGCAGAAAATGAATGTATTATCTGTGGATAAAACGTGAGGAATCAATAAATATCTGAATTCCTAGAGTCTATAGAAAACCCTGATGAAAAGGCACCATTTACTGTAGTAAAGAAGACAAGGGAACCGCCAGATGAAGGCCACAAGAGCAATTAAAAAATCCCGTAGGAATGTGATTCTTCAAAGCCAAAAAATGTAGTGGAGAGATATGGTGGGCTATCCAACTACACCATATCTCCTCAAAACCACGCCTCCTCAACAATCAACATATACAATAAGAAAGTCCAATTTACAAGGCCGTAGGCCTTTATATCCAACTTGCAAATACTAAGAAAAAGTTCAACTTTTAATCTATGGATCGCAGAAATTTTAATGCTGTCGGGTACTCAGATAATTCTAGGGACCAGATCCTTCCACCACAACCTAAACCCCGTCCGATTTCTATGAGGGAGCAGGGGTGCATTCGAGCTGAAGCTCATAGGCCATAACAAATAGAACAATGTAGCAATAAGATAGTCGTTCCCATTGCCGATCAAATTTCCCATCAAAATGGGAAAAATGACTACCGTCAGTAATATGTTATAGAGGAGTGGGGTATGCGGCTTTCTTTCCTAAACCGAAGCCTATCAAAACCCGACCCGGAAACGATTAGGAACACTTAATTATTCAAAATTATAACACGGAGAATAAAAGGAGAGAGAGAGAGTGGAATTTACAGTGTAATTGCCAGCGTTCAAGTCTATCACTTCGGCAGTGAGGCGCAGAGCACGGGCTGACCGCTCGTCGGCGAGGTATACGGCCCGGAAGTAGTCCATGGTCTCGACAAATTCTTCTTTGTAAGCGATGGGGACGACCGGGCTCGGACCGTCGTTCTGGGCAACCGGAGTGACGTCCAACCACTCGGGCCTTTGGCTGAGTGGGACCCTCTGTAGCTTGACCTCGTCGGACTCCATTATTACCAACTCCGCTCTCACTCAACTCACAGCTAGTACATTCTTGTCCTCTCAATGGGAATTTGATACTTTTCGGATGCTGTGAGTTGTGTCACTGACGCAAACGACCGGACTTTACAATAAAATAATATTTTAAAAAAATTCGAACATATCAAAATTGGGTGGGTCTACTCAAGCTGTTTTAGGGTCCGTTCGTTTTGAAAAGTAAAATTATATTTTTTAGATTTATCTCAAATTTATTATTTTATTTTTTTTAATTTTTATATAAAATATAATAAAAATTTTATTTTTTTCAAATTTTAAAACTACTTTTTTAAATTTTTATATAAAATTAATATTATAAAAATATATTACAATAATATTTTATTATCTTTTTAATTTTTACCTTATTTTATCTCATCTTACTTTTAAAAAAAAATAAGACAATTTTTTATATGTATTTTTTAATATTTTTAATATTTTGAAAAAAAAATAGATAATATAATAAAAATATTTTCTTAATCATTAAATTAAAAAAAATTATATAAAAGTAAAATAAAATAATTGAACAATAACATTAAGGATAAAAATGAGTGGTATTGTAGCATTTTTCATCAAAATTAAATCAGAAGTTAAAAGAAAACACTTAAAAATCAATTTTTTATTATTAAATTGTATAAAAGTTATATTTAAGTTGTCAGCCTCAGGTTATATTTTTGTAATTTTTAACATAAAACTAACATTATAACTTTTAAAAATTGGCTCAACTGGTAAAGATCATGGATGAGTATGCTCTCCTTAGGTTTAAGATTCAAATATCCTTGAGTGTAAATAATCTCTAGGGCCACTGAATTGGAGAGTATCCTCTTGAATTATTCAAGGTGCCATTGCAAAAAACTCTTTATTGAGAGCTTGTGCATCCCGAAATTAGTTGGGATGCTATCAATGATCAAGTTGCATACCTTGTGCTTAATGGTATATTGGGTTTGTTCATGATGTGCCTCTAGGTATAATCTCCTTGATTTGGCACCAATAGTAATCATTGGATAACACAATTCTCAAAGTCACATTCATCACTTTCAATTAGTTCACCCTCTTCTTCATTTCAACTTCGTCCTGCCTAGCGGAATCATCCCCCTCCACCATGTTGAAAAATTTTCATGCGAGGCATTCATTGGAACAATTTCCAGGTTAATCGTAACAGAAAAAGTTCTTGCTTATAGGTTTGATGTATGTATTTTGTCTGGTACTCTCTCTACTTGCAATAGGGACGTTTATGGGTTTAGGGGACTAGTTGGTATTGTGGGGTCGTTGGTTACGACTAGATGAAGGAAATTGTGTTGGGTTTGACTAAGTAGGGGGCCCAATTCCTTTATTTGGTGGTGTGAGGTTTGGTGCTTTTTCATAGCCAGATTGACTAGTTCTAAAAGTGTCCACATATGGTGCATGTGACTTTGTTCTGTATGGCAATATGCAGCCCTCCAATGTACCTCGCTACTTGTCTTTTAGTTTTCAAAAGATTGTTCTGAGAACTCAGGTGATAAGATTTCTTGGTATACTCATTTACTGTCCTGGAGGCTTGCCAACAATTCTGATATTGCGGATACAAGATTTGTTTATAATCGAAAGGGAGGAATTGTGCTTATCCTGGCGCCTCCAATTATTTTGCATTTGTTTCCACCAAGCCAGTGCTCCTCCAATAGTTCTGGTATTTGAATATAGTCAAAGAACTTTTCTTCTTCAAAGAGTCAATAAGGAAGCTCTCGACATGAAGATACCCACTAAAACACGATGAACCAAACTTTATCTTGAAGTTGGCATTGTCGTCGCTAGCCCTGTGGCTTCCTTCGCCCACCAACTTCTCAAGTTTTTCATCACCAAAGGAGTTACCATGTGCCTGGTCCTGTGGTGGTGGCATGAATCCTTTGTCTCCACCTGGGTGATATTGGTCTCTCCTTCTATCATTTTCGTCTTTGTTATCTTCCATGCGAACGCTAGTAATAGACCTTTAAATTTCCTATATAATGTGCTTGATCACTTCAAAACATTGCTGGTTTTGATGGTTTTGCACTCGAACATTTTCTTAAAGGCCTGTACCCTATGACCCTTATCCTAGGATTGGTTATTTTCATTTTTTGCCATTGAGTCAGTGCAACCTTACTCTAATGCTAAAATTGGCACGATGGAAGAATAATAAAATTGAAGTAGAAGATCTATATCTTCTACTAACAAGGAATTCACACAAAAAAAGGCAACCAAACCACCATAATTTTTATCCGATGGGAACAAATTATCCAGGCATTACAATACTGGATGTTATTATAATAATGATTAGAAAACTCAAGAAACTTTCTCAAACAAAACTTGTTGACAAAATAAAGAAAACAAAGGGGAACTTTCTCAATTAGAAACTTTTGACAAAATACAATCTGTAGGATAATAAATTGGCCAATATTAGGAAGTTTCAATCTTTCCAGAATCACATTGCTAATTTATTTTGTTGTCATGCTAGTCTACTCATGGTCCATTTCTGGTTTATTGTGTGATGCATCACCAAACTACCTATAGAAAAAATAAACTCCGAAAATTGGTCCTTGGTCTTTCGCTTGTCGAAATGATGATGATTCTTGAGTACAGGACTTGACTTGTAGATCTAGACAGGAAATGACTCCACCACGCTAGGTGCGAGCACGAAGCTTGACTTGCAGAGCTAGATGGGTGATGATTCGGCCGCACTAGTAAGGTGGCGAGCGTGGAGCTCAGCTTAGATGTGAACATTTGCTTGAAAGTAAAAAGTGTGTATTCTTGTGATCATTCAATGAATATTTTCCCCTTGATGTGGCCCGTTGCTCGATATTTCCATTTTGGCATTGATGTTAGAATTTGATTGTAGTTACCTACATTTAAGTGGCTAGGGAGCCCATCGAGCCCTAGGTCCATCTTAAGTGGTTGCCAAGCTCATCGACTCTTTCTAAAGGAAATCCGCATGAGGTAGTTTTGGAGCCTAGAGGTAACCCACTGGTAACGTTTATGACTTAGGTGTAAATACTCAGCAGTTGCTAGAGAAGACAATATGTCAGTGTTGCTATCTAGATGCGAGTGTGAAGATCGACTTTGAACAGGCAAGAAGCTTGCTCAATCGTGCTAGGTTGCAGGGATGGACTAGAACACTTGGGAGAGGTGTTCTCTCCTATGATCACCGAGATATGATTGCGGAGCATTGCCTTGTGGTAGAAAAGGAGTGAGATACTTACGAGAGTTGTTCCCTCCATTGAAGAAAAAATTATATGGTTTCTCATATATATAGCATTACAACTTTACAGATTATATGTTCTATACAATGAAAGAATAATGAATAATGGAAAGATATTTTATACAATGAAAGTCTAAATACAAAGAAAGAAACTAAAGGAATGAGTTGATTGGGCAACACTGGAAAGGAAAGAACATCCCATTAATTACGTCTACCTCTGTTTTGTCGAGATATCATGCTGATCGTCATGCTGATTGTGAGTTTCCTTGACATCCCATCGCAAGTGAATTGGGAGGGAGAGGGGGGGGGGGTTAGGGGTGGGAGGGGGGAGGAGACCAACCATGAGCTTGTCCTTAAGATAGAAGATGTAAGGCCCTTAGTGAAAATATCTACAATCTCGTCATAGGTAGAAATAAACTTGACAGCAACATCCTTATTAAAAACCTTTTTCCCAAATGAAATAAATGTCCACCTCCACATGCTTAGTACGAGCATGAAAGACCGGGTTGGAGGAAAGTGCAAGAGCTCCCAAATTATCGCACCAAATGGTAGGAACTTGTGGAAGAAGAACATGTAAATCTTTCAGAACCATGTGAATCTAGTAGAGTTTGGCAACAGTCATGGCTAAGGCTCTATATTCGGCCTCAGTACTTGAGCGAGCAACAACTAATTGTTTTCTTGCACACCATGAAATTAAGCAAGGGCCTAAGAACATACCAAAATCCATGATGGAACGACGATCATCCGGATCACCTGTCCAATAAGAATCACTGAAGGCTTATAAATGAAGACTTCCTTTGGTGAAAGTAAGATCATGATCAATTGTACCTTTAAAGTATCAAAGAATTTGTTTGACAGGGCTCCAATGTGTAGTGGTGGGGCCATGAGGAAGAGAATCGCCACTAGAAGTAGCAAGCTTCAAACCTGAAGTGCATGGAGTTGAATAAGATTTTGCGCCGATCATATGAGCACAGTTAAGAACATCCAATATGTATTTGGATTGGCAAAGATGCAAGCCATGAGAGTCACGGGCAACTTGAATGTCGAGAAAATAATGGAGAGAGCCCAAATCTTTCAACGCAAAGTTAGCTTGCAGTTGTTGAGTCAAGGAGGTAATGAATGACTTGTGTGACCATGTGACAAGAATATCATTCACATACACCAAAATAAATATATGCATATCAGATTTGTGGTAAGTAAAGAGGGATTGATCAACTGAGGATCCCAAAAAATAAGCTCCAAGAGGCATTGAGAGAACTGATTAAACCAAGCTAGCTCTAGAAGCTTGTTTTAATCCATAAAGTGCCTTATTGAGTCGGCATACACAATTCAGATGTTGTGGATCAACATAACCTTGAGGTTGAGAAATGTAGACTTTTCCATCAAGAGTACCTGCTTGTCGATTTCGCAAGTACATGAATCGCAACAGGTAATAAAATGGCTGGGTAAAATGTATTCAGTTAAGATTTATCTGATAACTCAAATGAAAATAATTAATTACTAACCTGGAACAGTAAACTAACAAAATTAAATAAGCAAGCTTTTATCAATAAAACAAGAATTTAGGATTTTCGATTCACTATAACTAATTCTGTGCAATTTTTCTAATTGAATAATAAATAAAAATATGTTCCTATTGTTGATAATCAGGTTTCTTTAATTTATTCATTAATCTTTCTCAAGTATTAACGAAATATCTCAACAGAAAAATTCCTTACATCTCTGCGACAATTCTAAACCTATCAAAATTCATTAAAAATAAAAAAATCTTATAAAGATTACACAAGCTCATAGATATCTCTATCCTACGACATCCTATTGTATTTCAAACATAGGCTGAAACAATTATCACTTCTTAGTCTCAAACTGAATCTCAAATCATGTAAATAGTGATCAAGCATTCACAAACATTAAGTTTAGAATAAAATACTCAACAATAAGACACAAATATTAAATTAATCCAACTACGAAAAATTCATAAAATCAAAATTAGGCTACATCGTAGCCCTAGAAAAATAAATTAGTTCACGAGGAAACTAAATGAAAATCTAATGAAAAAGTTCAACATCAAAACACTTAAAAAAACTAATAAAAAAAGAAACTTGAAAAGTTATCTGGCTCCTTTTTCTCCTCTCGTTTCTTCAGTACAGCGTTCTCCCTTTCTTCTGTCGTTGTTTCCCTTTTCATATATATGTGCAATTGAAGTCCCATGCTTCACTCAAACTCAAACATGGAATTCAATCAAAGTTCGGTCCCTTAAAGTGTATTATCCGGTCCAAGCCTAGTCCAATTCGAGCCCAATTAATGCAGCCAATAACGTGCGGCTCCAAGTGAATGAATATATATATATATATATATGCCCCTTAAGATCAAAAACCGACTCAAGTGAAGTTAAAAGCATGCGTAGGGCCCATGTGAAATAAATTGATGAAATCCACCGAATGGATTGCCTCCTACTATGTAAAGCAACCGAATGAATAATTGTGGCCTTTTAAAAAAAATAAACATTCTTTATCAATAATCCTTCTCATTTATTTAAACACCAACAAATAAAGAAATTCATAAATAAAAATAAAATAAACTCAAAAGAAATAAAAGAAAGCTAACAATTTTAATAAGTAAAAGGATAATAAAATTTATATAAAAATTACACTTATTAAATTCTCCAAAATTTCAATTTTGCTAGTTCTAGAGCAAAAAAAGAGAGAAAAACAATTAAAATAACATTGGTTTGACTAACAAAACTTCTTGACTCAAAGATAGCCTAAATTTATAATTCAAACCAATAATTCCAAATCAATCAAATCCAAAAGTTAATTCAAAACTCAACTCCATCATTATTTCTCTTTACATTCATGCATACTTAATTTTCTCAACTTCATCATTAGCTCTCCGGACGATTTGATGCATGCAAATAAATAAATAATGGTTCTTTAAAAATTCCAAAGGATTGCTTTTCAAATCACTATCTATTAATATATATAACAAAATATTACCACATATTAATATGTTTTTATTAGGTTTGTGATGTATGGCTAAGATGAGTGACACAAAGAAATGGTAAGATTTAAGAAAAGCCCTGATTTCTTTCTCTGTCTTTGGTACCCGAATGGAGCACTCTCACTTCTAAAACATACACTATTTTTCATTTTTTGAATATCTTAAAATACCTAGTTTCATCGTTCTTTCAAAATTCTTTTTTTTTTTAATTTCTTTATTTCAAGTTGTCATTCATCTTTTGATATGAACGAAAATATTTGTGATGGATGCACCCATTTACTCAACAAGTGATACACTTAAAGTGCTTTTACATACTCATATTTGAAGTTGTAGTTTGACGTAAGAATAAACATTGGTAATGAATACCACTAGTTACTAAACAACTCAAAAGGTTTGAGTAAATGAAACTTTGTACACTTTTTTTTTTAAATTGTATATTACTCTATTTTCTTCAACCTTATTTAGGAATAGATCAAATGGGTGACTAGGGATAAAGATAATAAAGAGATAAGCTGGAAAATGCTCAATTGATTCAAAAAATGCTTAAATCACTTCACAAGTAATATTTTGTATAAGATTTCTCTTCGAGAGTAACCAAACAAGTTTTAGAGTAAGTAGAGACCATCCAAGTTCACATAAAATTTCTCTAGGTATGCACCATGATTAATGATCGTATCAAATTAAACAAAATCAAGTAAAGAATTAAAAGCTAGACTTAAGCAATGAGAATATTTCCTAAAAATTATAATCAATTTCAACCATATTCTAATCATAGACATTTTTTTTTTATACCAAACCTAACGAAAAACAATATTTATTTATTTATTTATTTTGAATAAAATGAATAAATTCACTTCCCCCACATTTAAATATCACATTGTTTTCAATGAAAAAAGGAAAAACAATTAAAGAAAAGAATGAGAGAGGATAATAGTTGCTCTCCTGATTTTTAATTGAATATTTTTCCTTGAAATGCAGTCGTGTACCCATTGGAAATTTCTTCGATCTCTTTATTCTTATAAAATGAAAGCAAAATAATAAGATAAAAAAAAACATAAACATAAATATAAATATAAATATATATAAAAAAAATTGGGTTGCCTTCTAAAAGCGCTATTTATAGTCAGTAACTTGACTGTTGCTCATCTTCTACGCTAAATCTAGAAGAATGGTGGTCTTCTGACTATCAAATCCACCATTTAAATAAGGCTTCAGGCATTGTCCATTTACTTTGAATGTTCCATTCTCATCATGAGTGATTTCAACTACTCTATGAGAAAAAACTTTAACGATCGTGAATGGGCCTGACAATTGCAACTTGAGCTTTCCTGGAAAGAGGCGAAACCGTGAATTGTAAAGTAAAACTTGTTGTCCGGGTAGGAACTTCTTACATGAGATATGCTTATTGTGCCAAGCCTTGATCGGCTCCTTGTCGATTTTTGTATTCTCATAAAATTCATTGCGAAATTCTTTCATTTCGTTAAGTTGTAACAGACACTTTTCACCTGACACTTGGAGATCCATGTTTAGGTGCTTCATCACCCAATAAACTTTGTGCTCGAGCTCTACAGGAAGATGGCATGCTTTCCAAAAAACCAACCTATAAGGAGACATTCCCAAAGGTGTTTTGAATGTTGTTCGATAAGCCCATAGCACATCATCTAGCTTTTTAGCCCAATTTTTTCTAGAAATGCTAACTGTTTTCTCAAGAATCTGCTTCACTTTCCTATTTGATATTTCTGCTTATTCGTTTGTCTGAGGGTGATAAGCCAATGCCTTTCGGTGTTGAACTCCATATTTCAATAATAGAGCTTCAAATTGCTTATTGTAAAAGTGAGTCCCTTCATCGCTAATAATAACCCTGGGAGTCCCAAATCTTATAAAGATATTCTTCTTGAGAAAATTAATCACCACTTTTCCATCATTAGTTGGAGTTTCAATTGCCTCTACCTACTTAAATACATAATCTACTACTAGAAAAATGTACTTATTGTTGTATGAAGAAGAAAAGGATCCCATGAAGTCAATACCCCAGATGTCAAACAGTTCCACCTCCAAAATATTCTATAAAGGCATTCATTCCATCTCGATATATTCCCAGAGCGCTGGCCTCTACCACAAGCAACAATAAAAGCATGAGCATCCTTGAATAGGGTTGGCCAATAAAATCTGAATTGGAGAACTTTAGCTGCAGTCCTATGAGCTCCAAAATGCAATCCACATTCTAGCGTATGACAATGCATCAAAATGTCTGCCATCTCCTCTTCTAGAACACAATGCGTAATGATTTGATCCACATAATGCCGATAAAGTATTGGTTCTTCTAAAAAATAATGTTTTACTTTTGAGAAAAATTACCTCTTCTGCTGGTAGGAGAGATTCGAAAGAATGATTTTTCCTTCAAGAAATTTGACATAATCGGCATAACAAGGTAGAGGCCTATTAGAGGAAATAGCTAGAAGTTGCTCATCAGGGAAATTATCATCGATGACCAGTTGTTGGGACTCAAGTTGCTCTTGTAACTCTAACCGGGAGAAATAATATGCCACCAAATTTTCAGTTCTCTTCTTGTCTCTAATCTCAATATCAAACTCTTGCAGTAGGAGAACCCAATAGATGAATCTTAACTTGGCTTCTTTCTTGACAATAAGGTACTTAATTGCATAATGGTTAGTGTAGACAATTACCTTATTACCAATGAGATATGACTGAAACTTTCCAAAAGCGAAGGCTATAGCAAGTAGCTCATCATCTGTTGTGGCGTAATTGCGTTGGGCATCATTAAGGGTCCAACTAGCATAATAAATCGTGTGAAATTGTTTGTTCTTTCGTTGTCCCAATAATGCTCTGACTACATAATCACTTGCATCACACGTCAATTCAAATGGTAGATCTCAATCAAGTGCTATAACAATAGGAGCTCACACAAACTTCTCTTTAAGTAGCAAGAATGCCTTCTCACATTCTTCATCAAAGATAAATGAGTTTTTCTTCACAAACAAAGTACAAAGGGATTTAGAAATTTTAGATAAATGTTTAATAAATCTTCTATAAAATCCCGCATGTCCAAAAAAACTCCAAACTCCCTTTATTGTTGTTAGTGGTGGAAGCTTATCTATTGTCTCAATTTTTGCTCTATCTACTTCAATTCTCTTAAAAGAGATCTAATGACCCAAGATAATTCCCTCTTTTACCATGAAGTGGCACTTCTCCCAATTAAGCATAAGGTTAGTTTCTTCACATATCTCCAAAACTAACGCCAAATTGCCAAGGCAATCATCACATGATGATCCAAAAATAGAAAAATCATCCACTAAGATTTCAATAATCTGCTCTACCATATTAGAAAATATTGCCATTATACACTTTTGAAAAGTGGTAGGTGCATTACAAAGTCCAAAGGGCATTCGACGAAAAGCAAACGTACTGTAGGAGCATGTGAAGGTAGTCTTATCTTGGTCTTCTGGTGCTATGGCAATTTGATTATATCCCGTATAGCCATCTAGGAAGTAATAGTACTCATGCCCGGCTAGCCTATCCAACATTTGATCAATGAATGGTAATGGAAAGTGGTCCTTCCTAGTTTCTTTGTTCAATTTTCGGTAATCCATGCAAATTCTCCACCCGGTGACAGTTCTTGTAGAAATCAACTCATTGTTAGCATTTGCCACCACGGTCATTCCTCATTTCTTTGGTACCACTCGAATAGGATTAACCCATGAGCTATCAAAAATAGGGTAAGTTACTTCAGCATCTAACCATTTTAAGATTTCTTTACGTACCACTTTCTTCATTTTCGGCTTAAGTCTTCTTTGGTGCTCCACCATCAGCTTGCAATTGTCTTTCAACAAAATCTGGTTCATACAAATTGAAGGGCTGATTCCTTTGATATCTGCAAGTGTCCACCCAATAGCAGTTTTATATTTTCGAAAAACTCTTAGCAATTTTTTTTTCTTCACTGGAAAGCATAAATGAAATAATTACCGGAAGAGTAGATGATTCCCCAAGATAAGCATATCGAAAGTGTTCTAGTAAAGGCTTAAGCTCCAAAACGGGTGACTTCTCAATAGATGTAAGTGGTCGAGAAGGAGCTTGTCCCAAGTCTTCAAAATATTTTCTATTGTTAGGACTAAAGGAATCCATCCAAGAGACATATTCTAACATTTCGGGATCCTTTGTCATAGGCAAAATGGGACCAACCAAATAAGCTTCCAACGATTCCGTTTGTTCATTAAGCATTTTGGTGACTAAGGAGTCGATTACTTAAATGCTAAAACAGCTTTCACTTATTTGGATACTTAATGGCATTGAAAACATTAAATGTGATCTCCTCCCCTTGTACTCTTAACCGCAATTTTTTCCTTTGAACATCAATAAGTGCTTGGATTGTAGCTAAGAATAGTTTGCCAAGAATGATGAGGATTTCTCTATCTTCCTCCATGTCAAAAACAATGAAGTTAGCTGGAAAAATAAACTTGTTCACCTTAACTAGCAAATCTTCAACAACTTCTCTTAGGTGCTTTATTGAGCGATCCGCTAATTGCAATGAAAGCGTAGTAAGTCTCGCCTCACCTAGTCCAAGCTTCCTAAAAATAGATAAATGCATGAGATTAATACTTATACCTAAGTCACATAAAACTCTTTTAAACACCAAATTTCCAATTGAATAGAGGATAGTGAAGCTCCCTGGATCCTTAAGCTTATGAGGTAGTTTTTTTTTTTGTAGAATTGCACTATACTCTTCAATAAGAGCCACTGTTTCGTATTCTTCCAATTTCCTCTTATTTGACAAGATGTCTTTCATAAATTTTACATAGCTCAGCATTTGTTCGAGGACATTTGTAAAAAGAATGTTAATATGCAATTTTTTAAACACTTCAAAAAATCTAGAAAATTGCTTATCAAGTTTATTCTTTTTGAGTCGTTGAGGGAATGAAACTCTTGGAGCTGGAATCTGGGGTGGAATTGGATGACTTTCATAGATCTCTTCAATGCCTGGTGGTCTGGTATGTTACATCTTTTGATCTTCTTCCTCTGACTTCTTACCTTCCAACTCTTTCCCACTTCTCAAAATGATTGCCTTGTATTGCTCATTTGGATTCACTTCAGTTGTGTTAGGCAAATTATCCTGTTGTCTCTCAATGAACATATTGGCCAATTGACCTACTTGGACTTCCAAATTTTGAATTGAAGCTGATTAATTTCGAAAATTGATTTTAGTTTCTGTCATGAATCGATTGGTGTTATTAGCCAATTATGTCATTACTTCTTCAAGTGTTGACTTCTCTTTCGGTGGTTCACTAGATGACGGACCAGGTGGGGACTTCAATACATTCTGATTATTTCATGAAAAATTAGGATTATTCCTCCACTTGAGACTGTATGACGCACTGTATGGATTGTTTTGCCTGTTGTGATTAGCAACAAAATTTGTTTGCTCTACTTAGGCTTGAGAAAACGGATTTCTCACTTGACATTCTTTGCTCACATGGTTACCTTGACAAAAATCACAAACCAGTTATCTTAAGTGAATGGCATTTGTTGTCAATTGATTTGCTTTTAATTGTTCAATAAGATTATAGACTTGTGCTGTCAAGGTAGCAATAGTTTCAATTTCATGTACTCTGACTTATTTCTTTGATAAAACCCTTTCACTCGACCATTGATAGTTGTTCATGGCCATCTCCTCCAATAGCTCATATGTATCATCCTGTGTTTTGCCCATAAATGTTTTTCCCGAAACTGCATCTATCAAAGTTATTATAGAAGAAGCAAGTCCATTATAAAAGTTTTAAATTTGCATCCACCTTGACAATTTATGATGGGAGTAACGCCTTAGTAGATCTTTGTATCGCTCCCAAGCTTCATAAAGTGATTCGCTCTCAATCTGAGCAAAATTTGAAATCTCATTGCACATATTCGTTGTCTTGGCAGGTCGAAAAAATTTAGCAAAAAACTTATAAGCTAAATTTTCCCAAGTAGTGATTGACTCTGCAGGAAAAGAATTTAACCAATTCTTGGCTCGATCTTGGAGAGAGAAGGGAAAACTGAAGGCGAATGGCATCATCAGTATCACCATTATGCTTAAAAGTGTCACGAATTTTCAAGAAATTTGTAATATGGGGCATTAGGGTCATCACTCGACAGTCCACGGAATTGAATCGATGTCTTGATCATTTGTAAGATAGCCGGCTTAATCTCAAAGTTATTCGCCTCGGTAGTAGGTTTCTGGATAACTGAATAAATTCCTATGACTTGTGGTAGTGCGAATTTCCTCAATGCCCGTGCATCCCGTCTATGATTTTCATTTTCTGCCATAGTGACTGAATGTTTCTGAGCTTCTCGCTTCTTCTTTCTTAATCCCTTTGTTGTTTTATTTGATTTCAGGATTGAAGAATAGTAGCTCCAAACTTTTGCTTCGTCTCATATACTAAGCAAACATAAAAATAAAAGACATAATAAATCAAACTAGATCTAAATTGAAGTGGTATTGATATTATTAATAATTTTATCTAAATCCACGGCAACAGCACCAAAAACTTGTTCGTCGATTTCGCAAGTGCACGAATCATAATAGGTAATAAAGTGGATGAGTAAGAGTATTGTCCCATAAGGATTAACAAAAATTAGTAATAAGTACCTAAATGTATTCAATTAAGATCTATCTGATAATTCGAATGAAAAAAATTAATTACTAAATTGGAATAGTAAACTAACAAAATTAAATAAGTAAAGCAAGAATCTAGGGTTTCTAATTCACCATAACTAATACAATGCAATTTTCCTAATTGAAAAAAAAATATGTTCCAATTATTGATAATCGGGTTTTTCTAATTTTTTTATTAATCTTTCTCAAGTATTAACGAATATTTCAATAGGCAAATTTCCTACATATTTGTGATAATTGTGAACTTGTCAAAATTCATTAAGAACAAAAAAAACCTTGTAAAGATTACACGAGCCTACAGATATCTCTATCCTACGACATCCTATGGTATTTTAAACATAAGCTGAAACAATTATCACTTCTCAGTCTCAAATTGAATCCCAAATCATGTAAATGGTGATCAAACATTCATAAACATTAAGTTTAGAATGAAGTACTCAACAATAAGATACAAATATTAAATTAATTCAATTATGAAAAATTCACATAATCAAAATTAGGCTACATCGTAGCCCTAGAAAAATATATTAGTTCAAGAGGAAACTAATTAAAAATATAATAAAATAGTTCAACATCAAAACATTTTAAAAAAACTAATAAAAAAAGAAACAAAAAGAAACTTGAAAAGTCGCCCGACTCCTTTCTCCTCTCTTTTCTTCGGTTCGGTGTTCTCCCTTTCTTTTGCCGTTGTTCCCCTTTTTATATATATGTGCAATTGAAGTTCCGTGCTTCACTTGAACTCAAACATGGAAGTCAATCAAAGTTCAGCCCCTTAAAGTATATTATCTGGTCCAAGCTAAGTCCAATTTGAGCCCAATTAATGCAGCCAATAAGTGTGGCTCTAAGTGAATGAATATAAATATATATATATATATATGCCCCTTAAGATCAAAAACCGACTCAAGTGAAGCTAAAAGCATATGTAGTAAGGCCCATGTGAAATAAATTGATAAAATCCACCGAATGGATAGCCTCCTGCTATGTAAAGCAACCGAATGAATAATGTGGCCTTTCAAAACAAATAAACACTCTTTATCAATAATACTTCTCATTTCTTTAAACACCAACAAATAAAGAAATTCATAAATAAAAATAAAATTAACTCAAAATAAATAAAGGAAAATTAACAATTTTAATAACTAAAAGGATAATAAAATTCATGTAAAAATTACACTTATCAGTACCATGAGAAAATTATTAGATACATCCAATTGCTTGATATCCCATCCGAAATGAATAGCAAGAGACAAAACAATCCAAATCATGGCGGATTTAAAAACAGGATTAAAATTCTCAGGAAAATCAATGCCATTAATTTGATTAAAACTCTTAGCTACTAATCGTGCTTTGCAACGATCAGGTGAGCCATCCTCCTTTTGTTTATAGACCCATCTAGTGTCAATGACATTGTGTTTGATAGGTCGAGGGCAGAGAATCCATGTGTCATTGGTGAGCAACGCAGCATATTTCTCATCCATTGCCTTTTTCCACTCGGCAGAAACTATGACTTGTGAAACATTTAGTGGTTCTTTAGGTAATGGAAACGTGGCCAAAACAGAGATGGGATGGCGAATAGAGTAATGAGTGACAAAGTCTAGAAAGTGTTTTGGCCGTGAGGAACCAGTTCGTGATTTTGTCACAATATGATTGGAGGAATGGAAGGAATTAATGGGAGGTAAGGCTGGTGGGTGTTAGTGGTGTTAGTGAGTGGGGTCATGTGCACTAAGAGAGAGAGAGTGGAGTCGATGGGAGGATCGTGGTCAAATTGTCCATCTTGAGGAGATATGGTTTCTGTGTATTGAGATGAAGAGGTGGCCAAAATTAAAGAAGGTGATGGTACATGATTTTGAAGCAAGATTGAGGAACTGTTTGTGTCGAATTTTGTGGGAAATCAAATGAACTGCATGGATGAAATTGTGGACTTGTAATGATTGAAGTATCTAGCAGTGAATGAGTGACAATAGGCATATCCATGGTCGGAAAAAATTTCTCATCAAACACAACATGCCATGATAAATATGCTCTCTTTGTGATGGGATCTAAACGATGATAACCCTTATGATTTGATGAATAACTAATGAAGATGCACTATTTACTACGGAAGGCAAGTTTGTGTGCATTAAAGGGCCTAAGAAGAGGATAACAACCACACCTAAAAGATTTTAGTTGAGAGTAATCAACCGATCTTTTGAAGAGAATACTGTAAGAAAAGTAATCAACCGAAAGGAATGATAGATGAAATTTAAAGAGTGAGATTTTAAGAAATCTTAGTAAGTGCACAAACAACGTAACAAAAGCATTAGCAGCATATATAGTCAACATAGAAATGCATGTAACATGATTATGAGACTTATGCATGACTTATGCACCTTTTTATAAAAACTTATATATTTTCATAAAAGGACTTTTATTAACACAAGTGCAAAAATTTTCATGACTTATCAGGTTTTTTTTTTCTTGAAATTCTTATTTTTCCATATTTTATTCTTATCCATGCACATTTGAGTATGACAGCAGTTCGAATCACCATCGTTGTCAGACTTAGTCCTTGACCTCGACGGTAGATCGAATCGCCTTCACTGTCGGGTTTCTGAATCTTGATGGCAGATCGAAACGCCTTCATCGTCGGATTTCTTAGCATGACGGCAGATCAAAACACCTTCACCGTCAGCTTTCTTGTACACGTCAATCATACGACAGATCGAATCGCCTTCACCATCATGATGACATGACTTTTCATCTTTTGACGTTGGATCGAAACACCTTCACTACTAGTTTTTCTTAAGTCTTTGAAATTCTTATAAAATTTCTTTCTCTTAATTCATTTGAAATCGTTATGACCCAAATACAGAAACTTGTGACGTAAATGGACATGCACATGCTCTAAAATATTTTCATATATGCTACATAATTCATGAGTTATATGACATGTAGAATATTTTCAACTCATGGCATACACATATTATACTTGCACCAATAACTTTTTTATTTAAAACATAGATAATTCATTTGAGGGAAAGTTAAAATATTTTAACCTTAACCCTAAAAGCCTGAAGCCGAACATCAAGGTAAGGTTAGCCCAAAATTTCTTTTCCTTTCCTTTCAACCAACTTGGTCTCTTCTTAGTGTATTTTGAAAACTCTATAATTAAGTTAAACCAACCCTTAGCCAAAAAACCTAAATAATTTGGTGGGTCATTTTTATCAATTATTCTCTTTATTAAATAACCATTTCACCAACACTAAACATACTTTTTCCACTACTCTACTAGAAAGTCAATAATATGGTTTTCTTCAATCACTTCAATAATTTAAATTAATTACCATACCAACATCTAGGAGTTGAGAGCTTATAATATTCTAAAATATCTCATTAGGGTCGAACCCTATGCTACTCAAATTTGGTTCATTTGTCATCCAACATCATATGCCATCATCCAAACTTCTATTCCATAATTTTCTAAAATAGATTCTTGCTTTTTAAAAGATTTTTCCCTATATACTACACTACTATCCTTTAAAACAAAATAGCACAAACATACATAGATTATAATCATATTAGGCATTTAAATAGAACTACCAACCTTATGTTAATTATATATATATAAGTAAATGTTAAGATTAAGTTATAAGTGTACTTATGAGTTTTTCAAGAGATCTAACAAAGAGAAATCTGAAAAAAAAAAAAAAAAACCATAGTCTAAGGTTAAACCTGGTTTTTTCTTAAAATAAACAAAACATCAATCTTTGAACATGATCCAACCAAAAATATGACGGGAGGAATTCTCTCATCTCTTGCATGTTTGAACATAAAATTTTTTCTAGTGAAATATTTTCCTTGTAAGAGAGGTTTGCCTTGAAAATCATTTGGAAGAACACACACACAATTGCTTTGAAGACAGGTTTTGGGGTTAAGTGAGTGGAAGAAAGGGTGAAGAGAATTTTAAGCTTGGTTTGGCCGAAAGTTTTTGCAATGAGAATAGAGGGGTATCCTAATATGTCTTGGTCGAGACCCTTAGGCAAAAATGAGTGGAAAAATCTAAGAAACACTTGGACTAAAGCTTGCCTTGCCATGTGCCCCATTAGACTATAGTGTGCTCATTTCATCTTCATCTAGGCTTGGTTGGCAAGTGATATGACCTAAGGCTTATCTTATAGCAAAGTAGATACATTTGAGAAAATGACAAAAATAGGTATATATCACCTCCAAAGTGGCACACTATATCTAGAGTAAGACGAGGTTAAGATTTGGCTATACCCATTTTCCTTTTGATGTTGTCCGAATTTCTCCATAAGCATAAGATCATTGGATGCCACTTGTCCTCACACTTGTTAAGAAAACATGTTCATTGCATTGAGATTCTAAAAAAACACATAGCAAAGTCGGTTCTTACATTTGCTTACCTTTCATTTTCATTGATCACCCATAGCAAAATAACCATTTTCCTTGGTTAGTTTAACTTAAGCTAAATGTCCCATTTTGATCCTCTAACCAATTGGATGTTCTACTAAAACTCAATCATGGCTGAAACTTGCTAAGGAAAAAAACCTAATTATTTGCTTATTCACTCTATCCAATCACCACGTGCCACTTATTGATTCTTTTCTCCCAAGCAAAGTAGAATAAAATGAAAATAGATTTTTTTTCAAATAAAACCAAACCATGGATCCCAAGGATTTCTTGTAGTTTCATATGAATTTTCATACTAATCTGGGCTAAAGTTGTCACTACCCAATATAAGAAATGGCTCATCCAAATACCATGGCAAACTATTTCCAAAAAAGTTCCAAATTAAATGACTAAAATAATTCTAAGGTAAATATAACTATTCCAGGTATGGAAATCCAGTAGGAAAATATCAGGTCGTCACATCCTTCCCCCAAAAAAAAAAATTTATCCTCGAAATCGCTAAGGTACTACTTTTAAACTTATAAATTCAATCAGAAAGAAAATTTTATACCTCAAGTACTTGTAGCTGTAGATTCCTCCGAGGATGAATAGGATGACACATTTTCTTCTATCATCAGAGAGTCCTCAGAGAAATGAAATACTGCATCTACATCTGGATCATAATACATGTTGACTCTCATTTCATCAAGTTTACGTAATATTTCTGACTTGGTATCTTCAATTGGTTGACCCTCTTAATGTTGACGCATACAATTATCTGAAGTATCGGATAACTTCAAAAATACCGACTTCTCGTTCTCTCATTCCTCCTGATTCATCTTACGTAAATACTTTCTTTTTGACTTTAACCATCTATAGAAAGGTTTTCTTTCTTCGTGTAGTAAGACACGTCGAAAAGTAAGGTTTCCTCTATCTACATCCATAATATGTGTGCAGTGCCATTCATTCTTATTTAATCTTCTTAATCTTTCAACTCTTATATGTCTTTGTTTTCTAAGGTGGATTTTTCGTCTAACCTCGCCTCTTTCCCCCAATTGTTCTACAGTTGAAACTGATATTTGGGGAGTTCTTCTAGGTTGGGTCATATCCTGTTTAAAGTTGGGTGGTATATTACTATAGGTTCTAGAAATTGGACAAAGAAACTAAAATAACGGTCTTAATCAACAAATCATACATACATACATTCAAAATAATGTTCAAATGAAAAAGTATTATAC
The DNA here is from genome assembly GCA_036559045.1 of Platycarya longipes. Taxonomy (NCBI): domain Eukaryota; kingdom Viridiplantae; phylum Streptophyta; class Magnoliopsida; order Fagales; family Juglandaceae; genus Platycarya; species Platycarya longipes. The sequence goes on along the minus strand of CM071789.1, from coordinate 31,309,331 downwards.
AACTAGTTTTCAAACAAATGAGGGTAAATATTTCTCATCATATCCTCACGTTCCCACGTTGCTTCTTGAAAAACCTGATTATTTCAGAGCACTTTGACTAAAGAGATCGTGTGATTTCTCAATTTCTGTTCCTTCTGATTTTCGATTCGGGTCGGCCATTCTTCGTAACATAAGTTAGGACGTAAATTAATACTACCTGGATCCATCACGACTACTAGCCCTTCGCCTAGATTTTTCTTCAAGGAATATACATGAAAGATATTATGAACTCCTTACAAATTATCTGGTAAAACTAGACGATAAGCTATTGGTCCCACTTTCTCCACAAGTTAGACATATTGGGGACTTAATTTTCCCTTTTTGCTGAACCGCGCAACTCCCTTCATAGGTAAGATTTTAAGGTATATCTAGTCACCTACGATGAGATCCAATGTTCTTATACGCTTATTTGCATAATTTTTCTGCCTACTTTGAGCCGTCTTCATTCTATTCCGAATCATTTCAACTTGTTTTCCGACTTCTTGTAAATATTCAGGCCCCAATACTTTACTTTTACCTACTTTATCCTAATACACAGGTTATTCACATTTTTTTCCCATATAATGTTTCGTAAGACGCTATTTGTATAGTAGTCTAGAAGCTATTGTTGTAGGCAAACTCAATCAACGATAGGAGGCTTTCCTAGTCGCCACCAAAATCCAGTAAATAGGCCCGTAATATATCTTTTAAAGTCTGAATAGTTCGTTCTGTTTGCCTATCTGTCTGCGGATGATAAGCACTGTTAAATTTTAAATTAGTACCCAACATCTTTTGTAGACTTTGCCAAAAATGAGACGTGAACTTGGGATCTCGATCTGAAATAATCGTCTGTGCTCCATGCAGAAGAATTACTTGCTTTACATAATTTCGTGCTAATTTTTTCATTGAATCTGTGTTAACTATAGGTAGAAAATGAGCACTCTTCGTCAACCGATCAACCACAACCCAAATTGAATTTTTTCCTGTCGCTGTTCTTGGTAATCCAACTACAAAATCCATGGATATATCTTCCCATTTTCATTCAAGAATCGATAAGGGGTTGCATTTCTCCGGCTGACCTTTGATGTTCTGCTTTTACTAGTTGACATATTGAGCACTTAGCTACAAAAGTTGCAACATCCTTTTTAATTCCTTCCCACCAAAATATTTCCTTTAAGTCCCAATACATTTTAGTGCTTCCAGGGTGAGCTGTGTAGAGTGTACAATGACCTTCCTGCATCAGCCTCTCTTTTAACTCTGAGTCATCGGGGATTACTTTCCTTTTCCAAAATACAACATTCGATCACCCGAAATTGCAAAATACATGGACCATTTTCCTTCTAACAATTGTTGTCTAATCTTTTCTAACTTAGTATCTTTTCGTTGTCCTTATCGAATTTCTTCAACTGTTAGAGGAATAATTTCTTGCACTACCATCAGCTTAACTTCTTTTGGTAATTTTCCAATAAGTAGTCCTCGCATTACTGACAATATTGAAGATTCTTCCATTTGAGTCTTTCGACTTAATGCATCAGCTACCATGTTGGCTTTTGCAGGGTGATACTTAATTTCACACTGAAAGTCGCTTATAGTTTCAATCAATCTTCTCTGTCACATGTTTAGAGTTTTTTTTAACTGAATAAGTACTTAAGACTTTTGTGGTCTATAAATACTTCGCACTTTTCTTAATATAAATAGTGCTTCCAAATCTTTAATGCGAAACACAACGACTGCTAACTCCAAATCATGGGTGGGATAATTCCGTGGGTGGGATAATTCCGTTCATGACTCTTACGCTGTCGGGATGAATATGCAACTACTTGTCAATTTTGCATTAACATACATCTCAAACCCATCTTTAAAGCATCAATATATATTATATATGGCTTGTGGGATTCTAGTAAGACTAAAACTGGTGCCGTAGTTAATCTCCTCTTAAACTCCTGGAAATTCCTTTCGCACTAATCATTCCAAACATATTTAACATTCTTCATTTTTAATGTTGTCAAGGGTGCAGAAAGTTTGGAAAATTCCTCCACAAATCTCCTATAACATCCTGTCAGTCCAAGAAAGTTGCGTACTTCCTAAGCATTTGTCGGTCTCTTCCATTCCGTCACCGCTTCTATTTTGGTCAGATCTACAGTCACTGTTTCACTAAAAATGACATGGTCCAAAAACTTAACTTCTCGTAATCAAAATTCACACTTACTAAGTTTAGCATAAAGTTGGTGCTTCTGCAAGGTTTCCAGTACAATCCTTAAATGTTTCTTATGTTCTTTATTACTCTGGGAATATATCAGAATATTCATCAATGAAGACTACCACAAAGTTATTAAAGTATGGTTTGAATATTCAATTCATCAAATCTATGAATACTATTGGCACATTTGTTAGCCCGAACGACATAACCAAAAACTCGAAATGTCCATATCGAGTCCGGAAAGCAGTTTTGCGTGTATCTTACTCTCTGATCTTAAGATGATAATAACCACATCTAAGGTTTATTTTAGAAAACACTGACACTTCTCGTAATTGATCCAACAAATGATCTATCCAAGGCAACAGATACTTATTTTTAATGATAACTTTATTCAGATCTCAATAGTCTATACACATGCGCATCGTTCCATCTTTCTTCTTTACAAACAATATTGGTGCTCCTCACGGCGATGTACTAGGCCGGATAAATCCATTTTTCAATAGTTCCTCGACCTGTACCTTCAACTCCTTCAATTCCACCGATGTCATTCTATAAGGTGCCTTATAAACTGGAACTGTTGTTGGTTCTAATTCAATTGCAAACTTCATTTCTCAATCTGGGGGCAATCCCGACAAATCATCCTAAAAGACTTGAATTAACATTACTGCCAAAAACACTCTTGCTCATTTTTTTATACATTTTTCTATTCGCTTCACCGTTACAATTGAGGAAAAGGAATTAACTATTTTCCCTATCTAACAAAGTTTTTCTTTTGTTGGCAAATAAAAAACTATATCTTTCTTATGACAATCAATCTTAGCATAATGCCTAGATAACCAGTCCATACTCAAGATTAAGTCAAATTCCATTAAATGGAACACTATCAGATTGGCAGTTAGCTGCAAACCCGCAACCTCTAAATGATAGTTCTTCACAACTCGATGATATCCAACTGTTTTTCCATCAGGTGTTATTACTAGAACTTTTTGAGCTAACGATTTCACATCTAATTTACACTTCTGAATGCAATCATATGAAATAAAAGACCTCGTTGCTCTAGAATCAAATAAAGCATTTGCCATATTTTGCTTCAATATAACCTTACCTAGAAAAGATTATCATATTATTACTTCCAAATTCTTAGAAAATTCATACACCAACAAAGAGATAAGGGGTTAGAAATTTACCAGTGATGATACAAGCATTAACAGTCTCATTAGCTTCACATCTACTTCTCTTGGTGTAATTGCATACACCTTAGCCTTTACAGGGACATTTGCTTTTGTTCCTGGTGCTGCTGCTCCTCCAGAGGTGTCCTGTGGACAGTCCCGAATCATATGTCCCATCTGCCCACACTTGAAGCATGCTCCACTGGCTAGTCGACATTCACCCATATATCTTCCCCCACACCTTCTACATAGTGAAAATGAAATAGGTGTTTCTTGGCTAACCATTTTTTCTTTTCCTTTGTCTGCTTGGCGGAAATTCTTTCTTTTTCCCATATCCCTTCCTGGAGAATAGGGGAATCCTCTTTTCTTGGACATTTGGGTTTGCATAATCAAATTCATTTGTTCCGCTTCGGCAATAGTTGCTACATTCACCAATTCTTGAAATTTCTTAATTTGTAAACATGCTACTTGATTATGAATCCTCGGTTGTAATCCTGCTTGAAACCTCTGTGCTTGCATTTTCTCCGTAGCAAGGGGCAAATCTACCAAACTCTATAAATCGTGCTGCATATTGTTCTACTGTCATGTTCCCTTGTACCAGAGTGGTGAACTCCAATGCCTTTTGTCGCTTTGCTATTTTTGAAAATAAATAGTCATCAAATTCCTTCTTCAATCTCTTTTATGATAATACCATGTTCTCTCCTAACTCTTGCTTTAACAACTTCCTTGTTGTGTCCCACCATAACCCAGCTTTCCCTTGAAGTAGGTGTCCTGCGTACTGAATCTTCTGTACTTCCGTGCAATCGTTGATATCGAAAGTATGTTCTAAATCCACCATCCACTTGTCGGCTTTCAGAGCTCCTTCCATTCCCATAAAATGAGGATAACGATAAACTAATAATCTTTCCAATGGACAACCTTGCTTTTCACTTCTAACTTCATTAGAACGATGACTTTGACTTTGTTCAATCTAATATCTTACTGCTTCCGTCGTTTGGCGAGTAGCTTCCGTTATCACTTGTCCCCCTTCTAGAAGAGGGTTCTGTACTACTCGCTCCTCATGTCGACACTCCAACCCTCGCTTGGGATCGCATGTGAATAGAAGCGTCGGGGATGAACAACGCAAGGAATTTCACCCCTCGTCATATCATACATTTACGTTTTTTTTTAAACGTCAAAGAAAGGTTCTCGCAGCGGAATAAAAAGGTCAAGCCTTCTACATGAGTATGCATCACATGGTTACGTTATGAATCCCAAACATAATATCATACATAGCCCATATTTTAAATATTACATAACTTTGTCGAAGTAATCAAAATAGTGCTTCCCACAGGCGGGAAGACTTTACCAAAAACATAAGTACAGGGCATCACAAAATAATATGGGTCTTAACATTACCCATAAATTCAACCGATGGGTTCCTTCTTCACCTTCTTAAGGTTCGGGCCCCAGCTAAGTTGATCCAAGTCCATGCTAGGCCCAACCTCACATATCGCCCTAGAGAATGGTCCAAAAATACGCCCTAGGTGAAGAGACTCGTCAATCTCTAATACTAAGCAACACCCCAAGGGTATAGACCGACAGAACTGTACATGGTCATCTTTAGTGACTCCACCTTCCACTGACCCGGGTAGTTCAGAGTCACTGGCCCCCTAAGGGCGACCTCAATCGGGTTCCTGAGGATCCGAGGTGTCGTTACGGGGGTCGTACTCATCTGAGCCATCCTCACCTGCAATTACTTCTATCGTTCCCAAGAGGGAAGGATAGTAAAGACATAAAGAATGTGTGAGATTTCGGGAGAAATCTCAGCAAGTACATTTATACTTTAACGAAAGCATTTTAAGCATATAGTCAAGTAAATAACAAACAAATTTCTTATGTATGCATTAACATGGGACTCATGCTTAGATTGATGCACATGCTCGTGACAAAAATTCATCTTTCTCATCCTTTTCTCATTTTCCAAAACATACTTGTTCAAATCACATAACAAAGCTTCTTTAATGAATATTCTTTCAAAAGACACTTTGTTCAAAAACTTTCATATTTTCTTATCTTAGGCGCCACTTATCATATCATATCATATATGGCTCGAAAGCCCTTTTCATTTCGTCATAACTTCTTATTTTGGACACCTCACGGTTCCCCTATGTACCGCGTGCTCCCCGCTAGTGACGGTCACACTTGGCGACCAAGTCAACCTAGGTGAATACATTTCGCGCCCTTTTCGCGCTCTTTGTCACTAAGGGATTTCTCTCCGAGCAACTACAACCTTATCAGATGGCAAGGCCTAAGCCAACACCGCTTATATGGCACCCACTAGCATTAGGTGCGACCACGCTATGGACACATTTTGAAGCCATACGTGGTCCGCCAACTGTTTTTCGTCGACCCAGGAGTTTTCACTCAATTTAGACACTCCTGAGTGAGCAGAGAGTTCCACTGGGACACTTCCCCGTCCCAACCTTTGGGGTTATTCTAAAACTTTAATTCATTTATTTTGAAAACATACTTTACTCAAAGCATGGGTTTTCGTGCTTATGCATGAAACATGCAAACTTCCAACTTGAATGCAAAACTCGAGACGAACTCGAGTACACACATTTGGTCGTTTTCCTTCAAAACCTACTTCTTCTTAACTCATACTTATGTAAAAATACTTAAACAAGTGCGTTAGGGTGAATGAGGTGCTCGACCTCCACCCCTGGGGTTTGGGCCGAGACCCCCTTTGTCTCCCATTGATGTTCTCTTCTTCCATTGATCTTCCTAACACCATCTAGCCTTAGTTCAATATTTGAAATAATTTCCTAGCCTTACAAATGGGCAAACCCGAAACCTATCGCTCTCAAGTTTTATATTTTCCTTTTCTTAGCCCTTCAAAGTTAGGGTCCTACTTGAATACTCTATGTGAAACCAAATCCATACATGTTATCCTTCCAATATATATATTTCTACTTCTCCAAAATATCCGAACATGAATATTAAATAAAGATGGAATTAAAACTTCAAGATTTCCTCTTCAAAAGAATCTTCCAAAACACAACTTTACAGGCATGCATTTTTAGTAACCATCAAGCAACGAAAATATCAATATCTTCCAAGATCAACATAACTAGTTTCCATCAATACTTTATACATGTTCATCCTAGCATAGCATTTCAATAGGTAAGATATTTACAACTAAAATCAAGATGCTTCTTCAAATAACATATATGCATATATCCCATATTCACCAGCACTCAACTAACTCAACATTTTCATGCTTACATGCTTTTCCTCATCAAACCATCAAGATCATCAATCATCTCATAACTCTTTAACCAAAAAGATCATAGGTTCTACACATAGATCCTAATCAAAATAACATTTCTACCCTCAAATTTTCATCATGGAAATACTAAGTAAGTAACCAAACAATATAAGCATATACAAGCATATACACACATTCAAGCACATTCACTCAAAAATATACAAAGAATGCTAAAGGCAAAGTAAAGATATACTTACAAATCTTTCTAACTAGCTTATATAACTTCTGAAAATAAAAGAAATACCTAGTTAGAACATGTTAAAAATTTACCATTTTCAAAAGAGAAGGTTTTCTTTTTGGAAAGCATGAACATAGGTTTCTTCCTTATGCTTCTAAGCAAGTAAGTTGCTTACCTATTCTAGGTTTCTCCTCCTCGTACAATCACTATCTTCTTCTCCTTCTTAGCTTGGAGTGTTTAGGTATCTAAGTAGTGAAAAGAAGTGAAGCAAAGTGGAGGGAATGATGAGTGGTTGCCGTGAGGTGCAATGTGAGGGATGTGTGTGTGTGTGTCCGAAATGAGCAAACCAAAAGAAAGGAAAAGCAGGGCCATTCAGCCAAGGTGCTCTACTAGGCTCCTAGGCCACTCATTCTCCTAGGTTTGAGTAACTTGTGATAGGCTTGAAAGACCCTTGAGTGACTCCCATCACTTGATCACATAAACCCTAATCTATCCCATCCTAGGTTGGAGATTTTGCTCCTTCTTTCTCTCCTCATGGCCGGCCTCTCATCCTAGGATTCCAACCCCTTTCCATCATCTCACATTAACTCTTGTCTCCCCAACAATCCTCTCACATGCCATTCCAAAGGATTTGAGAATCTATTTTTGGGAGAACACACAACTGGGTTTCGGATCCCATGGCCTCCATCCGAACCCTCTCTTCATCTCACTCTCATTTCCTTTTTGTCACATGTTCTTTCTATCAACCAATCACCTCACATCTTACACAAGCTTGTCATGTCACTCTTACACAAATCTATAACCTAGATTTGGTGGCAAAAAGGAAGTCAAACAAGGGGAGGGGGAGTCGGCTAAGGCCATACCCGAAACCCTCATCTCATTTCCTCCCACTTTTTGATCCATCAACTCACATCTCATATCACTTCTTCTTACACCCTCTTACACATCATGTCTCACCCAATCTTACGCAAATCCTACATGTCCTTCCATCTATATTTAGAAATGTTTAGGTGAGAAAACCCTAAGGCCATTCGGCCAAAGCCCCCACCGAAACCCCTCTCTCTTTTCTCATCTCCAAATCTTCTCAAATCCTATTTCATCATTTTACTAGATATGGTAGGATCTCATGTTGATCTTATTTGGCAAGATCCTACACCTCACACACTTATCTAGGTAGGAAAAGATGAAAAGATTCCACTCTTGTCTTCTCTTTTCTTTCTCCAACAAAACAACTAGTTAACTAGCTCACTTACTATCATTTTCTTGTCTCAACTATTAGTCTTAACTCAACTTACTAAACTTCTCCTAGCTTGACATGTGTCATCAAGCATGGGCTTAGGTTGACTAGTGGATTTCCTCTCATGGATCTATGGACTTGTCTTTCCCCCACTTAGGCCCAAAGCTTTGGACTTGTTTTTAAGGCCTTGGACTCTTAAGCCTACCCTTTTAACGGCCTTATTCACCAAAATGCCTAAGTCACTTAGCCATATATATATAATTAAATAAAAGCAAAGTATGATAATTTTGGGGTCGTCACACCTCATTTCTCAGAAGAGTGGCCACATGAGGATTTTCTACTGCTTGCTCTACACGTCTCGAGGAATTTGTGGCACAACGACCTTTTGCCATTTTATCCTCCTAAAACGCACAAAACTCTTCATAAGTTCCTTATGCCTTAGTAACTCCATGTCTCACAAACCAAAGCATCCACTTTATCCAAACTTTCAAAGATTCCAGCCTAGCTTTACTAGATCAAAACCTATACTATGTGATTCTTTTTCTAGGACACTTGTGGATTTACGTAGAGACGTCATACTTTGATACCACCGTTGTCGACGCCTCCAGCCTACATATGGGTTTTAACGTAAAGTGAAGCGTCAAGACATATAACACTAGGTTATATACCCTTTGTACGTAATAGAAAACAGTATGCATGCACCTAACTTACTAACAATATGCAACGCGTATCGCAGCGAAATAAAGTTAATTCCTGAAGTATGGAAAGATATCTAAATTTGCAAAGTGATCACATAACAAAACATAACCATAAACTCACAATTTAATATTTACAATATCATAAAGTACCAAGTTTTACATAACCAAGTTCTCCAAAATATAAACATAGCTCATCATATAATTTCCCCTCCTCACCATAGGGTCTCCTTCTTGACTTCTCTATATTCATTTTCAAAACGAAAACGATTTATACTAATTTCAAAATCTTGTTGGAAGTACTTTCCTACTGACGTCACATAGACACCACTCAAGAACAAAGAGCCGTTAGGGCTTAAAGACAAACAACACCTAATATGAAGCTGTTTTTCAGATGATGTAGATGCGTGTTGCCTTACAACCTCCATTAGATAGTCATACGTAGGAGGGGCGAAGTCATCAAAAAGAGAGTATTAAGTGGGCCCCTCAAGGCTCGGCTGAATCTTTCGGAAAATCTAAGTCTCTCTTTCTACCATCTTGTCCTGCAATAATGTTTATCATTCCGAAATAGATGATAGATGAAAGTTTAAAGGGTGATATTTTAAGAAATCTCAGTAAGTGCACAAACAACGTAATGAAAGCATTAGCAGTATATATAGTCAATATAGAAATGCATGTAACATGATTATAAGACTTATGCATGATTTATGCACATTTTTACAAAAACTTATATATTTTCATAAAATGACTTCTATTAACACAGGTGTAAGATTTTTCGTGACTTATTAGGCCTTTTTTTTGAAATTCTTATTTTTCCATATTTTATTTTTATTTATATACATTTTAGTATGACAGCAGTTCGAATCGCCTTCACTATCACACTTAGTCCTTAACCCCGACGGCAGATCGAACCGCCTTCACCGTCGGATTTCTGAATCTCGACGACAGATCGAAACGTCTTCACCATCGGATTCCTTAGCATGATGGCATATTGAAACGCATTTACCGTCAGCTTTCTTGTACACGTCAATTATACGGCAGATCGAATTACCTTCACCGTCATGACATGACTTTTCATCTTTTGACGGCAAATTGAAACGCCTTAACCGCTAGTTTTTCTTGCGTCTTTGAAATTCTTATAATTTTTTTTTCTCTTAATTCCTTTGAAAAACGTTATGACCCAAAAATAGAAATTTGTGATGTAAATGGACATGCACGTGCTTTAAAACATTTTCATGTATGCTACATAATTCATGGGTTATATGACATGTAGAATATTTTCAACTCATGGCATACACATATTATACTTGCATCAATTATTATTTTTCATTTAAAATATAGATAATTCAACTTCCCCACTGGAAGTTGAACATAGTCATTCTGATCCAAGATCGATACTTGGAACAAAAAAGATTCTAGTAATTTCCATTTTGGAAGTTGCTAATAATTACTTTATTCTGAGGATAATATCAAAACCATTATCTTTTTTTTTGCTTCGGCATGAACCATGCCGCATAATGCCTTGTCAATTCCTTCAGTCTTGACAAAATTAAAATTTTCTTTGATTAATTCTTTGTCGAAATATTTTATTTTGACAAACTCAAAATTGTCTTCTGCTTCCCATGCAGAAATTTGCCAGAAAAACTGTTTTCTTAAAAAAGTTTTTCTCCTCTTTCATCGTACTGCAATCGGAACTGCCATATTCCGATTACACAAATTTGTTCCGATATTGTCTCACGATGAGTCAATATCTTCTATAAGTCAATATAATTTTTTAAACAATTATATTGATTCCTCTTTTCCGTTATAGTTTTCTTGGTTTCATATTCCAACCAAGAATCCTTTTGTTTTGTTCATGTTCTTCCTTGTAGAAAACGAAGACTTCTCCAAAAGAAGACTTCATTCTTTTTTCGCCCGGGAAGAAAGGATAGAGAAGACAAATACTTCTCTATTTGTCAGATTGCCAGCAGATGAAAGCAAGATGCTTTCGATGTCAACAGCTAGACAACCAGACAACGCTACTTTCGGCGATGTCAAGATCGGTCATGCCCTCACAGTGCCCCCGACGGGACTCCGTTTCCCTTTGAAAAGGTTTTCCCAAAAACCTCACGGTGATTATTTTCAAAAGAAAAGAAAAACCCGTGCTGATTTCTTCAGAAAACCTTCTGATCATAAAAGATTTTCTCATAAAAAAACTTTTTCAAAAAAAAACTCTGATAAGAATCAGAGATGTTTTAAATGTGGTAAGAGGGGACATTATGCAAATAATTGTCCAAACCCTCAAAAATCCACCAAATTGAAGAAGAAGCTTAATACTTTAAACATTGGTGAAGATGAGCAACAAGAATTGTTTCAAATACTTGATGACAATTCTGGTTCTTCATCCTCAGAACGTGATGACTACAGTTCTAGTGATAGTGATTATCATTCAGAATCGGATTCATCAGTTCAAGAAATGGTTAAGCTTGGCTGCAATTGCAGTGGTTCTTGTTGTAAAACTTCTTCTGGAGTTAAAACAATTAATGTTTTAACTAAAGAGGAGGAACAACAGAACCTTCTTCTTGATTTGATTTCTCAACTTGAGAATACTGAGCTAAGAGAGAAATATCTCGCCCAGCTTAAGAAGACTATGACTCGCAGAGAGTCGTCATCTTCTCAAGAGAGAGTCAGTTTTCAAGAAACATTAAAACGTTTCGATAAGAAACCGAAGAATGTTTCTACCTCTGATTTACAGCATGAAATCGGAATTATCATTTGTAGGCTCTCAATACTCTCCCAAAATTCACATAAATATTTAAGCAAAAGAGTTCTCTAGCTACATGTGTCAAATTACTATTTTACCACAAAGTTTGGATAAGTGTATTAAAAGTTCTGTGAATGCCTCAGCAAAATGATTACGATGGGTTTGATGAATTCACTAAAATGACCATGAATGAGAATGAGTACACATGTGAAATGGTGCTTGTACAATGCAATTTTTTTAAATAAAAATTGGCACATGAAAATATGCCACAGAGTTTCAACATGCATTTTAAATACTAAATTTGTATTCTCACCCCTAACTTAAATGAAACATTATCCTCAATGTTTAAAAATCAAAACTCAATGATGAAGTAACTGAAAATAGTAGAATACACCTGATGTAGGACGTGGGTGACTTGCTAAGCACCAGAAATGACAAACTAAAGTGACAAACTAACACTAACCTGCAAACAAAAATAAAGAAAATAACATAAAAAAAAGGCCAAAGATAATAAAAAAAATAAATGAAAACAAGATAAAATAAAACAAATAAAGAAAATGACTGCATGGTGTGGTCAAGGTGGAATGTCTTCCACTTTTGGAGCTGCCTCTCCTGGGTCAAAATTGCAATGCTTGTTAGCCCAATAAGCTTGATGCTCGAGGTCCACAAGTAGGTAGCAAGGTTTCAAGTCAACTCTTGGTGCTTCTTCACTTGAAGGAACATGTTCTTCACTTTCCTTAAGCAACTCTTCAAATTTCGGATGCCAAGCCTATGTGCCATGATCCTGAGTTGTATAAAAAATTACATAAATATTAGCCACATTAGGTAAATCACTAATAGAATTAAATTCAGAATTAACAATGAAATACTCAAGAGGATCAAAATAATGAGTTGTGAAAACTTCATTGTCTATGAGTGAATCAATCATATATGTCTGGTAGCACTCGTCATCCTCTTCTAGTTGTTTTGCAATATGGAAGATGTTCACCTCGAGAGCCATGTTTCCAAAAGACAGTTTCATGAGCTAATTCCTACAATTAATAAGAGCATTAGCAGTGACAAGAAAATGTATACCTAAAATCAAAAAAAAATTTAGAAGCGATGTCAACAATAGAGCTAGTGTCCAGAATTAGGAAATTAACAGAATAATAAAATTTAACAATTTGCATTAAAACATCATCTACCACACCTCGGGATATTTTGACTGAACGGCCAGTCAATTACAATACCACAGAAGTTGGTTTAATTTCCCAAAAACCCAACTGCAAATAAATAGAATAAGGTATTAAATTCACACTGGCTCCTAAATCTAGCAAAACTTGCCCAAATTCTTGATTTCCAATGCTGCATACGGATAGTTGGGCACCTAGGATCCTTGTACTTGGGAGGGATCCACTGTTCAGTTAGAGCACTAACTTGCTCTGTCAGGAATGCTATCTTCTCCACTTGGTGCTTCCTCTTAATTGTACACAAATCTTTGAGAACTTTTACGTAAGTAGAAACTTGTTTAATTACATGCAAAAGAGGAAGATTGACTTTTACCTGCCTGAGATTCTTGAGAATTTCATTATTAGGATTCATAGTTATCTTGCTTGATTTCAAAACTTGATGGAATTGTACCTTAACATGGCTCTTTGTCACCTCTGGTTCCTTGGGTAACTCGACAGCACTACTATTTTGATCCTTCTCCACATCCTCTGATTTGTCCGTTATTAGGATGTGTGATGACTTACCACCACGAGCCACAATGGCGTTCACATCCTTCAAATTCTCTTGCGCCATGTGTTGATCATGGGGTGTGGACTGAGCTTGAGAATGAAACTTATCTTGCTCAGTCACACTCAAGGAGCTCATCAGTTTGGTCACTTGACTCTTTATCTCCTTATTTTCTTCCACAACTTGATTAATCAAAGATTCAAACTTTTGGTTAGTCTTACCCTATGCTTTAATAAAGGCATGCAAAGTATCTTCTAAAGGACTATTAAAAGATGAAGATGCATAATATGGTGCAGGGTATGATCTAGTGGGCTGTGCAGGCTGTGCAAGTGGCTGGTTTTTAGACTTCCAGATAAAATTAGGGTGATTACGCCACCCCAGATTATATGTCTCAGAGAAATGTGTAATAGATTTATTGTACATACCTAAGGCATTACATTGTTCCTCATATAACCATCTCATCTCAGCAAATGTAGGACACTCTTGAGCGAGGTGATTTACCCTGCCATATACAAAACATGGTCTAGAAGACTCTGCATGATTAATCAAGTGTGTTGGCTTTAAGTCCTTGGCCTTTAGCAACTCTGACTCCCTAGTAAGCACCTCAATCTTAGCCTTCAAGTTGTCTTCCTCCCTGAGATGATAAATTCTATCACCATTCTGGTTTCCTGTAGGTCGTAACTTATTTGTGCTCTCAGTAGCATTAGGTTCAGTCCAAGTGTGAGCTTTTTCAGCAAGCTCATTGAGGTATTCTATGGCCCCATCAAGATTTTTCTGGAAGAACTCACCATTACATATTATCTTCATAAATTGACGCTCTCTAGGTGTAAATCCCTCATAGAAATAACTCATTAGACGCCAACTTTCATGCCCATGGTGAGGGCACATATTCAATAACTCTTTAAATTTCTCCCAAGACATATATAAGGTCTCACTATCTTTTTGTGCAAAAGTGGAGATTTGTTTTTTTAAAATATTGGTCTTAAGTTGACGAAAGTATTTATTAAAGAAAGCTTGAGTCATCTCATTTCACGACCCAATAGATCGTGGTCTCAGCGAGTATAGCTAACTCTTACCTCTATCCTTTAAAGAAAAATGAAAGAACTTAAGTCTCATGATATCATCAGTTGCATTTTAACTATGAAAAGTCGCAACTACCTCCTCAAACTCCCTAATGTGTACATATGGATTTTCATTTTCCAACTTATGAAAAGTGGGGAGTAACTGTATCACTCCGTTTTAATATCAAGTTGACGTGTATTGGGTGGAAACATGATGCATGATGGTGTGGCTGTGCGTGTAGGGTAGAGGTAACCTGAAGAGTCCTAATGGATTGATCCTCGTGCTCACTTATATTTTCAGAAGGAGAATGATTATCAAACAAATAAATAGATAAATTAGACTCTGAATCTGAAAAAAAAATGCAACACTAAAAAAAAAACTATGAAAGAGAAAAATAAAAAATAATGCAGCAAGTGAATAGAGGGAACGAAGTTACCGCCTCTACAAATAGTTGAAAAAAAAAACTATCTAACAATTCTTCTACCGTCTCTCTGGCAACGGCGCCAAAATTTGATAACGCCCAAAGAGTAACGTAGTAATTATAGTGTAACTTTAGGGTGTCGATTCTACTGGGAAACAAATTAAAATAATAGTAAAATAGTAAGGAAACTAAAAATAATATTAAATGATTAATAGAAGAATAAAAATGATTTTGAATGCAAATTAAAATTAAACTAAAGAATTAACGGAATTCCTTGCACATATCCAGTATTTTAATTATTTTTAATTCACTGATAACTCAATTGAGAATTCAATTCCGTAATTCTCAATCGAAAGATATATAATTATAAACCAAAAATTAAATCAAATGCAACTTTTTGAAAAACCACTCATCACTTTTAAATTACTCAAATTGATATTCACATTGAGAAAACCCAATGACGATAATATACCTAGGGAGCGATATTGCAACAGAGAATTAAATCAATATAAATAATCAATAGATTAAAATACAATCATAGATCTAACCATTCAATAGAAAAAAGCATGACTGAATCTATAAACGGAGTAAACTCTATATTATTTGGAGAATAAATTACTAACAATATTTTGAGAATGATAAAACAAAGAGTTTTAATAATTGAAAATCAAATAAATGAATTAAAAATAAATTAAAAATACTATCTAGTATGCAAGTTCATCCTTAACTCTACTTGAGAATTTAGTTATTCATAAATATTATAAACAACAAAAATCCTTCAAGAAAAATAAAGCAAACGGCGGCCATAAAG
This sequence comes from Platycarya longipes, assembly GCA_036559045.1. NCBI lineage: Eukaryota > Viridiplantae > Streptophyta > Magnoliopsida > Fagales > Juglandaceae > Platycarya > Platycarya longipes. The sequence continues at coordinate 31,293,771 of CM071789.1, read as the reverse complement.
TGAATTTTCGTCCTCTGCTTGTGTACCCAGCGTTGCTCCCTAACCTCTTCTTGTGTTCCTTTAAACTTTAATATATATATATATATATATATATATATATATATTGTGCCGAATAACGTGCGGCTACCTTTTTCGTCTCCTACATGAAGTCAACTTGCAAAACCTAATATCCTATTGAGAGAATATGTGCTAGCCCATGAGAATTTCAGCCCAAATATGAAGAGCCATGCGTGTCTTGTTATTACTCCATTTATGCCCAGTTTTATGGTTTGGATTGTGGGCCCAAGTCGATTTATCATGCTGCTCTTAAGATCTACAACCATGCATGATGTTACAATGTGAGCCTAGGTTGCGTGTTAAGTGCTGCAGCCTTATGAAGTAAATCCAACCCAATTGGGATAAATATTCCATGAGTTTAGAGGACCGAATGGAGAAATGTGGGCCATGACCAATTGATATGCATGCAGCCCATTCTTAAATTAATAATCATGCGGCTCATGTTTTAACTCCTTCAAACACCAACAAAGAAATAAATAAAATAATTAAATAAAAATAAAATAAATAGCAATAAAATAGAATGAAGTAAAATAAAATAAAAAGAATAAAAGAAGATATATAATGCTCGAAGACATCTCAATGTAAATAAAAATCTAATTTAATAAAATATGTGAAATCTAATTATTTCTATTATCATTTTTTACAATTTAATCAATTATTAGGATATTTAGAGTGCACTTTTGCACACTCATCAGTGATAATTTGATAGGTTTATTCTCTAAAATATTAGAAAACTTCAATTTTCAAGAAATTGGTAAAAAACATTATAATCTGTTGTCTCAAGTATATTCTGCTATAAGTTTTGCACACTTGATGGCAGCTAATAATTGTGAAGATTGTACTCATTTTTCTATTTTTAATAGAACTTTCCTTTGCAATTTGCAAAGTTTTTATAAGGCAATTTGAATGGTGCATTATTTTTTTTATCAAAATATTTTTTTCCATTAAGTTTTTTCTTAAAAGTATTGCGTCTAGATGTTAAGGTGGCCTTTGATCCAAGGCAGGCAATAAGTTAAGGAGATTTGGAAGATGATCTCTATCTGTATCATGTGGTATTTGTGGCAGGAGAGAAATAAGCAGACATTCGAAGACAAAGGGAGATCAATAGAGAAACTTAAAATTTTATTTTTTTGAACCTTATGTTCTTGGACCATCGCCATGGACTTTAATGGCATGGTCCTCCACAATTTTCTTATTTCTAATATACCTATTTGATAGATCATATGAATTTCGTAACTGACATTTATGCCCATTCTTTTATTAATAATACTTGTTTACTTAATAAAAAAAATGATTTGAGTTAATTTATAAATAGTCTTTTGGAATTTCAATTAGATTATTGAAATCTTTAATTCATCTGTTATTATTCTATATTTCTAATCCTAAGAAAGGAAGTCTTCAAGAAAAAAAAAGTTGAGATGAATACTATAAAATAGTTTCATATATGATAATCTTTCAATTATTTTGCTATTAGTTCTTGAACAGAATCAAAACTATTTTGAGCTTAATACCTTTTAGTTTGCAAATATATATTTTTAAAAGATTAACTTTAGAAAACTCTCTAAATTTAGAGAGTTTTGGAAGATTACTATTTACAAATAGAAAAATATTCTCTTCTCTCCACCTTTTTCTCTCTATTATTGATCAAATTTGACGAATTTTTTTGAAAAGTGTACAAAAGTGTACAATTTAAAAATAAGTTATAGTAAGTCCATTGCTAATACTCTAATCTATATTGGCTTATGCATCTCTAAACTTTTTGCATAATTATGAGTAGTATTTTTTTAAATTTGAAGAAATATTATTCACTCTTCAAATATTATTTTACTAATTTTCTCTCTCCATTAAATTTAAATTTGTAGAATTTATATTAAGATGATTTTGATACATAAGATTTATATTAAGTTAATAATTTAAAGTGGGTGCTAATTGTAATATATGTAAAAAATAATTTTAAGATAAAAATAAAAAATAAAAATATTTTGTTATTATTAGGTTAAAAAATGTATAATTTAATATAAAAGATTTTTTTGATATATAAAATCAATGTTTAAAAAATGTAATTTTGAAGATACATTTCGTTTGAATTTGAAGATGAGATGAAATGAATTGAGTTGAATTTATTTTTTAATATTATTCTTATTTTAGAATTTAAAAAAATTAATTTAAGAATTAAAAAATTTGTATTAAAATTAAAAAAAATTATATTAAAAATTATATTTTATATAAAAATATAAAAAAATATAATAATAAATTTAAAATAAATTGAAAGGTCGCCTCAAACTTCAAACAAACCATTTAGCTATTAGACAGACAGAGAGTCAAAGAGTCTCAAGCTGTTATCGTCTCTTGGCTTTTGGATTGTCCTCCGAAGCCTATCAGCTGGTTTCTCAAAGAGCAAGGGGACATGACAGTAGCGGCAGGGATCGGATACGCCTTGCTAGCGTTAGGCCCCTCTCTATCTCTCTTCGTCTCCGTCATCTCCAAGAAGCCCTTCTTGATCCTCACTGTCCTCTCTAGGTACGCTTCCATTTTGTTAATTCCTCCCGTCCTTTTTCTTTCATATGCATATATCTTTGATCTTGTTTAACTTTCTTTCTCGCTGCAAGTTTTCCCGAGAATTCACGAACAGAAAAGAAAGTTAGGGGTCCTCGGACCCGAGAAAGCGTAAGAATCGGCTCGAGGGATAATACTCTCGGAAACCAAACAAAGTGGTAGCCCATTATCTGATATGTAATAGCTGATTCGCTAGTGGGAGGACAAATTTGGGGAATAGTATGTGGCAGTTTCAGTGCGTTTCTTTTTCAAAATAATTTATGAGTGGATTGTATTTGTACGTTGATTTCTGTGCGAAACTGAAGTGGTAATTCTCAAATATAGTTAATGAGGTACCTTCCTCTTTCTTACAAAAATAAGTAAATAAAGATTTAGTACTTGGTAATCTGTCAAGTATGTTGCTTTGTTAGACACTAGAATGGAAATATGAGCGCCGAAAGAGGGAGAGAGTTAGTGGCTAACATTAGTATTTAACTTCCTGGGTATTTACTTGGGCTATGCCTTTGCCGATCTCTATATCAGTAAAATATCTTCTTACTTACAAAAAAAAAAGTATTTAACTTCCTGGGTACCACCCATATATACTTCTAATAATGACTATATATTATTACATGTATTTGATATACGCTTCAGATCATTACTATATGTCTGTATATCCCCACGCACAAGTAAATACAGAGTGCATATTGTATATATGCATTCTGTATCACTGTATGCTTCTATTCATGTTGCACAAAAGCTGTTAAATTTTATTCGGCATAATTATTGTGTAATTCAGTTTCTTCCTAGTCGGTAGGAAGGGAAACAATTTGAATTCTTTTTAGCACAAGTTTATCTGGCATTGCGATGGATTGAATTAGCATCTTCCAAAAGGAATTCTATTGAAATAATGAGATTTTTATCTCTCATTTTTCTACCAATTATTAAGAAACTTTATGTAAGTGCAATGAGGGACTGCCACCATACTTTGAATTTATACCAAAAAGACTTTAAAAAGAGACAAAAAAGGAAAGAAAAGGATTATCCACGTGCTGGCTTTAACATAATCTGTTAATATAGGCTTCTTGTTCGTTGCATGCAGTACACTGTTATGGCTAACAAGTTTGATTGTGCTGTCGGGAGTGTGGAGGGTTTTTCTTCCTCTCAAATCAACGTCTTGGTGGCCCTATGGACTACTTATATTCACATCCGTTGCTTTTCAAGAAGGACTTCGGGTTCTTTTCTGGAAAGTCTACAAGTAAGCTCATATCTTGGTGGTTCCTTCAAATACTTTTTGTTTTTGTGTTTGTTTTTTGTTTTTTTGGCAAACTTATGTGAGTTTTAGCTATTCTTTTTAAAATGATGCAAACAGAATACGTTTTTTTACTTATAAAAGAAAAGAATGTGTTCTTCCTATTTTGAAAACCTGTAACACTAGGTTGCTGAAATTATTTTTCTTTTGGGGTTCATGGAGGTGTGAGTTCCTCCTTTTGTGTTCATAGATGGCCCATTCGAGATACATGCACATGCTATTTATTCATATGTGCTTGGATGAGGCTTTATTTCTTTTGTGAACATGTATTTACCAAAAAAGTGGGTTTTAAGATTTTTTTGTTAAGTCAATAATTTTAATAAAAGTGCAAATGGGGCACATCCCAAGTACACAGGGTGTGTACCTGAGAAAGCTGCCAACTAGAAAGAAGAGAGAAACTAGGAGGATATAGAATCGATATTAGTAGAAAGGTGCAAACTGTTCTAAGCCAAAGTCTAGACATAAACAGTTTATAGCATTATGGCTTTGAGCTCATCGACTGTCTTCTTGCAATCTTCAAAGGTTCAAGAATTAGGTTCATTCCTCATGCACCGCGTTAGACATAAAGGGACTATCTTCCAAACTCTTATGTTGAAATGATCTATGTCTTGGCTTCTCCAACAAGCCAACAATTTTAAAAACCTTAGGGCATCACCCGTGATAGGGCTTTGTTTCACCAAATAACTTTCACGGGAACGGAATACTAGCATTTTGCAATGTATGATAAAAAATTCTGGACTAAAAGTTATATCTTTTGTGTGGGCCCACCTAAATGTATTCTTTCCATTGCCTCTCAATTTAGTGGAGTAGAATACGTTTAAAGATAAGTAGAAAAAATATAATTGCCAATCTCGTGCTTATCTAGTAAAAGTGATATTCTATTGTTTGGTGTTTTTTATTACATTTTTTTTTATTGAGCATAAAGTAGATAAAGGCCCGAGTATATGGGACATATACAAGGGCATCACCTATGCATGCTAATTTAGCCTATCGTTAGGTGTTATTGAACATTTGCCAAAATTGTGCCATTGATCCTGTCCCTGTGAAGTCTAAAGAACTCCAGGAAAGCAGTCTTGCGGGATTGATCACCACACCAAATATCGTGCCAAAATATGATCTTAGCTCCATCACCCACCGAATTTGATCAATCTAGAGAATATTCCCCAACCCTTTGTTTTGGTTTTTCATATGCCAATCCTCTGCACATATTGATTGCCAACTAACCTCATGCTTTGGATTTGTTCTTTGTGCATGAAGTGATAAATTTAGATCTCGAAATCATTGTTGGCTAAATGAAATAGAAGAGCTCAGAATGTGGAAGCTATTGAAGAAAATGTTTGGATTATTTTTATTAAAAAGCTTAACATTGAAGAGTGGAGAGAGAGAGAGAGAGGGAGGGAGCGATGGATGAATGTGCAAGCAAGTTTTATTCATAATAATGGGCAAAGCCCAAGTACACATGAAGAACACATGAGAAGTACCAAACTAGAGTTTACAACTAAAAGTAGAAAGTCATGGACATTTAGTTCGTTACAAACAATGGCCCCCCACCCATGAAAATAATGTTTTAAAGAAAAAAATTTCAGTTCCTCCATTGTTCTCTCGGGGTTTTCGAAGCTTCTATCATTTCGCTCCCACCAAATACACCAACACATAAATATAGGGACCATTTTCCAGATTTTTGCGACTTGCAAATTTCTTTGAAGATCTCTCCAGCATGCTAGAAACTCCATCAATCTACAAGGCATGATCCATGATAATCCAAGTTCTGTAAAAAAATCAGCCTTGGTCCTGGCCACCTCATAATGTAAAAACAAATGGTCAATTGATTCGCTATATTTTTTATACATGCAACACCAGTCCAACACCATTATCTGATGTCTCCTTATGTTATATGTGATGAGAATTTTGCCCAATGATGTCCAAACAAAAAAGTTGCTTTTGAAGTGGCTTTTCGTCTGCCGGATGCTCTTCCACGGAATCTCAGCGTGCCTGGCGTCATTAAAACTTTGTGAATTGATTTGACTGTGACTTTAACTTTCTTGGAAGGGCTCCAAAACGTCCTATCCAGGGTACCCTCCATCATATGCATGGAATACAATGCTGCATAGAACTCTATGATAATCTCCAACTCCTAGTCTTGGGCTGCCCTAGTGAAATCAACATTCCAATAAGGGGAGCCACTAGAAAAGACCAAGAGATCTGCTATTGATGTATCCTTTGCTCATGCGAGCTCAAATAGGCGGGGAAAGTGCCATGGAGACTTCGTTCACTACACCATTTATTATGCCAAAATCTAATACGAGAGCCATCACCCACTACAATATGTGTATGTCTCGTAAAGATCTCCTAATCCTTCCTAATGTATTTCCATAGACCTGCTACATGTGGGCCTTGTACCACATTCGAGCACCAACCACCTCATGCTTCCTCAACCTGTGCATCAATGAAGGACTTCCACAGGGCCCCCCTTTCGTGTTGGTACCGCCACAACCATTTATCCAATAAAGCTTGGTTGAACTTCATCAAGTTACGAATCCCCAATCCACTCCCAAAAAATGGAGTGCAAACCATGGATCAATTGACTAGATGGAAGTTGAAATCATCCCCCAAACCACTCCACAAAAAATCCCATTGTAGCTTCTCATTACGGTTGGCAATCTTAGCTAAAAGCGGGAACAATGACAAAAAATAGGTGGGGAAGTTAGAAAAAGTACTTTTAATCAATGTGAGCCTACCACATTTTGATAGATACAACCTCTTCCAATATACTCACATGCGCTCCACTTTTCCAATCACAACATCCCAAATCTACTCTGACTTAAAGGAAGCACCTAAGGGTAAGCTATTGAAGAGGTAGAGAAGCTACCTTACACCTCGAGAGAGAGGCTAGAGTTGCCGCTTTAGGTACATTCCCCACTGGTACCAATTCAGACTTAAAGAGATTAACTTTTAAACCCGAAACAGTTTCGAAACAAGGAAGAAGAGCCATCAAAAGATTGGATATACCTGAGGTTTAGTCAACATAACAAGAGAGTTACCATTCCCCACCGAGAAACCGTAGAGAAAACTACCTTCCATAAGGCCCACAATCATCTTACGAAGAGCTTCCATGACAAATAGAAAGAGTAGGGGAGAGAACCCATCGGTAGCCCTTCACCAAGATAGAGAAATGGACTGTTGAGATGCAAACTCTACCCATTTTAGCCATATCTCTCCAAAATCGCATCTTGCAAGCAAATAAAGCAAGAATTCATAATTAACATGATCATAGGCTTTTTTCATATCTAGTTGGCAAAGTACCAAGTTCTCGAGATTTGAGTCGAATCTAGAATTTGTCTGCCTTTGAAAAATGTGTTTTGTGGCTTTGAGATTAACTCCTCTATCATTGTACTCAATCGATTCGCTATCACTTTTGAAAGAATCTTGTAGTCCCCATAAGGCTAATGGGAAAATAGTCTCAAACATCCACTGTCGCCACCTTTTTGGGAATGAATGCTTGAAAGGTAGCATTGAGACTTTTTTGAAAGCCAGCATGTATATGTGTAATAACAGATAACCTAAAAATGTTTTCTTACTTCATTTATTGACCTATCACTATGTATATATATACCACATACAAAAGACATTTATACCCTCAAAGGTTACACTAATTACATGCTTTCTAACACTCCCCCTCAAGTTGAGGCATATAGACATATAAGCCCAACTTGTAACAAATAAGTTTTAAACGATTACAACACAAAGACTTTGTGAACATATCTGCGAGTTGATCAGCAGATTTCACAAAAAGGTGTAGAAATGTCACCACTTAGTATCTTATCGCGAATAAAGTGACAATCAATTTCTATGTGTTTAGTCCTCTCATGGAACACAGGATTAGAGGTAATATGTACTGCAGCTTGATTATCACAAAATAGTTTAAGAGGAGTAGAAGCTGGAAACCCAATCTCTTGGAGGAAATGTTGCAGCCATGTCAGTTCACTAGTAGTGTGGGCTATTGTTCTGTATTCGGCTTTTGCACTAGATCGAGCTACTACTGCTTGTTTCTTACTCTTCCACGTAATCAAGTTACCTCCCACAAAGGTACAATATCCAGTAGTAGATTTTCTATCTGAAGGAGATCCTGCCCAATCAGCATCTGAAAAGGCTTCCACTCTGAGATGCCTATTTGGTCGATACAACAATCCAAGGCCAAGAGCTCGCTTAAGATAACGAAGAATATGAATTACAACATCCCAATGTAGGACTCGTGGCATTTGTAAAAATTGACTTAGTACATTCATTGCATAAGAGATGTCTGGTCTAGTGATAGTGAGATAATTTAATTTTTCGACAAGTCTTCGATACCTACCTAGATCTCCAAACAACTCCCATTCCTCTTTTAAGAATGTACGATTCGGATCCATAGGGGTGTCAATAGGTCGTGCACCCAACATGCCAGTTTCTTCTAGAAGGTCAATAACATATTTCCTCTGAGACAGATTGATACCCTTTTTAGATCTACCGACTTCAATTCCAAGGAAATATCTAAGCTTGCCCAAGTCTTTTGTTTGAAACTGATCGTGTAGAAACTGTTTTAGTCTCGTAATCCCAGCTGAGTCACTCCCAGTAATTACAATGTCATCCACATATACAACCAGTAAAATGTGACTTGCATCACTATGTAAGTAAAATACCGAATGATCTGTTTGGCATCTATGAAGAACAAATGCTAATACAGCATCAGAAAACCTCCCAAACCATGCTCGGGGAGATTGTTTCAAACCATACAATGCCTTCTTTAACTTACATACAATACCTCGATACTAACCCGGAGCAACAAATTGGCTAATTGGATGTTGAGTAATACAAGAACGAGTATCTTTGCGGAGGGCAATAGGTAAAGAGTGATGTATTGGGCAACTTGAGATTTGAAGATGGAGACACAGTTGGTGGGGGCATGGGAGCCGGCAACCTCGAGCAACATGAGTAAACCTGTAAGGGAGGGGGTGGAGGTGGAGGACCGACGACAGGAGGAGAAAGTGTAAGAGGAGGTAATACTAGATGATCACACTCAACACTCGAGGTTGTGTCAGAGAAATAAGGTATGGACTCGAAGAAGGTAACATCAGCACTAATGAAGTAGCGTCTAAGAATAAGATTATAACAACGATATCCTTTTTGAGTCCGAGAATAACCAACAAAAAAACACTTAGTAGAACGAGGATCAAGCTTATCACAACCCAGGCCAAGGTTATGAACATAGCACACACACCCAAAGATTTTTGAAGGAAGGATAAACGGTGGAGATGAAGGAAACAAGATGGAGAAAGGAGACGAACCGTCAAGAATTGATGAAGGCATACGGTTAATAAGGTAATAAGCAGTAAGAACACCATTACTCCAAAATCGTTTAGGAACATGCATGTGCAGTAACAGAGCTCAGGTTACATCTAACAAATGACCATTTTTGCATTCAGCCACCCCATTCTGTTGAGGTGTATAAGAACACGAAGTTTGATGAACAACTCCTTTGCTACTTAAGTAAGTAGTAAAGGCATTAGATAGATACTCTCTAGCATTATCAGAACGCAAAACTTGAATCTTTTTGTTGAATTGAGTTTTGATTTCTTTCCAGAACACTTGGAATATGGAAAGAAGTTCAGATCTTGCTTTCATCAAATACAGCCAGGACACGAGAGTAATCATCAATAAACGTAACAAAATACTGAAACTTATTTGATTCAATGTTGATTGGTCCCCATATATCAGAGCGAACCATTTCAAAAGAACTCGACGCTTGTTTATAAACTCGAGGTACAAAAGACACACGATGGTGTTTACTAAGTCGACATGCTTCACAAGAAAAGGGAGACACATTTCCTAAGTTATTAACTTGACACTTTAAAAGAGACAGAGGGGGGTGACCAAGGCGACAATGCCATTCATAAGCAGATAATACAGGAGATGTAAGAACTCGAGTGGGTGACTGTTGGACATCAAGATAATAGAGGCCACCAGCTTCATGCTCCGTACCAATCTTCGTCCCCTTCTTGAGATCCTGAAAAACAAATGAAGAAGGATGAAAAGTCACTGAACATTGAAGATTTTGAGTAATTTTAGTAATAGACAACAAACTAAAAGGAAAACTAGGAGCATATAAAACAGATGACAAGGATATAGAGTCAGTGAGCTTAGTGGATCCAATGCCTGTAACCGGAGCAAGAGACCCATTAGCAAGAGTGACGCTTTTTAGAGATGTGATAGTATTTAACTTAGATAAGGCAGAAGACAAACCGGTCAAATGTTCATTAGCTCCTGAATCAATGATCCATGGACCTTGAGCGGATGAGACTAGGCATGCAGATGCTATTCCTGAGTGGGTAAGAGTAGCCGTGGAAGATGAAGCCTGTGTGCCCTTCAAAAATTGCTCATACTCATCTTTTGATACACTTATCAGATCTGGAGCTGGATTGGAGGTTGTCGATTGTGGTGTAGTATCTTGGCAAATAGCCTAATTAGTCGACCCAGATGGTCTACCATGTAGATCCTAACAATAGTCCACTGAATGGTTAGTGCGACCACAATAGGTGCACTTACAAGGCTCTCGACATTTTGTGCGATTACCTTTGGTATCACGTCCTCCACGTGCACTTCTACCACCTCGGCCTCCACGCCCACCAGGAGCAATATAAGAGGCAACCAAAGTGGACCTCTCACTAATCAGATTAGAGGACAACTGAGATTCATGTCCAGATAATGTGGCACGTTGAAGTCGGGAGAACACCTTAGGAAATGAAGGAAGTTGTGGACCCGCCAAAATTTGAGAATGAATCGACTCATATTCAGGTTTTAAACCAACAAGGAACCGAACAACGTTAAACTCTTTACGTTGTTTCAATATACATGAAACATCAGAAGTAATAGGTTGATACATCTTGAGTTCTTCACATATGCTCATCACTTGAGAATAATACTCTTCCAAGCCCAAAGTACCTTGTTCCAACCTAAAGAACTGCATACATAGTTCATAAATACGAGTTGTATTCCCAACACTGGAATACATATGTTTGAGATGGTTTTACACTTCTTGGACAGTGTCAAAATGGATAACACTAGAGTCAATATTAGGTTCAATACTAGTCAACATTAAAGACAAGATTTGAGTATCCTCTTGCTCCCATTGAGCAAATTTAGAGTCATTTGGATTAGGTTTTGGACCAACCAGATGGTTAGAAAGTCCCTTGCCTTTCAAATATATTGTAACAAATTTTGACCATAGCATATAGTTTTTTTCATTCAATTTTGCAGAAGTCATAGGCATATTGAAGTTTGATCCAACCAATAATGACTCAAATTTAGTTGCCATAGATGCAAATAAATATCACAATTCCACTAACAAGGTAAAAATTTCACACAAAATTCGTGATATGTATGAAAAAACAAGAAAATGTGATCTGAAAACTTGAAATCCAGCTCAAATACCCCCAAAATCAACCTAAATAGCCAAATTTCAGCTCTGTATCGGACTGATTCGGTCAAAGTAGACATGGACTGGCTCGGAACTGGTATGTTTCGGCCGGAAACCGGGCTGTATCGGCTGGTATTGACTCTGTATTGGTATCGGTATCAGGTTAGGATCGTACTGGAATTTAGCTGTCAAACTTGGACGAGTTTATCCTAACTGTGAATAAGACTTGATTATCCCCGTTACCAAACAAACCATATTCCAGATAGGAATAAATTCTTATTCTAGGTTTGGAATATTCACACTTGAGGATAAGATAGCCTATACCTGCAACCAAACACTTCGGCGCTTCACCTGTTGCTGGCGACAGAGATGTTTTCCCGCGGCCGAAGGCGATGAGAACCTTCCAGCGACCACAGAAATCGCCGCTGACTTCAACCCTGGTTCCCACTACCGGATACGACACTGGAAACTCGCCGGAAACACCTCCTCAGTGACCTACGTATCGCTGACCACAACGAGAAGCCACCGAAATGTGTGGAAGACGACGGCGAACACTGGGGAGCTTAGATCCGACCACAACAACCGGATACTCCACCTGAAAATACACCGACGAGCTCACAACAGTAAACTCACCCACACAGCACTCACCATAGACAGGTCGCTCTGATACCATGTAATAACAGATAACCTAAAAGTGTTTTCTTACTTCATTCATTGACCTATCACTATGTATATATATACACCACATACAAAAGACATTTATACCCTCAGAGGTTATACTAATTACATGCTTTCTAACAATATGGAACTCTTGAAATACCTGCATAAGATTACCCGAAATACTCGCATAAGATTACCCTTGATCACTTCTCAACAGATTTGGAAAAAACTTATGTTAAAACCATAAGGGCCTGGGGCCTTGTCACTCGCCATGCCTTGAACAACTTTACATACCTCTTCTTCTTCAAAGGGCCTCTCGAGCCACCTTACACATTGTTGATCTAGTGTCGAGAAAGTAAACCCATCTCCTGCCGGTCTCCATGGTTGATGTTTGGCTGGGGGGATGTTTGTAATATTGTACAATGTGGTCCTTGATTCATTCGAAGAAACTACTCCATCTACCATCAATATATCAATAGCGTTGTTGCTTTGATGCGAATTAGCCATCTTATGAAAGGATTTCGTGCATTTATCTCTCTCCTTGAGCCAAAGTGACTTATTTCTGTCTCCAAAAGATCTCTTCCATCAATAATACTCGTTTAAGTTTAGTGACTATCTGACTCTTGCGAGTTTTTTCGGATTCAGAGAGGTTCTTGCCTCCTCACCCTCTAAACCCTGTAACTCCTTTAGAAGAGTGTGTTGCTATATTAGCACATTTCCAAACGCTTGTTTATTCCACTGTTGTTCAGCCCTTTAACTTTCCTGCCAATATGAAGCTTGGAGAGCCTTGGAAATCATAAGAGGGCCACCATTGCCTGACCTTGCACACAAAACCGTTAGATTTAAGTCATACATTTCCAAATTTAAAATACCTTATGCTTCCTTAAATGCATCCACAGTCCAAGAGGATAGAGAAATGATCATAGCATACTCTAGGAAGTTGTCCTTGAGTTACATCAGGAAAATGTAAATCCCGTTCTAGAGTTGGCAAAAATATATCAATTCTTGACCAAGATTAGAGTTCTTGAGTGTTGGACCAAGTAAATGTGCCTCTCATTAGTTGGATATCTATAAGCGCTTGTTCTAAGATGAAATCAAAATATGCCCTCATAGCGGGTGTGATGTGGGACATACCTTACCTTTCACTCGGAAAATGAGATACATTGAAATCACCTCCTATACAACTTGATAACTCCCACCAACTAAGAAGTCCCGCCAATTCTTCCCACTATGATCTTCTTTCAACGTCAATATTAGGGTTGTAAACTCTTGCAAATGCCCATCAAAACCCATCTTCTATATTTACAAAGGAGCAAGCCACAATGAAATCATTCACACATTCCTCTAATCTTTCCACCACTCTTTTATCGAACATGATAAGGACACCACCTGATGCTTCTTTAGAAGGCATATACGACCACCCGACATGATTCCCTCTCCACAAACTTTGAACTATAAGTCTTGTAATTAGTTCTAACTTGGTCTTCTGTAAGCATATGATATCACTGCCACTGTCGAAGTAAGTTCGGCCCCCTCTACCTTCCAAGATATAATTTTTGGCTTTATATGAAAACTGTCGTTACCCTTCCCTTAAGATGCCCTCGGCTAAAGCTCCACTCCCTTCCCTCATCGTTCATTGCCCATGTGAGTCCATTGAGTTCTCTCTCTCTTTTTATTTTATTTTATTTTTATCCAAATTAAGAGAGGGATCAGCTTTGGCTTGTGCATGTCCAGCTTCAATAGATGTGAGTAATGCTAAAGATTCATCCTAAAACCCTGGCATGTAATCTCAACACAATGTTTAGTCTCCAAGGTTTTTTGAATTATCCAATCTTGGATGAAATGAGTTCAATGGAGTAGGTTCTGTCCCCTCAACAGAGAACCTACCCCTCGCTCTCTCCATTTGTAGACATAAATACTACCAGAGCCCCTTCCATAGCATCCTCCTCTGAGTTTTCCAGGCTTCCCACCTATCAGAATCAGCAGATAGGGATTTTTGGGCAACTAAAGAGGATTCTGGCCCCTTTATCGGTTTCTGGGCAGTTGAGGAAAGTTCCGTTAGCCTAGATGTCGCTGACAGCATGTTATGTGACTTCTCAAAGTGTTGCAATCCTCCCATCCTCTCCTCTACAGAATCCTGTGGTAACTCCACAGTCGGCACTGTCGGTGACGTTGCTTTCACGGTCGTGATGGCGGGAGGCAACCTAGATAGGTCTGTCGCACCTTTCTGTGCATCTCCACTAACAATTGGCCCTCCTGATGACACGAAATCTAGCTACGTAGCCTCCTTAGTTAGCAAACTCACTTTCGACACAAGATTTCTGGTGCAGAGTTTACCAAAGTTAGCCCTTGAGGTCGTTGGCGATGAGCCGTTGTTGTTGGGCCATTGCTGGTGACGAAACAGTCCCTCGCTTGGTGTTGTTGGGCTGATGCCATTGTTGGGCTGACGTCTCATTAGGCCCAGCTGAGGATGTGGAGCCCTTCTCAAAGGAAGGCCTAGGCCTTCTGAGACACCAGCTCATTTTGGGTTGGGCTTGGCGTGTCCGGTCCAAGCCCGTGCCCACGCCCATCTTCGTTTTACCTTTATCAAACCTTAATTTTGGCCTTGACCTAGACCTAGACTGCCCCAGGCCCAAGCCGAAGCCTAGCCTAGGAATTAAATTCCAATCCACACTACCTACAAGTGCTTCAACAGCCTTCTTCAAACAATAGAGCTCCTCCTTCACACCAACCAGCTCCTCCTTCAGCCCAAAGAGTACCTTATGCCCTTGCTTTCTCCTGCATAGGCATCAGACAGACCACCTCCAACTATTCAGGTACAGAGTTTTGATCAACCCTTCTTGCCAGAGAACACTCTCCTACTACCCGTTTCTTTTTGTCCTTTTCTCCAGTTTGTGACACCATAGTCTGTCCCGTACTACTATGCACCACCCTCTACTTCATACTCTACCACCAAATGCAGCCTCAACATATGCCCTAGTTTGACCACCTGCCTCCTTTCCCTTCCCGCCACCCTGAACCACCACTGGAACCTTGGAGAGGGAAGATAGAGCATGCTTCATCTCCATGGACAGATTTTTCCACCCTTGTCCTTCAATCCCTGCTAGGAACACAAGCAGGCCTTGACGCCCATTACCACCATATTCAGTGACTTCCATGTAGCGTCCAAAGGCATTAGAATGCCGGCGAGCAACTATTGCAAAGACCCAACCCAAAAAGTCTTGAAAAAAGCCTTCCTTCCCTCCAAAAGGGAGCATTCTTCCACCGTGTTTGCCAGCCAACAACCGCTAGAAAGGCTGAATACCAACTCATTGGTAACCTTTCTGCCTCTTTCAGTAATACGGAAGAAAATTTCCCCCCTCTAGTGATAATACAAAAACCTTGATTTCTATTAGTAAGTGCTTTAAATAGCCCATTGTAAACCAAAAATATTGCAGACCCAGTAAAAGCTAATGGGATGATGCTTCCAGTGTAGATCACCAGAAGGGTTCACCCATGGTAGAACTGTATGGAGAGAAAATAAAAAATGTAGTGAGAGAATTTGTTGTTGGAATGACTGCTTTACAAGGGTGATGCCAAAAATTGATTGACCTCGAGAGGATTATTTTTTAAAATCGCAAACTGCCTGTGAATTTTGAAAACTTGATCTTGAGTTCTCCTCCACAAAGCTAACAAATGTTAGCAATTTAAAATATTATCTGGAGTCTATTACAGGCACTTCTCTCACCAGCTAAAGTGGATGTCATTTGTGAACTAGAGGGTGTTCAAGGTAATAGTTTTGTTACCATACATGGCGAACTGGATTTTAGCCAATGTAGACTTTATTTCCTGGTTTTTTATGGCAATATTTTGCTTAATGAAGTGAATTTATCTGAATGCTCTGCAGTCTTTTCCCGCTCATATTCTCTTACATCCAACTGATGCCACAGTCAGTTAAACCTGTAGATGGTTATAATATGTCAATCGTTTCCCACTCTCGTGCCTTTCTAGTGTTAGATGTGCTTCTGCTTTCTACAAATCACAAAGTTTTGTTTTAATGTTTTGTGAAACCTAAAGAATCTGACTCCTCCTAAAGGCTATTTATCATTTAATTTTCCATTCTTAAATTAAGTTAATATTAAAAAAATTTAAAATAAAATAAACCCTGGTTTGGAATTTCAACTTTTTAATACTCTAAAATTTCCCTCACATAAAAAAACTCTCTGAAACTTTTCCTTCGTCTGGATGGTAACTTCTCTCTTTATTTAATTGTTGCTCTTCCTCCCTAGTACTGATATAATTTATTTTTCTTATTGCATGAGTTTTGATATTTAAAGTATCCTTTATTGGAATCCTATACCTATCTCAAGGTAGAAAGGAAGAAGAGGAATCCGTTATCTATGTTAAAATCCTATATCTATAGGGATGTTTTCTTTTATCGGCACGCTTAACTACAATGTTCTGATGGGGTCTGGTGCATTAATGCTGGTATATTTGATAGGGATGCTTTTAAACCATGATTTTGTCTATATTATTCTCATAGGGATGGATCTCTGTGAATTTCTTTTCTCTCTCTCTCATTGCTTAACTTCTCTGCTGGCGTTTACTTAGGAGGTTGGAGGATTTGTTGGATGGTTTTGCTGACAGAGTCTCAAAGCCACGCTTATATCAGACAGATAAGATGCAAATTGCTCTGGGTAAGATCTGTATAAGTTTCACTCTCCTACCTATTTAATCTCATGGTTGATTTCTTAGAACCGCATATTCCAATAGCTTACCTTTGAGGAGCCCTTGTGATGATATTTTTCTTCTTGATTGGCATAAAAAATTCAAAAGCCCGATTTTCAGACATAATCTCCATTATCCATGTTGGATGCAATTATGGCAGTTAGTGCTTATTGCTTTTTGTTGCTATTTCCAACAAATAGCGGGTTGCTAGATATATCAATTTTTTTTTCCCATTAACTGTATTGCTATATGTCAATTACCTGGTTGTTTTATTACTGATAAAAAAACAATTTGTATTTGTTAAAGTAATTATGGAGGTTTTAGATTGGTCGAGCATTATGGACTGGCAAAATTCTAAAGTTTGGCTCTAAAAGTAGTAGGACCTAAGCAATTTTGAGAATTATATTGAAAATGCGTAATGTGGTTTCTTGATGAAAATGCTTCAAGAGCACAGTGACTTTTAACTAAGAGGATAAAAAATAGAGTGTGTGGGGTTTAATAAAATCTCTTTTGACTTAAAAAAAATTTAGAGGGTGTGGGGTTATGCAACTCAAGGAAACAGCTGAAACGGGGAATGAGCAACATACCTTCACAATTTTTTTTTTTATTGGTACTGGGTGTTTGGAAACAGCATCTCGACTAATCCCTAGGGTGTGTAGGCCCTTGGCAATGAGTTTCTCGCAAGTGCAACTCGGGTAATTCAAGGGAAAAATACCCGTCCAATGGGACCTAGAGATTGTTTACACGCAGTAAGGTTTGAATCTTGAACCTTGGAGGGAGCATACCACCAAGATCAAGGCTTTTACCACTTGAGCCAACCTCTTGGGGTTTCCACCTTAACAAACTGTATTTGGAGTTTAAGAAACTCTTACTTTCAGTATAAGTGAAAGCACGATTAAGCAGATGTGCATGCTTTTGTAGTTTTTAAATAAAATATAAAATATCAGTGGTCATTATTATTTCTTGTTTGGGCCATTTATTTTGGTTAATACCTAAGGTAGTGATCCTAAGACTATATTGCTTCCAGGCTTCCAGGTTTAGAATGTTTCATAATTCTTTTCTTTTATAAAATTTTAAGATATTATAAAACATGCACAAAAAAGGGGCACAATCCTAATGCATGGGAGATATGCAAGAGAAACACCTTGAAAGAAAATCTAGTGTCTAAAGTAATGGTAAACTCCAAGAATGAAACTATTTTATTCATTCTTAAATGGTGATTTCCAAACTCTGAGGGCTCATTTTAGGATGGTGTTAGGTGGAATGACTTGTTGCAAGATGGAAGAGGCTTTACTTTGTCCAAAGGTGGGCATGTTGCACTAACCAAGATGACTCTCTCATTTTGGTCAACCTTGGAAAATTATCTTCCCTAAGCTATATTGTTTATTCTTGTAAAACATTTGTAAATTTCAAATTGTGTTACCCAGTGGAATGGAACTTTTTGCCCATGATTGGGAAATAAAGATGTTCTCTTCGTTCTTCAACAGGTGTAGAGGAGGTGATGATCTAACATGTTGAACCTCATCCAAAATACATATTTTTATGGATAAATCCTATTTAATGTGCTTTATACTTCTATTAGCTCATCATGTCCATGAAAGAGTGTATTTGGAGAAACAATGTGCCTTCAAGGAATATTTTTTTTTTTTTGTTTGGTTGGCGGAACTATGAAAGATCTTAACCATTTAATTATTTATTTTTTGATCGGTAAATGAAATTTTTGTTTATCATAAGAATATGCAAAAGGCCAAGTACACGGGTCATATACAAGAGCAATGCATAGTACATTTATTTATTTTTATAAGTAATAAATTATATTGTAAGAATAGGCATATCTCAATTACATAGGGGGTATATTACACGTAGTTAAGAGGAAGAAATAGAAACAAGAAAATTATGAAAATCTAGGCCGGTGAAATCTATAACATTTGCTCAAAGGGAACAAAGTTTTAACAAAGAACAACCAAATCTCCTCCAATGCTGCCCCTTATCTTCAAAAGTCCAATCATTTCGTTTGTTCCATAGGCACTATATATAGGAACCATCTTTCACACATCTGTGATTTGTGGAATTCAACACAAATTCTTCCTATTGGCCAAGAGCTCAACCATTGTAGTAGGCATAACCCAGGCTAACTCCAATATTATAAAGACATCATCCCCTAATGATCTAGCGACCTCACAATGCAGTAGAAGATGATCCACAGTCTCACCATTCTTTTTGCATATACAACATCAATCTACAACAATCAACCAGCGTTTTCATAAAGTTATCTATAGTCAAAATCTTGCTAGAGAAGCTATCCAAGCGAAAAAGATCACCTTGGAAGGCGCCTTGTTTCTCCAAGTAATTTTCCTTGTAAAGAGATTATGCTACTGATTTGTGAGGATCTTATAAAAGAAGTGGACAGAAAAAGCACCTTTTCTAGCGGGTATCCACCACAACTTATCAGTTCCCTGAGTTCTCAATCTCATGGCGGACAAGGTTCTGAAAAAAATCAGCAAAGCTGCCAACCTCCCAATCATGGGCTGCCCGCATAAAGTTCACATTCCATTGGATTGAGCCACTGCCACTTGACATCTCCATGAGATCCGCCACAAATGCTTCCTGTTCACACACAATCCTGGAAGTTGTGGGGAAATTTTCCTTAAGAGCTCTATTTCCACATCATAAATCATGCCATAATTTTATTCTAGATCTGTTACCCATCATGATTCTAGTGTGTTGAGCAAACACCCCTTATACCTCCCTAGTACTCCCTAGCCCCCAACATACCCCGTACATGAAGTTAATCACCAACTTCCATAAAGCTTCCCTCTCCATGTTATACCGCCATAACCATTTTTCAAGAAGAGGCCCAATTGAATATCCTCAACTGTCTAATTCTCAACCCACCAATAGAGATTGGAGAGCATACCTTATCCCCCTTGACCAGGTGGAAGTTAAACTCATCCACCAACCCACTCGAAAGGAAATCAAGCTGGAGTTTCTTTATTCGGATTGCCACACTTGTCAGAATTGGGAACAAAGATATGAATGAGTTGGAGAATGAGTTGGTAAATTGGACAGCATGCACTTGATTAGGGTGGTCCTATCGCCTTTTGACAAAAACAATCTTTTCTAACCTGCTAATTTGCATTTAATCTTCTCTATTACTTCATCCAATATTGATTATGCCCTAAGAGGCTCAAAGAGGTCCCCAAAAGGAAGGCTAAGGTATTTTGTGGGAAATAAGGAGACCTTGTATCCAAGAGTGTTGGCCAACCTCCGGTGATTGCGAACGTTTCTAATTGGAACCAACTTTGACTTGGATAGGTTCACCTTCAATCTGACAATAGCTTCCAAGCAAAGTAAGAGTGCCGATAAAGAATGATTCTGATTTTGGTGTGCCTTACAAAATATCAAAGTATCATTTCCAAACAACAAATGAGAAATGTTAAGAGTGTCCCGATTGGTGTCACCAACTGAAAATCCAGCCATAAAGCCATTGTCAATGATTGTGGACATCATTCTACTAAGCACCTCTATAACATATGACAAAAAAAGCAGGGACAATAGATCACCATGTGTTAGACCGCGTGAAGTGGTAAGAAGCCAACTGGACTGCCATTCACCAAAATCGAGAACCTCGCAGTTGAGATACAATACCTAATCCATGAGCACCATCTCTCCCCAAATCCACACTTCCCAAGCAAGTATTGTAGGAAGTCTCAGTTAACATGATCATAAGTCTTTCTTCATATCCATCTTGCATAAAACACCCGGTTCACCGGATTTTAATCTTCCATCTAAAGATTCATTGGCGATTGATACTGGATTCAATATATGTCTTCCCTTTAGAAAGCATTTTGGGGTCTTGAAAATAATCCTCTCCAAGACCACCCCCAAGCGGTTTGCACCTTGAAGATAATCTTATACACTCCATTCACAAGACTAATAGGCTGAAAATTAGACTAATAGGCTGAAAATCTTCAACATTCAAAGCCCCAACCTTCCTGGGAATAAGCGCAATAAAAGTGGAATTGAGACTTTGCTCAAACTTTCTGGATGAAAAAAATTCCTGGAAAACCTTCATAAAATCATAATTCACCACCTCCCAGCAGGATAGGAAGAAACCCAAAGAGAGACCTCTCTCATCGAAGGGCCACTCCAGCCAAGTAACATCATAAACCTCTGTCCTAACCATATAAAATATGAAAGGGACACGTTATAGTTTTGGATTGGTGTACCTTGCGTAAGCAAAATGTGGAAAGCATTGATCACCTTTTACTTAATTGTGAGTTGGTTATGGAGCTATGGATAATGATATTCAACACTTTTATAATTGAGTGGGTTATGCACCAATGAGTGGAGTTGTTGGCATGTTGGCAAATCCCTGTGGAGGCCATAGAAATTAGATCTCTGGAAGATGGTCTCCTTATGCTTAATGTGGTATAGCCTGCGATAGTGCAATGCTCAGAGTTAAAAGCTAGTATCTTTAGCACCCTCTATATCTGTTAGTTTTCTAGACTTCAAAGGCTTTTGCTCTTTTTCTTGTTTTTGTTACTTGGGTGTTTCCTTTTGTATACTCCCTATGCACTTGGATTGCGCGCCCCTTTGCACTTTTAATGAAATGGATTAATTATTAAAAATGGTGATTTCCAACAACATGGTGCTAAAACATGTACTATATGTCACAATAGCTGTATAGGGTTTTAAGTTAAGACCAGTAAGCTTGTTTTTCCTCTTTGAAGTCATTATACATCTGAATTAGTGCATTACAATCACTCCACTCCACCTTGCTCTTGCTCTCTCTCTCTCTCTCTCTTCTTTTGGGAAATCTTTCCAAGACATGACATTTTGTACATGGGATTCATCGTCTTCTATTTCTAATTGCCTTGTGCTAATTTCAGTCAATTGTATGCAGCTGGTGGTTTGGGTCATGGTGTGGCACATGCTGTGTTTTTCTGTCTTAGCCTTTTAACACCATCATTTGGTCCAGCTACGTTTTTTGTGGACAGGTGCTCTCAGATACCATTTTTTCTTGTTTCTGGTGAGTTTTCTCGTCTTATTATTTTCTCATGTGTCATATATCATAGCGTTACTTGAATTTAACTGATGGTAGTTAGTTGATATTCTGAAATTTTTTGGTGTTGTGGGGGGTTTTTTTTTGACTAACAATGACTGCTCTATTTATTGCAGCAATCATTGCTCTAGCATTTGTTACGATTCACACTTTTTCCATGGTCATTGCATTCAGTGGATATGCAGAAGGGAACAAAGTGGACCAAGTTTTTGTTCCTGTAGTTCATCTTGTAGCAGGAATGGTGGTAAGAATCTGCTCTTTACAAATCCATGCTGTAAACCTCTTTAAACAGTTATACATTCAGAACTCAGAAACTTTCTGTTGTTGAAGTTCCATATTAAAAGAAAAAAAAAGACTGTTGTCGAAGTGCATATGAAAGTTTGTCTTGAAACATAGATTGAGCTTCTATGATTGGATGTACATAGATTGGCGAAGGGTTACTAGCGCCTGGAACAGTTTTCCCGAATGGTCAGTTGGACAAGTCAAATAAAAAAGCCATTTAT
Source organism: Platycarya longipes (assembly GCA_036559045.1). Lineage (NCBI taxonomy): Eukaryota > Viridiplantae > Streptophyta > Magnoliopsida > Fagales > Juglandaceae > Platycarya > Platycarya longipes. The sequence goes on along the minus strand of CM071789.1, from coordinate 31,271,479 downwards.
AGAGACTCCCAATTAAGAATAGTTATGGGAGTGGGCCAACACCACTCCACTTCCGGCTGCCCCTCCCTTTCTCTTTTCTTCCCTGACACCTGTACTGGTTATTAGAATCAATGTTGTTGTCCTATATGGAAGAGGAGATTTACTTTAAAACTGTTTCAATTAGGATTGTGGTAACAAATAAGACGATATTAATCACTGGTGGTGTAGGTAGGACTCGAGCTCTCTCATGGCATGATGCTTTTAAGTTTAAACTTCCATGACTTTGATGGTCTGGACTGGAATTTATTGTGGCCACGGTGGGCCCTGGTAATGGTACAACCTGACTTGAACTTGAGGGCTAAAAGAGCTACTAAAGCTAAGTTCTTGTTTAGGGGAAGGGAGTATGACTGCTTTATCTATAGTTTTTTTAACTGCTTTATCTATAGTTGAGACCCAATTGAGAGATGTTTGTGAACAGGAAAATCAAGAGTGAGTCTAATTTAGAACGAAGTAAATGGAATTGAGGTGTTATTTTTTCCTGCATTATAATATCATTTTTGAATTCTTCAAGTCACTTTGAAATTGTAATTATTATCCTTGGATTATTTGCCATGCGTGTGATTCGGATCAATTTGCTGAGTCCCAGTTGTATTGCATTGGATCATGTTGGGGATTTGGAAAACTTGCTCCAATGCTTCTCAAGTTTATATTGATTTTTGGCTATTACTGCTGGAATAGATTTTAACTGATGTTTGCCTTTGCTTCACAGACACTGGTAAATTTTGCATCGGGGGGCTGCATCATCGGTATACCTCTCCTCTATTTCATTGCAAGCTTGACCTTGATTCATTGCGGAAAGATGGTCTGGAGAAGATTGACAGAAAATCGGAGCAGACAGGGAAACTAAGGCAGCATTTTATTTTTATTTTTGTGAAGTCTCTTCATTGCTGCTGATCGAAGTTTATTTGTATACAAGAATTTCAACTAATCCAGAATTCAAAAATTGAAAGGGGGGGGGGGGGGTGTGTTTCAACATCGATGTCGTCCAATTCCAGGTTAAAGGGTGATCGCTGGAAAAATTAGTCATAACTTGTGCTTAATTTTGTTCCATCTGTTTACGCAATTGTATTGTCCTTCAAAAATCGAAGGTCGCATAATACTAATATGTGCCCTTTTCTGAGACTTTGGTTCACAACAAAATTGGACACTTGAGTCTTTGTCCAATCAGTAATCAACTAGCGCCACTCCCTCCCCTCCCCTCTCCCACCCCACCCCACCCCCCAACCCCCCCCCCCCCCACGCCCCACCCTACCCACCACCACGTCCTTTTGGCAACAACTATACTAGCATATGGCTAGCAAAAACATCAACAAAGAAAAAACTAGCTATTACCAAATCTCCCTATCAACGCATTTTTGCGGCCTCCTGCCGGTGTTGCAGAATCGAGAAGCATGAAACCATTGCTTATGGAATAACCAGAATTAGTTCCTATGTATTCAAACTTCTTCAATAATTTGGCATTAATATAACCAGAATCATACAATAATAACATGATAAAATCATACTACAAGAATAGTACTGCACGTGCGAGGCTGTGTCTGTACATCATTATTGAACAAATAAATCTACGAATCCGAACGTACGTAGAATGGATACCTACGTAATTAGGAACTCCAAACCAATTGAATAAGAATACTACACCGAAGGGTTTGTTGGGTGATTGAAGTTCTTCAGTCACTACTGATAAAACAAGAAAAGATCTTGTGGAAAAAGGATTTGTTGGGTGATGATGATGATGATAATGAGGGGGATGTGGCGCATTCAACAATCTCCTCCTCGTCTACTCCACTTGCCCTGGCTTTCTCACACTCGTTCAAGAATTTCTTGAATCCTTCTTGAGCATATTTAGCAGCCTCTCCAACAGTCATATTTTCCACCAGTTTGTTTGGGTAAATGTCCTTTCTATGGTCCCCATTCAATACTGCAGCCAATTGTACGATCTCCTCTTGAAACTCGCTCAGTTTTGCATCTTCTTTTGCTCCACCCTCTCTCAGCTCCACAGGTTCCCCCAAACTAACTGCAATATGTTTTGCACCAAAATTAATATATACATATATACATATATATATATAGATTACTTTAATATATATTTGTTGATTTTCTTGAACAAAGTCATAAACCTTAATGTTTCATGCCCAAAAATTATAAAATGAGTCAATATTCTTCTGTATCATATTAAATCTTATAATCTCTAGTACTCATTTATTGACATGGTACATTTTAAATGGTTTTAGATTTAAAACAATATGTACTTTAAATTAAAGATGTAATGAAAGTTTACTTGGACAATCTGTTCTTGGGCTATCTTTAGTCAAAACAACATCAAAAGTGCCCGCCCATGCATCGCGCTTTGTTAGGAATTCTTTGAGGTTGAAAATCTTTTTGACAGTTGCTGCAATCGAAGAATGCTCGAACTCTGACGTGGGATGTGGCCCTGATGGCCCATGCAACACTGCATTTTGATCATCAACATACGGTTTCTATTTAATAATTTGCAAAGCTACTTTAAAAATCATAATTTTTAAAAAGGAAGAACAAGACATGGCGTGAACTACTTAAAATCTCCATGCATGCATGTATATTATTTTCAAGATAAAGATCATTAAGGCAGGCTTAATTAGAGTTTTAATAATGAATTCTACTACACACAATCACTTTTGCATACTCCTTAAGTTCTCTACTAATGTGATTAGTCAAAGCAATTAGTTTATATTAAAAAAAATGACGTAGATAATCATATTATTGGAGTACGTAAAAAAGTATACAAAAGTAACTGCATATAGAATTTTTGTATAATAATTTATAAGAGTTTAATGAATGCTCAAGTGCTCATGAACATATACCTGTGCCACGCTCAATCCATGGAGAAATCAAGAGGGTCGGAACCCTAACACCTAGGCGGTCGAATTTGAAGTTATATGGTGTCGGGCCAACAATGTCATCAGGGCTAGGGACTCCGGTCATAGGTGTTGGAACATGGTCGTAAAAACCACCATGCTCATCATATGTAATCACGAACAAGATTTCATTCCATTGTGGGCTTGCTCTTAAGGTTTCATACACTTGCTTGATGAATTTCTGACCTACTGAGATATCATGGGAAGGGTGGTCATCATTTGCAGGTATGGATAAAAGGTCGAACCATCTTTGTTCGATCACAACATAGTTTGGCAATTTCCCCTCCTCGCAGTGGTTCTTGAAGTGTAGATCAAAGTCATGAAAGTGTACCAAGTATTTCAGTTTTCTAAGATTCCTAGAGATCACAATCAAATCATTCCATTAGAAATCATTCAAATGGCAGGAAATTAGAGAGAGAAAATAGCAGGGTGAGTATTTGATTAATAACATTTTCCATTTTTTTCCCTTATCGGTGGTAACAAATCATTCAAATGCGTACAAACCAACAGTTCATTGCCAAGCAATTGGATTACCCTAAGACAAGAAATTTCCATCAATTAATCAGATAATGACAATGCATAACAGTCTCCTTTCCCCTTGTATTATGCGAAGGACTTCAAGTAGATAAGTACGTCGTTTTCCCCTTGTCCTAAATAAAGATCGCAAGAAAGAGAAAGTGGAGATCTCACTCAGCCAGTCCAAACCACCAAAATACCATACAAACCAAACTGCCATGATTTTTGGCCATAACGGTCCAATATCCGGACTATATCAAAACCGCTAAAAGCAACTTTTCCTTGTACGGAATATGGATGGAGACTAAGTCATTAGTCATATATCTCTCTTTTAAAATGTGATCTTCCCTTTGATTTTTCGCTGATAATCACATACAATAGCTCCTATATCTTCAAGGTGTAATGCATTGACATGGCATCTTTACATTGGTGTGCGTTAGACGCCCTATATCACCTTGCCTATTCCAAAGCGAAACTGTTAAGTAGGACAATGTCGTTTATTTTGTAAATAAGGAACTTAAGTAGTGTGATGTCGTTGTGGGTTGGAAACTCTAATGAAGTAATAAACGGTTTCGTTTGTAATCGAGTTCAACTATAAAAACAGATTCGAGGGAATAAGAAAGGCTATGCAGAAGTTTATCACTTTCATCCACTTCTCTCTGATTTCCTTATTCCTTCATTCTTCTTCTCTTTCTCAACTCTCTCTAAATTTTTGGAAATTTACTATCTCGAACCAGTCACCATACGGGCCATTACAATCTCTATTTCTCATTGCATGCATTCAGCACGGCCTGTTGTCCATAGGGTCTAGTCTTCAATATATAATATGTTTGCTTAGAGAGAGAGAAGGTTAAAACATTGGCATAAATTTTTGGAAAATTTTTCACCCTAAACTATCACTACTTCATTGTTTCTTTTTAAAAAATCTGTTTTGATCCGAAACTAAAAAATAAATATATATAAGCATTTATGATTGATTATTTGTAATAAAAATAACTATTTACAATAAAAAACAAATTTATTTTATTTTAAAATACTCATTTTATTAAAAATAACTGATCGTAAATAAATTTTTTTTTTAATTAATCTAAAAATTCGTAACTTTCTTGCATCTTTCTTTAGGTCTTTTCAATCTTTCCTTTCCCTTTTCTTTGTTTTATCTCTTCTTCAACCATAACATTGAAAAGGTGCTGATTTTTTGATTGAAGGTGAAAACGAATTATTTGAAAGGTATGATATTTCTCTATTATGGAATCACAATCACGTTACATTTGTACATTATTTTAATACTAGTATTATTAAAAAAAAAATAGTGTATTTAAGAAAGAATGAGAAATACTTAAAGGAGGTAATTTGGATAGTGAGTTGAGGTGAAATGAAATGAATTGAGATGATATAAAAGTAAATTGAGAAGAAATTTTAAAAAAATTATTTTTTTATATTATTATTTTGAGATGTAAAAAAATTGAATTTCTTATTATATTTTGTGTGAAAATTTTAAAAAATTTTAATAATTAGATGATAGAAGTTGAAATCTTTAATGATTTTTAATCTTTGATCATGCATGATCACTTTTGATCTTCTCTCAATGGAATTAATTTCTCTTTGAATATAATTTACTTAGGACAAGTTCTGCTAATATTTAAGGAGAGGTTTGGATAGTGAGTTGAAAGGAAATGTTAAGATGAAAATTGAATAAAATATTATTATAATATTATTTTTGAATAATATTATTATTATTTTAAGATTTAAAAAAGTTGAATTGTTTACCATATTTTATGTGAAAATCTTAATATTATACTAGATGAATCTATACATGACATATTGATATATAGATATCATCATGTGTATCTAAATAAAATGACAAAAATAATAAATTACATATTAATATTTGGCGTGAATATGATAAGTAGCAGTTATAATTAATATATAAAATTCAAATTTGAAACAAAGGCGTCTCCATTATTGTAGGGTCCAACTACTTGATTAAGTGGGAAATCAGGAAGGCCAGAAAAGCCAAAAGCTCCTACTTTCATGTGCAATGCATGTGCATATATATCTGTATTATTCGGTAACTATGCCTTGATCTATCGTGACCTCACGACTGATCATACTAAAATAATATTATTAACTTGAAAATTCGTGCATGCATGTGAATCAATTAATATGATAATTATCAATGTGAACGTATAATCTCAATTCTGAAATTTCGTTTGGTTGTTCACCAAACCTAAAAGGACTACTACTGATCTCAGTTACCTAATTTTATTCACAATCATTTTCATTGTAAATTAATATTATTTTTATGAAAATAATTTATAAAATTATGATTTTATCAAAATATTCTCATTTTAAAACATGACTAAATTATTTTTATTTTTTATTTCAAAGAAAATAGACAGTTTAAAATCTGTCCATATATATATGTACGCATGATATAGAACATCTTGAACAGTGGGGTAAATAAAGCCAGCCACGTCTTGTTTATAATTTAAGTTCTGCTACTAATTACGAGTTTGTGTATAAATAAATAATTTTAAAATTACATTATAATTAAAAAGGATTTCAAAACAACAATAGTAATTTTTTATACGGCCAGTTGGTGTGGTAGACTTCCACGTTAATTAATAATTATATATTTCATTTAAGGGAAGTGCTACTCATTTCTTTTAAAACCATTCCGATTGAATCGGTTTTGGGATTATTTTTTTTTATTTTTTTATATGATTTTTAAGTAAGTACTTTTAAATAATATGGTGATTTTTTTTATATTTTTAAAATATTAAGAAAATTATGTAAAATAAATATATTTATTTTAATATAATCTTTTTAACATCTTAAAATATTTTTTAAAAATATAAAAAAATTATAATATTATTTAAAAATACTTACTTAAAAATTATGTAAAAAAAAAAAATGAAAAAAAAAATCCCAGAACGAGACCCATCGGGATGAGTTTAAAAGGGAAGAATAACATTTCTCTTCATTTAAAAACAGTACTCACTTCATTAATCTTTTAAATATTTTCAGCATAATTAGCTAAAAAAAAACTTTAAAATCCACTAAAATGAGAAGGAAACAGTAAAAAAAAAAAAAACATATAAATAAATAAATAAATAAACAACCAGCTTAAATAATATATAATTAGTCGTTGCGATTGATGTTGGTTAATGTTACCTGTAGTAAAGGGTGGCCGGAGGGTACTGATAATAGATCCCAAAAGAAAGACCAGCTTCATGTACCGATTCAAAGATAGTCTTCTGAGGCATGCCTGAAATCAGTAGCTTTGTGTCATTTCCGGTCAGCCCGTGCGACGTTGCCGAATGCACGTACTGTCGGTTCGGCTGCGTCGATGCCGGAATCGACGCGAACCACCTGTCGCACACCGCGAACTCCGCCGCTAACTCCTTGAAAACCGATACGTTTTCCGGTGAGAACCCGTTCATGACCGTCTCCGACATTCCCTTCTCTGTTCTCTCGGCGTTTTGAGCGAACCCTTTCATTTCCGGAGCCAGATTTTTCGCAGCGGACTCCTCCGTCCAAGGCTCGCCGAACACTTGCTCGTAGATGGCTTGGAAGGAGTGGCCGGGGTCCGGTACCACATACACGGATTTATCACCGTAGTAGATTACGTCGGAGTTAGAAGGATCGGTTGTTGAAATCGGGTTAGAGAGCTGATGTTTTCCGTCTACGCCGTTTATTTCAGGGTTTAGGGACTTCATCCATCCCAACATGTGATCGAAGGAGCGGTTTTCTTGGACTAAAACAACGATGGTTTTGATGGGGTAGACTTCGCCGGTGCCGATGCCACTGCTGGATTCGGCAGCCATTGAATATAGATCTCTGATTCTTTGGGGGCTAGCTAGCTATATATGGTGGCCGGTTTGTTTCGAGGTTTTGATTTTGTAAATCAGAAAGAAATTCTGGATGGAACTGCAGGATTTCTGCTAGCTGTTTTTATAGTCTGAGAGGGAGAGGAATTAATTACAATTACGAGGATGGAAATGGCCAATGGGAAGGAATGGAGGAAGCTTTGTTGGGACAAGAAAGTGAGAAATTAGTTAAATAGGAAGGTTTGCATTTCTTATAGGAGACCACTTTTATATTGACTATGTCACTCTATCTATTTACATCTCTTACTTCTAACCGCTTCTAATTGGCAGTACTCATACGCGGCCATAAAAGATGCTGAAGTAGGTGCACCTTGATTCCGCAAAAGATTCCTTCTAATTGTACGTTTCACACATATGATTGTATAGGGCTGCTAGAGCCCCCACTAGTTGGACCCGTTTTGGGTCTAGCTAGTTCTATTTTTTTTTTTTTTTACATATTTAAAAAAAAATTATAATATTATTAAATAATATTTTCTTAATAAATAAATAAATAAATAAATAAATAAAAGGAGGAGCGGGATTTGAAATGGGACTCAAATAGTAATATTTTTATCATTTTCCATGACTATATTGCAATGTTAGATACAATGGTAGTGTTTGAAAAATTGTAAGATTTATTATTTTAAAAAAAATTTAATTTTTTTGTTATGTAAATTTTGTAGTTATTCAGTTTTTATCAAAAGGATTGTATATGCAATCTTGCATGTTTTATGTTTCACTGTCACATATATGTCTAGTAAGGTTAAATTGTATAATCATTTTAAAAAATAGTGAGGTATATTATTATTAAATTAATTTTTTATCATGTAAATCTCATATTTACGTACTATTATTAAATGAATTTTGAATTATATATACAATACTTACATATTCTATAACCGCATGCAAATATTATTTCTCATATTTAAATATCATACCCTATGACCTCTGACGTAAATAATATTAATTTTTTTTTAAAATATGTTATTCAACTTTTTGACTTTATTTTTCATTGTGTAAATGAACGAAACCTAATAAATCGCTTAATTGGGACAAGATCTTAAATGAAACATGCAAACTGTTTTATAATTATTTTTATTAACATAATCTTAAATGAGTTGTCGTTAAATAGAACTTTGAAATTCAAATAAAAAATGCCAGAATTTATAATGAAGTGACAACACTATAATCACATTGAAGTTACAAAATAGGTATTTAAGTATTATTATTCTTATTATAAATGGAAGATTTTGGACTTTCGTAAAGTTTATTGGCTTAGTTTATTTTTACAAAACTTCTCATCTCGTTATATGTCATTTAATTTTTTATAATTTTTATATGAATAAAATGAAAAATTCAACTTTTCAAATTACAAAATAAAAAAATATTAACATTTATATTATAAAAATATTTATTTAATTTTTAATTTTTATCTTAATTTATATCATCTCATCTACAAAAACAAACGAGAAAAAATAACTCATCCATTTCTCAATTAAAGCCTATTTAAATTTGAAGTTATGTGGGTGGAGGATGAAGAGTGTTCAAATATAATTAAAAGACATTGGCAAGGGGGTATTAAGAGTTAATCTCAAGCAGAATCTTAAGCTGCAGTAGGGGTTTGGAACAAGCAGAAGTTTGGTTTGGCTCATAAGAATATTATGAAAGTTAGTGACCAATATCCAAAAACTGCAACTTGCTAATCCAAGTAATGTCTCTAAAGAAAAGTTTATGCTTGCTCGAAACAATCTTCAATCTTTGCTAGAAGAGAAGAGTTTATGTGGAAACAAAGATCCAAAGTATTATAGTTAAGAGGGTGATAGTAATACAAAGTTTTTCCACCATAAAACTTCACAAAGAGGGAATAAAAATTGGAACAAAGGGCTTAAGAATGAGGAAGATGCATGGCACTTTGAAGATGCTAGGGAGTAGGGATTAAGTTATATTGAATTATTTTCAAACCTTGTTTACCTCAGGCCAACACAGCAGAAGGTTGAGTTTCCTTGATGGTTTGGATAGAAAAGTTACTGAAGAGATGAATAATGTTCTGTTAAGGGATTTTAGCAAGAAAGATGTTAGGCAAGAATTGGATCAGATGCACCCTACAAAATCACCAAGTATAGATGGTATGGCTCCCATTTTTTTTTCCAACATATTGTTGGTAAATAAGTTATTGAAGTTGTGTTGCATGTGCTTAGAAGTGGTACTCTTCCTCTATCTCTTAATCATACCTACATAACTTTGGTTCCTAAAAATAAAGAAAGCCTCTGAATTTAGCCCTATTAGTTTATGCAATATTTTTTTATAAATTGATCTCTAAGGCCTTATCTAACAGGCTCAAGAGTGTGCTTGATGTGATTATTTCTAGTTCTCAATGTGCGTTTGTCCTTGGGCACCTCATTACTGATAATATACTTGTAGCATATAAAATGATGCATTTCTTGAGGAATAGGAGACATGTCAATGATGGTTTTATGTCCATTAAGTTGGATATGAGTAAAGCTTATGATCGTGTAAAATGGGACTATCTAGCAACTATTATGGAAATGATGAGATTCAATGCTCAGTGGAATTCACTGATGATGATGTGTGTTAAGACATTCATTCTCATTTTTAATAAATGAAGAACCAAAGGGTCAAATCATTCTATAAAGAGAACATAGACAAGGGGATCCTTTATCCCCTTATTTGTTCTTAATTTGTACTAAGTGTCTCTATTTTGCTCAATCAAGCTGAGTTGAGAAGAGATATTACAACTATTAAAGTGTGTAGAGGGGCTACTAAGATCTCCCACCTTTTGTTTGATGATGATAGCTTGTTGTTCTACAAGACTACTGTGGAAGAGAATAATCGAGTTTAGGAAGTGTTGGAGTGTTATGAGATAACATCAAACCAAAAGATCAATAAAGAAAAACTGATATGGTCTTGATCAGTCATGTAAATCTTGCTAAGTAGAAGGAGCTAATGGATTTATGTGGTTTGTAGCAATTCCAAGAGCATGAAAAGTCTTTGGGCTTACCCCTTGTGGTTGGAAGATTAAAGAAATAAGGTCTTTTCAGATATAAAAACACAAGGTTTGAAAGAAATTGTAAGGATGGAAATAAAAGTTACTATCTATTTTTTTTTTTTTGGGGAGGGGGGGGGGGGGGGGAGAGATCTTGATTAAAGTAGTGACACTTTCTGTTCCTACTTATTTGATGAGCTGTTTAATTTTTTTTGTTGATTATGTAATGAGCTTGAGCAGATAATGGTAAGGTTCTGGTGAGGCTAGAGGAAAGAGGAGCAAAAAATACACGGGATCAGCAGGTTTGCAGGTTTAAGATGTGTGAAACAAAGCATAAGGGAGGTTGAAATTCAAAGATTTAAGAGTCTTTAATGATGCTTTGCTGGCTAAGATGGGGTGGAGAATTATGCAACAAGCATTTGCCTTGTTGAATAATTCAAAGTCCAATATTTTCTTAGAGTCCACTTTTTTGATGCTTAGCTGGGTCATAATCCATCTTTTGTGTGGAGAGGAATATGGGGTATTAGACAATATTTGGCAATGAGTAGTTGATGAAGGATTGGAAATGGCCAATCTATTAGGATTTGGAAAGATCCTTGGATACTAGGTGTTGCTAGATTGGCAGATTGGATGAATGGGGAGGAGTTTGGAGAGGAAGAAGCAATTGCGGATTCTCGTATTGCTTCTGATACTAGTTAGAATATTGAGAATGTAAGATCTATGTTTCAACCTAAGGTGGCTTCTAAGATATTGAGCATCATCCTTAGTCCTGGGAGGTCTAATGATTTGCTCACTTGGGTATCAGAGGTGCATGAAGAATATTCTATCAAGAGTACCTATAGGCCTTCTAAAGCCTTGAGTAAAAATGTGAATATAAGTGAAAGCTCAAAATCAATGAGAATGAAGAATTTTGGAAGAAAATTTGGTCGATGTATCTATCTCCTAAGGTGAAGATCTTTACTTGGAAAGCTGTTAAATGAATTCTTCCTACTAAACATAATCTCATTAAGAAGCAGGTGTCAAATGAAGAGACATGTATTTTTTATGGTGTTGAGAGGGAAAATGTAACACATGCTCTCTGCTTTTGTCCCTCTATAAAACCTTGTTAGCAAAAACACTTCCTCATGTGTTACAAGTAAGTTCTCCATTTATGTTCAGTGGTGTTGCTATGAAGATACAAGAGGTTGGAAGCAAGGAGAAGTTAGAGTTATTTTCTGTAACGCCCCAAGCTCGTAGGGGGTCACGAAGCTCAACCTGTTTGGTATAATCCATCCTCAACTACAAATAATAGGTCTCCGACCATGTTCAAATAAAAATATTTTTCACATCCCAATCCATATAACAATGTCCACCAAGTCATAAATAAAAGAATATGAATAAAACATAAATGAGAGGGTTCACATTCTCCCAAAAAGCTTAACAATAAAAAATAACTAACATTCTAAAAATCCCATGAAATTAGAACCCAACATAAAAAAAAAATTAATTGTTTTCCCCCATCTAGCCTGTGGCTCTAACAGTTTAAAACTTGGTCAAGACTCTACTCTTGGTCCTCTGATGGAACATCCAAATCATCTGAAAAATATATGAGATAAGGGGGGTGAGTTTTTCCACAACTCAGTAAGCGAAGAACCTATACAAGCGTGTAAACATGAGCATTTACCAAGTAATAAAGTACGGAACAAAACATAATTATGCATAAAAGAAACAAATGATTTTCAAGACAATTAAATGATAAAGTACTTTGGCATAACAAACTGAGTATTTTCACTATATCAAACGGAGCATCTCACAAAGCAAAGACCATGTTTAACCCCCGTAGTATGGTTGTGCAAATCCCGGTGGCCAAACCAGGCAGAGACAGAGGTGGAACTTTCCCTTATTCGTTCTCGGAGCCCCGAGTGTGCACATAAGAAAGCCCACAATAAACCACTTTGTTTCCAAAGTGGGTGCACTCAAAGATAGGAAATTGGTACCAATCCAAACAAAGCAAAGACAGAGCAGAGCAGAGCCAAGCAGAGATAGAGTTAAATACCAACCAGAATACTATGCCAAAGGTTTTCAGAGTTATTAAAGACACATAGTTCCAAACTATTTTCAGAATACAGCTTATATAAATAAAACAAAGTCAACACAATCAAGATATAATTTTTCGCAGATAGACAAAGACACTCTCTTTCACATTTCAGAAAATAACATGACAAAAAGTAAGCTCATGTCTACACAATGCATGCCTGAAATATTTTTCCTTCTTTTATATAAGCTTAATGAATAATGCAAACAATCGACTGAGCTTGGTTTTTTTCAAGTTTTCATTTCATAACTAACAAAAGCACAAATTTTCAAAAGTCAACCTCAGTCCTCTTTTGGTATAAAACCGAGCATACGAATCCCGCTTACCTGACTCTTGTAGCGAAAAATCAAAACTTTGAGTCTGACCGCTAAGAGTTTCGTCACCTATACATGAAAATAATTTCCTTTATGTTAATGACCACCCTAAAGGCCTAAATCTGAAAAATTATAAGTTAACTACAATGCCTGCCTAAATTCATAAATTTCTAGCATATTAAGCCCAAACAACCAGCCACTACGACCCGCAAAACCAGCGCACTCCATACTAAAAATATCATTTCAGCCCACTACCAACTCATCTCAGGCATCCCTCAAATAAAGCCAACCCAAAAATTTATAGTCTCCCATACGTTTAATACTACCAAACCCAACCATTTATATCACACAAAACATCCCAAACAACCCATCGGCAGCACCAAACAACAAAAGAAAATTAACAACGAATCCCTCGAACATCCACAAAAAATCACTTCGAAAATGGATTCAGAAAATAGAGAAAAATATTCCATAAATATTTCAGCATAAAAATAGTACTCAACCGAGGTATATACGTTTCAAATAAATCAAATTTTCCTCATCCTACACAAAATTCAGCAACTGTTCATCAAATCCCAAAACCTTCAAACAGAGGTCACAACAAAACTTTTATACGTCAACAGGAAAATATTTAGTAACATTAAAATGCCCCCAACAAGATCATTATTCCAGCCCCATTCAAAATAAATTCTAACCTCCGCATGCCAATAACGGAAAAATAATACCTCAACGTAAACTTGAAAACCATCAATAATACCCCTCGGAAGACCCAGAAAATTGAAGAAAAAAATATCTAAACCAATTCACCTGAGATGAGCATCCAAGAGGAATCCATAAATCTTACTTCAAGCGGAAAAATCACACGAAACTAGGCAACAAAACCCGCGGACGGTGGCCGGATGGAATTGAAATCCTGCCTCCCCTATGCTCGGCTGAAACTAACGGGTATCTATCAATATTTCTACCTTACATGGATAGTAATAGTTGTAAGAGAAAAAGGGAGAGATTGGGATGGACTTACCGGTGAGAACAAGGGGTGAACGAAAAACAGAGGAGCCGGCAATGAGGAGACCCAAATCGAAGATGCAAATGCCGAAAAAAGAGAGGGAGAGAAATAAATCTTCCGTTGAGTCTTCTAGTGAATTCGGAATTGTCGAGAACGTGGGGGAGGTGGGCGCTGGAAGTGGCAACTGAAACAGAGGAATGCACTGGGCAGGGGATGAAGAAAGTAGAAGAAGAAAAGAAGCGGAAACGGAAAAAGAAACTGACCTAAAATTGGAACAGTGCCGTTTGAAGACCTGGGCTGGGCTGGGCTGGGCTGGGCTGGGCTGGTTAATGGGCTCTGGGCCCAGGCGTTACATCCTCTCCCCCTTAAACAAATTTCCGTCCTCGAAAATTGCTACAAGAGCTCGAAATCTTCATTGAAGAGGTGTGGGTATTTCTCTCGCATTTCTTCCTCGAGTTCCCAGGAAGCTTCACTGGTTGTGTGATTACTCCACAACACTTTAACCATGGGGATGCTACGAGTCCGTAAAGTGTGTGCTTTCTTTTCCAAGATCCGCACTAGTTCTTCAATATATGTCATATCTTCCTGAATCTGCAGTGGCTCATAATGAATGATGTGAGTTGGGTCGAGAATATACTTTCTCAGCATGGATACATGAAATACGTTATGCACCCCCGCAAGATTTGGAGGAAGTGCTAACTTATATGCCAATGGTCCAACTCGTTCTAGAATCTCAAAGGGTCCAATATCTAGGACTCAACTTGCCCTTACTTCCAAATCTCATAACCTCTTTCATTGGTGCTATCTTCAAGAATACTTCATTTCCAACTTCAAACTCTAGTGGACGACGTCGGTTATCGGCATAGCTCTTTTGTCGACCCTGAGCTGCTTTAATTCTAGCTCTAATGATGTCAATCTTTTCTGTGGTTTTCTGAATGATCTCTGGTCTCAGTATTTTTCTTTCACCAACCTCATCCCAATATAAAGGGGACCTACACCTTCTGCCATACAAAGCCTCATACGGTGCCATCCCAATACTAGTCTGGAAGCTGTTATTATAAGTAAATTCCACCAATGGTAAGTGTCGTATCCAAGTTCCTTTAAAGTCCATCACACATGCCCTCAACATATCTTTTAAAATCTGAATAGTCCTTTCTGATTGCCCATCTGTCTGAGGGTGATAAGCCGTACTGAAGTTTAACTTAGTACCCATTGCCTCTTGTAAACTTCTCCAAAATCTAGAAGTGAAACGAGTGTCTCTATCTGACACAATGGACACTGGTACCCTATGCAATCTCACGATCTCTTGTATGTACAGTTCAGCTAGTTTCTCCAATTTATAAGAAACTTTAATGGGCACAAAACGTGCAGTCTTCATTAAGCGATCCACGATTACCCATATTGCATCCTGTCCATTTAAAGCCCTTGGTAGACCTGTCACAAAATCCATGGATATATGCTCCTACTTCCATTCTGGAATCTGCAATGGCTGTAACAATCCTGCTGGTCTCTGATGCTCTGCTTTCACCTGTTAACATGTTAGGCATTGTTCTACAAACTTAGCAATTTCTCTCTTCATACCGTTCCACCAAAAAGACTCTCTCAAGTCCCGATACATCTTGGTACTCCCTAGATGGGCTGTGTATAAAGAGCGGTGTGCCTCCTCAAGAATTATTTTCTTCAATGCATCATCTGCCGGCACACACAATCTGTCTCTAAACCTCAAAACTCCATCTTCAGAAATGCTAATATCAGCTTTGTCCCTGTTTTTAACTTTTTCAACTAGCTTTATCAACGCTGAATCCACTTTCTAAGCTACTTTAATTCTCTCTAACAAATCTTGTTGCACTATTAAACTAGCCACGAAAGTGCTTGTATCATTAGTGATAACCTCAATACCGGCCCTCTCTAAGTCCATTAACAACTGAGGCTGGGTGGTAAGGGTGGCAATTGCTGGACTCAAAGATTTCCTACTTAAGGCGTCAGCCACAACATTCGCTTTGCCTGGGTGGTAATTTATAGTACAGTCATAATCCTTTATTAACTCGAGCCATCTTCTCTGTCTCATGTTTAATTCTTTCTGGGTGAAGAAATATTTCAAACTTTTATGATCTGTGTAGATTTCGCACTTTTCCCCATATAGATAATGCCTCCAAATCTTGAGTGCGAATACCACTGCTGCCAACTCTAGATCATGGGTGGGGTAGTTCTGTTCATAAGTCTTTAGTTGTCGAGATGCGTAAGCTATAACCTTTCCGTGTTGCATTAATACGCACCCCAAACCCAATCTTGAAGCATCACTATACACCACAAAACCACCTCTCGCAGTGGGAACTGTTAAAAATGGGGCGGTCACAAGTCTTTGTTTCAAGGTCTGAAAGCTTTCTTCACATTTTTCTGTCCACTCAAACTTGTTATTCTTTTCGGTAAGGGCGGTGAGAGGAACTGTTATTTTAGAGAAACCCTCAATGAATCGATGATAGTATCCCGCCAATCCCAAGAAACTTCTAACCTTACGAACATTCTTCGGTGCCAGCCAATTAACTACTGCTTCCACTTTCCCTGGGTCCACTGAAATACCTTCTTTTGAAACCACATGCCCCAAAAATATAACTGAATCCAGCCAGAACTCACACTTCTTTAGTTTAGCAAACAACCTTTCCTCCCTAAGTGTTCCGAGTAATAGCCTCAAGTGTTCCTCATGCTCCTCCTTACTTTTAGAATAGATCAAGATGTCATCAATGAAGACGACCACAAATTTATCCAGGAATTCATGAAATACTCTATTCATTAAATCCATAAATACTGCAGGAGCATTAGTCAAGCCGAAAGGCATGATAAAAAATTCATAGTGACCGTATCTGGTTCTGAAAGCGGTCTTAGATACGTCTTCTGCCTTGATCTTCAGTTGGTGATACCCTGACCGAAGATCAATCTTAGAGAAAACTTGTGCACCTTGCAGTTGATCAAAAAGGTCCTTTATACGGGGTAAGGGATATCTGTTCTTAATAGTTACTCGGTTGAGTTCCCTATAGTCGATGCACATTCTCATTGTCCCGTCTTTCTTTTTCACAAATAAAACTGGAGCACCCCAAGGGGACACGCTGGGTCGGATAAAACCCTTGTTCAATAAGTCTTGCAACTGCTCTTTGAGTTCGATGAGCTCTGATGGCGCCATTTTATAGGGAGCCTTGGACAATGGTGCCGTGCCCGGAGCAAGATCAATCGCAAATTCTACTTCTCAGTCGGGTGGTAACCCAGACAAGTCTTCAGGAAACACTTCCGGGTATTCTCTCATAACAGGAATCTCTTCTAAACTCAACTCTTCCTTTGGTGCATCTATCACACAAGCCAAAAATCCTTGACAACCATCTCGCAATAATTTTCCAACCTGAACTGCTGATATGACTGATGGATGTGATCGCACTTTCGACCCCACAAATCGAATTCCACCTCCCTCAGGAGGCTTGAAGATTACTTCCTTTTTAAAGCAGTCAATACTGGCATGGTATGAAACCAGCCAGTTCATCCCCAAAATTACATCGAATCCAAACATATCAAAAATTATAAGATCAGCTGGCATCAATCTTCCTTCAACAGATATGGGGCAACCACGGAGAATTTTATGACAAGATACTGAATTTCCTGTTGGTGTCGAGACTACTAGGCTATACTCTAACCTTTCACCTTCCCAAGTGCAAAACTTAGCATAATTCAAATAAATAAACGAATGCGTTGCCCCAGAATCAAATAATACAGTAGCATCATTAGAAAACAATGGAAGAATGCTTGGGATCACATAAAAAATGTACTCCTTCTATTAAAGATCCGCATTGAATACCAAGTTAATCCTAAAAGAAAATGGGAAACAGAAAATACCTGTGATCACATCATCCCTGCCTTTAGCCTCTCCTGGTGTCAATGCAAAGACTCAAGCAGGTGCAGTAGGACGCTGATTGTTACCTCGTCCTGTAACTTCATTTCTCTGGGGTGGCAATATGCTCGCGTTATTGTTGTCCAGTTGCAGAGGGCAATTCCTGATGTAGTGTCCTGACTTGCCACAACGGAAACATAGTCTTGCCCCTCTTCTGCATTCTCCAGAATGCACTTGGTTACATGTCTTACACTGGTAGGGCTGCCGATTACTTTGGCCTGGCCTATTGCTTGAGCTACCCCCTTCATTTTTCTTCTTCCACGATCCTCGATTGACGCTTGTATGGTATCCAGATGTGGTAGACCTCTTCCTTTGATCAGATAAAATTGCACTTCTTTGAAGGCTTCTTTCAAACACTGTAGCCTTATTCACCAATTCTGTGAATTTTTTTACTTGGAAGCCCACTACTCGCTCAAAAAGCTTCTCGTTCAGCTCTTGCTCAAATTTGCGACACTTCTTCTCTTCATCTGGAATCAAATATGCCGCAAAACGTGCCAGCTCGATAAATTTGGCTGCATATTGGTGTACTGACATCGCTCCTTGAACTAAGGTGGCAAATTCCATAGCTTTATCTTCCTTAACTGAGACTGGGAAGAAACGCTCTAGGAAGACTTCCTTGAACAGCGACCAACTTTTTATTTCCATCTTTTCAGCTTCCCTGATAGTCCTTTCAGAGATCCACCACCTTTTCGCCTCCTTGGTCAGCTTGAATGTAGCAAATGCCACCTTTTGCTCATCCGTGCAAAGCAAGACTCGAAATATCTCCTCAATATCCTGTACCCAATCCTCTGCCAGTATCGGATCGTCTCTTTCATCAAAAGACGTGGGATGCAACTTGTTGAAATCTTCCACAGTGCAACCCCTTTCACTTGTGGTGCGGTGACGGCCAGATGAATTTTGTGCGAGATCATCAATCAGCTGATGCGCTGCTGCTCGAAGTACTTCAGAAGCTCTTGGATTTGCTTCCTTTTCATTTCTGGCTGCATTCAAGTCCGACACAGTTCGCTCACGTCGAGGTGGCATCCTGAGAACACTTGGACTATTAAACACATCGTTCACTAAAACATATAACCAGCTAGCTAAAAAAAAAATAAACATCTACCGGTAATCTTAGTAGTCAAAACAAAAGTATATAATACTCCTCAAACAAAAGAGGTACCCACCACAAACAAGATCACATGATACCAAAAATAAAAGACATATATATTTAACCCTTAACTCTCCAACAATATGAAATCAGCTCACAAGCCTATATAATTCTACACCTCAAATAATTCCTAAAGTTGGCGAATTCTAGAACCTCAAATTCCTAAAACCTTATTGTATAAGTCTGCAGAATCTTAAACCTTCGCTCTGATACCAACTGTAACGCCCCGAGATCGTAGGGGGTCACGAAGCTCAACCTGTTTGGTATAATCCATCCTCAACTACAAATAATAGGTCTCCGACCATGTTCAAATAAAAATATTTTTCACATCCCAATCCATATAACAATGTCCACCAAGTCATAAATAAAAGAATATGAATAAAACATAAATGAGAGGGTTCACATTCTCCCAAAAAGCTTAACAATAAAGAATAACTAACATTCTAAAAATCCCATGAAACTAGAACCCAACATAAAAAAAAATTAATTGTTTCCCTCATCTAGCCTGTGGCTCTAACAGCTTAAAACTTGGTCAAGACTCTACTCTTGGTCCTCTGATGGAACATCCAAATCATCTGAAAAATATATGAGATAAGGGGGGTGAGTTTTTCCATAACTCAGTAAGCGAAAAACCTATACAAGCGTGTAAACATGAACATTTACCAAGTAATAAAGTACGAAACAAAACATAATTATGCATAAAAGAAACAAATGATTTTCAAGACAATTAAATGATAAAGTACTTTGGCATAACAAAACTGAGTATTTTCACTATATCAAACGGAGCATCTCACAAAGCAAAGACCATGTTTAACCCCCATGGTAGGGTTGTGCAAATCCCGATGACCAAACCAGGCAGAGACAGAGGTGAAACTTTCCCTTATTCGTTCTCGGAGCCCCGAGTGTGCATATAGGAAAGCCCACCGTCCGTGGGTTTTGCTGCCCAGTTTCGTGTGATTTTTCCGCTTGAGGTAAGATTTATGGATTCCTCTTGGATGCTCATCTCAGGTGAATTGGTTTAGATATTTTTTTCTTCAATTTTCTGGGTCTTCCGAGGGGTATTATTGATGGTTTTCAAGTTTACGTTGAGGTATTATTTTTTCGTTGTTGGCATGCGGAGGTTAGAATTTATTTTGAATGGGGCTGGAATAATGATCTTGTTGGGGGCATTTTAATGTTACTAGATATTTTCCTGTTGACGTATAAAAGTTTTGTTGTGACCTCTGTTTGAAGGTTTTGGGATTTGATGAACAGTTGCTGAATTTTGTGTGGGATGAGGAAAATTTGATTTATTTGAACATGGTCGGAGACCTATTATTTGTAGTTGAGGATGGATTATACCAACAGGTTGAGCTTCGTGACCCCCTACGAGCTCGGGGCGTTACATTTTCCCTAATTTGCTGGAGCTACTGGTATAGACGAAATATTAAGACTTTTGAAAGCAAGTGCTTGAGCACTGATGCAACTATGGGGAATGCTTTGACATTAGAGAAGGCATTTAAAGGCTTGAAGGGAATACCCTTTATTTCTGTTAGGCATCACTACAGATGAGAATACCCACCACCTAGTGTTTTTAAGCTCAATGTTGATGGAGCTTTGGTTTCCTCAAGTACAATTTTAGGTATTGGAGCTATAGTGTGGGACTCAAAAAGGGAAGTGATTATGCTAGATTGAGGAGCTGGCTACTCTTAGATGACTTTAATTTAGTGTTCACTTGGGCATTCAATATAACATTATTGAGAATGACTCTTCGCTTGTGGTTAATGAGATTAATCATCAAGACCTGTCAAAGGCTACCATTGGTAATGTGCTCAAGGAAACTAAGGAGTTGATGAGTAGATTTTGTAAAGTCCATTGTGTGAGAAGAAGCTACATTGAAGCAGCACACACACTTGCGAAATTTGTTTTAAGTGTTGAGGAGATTTTTTATGGTGAGGTGCATATTGTGATGTAATAGCCAATGTTCTTTGGTTTGATTCTCTTTTGTAAGGTTGTTTTCATAAATAAAGTTTGTTTCCTATTAAAAAAAAGCCTATAGTCCAATCTAAATTATTAAAAAGAAAAATTGCGATAAGAATTCACCCAGCCATCTTTCATTTTTTCCATTTGCTTGAAAGAAAATAGAACTACCTAGTGTTTTCTTTTCCTATTTTTCTTCAACATTCGATATATATTTTCATCACAAGCTAACTCTCATTGTAGTCGTGTCATATCATTGCAAGTGATTTTCCTTCAGTAGCACATAATCTCTCTCTTACTCACTTTCTCTCTCTCTCTCACACACACACAAAGGGCTATGCAAATAATCAATGGATTTGTTATGATTCATATTGATACGAGTTTTTCCCATATAGGTTTCGTGTTTGATATGGACGTTTTTGACAAAAACATTTTATTGGATTGTGTTGGTGTAATTTTCAATGGTACTTGCAATGCTTCTCCAATCATTTTCAATTAGAGAAATAACTTTGGGTGATTTTAATGCAAGAAGATGCCTCCACTGATTAGGTTTGAGAGTAGTTATATTCTCCTAATCCAGTAAATCCTCATCACTGTGTGTCTCTAGGAGACTATTTATAAAGATCAAGATGCTTCACATGATACAATTCTCTTCAAGAGTATATTTTGTAGTTGATAGTGTCCTTTTGACGAAGTTGTCTCAATAGACTTATTTTATCGGCATTAAAACCTGACAAAGTAGATTTTGTCATTTGATGAGACAGGCTTCTTGCCTTTTCCAATAATCCTAAATGATGTGTTTCTTTAATAGTGTGTTTCATTTAGTTTTAGCCTTTCCTTGCCTTATATCACGTGGTCATTGGTCAGACTTTCTTTGCCCACTGCGTGTATTTGCGTTCACCAGTTACCTTGCAAATTCTCACCACACGTGTGCTAGCAAAATTTTTCCTTATTGAATTCACCACAAGCCTTCCTAGACACGCTTCCTTTTCCTTGTGCATGTTTCCTATTTTCTTCACACTCTATCACCTGTCCAACCGTTTGTCATACAGTACCTTTTCCATTCGTTGCTTTGTGCAGTGTGGAATTTAAGATTCTATTCAGTATTCCCTCCTTGGGTCTAGCCTTTCCACTTCTTGTCACTCTACCTCCCCATAATTGTCATCCTTCTTCTTGTTTTCTCTTTCACTTCTCCATCTCTCTTTCATCTTTCATTTTTTTTTTTTGCTTGGCAATGCTCTTCTGCAGTTTCTTCTACGTGTCTTTAGATCCCAATTTCCCAAAAACTCTACTAGAAATACCTTTTGCCCTTCCTCACTTGCATCGATTTTTAGATGGTCATGGGAACTCTTTTAGGCACAATTTTATAACTGCCTCTAAGGTTTACTTTTCCCTTCTTGTTACCTTTCAATGGAGTTATTGGACCGCGATTACAACTCAGGTTGAGTTAGACTTTGTGAGGGGTGGTTTGGGGCTCGAGACCCTATCATGTTTATTCTTTCCAACTCTTACAGCAACATACAACTTTGAATGGGTTGCTGAGCATGTTGGGTTGTACATCAGAATGTTCTCAATGGGGCTAAGGCTTCATTTCTACTGCCTCATCATGACTTTTATTTAGGATTATTTGCGTATGGCTTTCGTTTTGCTTTTATGCAGAGCTTGAAGAATCTTTTTGTCTTGTTATTTGGTAGGGAGGCAAACCTTGAATCGGCTGGGGTTGAGAACCCATACTTTACCACCAATGAGTTTCTTCATGTTCATGGTATGAGAAGACATGATTGGAACCAATATAGTTTCCATTCACATACTGGTTATCAAGTTATCCATTTGGAGTCTCAACAATCTCTTATTGAAACTTGGGATTAAAAATCTTTCTCTTTATTTGGAGATGGTTAGGAGTTTCTTGCTAGTAAGGCTTCCTGACACGAGTTTTCGATCAGGTCTACCTAGGGTTTCGTCTTTTGCGATCATTGCTTCAATATGGTCCCTACCAAGGAGAGTTGTCACGCTTAGATGATGTCTATGCATTGATAAAAGAGAACCTAGACTCTGCCAACTTTGAGGAGGCTCTCATTTAGGAGAATGACGATCGTTTCTTGATCATTTCAGACATATCACGCATTGTGGGCCACGACATTCCAGGTGCTGCGGGGCTTGAGCTTGCTTGCTAGTGCAAGAGGGCTACTCTTGCTCATTTAGAACCCAAGTGAAGGAGGCTTTGTATCAAAGATCAGGGATAGAGTGTTGAACCACACGCTCATTGTTGTTATGCTCATCTTGATGGTACTGCAAGATGTTCTTTGTCTTACTCCATTTCACCTATCCCTAAAGGTAGAAGCGAGACTCGCCAACCGCCTCCTTTCATATGTGTTAATTGCCTTGCAAAAGTGATTGAGTAAGGTGTCTAAGACTGTGACACGTTTATGGATCTGAGTTTTTCTACTCAACCCTTAATAGTTTTCTAGACTCCTGTTAGGAATCGAAGCTAAGGAAGAAGATGATCAAAGAAGTGAAGCTTCATGTTTAACTAGATTAATAAACGGCACTGTTGTGATGTGTCTTATGCCTTGTGTTTTAATTAGACTATGCGTTTACTTAGGCCTTTTATTTCCAAAGTTATACATTTTAGTATTGTCAAGGTTGTGCATTTAGTGTGTCTCACGTAGAGCAGGTTGTTGAGTCTGTTAGAGAGAATCCAATCCTTATATTACTAAAGGGACGAAATAAGAGGTTATCTATAAAATCATTTGTTGAAATAGCTTATCATCTTCTTTGGGAGGATTTGGGGATCTCGAATATCTCAAGGCGTAGCCATTTCTATCACCTTCATTGTTTTTGATTCTTTTATTATTATCTATATTCTATCAATTTATCTGGGATCCTTACAAGTGTTATCTAGAGCCGACGATCATGGAGGATGATGCACTTTTTGACCAACAATTACAGTGGCGGATTGACTCTCATGAAATGAGTCTTTAGAAAATCCAAGCCAACTTGAACGAGTTGAGTGATTTGCTAATTCAATAGTTGACAAAGCAACACAACATTCTGAATCGAAATGTGATGATTGAAAAATTATTTATTGAAACAAAAATCAACAGCTATTTGTCGAAGAGGTAAAGAAGAGATTTTGACTTTTGATGGTAAAGTATCAGAAACTTCAACGAAAACATGGGTTTTATCTTTAGTCTATAAGCGAGCCGATTCTGATCATGGTGGAGAAATTTCATAAGAATTAACCATCCTACACCACAACCTACCTCAACATGATCTCACTCGATCGCAGCCACCATATGCCACCATATGGTTCATACGCGCATCCTCTTGCCCTTTAGGCTTTGGACGATTAAGTCGAACTCGTTTTCATCGTTGGACTTTCGAAGGAGATGAAAGAGAAAATGTGCATGGAAGAAACAGTTGAAGTATGCCAATGACAAGCTTTGCATTCCAATTCCAAGCACTGAAAAACCTATCCCAAGGTGTTTGGCTTTTGATATAGCGAATCCCACACTTTCTTAGGAAATTGCATTCCCATCTCTTAAACATGAAGATGTAGAGAATATAGGTTACATCGTAACCACACTAGTCATCATGAACTTCATTCAGGATTTTGCAAAAAATGGAGCGTATACAGGATTTCCAATTCTTGGAGTTGAAGGGCAGAAGATGGAGAATTCATATTTGTGGACAGTAATGGATAAGAAGCTCCTTGCTCATAACTTATTTGCTTTATTGCCACTTAATACTTCTTTAATCCGTTTGAGAGAGGAAGATACATGAATGTTGTGGAAATATATTGTAAGACCTAGGGAACAATCTTAATAACTCCAAGGAACAATTGCTTGGCATTAATTAAAGGCTCTTGGATTCATTTCACCAACATCACATGGACCACTTGTTACAGTAGAGCTATGAACTCGGGAAGTGAAAATTTGAGCCTCTACATCTGAAGAGGGCAGTCAGGTTGAGTGTGCCGAAAAATTTAAGGATCCTAAGAACCATTATAAGGCAAGTGAGATACGGTCAAAATATGCAATCACAAAGTAGCAATAAGCAAAATTAACGAGAGATTTTTGATATTGAGAGATCTTATACGCCATAGTGATCAAAAGAGAGATACAACATCATTCCTATTGGAGGTGATTGAGTGTGTTCAATATTTACAAGAAAATGTACAAAAAAATGAGGGTTCTAATAAGGGATGAAGTTCCAAGCCTACAAAGTTGATGCCAACGAGAAATAGTCACTAGTGTGCTTAGAATTTCGTTGGCCACCTGCAAGCCATAGAAAAATTTAAGGGTAAAATACTTTTTGCTCAGTGTCTATTTGATGTATTGCCACTTAAAAGGGTTTTTCAACCCTTTGAGAGAGGGAGAGACATAAATCTTGTGGGAATGAATTGTAAAATCCAACAGAAGACCAATCCCTTCCTAGTTGGGGCAACTTTTGCACTCTACCATGAATCACTTTTTGGCTGTGGCTTTGGGATTTTTCAGAATGGCAAGAAGGAAACAACATTTTCTTGGACCAATTTATATGAGAAGGAACCATCTTCATCTTTTCCAGTAGTAAGATCAACAAATGAAGGTACAATTAATGAGTCTTTGGACCAGCACGAAGGCGATAATTCTGTGGAACTAATTTCAAGCAAACCTAAATTAAGACAGTTGACATGTGGTGAGGAACCCATTTGTAACGGGTTATCAACAGCTTGTGTTGTCAATATTGGTGCTGAGGTCCAAAATCATCTATTTGATCCAATTGTGCAAGCTACTTGCTCGCAAGAATTTTTATTAGTGATCATTGGTGCCTTGGGTTTTGATTGGTCCATTATAACCTCTTACCTTGGAAGCCCACTTTCCAGTCTATGGTTTGCAACTGCTAACATTGCTGCTGGTTTTGTGCTCGTCACGTATGTTGTTACCCCCACAACTTATTAGCTCAATATCTATATCACCAAGATGTTTCCCATATTTTTGGATGGGCTTTTGACTTCTAGTGGCCAAGCTACAATATCTCAGCCATAATAGATGCCAACTTTCACCTTGACCTTGATGCATATGAGCATAACAACCATCTCTATCTCAGTGTCTTATTTGCTATATATCATGGTATCAATTTTGCTTACCTTGCTGCCATAGTTGTTCATATGTTCTTCTTCCAAGAAAGGGAAATCTAGTAGCTAAGCAAGTCTACCCTCGAAGAGAAGAATAAAACAAATGATGGCCAAGTTGCAAGACACCTAGTTATGAAATGAAGTTGCTTCAATATTTGAACCTTGGGGATAAGATTCTTTTAAGGGAGGAATTTGTTAGGACCGAAACTAAGGAAGAAGATGATTGAAGAAGTGAAGTTTCGTGTTTAACCAGATCAATAAGCGACACCGTTGTGATGTGTCTTATGCCTTGTGTTTTAATTAGACAATGTGTTTTACTTTGTCCTTTTGATTAGACTAGGCATTTTACTTAGGCCTTTTATTTCCAAAGCTATGCGTGTTAGTATTGTCAAGGCTATATGTTTAGTGTGCTTCACGTAGAGTAGGTTGTTGAGTCTGTTAGAGAGAATCCGATCCTTATAATTACTGAAGGGATGGAATAGGAGGTTATTTGAAAAATCATTTGTTGAAACAACTTGTTATCTTCTTTTGGAGAAGTTTAAGATCTCGAATATCCCAAGACGTAGCCATTTCTATGATCTTCATCTTCATCGTCCTTGATTCTTTTATTATTATCTATATTTTGTTCTTTTATCTGGGAATCTTACAACTCCCTTTTAGATTCTCTATTCAAAAGATCTAAGAAATGATTATTGTCCGATCTTTTTTTCATGGTGCAACTATTAATAAAGAGTTAAATTCAAACCGAACATGGTGCTTAGGTGGTTTTATACCCTTCAATTATAAACTGACACGTAAGGGATTTATGTAAAAATAAGTGAGTGTGATGGCTGTGAATCATTTCTCTCTTATCCCTTTCGTCTCCTTTTATCTCTTTTCCCTCAAGATAGGAACCTGCAACGGCAAAGCTCTCTTCCTTAGTTGATGAAGCCCAGAGTCCTAAGTGGCGAGGAATTGCATAGAGTGTGAGGAGCATAAAAACGAGTTTATGTCAAGAGCTAGCTTCATTTTCCTCTATTTGCTTCCCATTTCTCACTCTTTGAGATGGTGTCTAACAATACTTACCTTACGTGAGAGAAAAATTGAAAAAATCAAATCATAGGAATAAAAAAGTCAAAGTGGGTATTTGCCAAAGATTCCAAGGATTATGAGCTGACTAATTTAAACACTTTATGTGATAAATGATAGAGACAGTTTTGTTTTAGTTGCATTTGGCTTTCAACCTTTTTAAGATGCAATGGTGAATAGAAAGAATCCAATTAGAGTGGTCAAATTTGAAAGCAGTCTTTTCTTCTTGAAATCTTTGGATTTTTTTTCTCTTTGATCAGTTGTGGTGAATTAGAACTAGACCTTTGTATACAGAGGAGAGAGAGAGAGGGAGATTGACAAGAGAGGAAAAATAGAGGGAAAATGGTGATGGGGAGAGGGGGATGCAACATTTCGTTATCTACAATCAATTCTATTTTTCATTTGCTAGAACCTATACGTGTTAAACGATTATTGAATGATGTAACTCAACTAGATAGTCACCTCGTTCGGCTCCTAGGGACTCATTAAAAAAATCTCATTATTAATTCAAAAAATAATTTTATTGGGTGCCATAGAATAAATATTTTAAATTCCATAAGGTTGATATGTTTGTAGAGAATTTTTTAAGTAAATATAAAATTTATAAAGTTCCAGTGGGTGCAAGAGATAGCGTAGCTCTGCCACTATATATAGAGGTGCCACCCTAAGAGTTTGCCAACCAAAGGTAGCTAAACCACATCTATGATCCAGAAAAAATAGCATAGTTTTTCCGGTATAATTTTTATTATTGGAGTTGATTGATTTCTTTGTCTCTATTTTTGTTTTTTATTAAATCTTTTTTATGTCTTTTTAAAAACTAATATGTTAGTGTTATTCTTCAACATTTTAATTTTTAATATTACTTTTATAATTTAATTATTTCTATAAATCAGGTAATTTACTTTAGGTTATCTATTTTACTTTTTTACTGTTACTATTTTTAAAAAAAATAACTTTCTTTGTATGCCATGTAAAATAGGTTTTAACTTTTAAATGCTTTTTTTATAAGAGGTTTTATTTTTTAAATGTTGATGATGTAATTATGTGATAAAAATTCTATCAATGGCACGTGAAATAGATAAGCTAGTTAGTACGAAACATAAAGCTTTTTTATCATTTCACTTATTAATTGACTTTTTTCTAAAATCACAATGACCAATATATTTCATGTTTTGTAATAAATGGATGTTAACTATTTTGTAATTAATCAATGGAGATCTGAGAGTTACCTTGAGATATTTGGAACTTGTCAAATTCTCAAAATATCCTTAACATAGAAGTTGTGTGACAAAAATACCCTTAAAATTTCAAAGCTTTCAAATTCTTGAATTGAAAATAGCATGTATTTTTTACTTAAGTAGGATAAATAGAAGTATTACACTTATAATGAAAACTTATAAAATAAAGCTTCATAATTACCAGCAGGGTTGACAAGGTTAACCAAATTTGGCCTGATTTAATGAGCCTCTCCAAGATAAGTCACTTAAATATGATTAAAAACCAGCAGGTGTGTATATATATAAGACCAACAAAAATATCACTAACAGCAAGACTCATCCGATTGCTCAAACTCAAACCAAATAAACTGAGATTGTTAACACATTTACATATTGCAATCCCGAATCAGACTCAAAATTGCCTTTACATATTCAATTCCCAATTCAGCCAGTACACAATATAACACAAAACATGGAAGAACAAAATAAATCTGTGATTTACAGTTTGAACTTTGAACAAGGAACACTTCTTTGTGAGAGGAAGATGGAAAACAAAAGTTACATAAGGCATAGCACTAAAATACCATTTCAATTCCATCATATTACGGACACCCCTGCCTGTCCCCACCCCAACCCCAAAAAAATTCCCAGATAAGAGAAAAAAATAAAGGAATGAATGTGATCTATATCATATCAATTTAACAAGTATCATCTAAATATTGTAACTGAGTTTACTGGCTACTTTTCTGCACTTCAGAATGTTTTGTTCACTTCAGAAAGAATTTCCAAATATCTCTATCAGCCATCTCCTTGACTAAATGTGCTCCAAAAACGCCTTCTTCATCTACAAGACTTCTCAGGTGCCGTGCTCCACTGTTGAAGCCAACATAATTCCTCTTTGTGGCCAAGTACAACACTCCATATGGAGGTCTCACACACTGGTTATCCAATGAAAATAAGTAAAGGATGAGTAGGATGGTTGCAGCTCAATTTTACATGTGCAAATCAACAACACAAGGCAGAAAAATCCAAAAGAAGTGCAAAAATCACGTAACACATACCCCAAATCCAGAGAGTTTTGAGTGATGTTTACATATATTCAATTGCCACTGGCACTACCAAGAATTTAATTTATTTCTATTGTTTGGCATTTGTTCAAATGTTATATATGTTAACGGGCATAAATTTCTAATTTCAGAACAAGGATAGAGAAGGCATATGAGATGCTTCCGTTATTACAAGGCTCTAGGCCAGCATCTACATGCCTCCGACAAACATATACATATCTCAAAATGTTCTTACTCAACTATTTTTCAAGGATAGATAGCCCAACTATATCATCTTAATTTAAGCACTCACACATTTTGAACAAAATATGCCAAGGAAAAGAGAGAAAAATCCTTGAACGCTCTCTTTTCTCAGACCTACTAATAAATCACAGCGTAACAAATATATACCAATGAATTTCAGATAACTAGGAGTACTTATGAAGGAAGCAATGAGATTGCCAGAAATCCTCTGCCAATATGGTCATGAGGAAGATTGGAAGCATGTATGCTGATTTAACATAATATCACCAAAATGACTCACTCATAAGAGATAAAGAAACTTACCTTTTTTATGAGTGCATATAGCTTCTTCAAAGATGTAACTGAGTATGGGATGTCTGTCATCAAAATAACATCATATCCACCCTCTCCCTGATCGTTCTCACAAGCCCTCTCCCATGCCCGACTTCCGGAAAGCTTTCTTGATCGCCTCGAGGAGGATTCCTGCCCCACAATGCTACCATCTAGACTGCTACATCCATCCATGAAATCCTCCTCGGAGAAGCTCAAGCTCATTACTGGTGCCACTTCAAAGCTTTCACTCTTCACAACAGACAAGACACTGGGGAGTTCTTCCCAGTCCCCAGCAAAAAAATGAACTGATGGAGCCAGAGTTTGTCTGGATGGAGTGAGGGGGCTCTCTGGCTGTCGGCTCTGCTTGTCCCGAGCTTGCTCAAGATTTGCAAGGACATTTGGTATGGTCGCGCATCTTATAGTTTCTGCATTGAGCTCTTGAAAGTGTACTGTGCAAGCACCCTGTACATGAATTACTCAGATATAGAGCAAGTACATTAGCAGAGAACCAATTTAAATTGCTTTTATGTATTTCCTAATTTATTTTATGCCCCGGCCTCTTTCATTTTTCAAGAAAAATTTCTGGTTTGTGTTTTCTCCATGATGCATATATTTGATGGTGTTTGGGCTTTAAATGGTATATTCATAAGGTGTATCTTCCAAAATGCTAATGTCTCTGGTTGAAATTGTACTCCTGATCAAGATAACAATGGGGAGGAGGATAAGGCTGCGGCTTCAACACCTACTGTATATTTAAGAAAATTAGCAATCAGAAAAAAAATGAAAAGGGAATATCTTTCAAAGTTTGCAGGCAAACAGAAATTTTGAAAAATTAACAATTGCACTGAGTAATTGCAATGATGATGAGGGCAATTTCAATTCACTAATGATTTGAGCCCAAAAACTTAAGAACTCCATAATGCAGGGACTAAAATTTGAAGAAAAAAAAATAGGGTTGTAATAAAAGTGCATCTCTTATATGGGCAAGCAATTATGCATGTTTCGCACACTTGCCTTCCAACTATAGACACTGACTTGAACAAAGACATCCTTTATACATATATGAAATTGTCATCTAACTACGGGCCATCTATTTTACTTGAAGGTAGATTTCAAGTCCATTGGTTTAAAATCAACAGTGATTAAATGTAGTTTTTTTAAGACATTTGAAACAACCAACATTAGATGGTGCCCCTTAATAACTCGCTCGTGTTTTCATGAATTACTAAGTACAAGTTCCTGCATAGAATAAACAATTGGCTTTTTATTTATAGAAATGTAGAGAAGATGTAGCTGGAAGTAGATGGGAGAGAGAAAAAAAACTAAAGCGAGTCATTTCATACACTTCAAGGTAGATGTATAAACGAGAAATGTGCAAAAGTAAATGTCCAAACTCAATCAGTTAACAGAATTTACCTTCAAGCAGGCAAAAATCCCAGGGAGTCCATAACTGCAACCCAGCTGCAAGAATCAGCAGGTGGATATGTTAATTTGAAAGGCTTAATTTAACGCATGCTACATCAAAAGAAAATTAGTCACAAGGATCAAATAAGTGACAAACCAATCATCACACAATACAATTAAAAATGTTCAACTAAGAAGGTTTCCTCATAAAGATAATATTGAAAACTGAAGTATAGTTAAGGTATTAGAATGAACAGAAGTATATTTAGATTAGTGTTATATATAAACAGGAAAATTGAATTAAACCAGATAGAGAAATATTCAAAAGTGAAGATCTACATCAATGATTCTTTGGATGTGGTAATCCTCTGTAAATGGAATCAGCCATTAAAAAAAAAGAAGCAGCTATTCTTTATATGGTCATGAGCAAGACAATCCCTACAAATATACATTTCTCCCATCCAAGAACACCATGGGATGAATATGTTGATTTTCTGAAGTGGGATTAATATTAATAAAAAAACAAAGAAACGAAAGAATACTATTTTTGATAAGTAAAAAAAAATGAAAAAGAAGCTAAAGATAATTAACAAAACTTAAGCAAGTAATTGAAAATCCCCTTTGACTGGATTACCTCAAGTACTGTTTTGCCTCTAAAGCTCAATAGTCCATCACGAATCTCATGCTTAAGGACATTAACAAGATCAATAGAGCTGTCCCAAGATTTCAGATTCCCTACAAACCAGAGTCAGTTGAAAATTAAAATCAATCATTTGATATATTATATATATCTTTGCATGGAGACCAAAGCCGCTAACAGAACAAAAATATATCAAATCTCTCTTTACAGAATAGGAGAGTGCTAAAGTAGTAATAATAACAATGCTGACAACAACAACAACAACAACAACAACAACAACAACAACAATAATAATAATAATAATAACAGTCTAATAAGTGGCAAATTCAGATTGGACAAAGTCACATGGAAATGAATACAGGACTGTCATGCACCTACCATCCGGTTTTGAAGCAATCATTTCCAAACCATTGAAGCCAATGATATCAGCAACACTAACTCTACCCTGAAGCAGATTGGAAAAAGGCATCAATTCATATATCTTATTGAAGGAAAAAACTGAGGCTCACAACTTAACCCATGATAAAAAAAAAAGAAAAAAAAAGATTCGATCAGTTTTTAAAATGGTAGCAGCAGGAAGAACCAAAACAATACTGCTTATAAAATTTAAAAAGTCCCAAAAAGTCCCTCCCCCCCCCCCCCCTTCCAATTATTGGTTTTTTTTTTTGGGGGGGGGGGGGGGTGGTCGAAGAAAGAGAAAAACATGGCCTCTACAACTGGATTAGAGGAGATATGTAAGAATTTACTTTTTCCTCTTCCATCAGAACAGAAAGATCATGTAAACAAAAGTGAACGTATAAATGCTGATAAGCAAATTAATGGTCTGACTGATGCACCTTGAATACATTGAGCCCTTGTATGTCTACATTCTCCCCAGCATATTTGTACAGGTGAGCTGTCTGCATAGGAGAATGAGGAGAGTATTAGAGCTCAGAACACAATTTAACTCTCCCCTCCCAACACAAAATATAAAAGAAAAAAAGGCTGCAGCCGAAAAATCCCATTTTTTTTTCAACTCCAGCTGAAGAATCCCACACTATATGGTGATAACTCCTCATTTTCCTCACCTGACACTAAGATTAAGATGGTTCACAATGGGGATCAGGGAACTACCTTTGATGGGAGAATCTCAACAGCAGGTGAAGGGAGATGCACATCTCTCTCTGAAATGGATGATGTGCTCTGACTTCCACGGTCATTGGGCACCAACCCAGGCAAGCACTGAGAAAGCAATACCCGAGCACGCATCGTCACTTGACCTTTAAATAACTGTACTTTGGAAAGGTCAAACACAACACTTCAGATCAAAATGCAGAACATTCCTTAAGGAATTACATGCTACAAGCTTAGTAATCACAAAAAGATGATGATAAAACAAAAACTCAGCTGAGACTCCAATTCTCCATAAAATCATGATGATGCTAACAACATGAAATAGGATAAGAAGAATTTATACTAAAAAAGTAGAGATCTAAATGTATCAAATCTACATTAATACAACAAGAATGTATCTGAAGGGTGAGGTATCATCATAGAATGTAGAAACAACAGTTCATAATCATAAACAAGCAATTACTTAAGGAGAATGACAAAAAACAAAAAACCAATGGCCAAAATATGAAAAAAGCACTACTTGTCAAGAGAATGACACTTGTGATTACAAGTCCTAATGAGAAACTCTTATACAGAGATATGGCTATACTACCCAATCTAGAAGCAAGTACTTGTTAAGAGAATGATATACTACCCAAGGAAAAATAAAAAATAAAAAGCAGTACTTGTTAAGAGAATGATACCTGTGATTACAAATCCTAATGAAAACCTCTTTTACAGAGATATGGCTACACTACCCAATTTAGGGTATAAAAGAAGACATTTAATACAAAATAACACCCAAGTGGAAATGGCCCAAAGAGAACTAGTAGAATCACTTTAAGGCTATCAAAACTACAAAGGATTCACATGGGAGCATTCAATTAATTTGACTCATTCAGACACCATGGGAGCTTCCAAATTCCAAATACCTCACAGGCAATAATTTCAGAAATTAATAGTTTAATAAGATAACCAGTAAATCATCCAACTTGTGCTCCAAAAAAGATATGTTTTTCTCAACATGAAGCAGGGGGAAACTAAAAGGAAACTATAAGCCCAGCCAAGCAAAGCCAGAGACCAGATATTTGAAGATCACTTCAGAATATCATAACTGAAGTCAGCCCTTATCTTCAATTGCGTTCCAGGGGGAGATACAAACAAACAAAAGGAAGGAAAGAGAGTATTAAAAAGTAAAAGAAGGAACCAAAAGTGACTCATAACAACAATGGAAATATTTAACATCACATACATACGAACTGAGGTCTTCAAGACCGTCCAAAAAGCAAAATGCATAAAAAAAAAATCAAACACGACAGAATGTTTAAAAAAAAAAATCCCAGAAATATACTTTCAGATTTCATCAACATACGATAACTGAGAGATGTAGAAAAGTCGAACTGACCCACATTTCAATTACGTTCGAAAAGAAAGCCTACATTTAAAGGTCAATCAAAATACAATTGCAAGCAACCAAGAGGAATTCAGAAACATAAAGAAAACAGCACTACTAAAAACTTGGGCAAAAGAAAAGGCACTTGATCCGATTATACCAAAATTTCCCACAAGACATAAACCTTCAAAATTCACAAACCATATGATAACTTAATTATGCAGAAAAAGCACGCTCAACCAGCTTCTTCTTTCACATCCAAGAGCAACATCCAGAGAGCAAAATCAATTACGATTGCTAGAGAAAAAAAAAAAAAAAAACCGGGCTAAACGAAGAAAGCAAAAACCTTACCAACAAAGTCAATGTCTGCGATAAGCAAGAATTCAACCCGAAATTCTGAATCTAAAAAAGGCCCTTTTTATAATGCAATCCAAGGTATCAAACGCTTAAAACATTACAATTTCAGAGCAAAGAGATCGTTCCCACCTAGTCAAAACAGAATACCGAAGTTAATGGAAATGCTTATAGAGAGAGAACGGAGAAGCTTCGGTGCAGGTATGAACTGTTACTACTGAATCCCCAACAATGCCCCTCGTTTTGAAGTATAGTATCAAATATTCAAAACAACCAGGAGGTGCGCGGCGCTTCCGTAAATACTGGAAGAAAATAAGGGTAATTCCGGACAGGTACGATATTTTGCCTCTGGATGAGACTCCCGAGAATTCTTGTGGAAAAGGTTTGGTGGGCTGTCGTTTTTGTCTTCTGGACGTGTAAAACGGAGCGGATGATTAAAATTTATATGAAAAAATGTTAAGACCAACTATTATTTGATAGTATTTATTTTATGTAGAGCAACACTATTTATTATTTTATTTTTTATTATTTTAAAATGTGATATTAAATAATTAAAATTTATTTATTATATTTTATTTATTAATTTATCATCTAATATCATATCATAAGATGATAAAATAATAATAAAAAAAAAGAAAATAATAAATAAATTTATTCTTTTACGTAAAGGTGATTACTATTATGCTATATATAACAAAAGCATATGAGAGATTGATTACGAAAAAGTCGATTAAATTTATTTATGTCATCTTATGTGCATAATAGATGCTACTAAATAGTGATTGTTTGGTAATAAAACTCTTAATTAAAATAAAAATGCAAAATCATAAACTTACAAATTGTTAATAAGTCTATTTAAATTGAAATTAAATTAATTATATAAAATTAAAATTATTTTTAATAAAAGAAAAATGCTACTCTTTTGATTTATAGCTCTTTTTTTAAAAATTTTATTTAATAATTAAATAAATATTTTTTAATAATATTAAAAATTGTTTAAAAAGATATTTAAAAATATTAAAAATATAGGGAAAAAAAACCCAACAATGGCTTATGGCTGTAGAGCCACCCTTAATGAAATGACATATAGTTGGTTATAAAATATATAAAAAAATATTGTTGACGTATCATTACCTCTCACGCATTAATAATCATACTTTGACCTTGCCATCTTCTTTGAGATATACATAATCATAAACTTGTACCTTGCAATTCTCATTGAGATATGATCATAAAATGGTTTAATTTCATACTTTCACCAACAGTTCAAAGTTAATCATATTGATAGTTTGGAGTGAAAGCAAAGTATTTTGTAGTATATGATGGAAATAATTATTTTTAAAAAAAAAATAATGAGAATTTGGGGGTGAAGATTCTAAAATACGAGATGATGTAAATTCAATATAAACATAATACATTTAATGATATGCCTTTAATTACAGATATTAGAAGGTAATAGATTCAATACAATTATTAACAACAAATACTCATCTTTTTTCAACATTTGGTAAAATTTGATTGCTATTATGGTCATGTTTGGCTGCTGGGATTCCATTCCAAGTTTGGTGTATGACTGAGACATGGATTGACTTCAACCCTTGAGGAAATTGGTACCAACCAATTCCACACATGTTTTTGAAAGATGATGGTAAGTGGGGAAGAAGTATGGAATTGGCTGGAACACAAAATTCATCACCTATTTTCAGCAGAAATCAGAGAATTCTAATAAAAGCTAGTTGAAAGTCTTTTTAAATAAAATTAAATAAAATACGAGGATGCAATCTCTGAACTTCCCTTACGATCCTATAAACACCCACCTCTAATAATTCTAAACTGGTCTTATAATATTTGTTGTTCATCAATTGACCTAAAACACAGATACAATATCCAATCTCGATCAAAGGACTCTGAATTTGTCTCTACATCTTATATATATATAAAGTGAAATTCAATTGGAGAAATTTGGAAGGGACTACTACGACGATTAATCATATTAAGGAAGATTCAAGACTAGGAACAGCCATATCATGTGAAATGAAGAGAAGTAATAAAGAGACTTGAACCAAAAAAAAAAAAATCTATTAAATTCATGATGACTATCACAAGAAATTATGGTCTCATTTGATTAAACAGTTCAAATAAAATAAAATGAAATAAGATGTTTTGTTAAAAATTGAATAAAATATTATTATAATATACTTTTTAAATATAATTTTTATTTTAGAATTTGAAAAAAATTAATTAATTATTATATTTTATATGAGAGTTTAAAAAATTATAATAAATATATGAAATGAGATGAGATATTAGATACTTTGATTTTATCTAACCAAACCAGCCTTAAGTGTAATTTATAATAAGAAGAGGCATTAACATGTAAAAAGAAATAAAGCAGCATATTAAAATCAACCCAACTAACTATTGAAATGTCAAAATCAGCTTCGTATCAATATTTCCATTATAATGAATTTGAAATAACTACAGAGAGTAATGATATTGATGCCAAGCTACAATCATAACTTCCTCACCCATTTCTTTTTACCGGATGAGTTAATTAAGCCGTTGGAATGA
The DNA here is from genome assembly GCA_036559045.1 of Platycarya longipes. Taxonomy (NCBI): domain Eukaryota; kingdom Viridiplantae; phylum Streptophyta; class Magnoliopsida; order Fagales; family Juglandaceae; genus Platycarya; species Platycarya longipes. The sequence goes on along the minus strand of CM071789.1, from coordinate 31,234,237 downwards.
CCCAAGAGGCAAAATTAGAATTATTTTACAATTATTTTACAATTTTAATGAAATTGAGAGTAGTGTTTAATATTGAGATTAGTTTTTAATAGAGTGACATGATTCATGTATTGGTTGATTGAAAATAAGTTGTAAAATAATTTTTAAAGAGTTTTATCTGTACATTACTCAAATGTTAAATATAGATTTAAGGCATGCAAAATTTGAGGAAGCCTTTTGGAAAAAATAAAAAAATACGATTTATTATTAAAAAAAATCAGATTTTCTGATGGATTTGCTTTTTTTTTAATACTTGCACGATATTTGTATCCCAAAAATATGTACAAATTATTTCATATTATATAGATATTAAAATTAAAAATATATAGCTAGTATTTGATTGGACCGTCTAGGTCAAACTATCTAAATTTATTAGACAAAACATACCATAGATTCATAATATAGTCTTTTGAAAGAGAAAATGCTCGAGTTCATCTGTTTGTTCTCTCTTTCTTTATTTTTGCCTTTCTCCACCCTTTCAATTTGTCTTATTTCTTTTAAGTTATCTTCCTTTCTCTGCCTCCAGAGTAAAGGGTTTTTTTCTCTCGTCTGAGTACGAGTGATTTTGGCCGTTTGTTATTGGGATATTGAGTGATGGCTGATAATCTGGAATGATTGTATGCTTTTCTTTCCTTAATGGAGAAGGAAAATGAGGAGGTTGTGGTAGATTTTAGTCAGGTAGAGGATATTCTTGCTCGAAGTGAACACTGCTTGATTATGAAGTTGTTGACACTAAAACACTATAATCATGAAGCATTCAAGCAGACGATGAAGAAGGCATGGAGACGAGTCAAAGGGATTAAATTTCGTGACTCTAATCCTGTTTTTATCATGGTGGAATTCGAGGATGTTCATGAATCGTGATCGATCAAAGGTACTACGAAAAGGTCCATGGACTTTTGATAAACAATTGATTCTCTTGAAGCTATTTGAAGGGATGATACAGGTCAATTCACTGCAGATTACTCATGCCGCATTTTGGGTCCGAATTTTTTATCTTCCATTGATGGCATGAAATACCTATATGGGAGATAAGGTGGGTAGCATGATAGGTGAAGTGTTAGAGGTTGATGTGGAGAAGGTCGAGGTGGAATGGGGAGAATATATGAGGGTGAGGGTTATGCTGGATATCACCAAGCCTTTGCAACAGCGAAAGAAATTGAAAATGGGGGAAGGGAGCTATTGTTGGGTTCGGCTGTAGTATGAATGGCTACTGGAGTTTTGTTATTATTGTGGGACTCTGAGGCACTCTCTGCATGAATGTGAAGCTTGTCCTTAATCAGAGATGAATGTTGGAACAATGTCATATGGAATTTGGTTAAAGGTAGGATTCATGGTGGATAACAGGAATTAGAGAGTACAATCTACTCGAGAGTAGCCGTTGGGATTTGTTTCCAAAAAGGTGGCCGGTGGGAACTTTCGATGGAAATTGGTTCTGGTATAACAAGTGGAAATGGCAGACAGGTTGCGTCTCCACCATGCAACTATAGTAACAACTTCTCACAACAATGTGTGAGAAAGCAGCATGATTCAATGGAAAATGTGAATGCTAAGCAGAAATCGCATTTGGTAGAAAATAACGTGGGATTTGGTAGCTCATCAGAATCAGGGGTAATACAGTTAAGGAAGCACTTGTTTCGGAGGTTGAAGATGATATGTAGGTGATCAAGGAAGATCTTGTGGGTCTTGGGCTGAAGGAACATAGTTTAGTGGATGTTCCAATTTTGGAGTCTAGTAGTGCAATGGGCTCAAACCATGAGAATGCTAACCCCAAAGATGAGTTCATTCATAAGATGATTGGCAAGGCTTATACATCCATTGGGCTTAAGAGAAAACCCAAACTACGTGCCTTTACTAAGAAGTCTTGCTCGACATTGAACCTAGGGCGTTCGATTTTGGGGGAGGCTATCTTAAAGGAAGCTTGCTGTGGTGATAAACGCAAGGGGTCAATGGTCTTCAAGGATGATGCTAGTAGCAAGAAGAGAAATTTGGGGTCAGCGACCCTCACATTTGAGATGTCGGCGAGGGTTGCTGAGCAACCCCGCTTAATATCATGAAGTTCCTCTCCTAGAATCCCCTGGGCTTGGGAACCCATAGGATATTCGAAATCTTCATGATTTGGTCACGAAGGAAGTTCCCGACGTGCTTTTCTTACAGGAAACACTTTTTGAAGGCTCAACAGTGGGATCGCTATAAATATAAGATTAGTTTTTTGAATTGTTTTGTAGTATATGCAACTAGACATAACAGTGGGTTGGCTTTGTTGTGGAAGAAAATGTTGATTTGTCTGTATTAAAATTTTCTAATCATTATGTGCATGCTTGATTGCTTCAAAAGATTGTGTGGGGGGAAGGATGTTTATTACATGGGGTATATGGTCATCCTCAAATTGACCATAGGGAGGAAGTGTGGTCAATGTTAAAAGTTTTGGCTTTGGGGATGATAGCTCCTTGGTTAGTTTATAGGAATTTCAATTAAATCCTTTATCAATCAGAAAATAATAGGGGAAACTTGCATAGTGAAAGGTTATTAAGGGGTTTTCGTAATGTGCTAGAGGATGGAGGATTGGAGGCTCTTGGATTTTCTGGGGTATCATTTACCTAGTGTAATAAGAGAGAGGGGGGAGTGGTGATTAGTGAGAGGTTGGACCATTTTTTGGGGAATTCAGATTGGTGTAAACTCTTTCTGAATTTAAGAGTCAAACATGCATCTTCTGCTTATGCTGACCATATTCCTCTATGGTTGGATACTAATGGAGATTATATTAGGGGAAGAAGGGTCAAACCTTTCCTCTTAAAAGCAATGTGGTTAGGGGAGGGAGAGAATAGTGGCAAATAGTTGGAATAATGGGGAAGCAATTAACTCTTTAGGTTAGGTACTGAACAAAATAAATGATTGTGCTTTTCAATTGAATAGATGGAATAAGGATTTATTTGGAAATGTTCAGAAAAAGCTAGCTGAGTCACAAAAGAGATTAAGAGACAATCATTCTCTAACCCCACATATCAGGAAGGTTCTCTCCACAGTTAGCTAGGGAGGAGGTTCAAAAAATGGCTTGAGTGAGATAAAATTATGTGGAATCAAAGATCGAGAGTCTAGTGGCTTCGAGAGGGGGATAGTAATTCTTGATTCTTTCACCATAAAGCTTCTGCTAGGCACATGAAAAATAGTTTGGTTCAGTTGAAAGATGAAGCTGGAAATTGGAGGAAAGCTGAGCAAATGGATGTTGTGATTGTTCATTTTTTTAAGGATTTGTTCACAGTTTCAGATCATGTTGATATGGCTGATATTCTAGAAGGGGTGGAGGTAAAGATTACTAAGCAGCTTAATGAAGAGTTAACCAAGCCGTATGTGGCAGAGGAAGTGGAAGCAGGTATCAAACAAATGCATCATTTGAAGGCTCCAAGACAAGATGCTATATCTCCCATCTTTTATTAGAAATTTTGGGGAGTGGTTGGAAATTCGGTTATTGCCTCTTAATCATGGTGATTTTCCTAGGGATATTAATCATACTTTCATTACTTTAATCCCCAAGAAAGATGACCCATCTAGAGTGGTGGACTTTCGGCCTATTAGTCTTTGTAATGTGATTTATAAGATCATTTAAAAAGTCATTGCTAATAGGTTGAAACAGTCTTTACATGTGGCGATTTTTGATACTCAGTGTGCATTTGTTCCTGGAAGACAGATGACAGATAATGTTTTAGTTGCATATGAGATTTTGCATTATCTTCGTACTTAGAGAGTGGGGAAGAAAGGATTTATGTTTATTAAACTAGATATGAGTAAAACTTATGTTAGGGTTGAGTGGGCTTTCCTGGAAAAGATGATGCTTAAACTTGGTTTTTTCCAAAGTTTGGTTGCTTTTATTATGAAGTGCGTGTCGACAGTTTCTTTTTCAGTCCTTGTAAATGGCTATCCAAAGGGGCATATAATTCCCACCAGAGGGCTCAGACAAGGAGATCCATTATCTCCTTATCTATTTTTGTTATGTATGGAAGGTCTGATATGTTTGCTTAAGAGAAATTCTGGTCTTGGTCTAGTAGGGTGTGAGAATTTGTAGAGGTAGTCCCTAGGGTGAACCATTCACTTTTTCCTGATGATATGGTAATTTTCTATAAAGTTAGTATTGATACTAATGAGAAGATCCAAACTCTCCTAGAAAAATATGAAAAAAGTTTCAGGGAAATGCATTAATAAAGAAAAGATTTTCACTGTGTTTAGTAGGAATGTTGATGAGGTTCTAAGATATGAAATTATGCAAATTGGGGGGGGGGGAACAATATTTAGTATTATGAGAAGTATTTAGGTCTTCCTCCCATGATTGGTAGGTCTAAAAAACAAACTTTTTTCAGGAATTAAGCAAAGGATATGGCAAAAGCTCCAAATGTGGAAGGGTAAATTGTTGTCACAAAGAGGGAGAGAAGTTTTTCTAAAAGTTGTGGCTATGTCTATCTCGACATATGCCATGAGCTGTTTTTTATTACCAAAAAGTTTATGCCAGGAAATGGAAATGATGGTGGCAAGATGTTGGTGGGAGAGTAGGAATCAAGAAAGGAAGATTCATTGAGCTAGATGGACCATGCTATGTGACTCAAAGTTTAGAGGTGGCATGGGTCTCAAAATCTTTATGATTTTAATATTGCCCTTCTTGCTAAACAAGGGTGGAAGTCATAAACAAATGATGGTTCCTTACTTCAAAAGATTTTTAAAGCAAGATATCATCCTAAGAGATCCTTATTTGATGCTAAAGTTGGGTTTAACTCTTCTTTTGTATGAAAAGGAATTCATAACTCTCTTCATTTATTAAAAGCTGGTTGTATGAGAAGAGTTGGTAATGATGAGGATATAAGGGTATTTCATGACTCTTGGATTTCGAGAACTCAAAGGGATGGATTTAGGAGGGGTTATAGCCATTGTTTCTAATGACAATTTAAGAGTGAAGGAATTGCTCGATGTTGATTTAGGGTGGTGGAATGTAGAGGTTCTGAGAGCTCTCTTCAATCAAAGTGTAGTAAGATAGATTCTGAAGTTGTAGGTCTCTTTGTCTCATGCTAATTCTTGGTACTGGAGTGCAGAAAAATCTGAATTTTATTTTATAAAAACTGGTTATAAACTGTTACAACTTCATAAAGCCCAGAAGTTGAGGAGGGATCTAATGTTAACCAGTTTTTCTTCTTTTTGGAAGCATCTTTGGCACCTGAAAATTCCTAAGAAAATAAAGATTTTTGCTTGGAAGGCATGTAAAGAGTTTTTACCTATTTTCCATTCATTGTCTCAAAAAGGAATTGATGTGGAAGATGTGTGTGTATTCTGTCAAAGCAGTAATGAGGATGTAGCTCATGCATTATTTTATTATTCATCTGTTAAGGGATTCTTTTTACAATATATGCCTTCTTTGAATGATTTGAGTCTTGGTTTATCTTTTTAGGAGCTAGCGCAGAATGTAAAAGCAAGGGGGAATGAAGATGAGCTTACTAAATTCTTTGCTATTGCTTGGCAGTTGTGAAACTGAAAAAACTAGTTTATTTATGAGACTACTATGTATAGTGTTTCATCTGTGATTAATGATTCTCTCTCTTTGCAGTCAGAATTCATGAAAAGTGTAGATTTTTTATGGGTGTGATAGGAAAGCACAAAAAGTATTGAGTTGGAACCCACCTCCTATTGATTTCTAAAGATGAATGTGGATGGGGCAAACTTCTTTGAACTACAGCAAGCAGGGATTGGTGTCATACTTAGAGATGAAGAAGGTGATGTTGTGGTTGCGCGTAACAAGTTGGAGTGTGAAGTCTTCTCACCATAATTTGTTGAAGCCATTACAGTTCTTAGAGGTCTACAAATCTGTGCCTAATGGGGGATCCCAAAACTGATAGTGAAATGTGATTGTTTGGTTCTTGTCAATGCTTTAAACTCTGCCTCAAATGTTCTTAAAGATTTTGATTATATTATTGAGGATATAAGAAATTTAATATAGGAATTTCTAGATGTGTGAGCTCAACATGTGAATAGACTGAGCAATAGAGTTGCTCATTTGTTGGTTAGGTATGCTTGTAATGTGAGGGATATGATGTTATGGTCTGAAGGTAGTCCTTCTTTTGTTTCTCAAGTTGTTAGGCTTGACAAACAGTCTATTGAAAGGACATGATTTATTGAATGAAGTCTGTTTATCAAAAAAAAAAATTGTCTTATTTCTTTGTTTCTTTATTAATTCATTTCCCCTTTCATAACATTTTCTTCGTCCTTTTCATGGCTTCCAATCAATATATATATATATATATATAATATTGCAGTATCACATTAATATATTATATTCACACAAATTTATTCTAGTGCGAAATAACAATAGTATGTATTTTTTCATCACTTAAAATTGAAGAAATAGAGATTTATTATAATAAAATGCCTAATTAATGTCCTATATTGTGGTTTTTTTCAATATATTACTATTAAATTTCCGCAGAATATATACAATTGAATTGGAATAGGTTACCATTATAAAAATGGGGTAAATTACCCTTCAAATTCTTGGGATTTACATATTGTTATCAATGATTTAAAAAACCTTTCTAACGAATCTTTGGATAAGGGTGATATTTCAAACTGGTCCTTCCATTACAATTCTATTAATTCACTACGGAAAATATTGTCTTGAACGATGAGGGAAGGTTCATACCAAGGGGAGAAAAACGTGGTAGAGGTTTCCGAAGAGATCCAAGATGGCGAGAGGGGACTAACAAAAACCTAGGAAACATCAAAATGAAAATACTGTCGTTCCCATGGAAAAACAATCCTGAAGCATACTTGGAATGGGAGAAGAAGGTGGAGTTGATTTTTGAGTGCCATAACTACTCCGAGGAGAAAAAGGTAAAACTCGCTATCATTGAGTTTACTGACTATGCTATTATATCGTGAGATCAACTTGTGATGAATAAGAGGAGAAACCATGAGAGGCCTATTGAGACGTGGGAGGAAATGAAGGTCATCATGATGAGGCAGTTTGTCCCTAGACACTACTATAGGGACATGTACCAAAAATTACAAAGTCTTACTCAAGGATATAGGAGCGTGGATGACTACTACAAGGAGATGGAGGTTGCCATGATTCGGGCCAATGTAGAGAAGGATAGAGAAGCTACCATGGCAAGGTTTTTGAATGGGCTGAACTGGGACATTGCCAACGTGGTGGAGTTGCAACACTAAGTGGAGTTGGAGGACATGGTGCACATGGCAAAAAAGGTGGAATGACAGCTTAAAAGAAATGGAACTCGGTCATCTCAAAATTCAGGCTCCTCTACTTCAAGGAAGTCTAATTGGAGGAAAGATAAAGATGTTTTTTCTAAGTCCAAAGCCAAACCACCAAAAAGGAGAGATGAGGTTCCTGATGTCAACAAAAGTAAAACCGAATCCCAAAATCGTAATCGTGATATTAAGTGTTTTCGTTGCTTGGGAGTATGTCACATAGCTTCACAATGCCCAAATAAGAAGATCATGATTGCACGTGTTGATGAAGAGGTGGGAGCCAAAAGCGATAGTGATGATGACCAAATGCCATCAATTGAGATGCTTGTGACAATAATGTGGAGTATCCGGTGGAGGGTGAGTCACTTGTGGTGCCCAAGCCAAAGAAGATGACATGGAACAACAAAGGGAAAACATTTTTCGTACTAGGTGCTACATAAACAATAAGGTATGTAGTATGATCATTGATGAGGGAAGTTGCACTAATGTGGCTAGCACTACTTTAGTCAAAAAATTAAATTTACCTACCTTGAAACACCCTAAGCCGTACAAGTTGCAGTGGTTGAATGATTGTTGGAAGGTTAAGGTAAATAAGCAAGTACTAGTTTCTTTTTCAATTGGGAAGTATAAGGATGAAGTAATTTGTGATGTTGTTCCAATGCATACGGGTCACATATTGTTGGGCAGACTGTGGAAATTTGGTAATAGGCATTCTTTTGTAAAACACACTAAAATCATTACTTTTGTACTGTTGACACCAAGACTAGCATATGAATATCAAATAAAATTGAAAAGAGAGAATGATTTGAAAAGATTGTGAGATTGAGAGTTCAAAAAAATATGACAAAATGAAAAAAGAGAGTGAAAAGAAAAGAGAGGGTGAGGAAAATGAGAGAAAAACAAAAAAACAAGTGAGTTTTTATGCTAAGGCGAGTGATGTCAAGAGTGGTTTTTATACAAACTAGCCTATATGCGTACACTTGTACAAAGATGCATGTTTTAATACTAACAAACTTGACGAACCTTTGCCTAGTGTTGTTGTCTCTTTGTTGCAGGAATATGAGGACGTGCTTCCTAACGATATGCCTAGTGGATTACCACCTATTAGAGGAATAGAGCATCAAATTGATTTTGTGCCAGGTGCGACAATTCCTAATTGACCAATTTATAGGAGTAATTCGAAGGAGACAAAGGAACTTCAAAGTCAAGTCGAGGAGTTGATGGCCAATGGACATATGAGAGAGAGCACGAGTCTGTGCGTAGTATTAGTGCTACTTGTGCCTAAGAAGGATGGGACATGGAGAATATGTGTAGATTGCAAGGCTATCAACAACATTAAGGTAAAGTATAGACATCCCATTCCTAGATTAGATGACACGTTAGATGAATTGCTTGGTTCATGTATTTTCACAAAAATTGATTTGAAAAGTAGATATGATGAAATTAGGATGAGAGAGAGAGATGAGTGAAAATTTGTCTTTAAAATTAAATATGGATTGTATGAGTGGTTGGTAATGCCTTTTGGTCTAGCTAATGCACCAAGTACATTCATGAGGTTAATGAATCATGCATTGTGTGCATTTATGAGCAGATTTATTGTGGTCTATTTTGATGATATTTTGGTGTATAACAAGAGCTTGGATGAGTATATTGATCATTTGCATTGTGTGCTTGATGTTTTGAGAAAAGAAAAACTATATGCCAATTTAAAGAAATGTTCATTTTGCATGGAAAAAGTTGTGTTTCTTGGTTATGTTGTTAGCGTGAAAGGAATTGAGGTGGATGAGAAAAATGTGAAGTATATTAAGGAATGACTCACACCTAAGTCAATCAGAGAGGTAAGAAATTTTCATGATTTGGCTAATTTTTATTGGCGATTTGTCAAAAATTTTAGCATACTAGCTACACCACTGACTGAAATTGTTAAAAAGTCCTTGGGTTTTAAATGGGGTAGTGAGCAAAATCGTGCATTTCATGAGATTAAAGAAGTGTTATGTGATGTTCCTTCATTAGCATTACCTGATTTTTCTTAAACTTTTGAGATTAAGTGTGATGTTTCAGGAATGGGTATTGGAGCTATTTTGATGCAGAAGAAGTGGCTAATAGCCTATTTTAGTAAAAAGCTAAATGGGACAGCTTTGAACTACCAGATATATGACAATGAGGTTTATGCATTGGTGAGAGCATTGAAGACTTGACAATATTACCTTTGGCCAAAAAAAATTGTCATACATACCGACCATGAGTCCTTAAAAGACTTGAAAGGACAAGGTAAGTTGAATAAAGGCATGCCAAGTGGGTGGAATTCATTGTGACCTTCTTTTATCTAATGAAATACAAACAAGATAAGGAAAATATTATGGCTGATGCATTATCGAGAAGGTATGCCCTTATCTCAACTTTAAATGCAAAGTTATTGGGATTTGAATATGTTAAGGAATTATATGCTAATGATGATGACTTTGCTAATGTGTATGGAGCATGTGAAAAGATAGCATTTGATAAGTTCTATAGACTAGATGGGTACTTGTTTCAAGAGAATAGACTTTGTGTGCCTAATAGTTCTATGCGTGAGTTGCTTGTGCGTGAAGCACATGAAGGTGGTTTGATGGGTCATTTTGGTGTAAGGAAGACTTTAGATGTATTTCATAAGCATTTTTTTTTCCAAAGATGAAATGTGAAGCGGAGAGAGTTTGTGCGCCTTGTGTGTGTAGGCAGGCCAAATCTAGTGCCTTACTATATAGATTATACACTCCTTTGCCCGTAATTAGTGCGCCTTGGGTAGATATTTCTATGGACTTTGTTTTAGACTTGCTTAGGTCAAGGACTAGTAGCTATTCGATTTTTGTGGTTGTTAATAGGTTTTCTAAGATAGCACATTTCATATCTTGTCATAAAATTGAAGATGCAACCCACATCGTTGATTTGTTCTTTAGAGAGATAATACAACTTTATGGTGTTCCTAGGAGTATTGTGTTTGATCATGGGGTTAAGTCCCTTAGCTATTTCTAGAAAGTCTTGTAGGGAAAGTTGGGAACTAAATTGTTGTTTTTAACTACTTGTCACCCCCAAACGGATGGACAAACCGAGATAGTTAATAGAACTTTATCTATTTTGTTGCATACTTAATTCAAAAGAACCTGAAAAATTGGGAGGTTTGTTTGCCATTCATTGAATTTTCATATAATTGGAGTGTTCATTCTACTACTAATCTTCACCATTTGAGATTGTTTATGGTTTTAATCCACTAACTCTTTTGGATTTATTGCCTTTGTTGGTTAATGAAATAACTGGTTTGGACGGTCAAAAGAAGGCTGAGATGGTGAAGAAACTCCATGAAAGTGTACGGCAACACATATAAAAGAAAAATGAGCGATATGCGACCAAAGCCAACAATGGTCGTAGACAAGTCATCTTTGAACTGGGTGATTGGGTTTGGGTGCATGTGAGAAAGGAAAGATTTCCAGCTAACAGGCGGTTCAAGCTATCTCCTAGAGGGGATGGTCCATTTCAAATCCTTGAAAATATCAATAATAATGTATACAAGTTAGATCTTCCAGGTGAGTATAACATTAGTGCTACATTCAATATTTTTTTATCTTTTTCCTTTTGACGTAGGTGACGATTCGAGGTCGAATACTTTTGAAGAGAAATGGAATGATGAGATTATCAAGTACCATCAAAGGATTCATTGTATGTTCCAGTTGGGCCTCTTACAAGAAAGATCCAAGAAGATCAAAGAAGCACTTAATGGACTGATTCAAGAGATTTTGGCTAATTCTAAAATGGGGCATTCCAAGCTTAGCCCAAGGGAGATAAAGGCATAATAAATTTATTCAGCCTAATGGGGTTGATCTTGCTTAAATTGGACATAATTTTCTTTGAAAAATGTCATGGATTAATGGTTGATTATTGCTTGATTTGAGCATGGAATTAGAAGGAGAAAGTGGTTGATTAATTTTCAATTTTAGACTAATTAGTTGGCTAATTGATTTGCTTATTTCAGACCTTCCTTAAACATGATTTCTTTGTCCATTTCAGTCTATTATTGGTATGGAGGAGCTGCTAAATTTCATATCAAAATTAGTGTTAATGAATTCTACTTTTAGTCCTTTTATCTACTTTCCTATTTTGGAATCAAGTTAGTCTCATTTCCTTATGTGTAGGGTTGAAAAGGAGCTGATTACTAGTCTTATTTTCATTATAAATAGTATGCACTCTTTGGAATAGAAGAACATTGAAATTTGATATAAAAAAGAAAAGTAAGGTTTGTTTCTCCTATTGGATCTTCAGTGAACTCGTCAAGGGTTCTTCCTTGTGGTGTTCAAATTTTATACCTTCAATTCGTGATTCCATTATAATCACTGGGTTGGGGTTTTTTACTTTATACTTTCAGTTTGCGTTTCATTTATAAACGTTAGGTCGGGGATTTTCTATTAAAAATCTGAGTTTTAGCTTTCTTGGTCAAGTAATCCAAGATTATTTGTTGGATTTTAAAGTGTGATGGTTGAGGTTCGCATCAATAGTGATGTAGTATTTTATTATGATGAAGTATAAAATTTTTATAGTGCTGAAGTAAATTGATTTATAGTGATTTTTTGCATTGTTTCTTTGCTGTATTATTTTATAGTGATGAAGTATAAAGGTTTTTTATGGTGATGAAGTAAACTGATTTATAGTGATGTTTTCGTTATTTCTTTGCTGTAGCATTTTATAGTGATGAAGTATTTTATAGTGCTGAAGTACAAAGGTTTTTATAGTGATGAAGTAAAATGATTTATGCAATTTTGCACTGATTTATTGTTTCGCTTCTTAATTTATAACAAAGGATGATTAAATTTGCAGTTCTGATAGTAATGAGGTTGAGATAATGATGAGTCAGACATATGTAAAATGTGAAGATGTTGTTGATTTGGAAGATGAAGTTGTTTGAGTGATTGTAGAAAATGTAATGAATGTGGAATATGGAGAAGATGTGGATGACGAAGTGAATTTGAGACCTTATTCAAGTAGTGGTTCGATTGAGTCATTCATCGGTATGGAATTTGAAGGTATAAAAGACGCCCAAGCATTTTACAATGCATTTTCAAGAAGAAAAGGTTTTTCGATTCGGACCAAGCATACTCAACTATCGAAAGAGGAGAAAAAACTATTTGATGTAGACTACATTTGCTCAAAGGGGGAATACCAATAGGAAAGGAGCAAACAAAAAGAACGAATAAATCCGAAAATCGCTTAGACAAAGATCGGGTTTATAGCATTGATGCGGATAGAAAAAGAGGATGAAAAGTGAATAGTATGTAAGTTTGTGCTTCAATATAACCATGACCTACTTAGTCCTAAAAGTACTGCATTGCTTCATGGATATAGGGGAGTGACACGTGTCTAAAAAAACTTTATCATAGCTTTGAATGAGTCTAGTATACTGACAAGGAAAATAATGTCAATATTGAATAAAGAAGTAGGGGGTGACTTTATGTATTTATGACTTCTTCAAGAAATAGTGACTTCTTTAAGGATGTATTCATGTATTAGGAACTTATGTATTTATGTAGAATTCAAAGGAATGTAAGAGAAGGAACCAATGTATTCAAAGGAACCTATGTATTAGGAACTTGGTAGTGAACTTATTTTGGTGTCTATGTTTCTCTTGAATGGCATTTAAAATGAGTGTTTTATAAATTTAGCTAATGATCATGATCTTTTGACCATTTATTTTATGATTGATCCTACTAATATGTGAACTTTTAAGGGGTAGGACTTCCTATATAATTGAGCTTGAGGTTTTATCTCTTTTGTTGGTATGCAGCCTATGTCTATTTGGAAATTGAGTTTTGGGAAGAGAAACAAAAGTTGGAAATTGAGAATGCTAATTAATATGTTATATGCCGTTGGTAATGAAGGATGGTTGTGATCTTGAAGAGCAGAAATCTGTCGGCTAGGGTTTGGGTACGAGAGATAGGACGGCTAAGACATTGTAATAAGGGGAGCATGAATGACTTAGTTGCATTGTGTATAAGTAGTAATTGGGCCGAATGGGCCAATGGCCTTTACATTACTTGCAATTATCATAAAGGTCAGACCTTAGTGGGTAAGACTTCAATTTCTTTGTGTAATTGTTACTTTTCATGGGCCAGGCCTTTATTCATTAGTGGTTTTGTGTTAGTCCGGGTATTTGGGCAATCGGTTACATTTTACTATAAATAAGCATAGGTAGTGCATTTAGAAAATAGTCTAGAAGAATCTGGATCTTATATTAGGAGGAAGCCTACCCTCGAAGTCAGACTACGTGAGTCTCAGTCAATTCATACCCATTTCTCTTAAATCTACACTCTATTCCTTCCTTTTCTCAATCACATTACACTCACACTGCTACATTAATAATATCGAGCAACAGTTGTATGCTAATGCTGCAATTAATAATACAAACCACATTTACTTGTATGCCCTTCTTGTTATCTTGTCTATGTTTCATATACCTCAATTACCAGTTTGTGAAAGTATGCCAATGCTCTAGATATATACTAGATCATGAAAATTTCTGCAAAGCACGAAAACATTTAGTTAATTTCTTAAAAGTAATGGAAAAAAACTTCACAATCACTTGCAAAAAATGAGAAACTAGTCTTTGAGTCTTTTTTACAAACACGTGCTATGCATTTCTCAGGCATAATAGCAGAACTATATGGCTAGAAATTGAAGCTAGCCCATATTACAATCACGCCCAAATTACAATCATTTCACATTTCAAGAAGTCATCTAACTCCAATACAATCACTTCACATTTCAATTTAATAGGTTTTCAATTTCTCCAAGAGTGTTTTGTCGTCGTCTTCTCTATCTCACATCGTCTCCAAGAGTGCCTCGCTGTTGTGACTCGCCATAATGGAATCGTGCTTTCTGTCCGTCGAGTGCCTTGCCTTCGTGTTGTTTGTTTGTCGAGTGCCTCGTTGGACGTAGGGAAAATCGAATGAGCGGGTCGTGAATAAGGGAGTCGAACCTGATGTGTTTGGTATGAGTTTGGGTAGGTTAATAATAACTAATAAGTATGGGCAACTCTATGTTTAAAAATATTATGAGATGATGTAGCATCAGGGCTGCAAACGAATAGAGTCACTTGTGAACAATTTGAGTTCGATTCGTATAAATTAGACTCGGGTTCAGTTCAATTAATAAATGAATTGTTCGTGAACACTAATATTGGTTCGAATATTAAATAAGAAAAAAACTCATATAATCTCGACTCGATTCGGTTTAAGCTCGTGAACAGTATTCGTATAAACTCAATTCGACTCGTTTTAAGCCACAATACTCGTAATATTTCTATATAGATACATTCTTATATATATTTTTCATTTTTCACCTATAATCTTTTATTGTATATATTTTATGGATTAGATTTATTAATTTTGATATTTTGTATAAGTAATATATTTTGTTACTTTTTGTTATTATGTATAAGTAACATATTTTGTTATATACTTTACAATAATAATGCATTAAGTTCACAAACAAATTACTAAGTCAAATGTTTATAAAGAGTAAGCAACTTTATATTAATTACGAATTTAACTCACTTTCTTATCTAATTCCATTTTGATTATTTGGCCATATTCAATATTATCTCAAGGAAAATTATTAATTTAATATTAAAGTAATTACTTTATTATGTTTTAAAATGAATTTAATAATTCATTATTATGTTTTAAAATCATTTATGCTTCTGCCAACCAAAAAAGTATATATTTTGTGTATTAAATTAAATCGAGCTCGAGTCAAACTACTCAAGCTTGTATCAGCTCGAGTATTTTTTATACTCGAGTTTGAGTCGAGTTCGATTATATTATATGTTAAACGAGTCGAGTTTGATAAAAAATTTCTAAAATTTTTTGAGTTGAATTCGAACAATGAAATATGTTAAATGAACTTTTGACTTCCTGCTCAAATTTGACTCGATTCAAATCGTTTGCCCTATACAACCTTATATTGGAGAGCTGATTTTGTAGGGAGAATGGCCTACAAGTTTTCCCAATGAGGTGTAGAAATTTGTGAACCCGTCTATAAAGCGCGCTGCTCGGCTTCAGAGTTCAGATGCTTTTCCAAGTAAAAAAAGAATTGGGCCCAATAAGTGAGGAAAAACGTGCGGCTTGTTCTTCTTGTTGAGAGCTAATGTAAGTGTAAATCTTCTTGGACCAAAATTAGGTGCGGCCCAGTATTCTAAGTCCCTAGCTCAAAGTAAAGTAGTCTTCGTTTGTTTGTTTGTTTTTTAATGGACAAAGTCAAGTCTTGAATGTAAGTCGAAGTCTGTATTTGTGTTTGCCAAAAAAAAAAAAAAATTATATTTTTGCCGAATCCTTTAAAGTCCCATATGGCCTGCTCCCATGAATTGAATTCTCGTGGGCCTCTCTGTGTATTCGAAACCACGTCGCATTCCAATTTTTTTTTTTTTTTTTTGTGTTTCTTTTCCTTAAAAGTTATTTTTTGTAGACTTGATTCATATGCTTCTCAAACTTAACTTCTCAGAAATCAACTTTCTCTATCAGAAATCTTTTTCATTTTTTTAAACACACAAAATAAATAAACATAAATAAAAATAAAAATAAAATCAAACAAAAATAAATAAATAAATAAATAAATAAAAACTAACAATTTTAGTAAATAAAAAATAATAAAATTTATGTAAAAATTATTCTTATAAGAATTTAAGACAACTTTTGCAAAGGAATCGTGATTTGTGAGAGTTAATTTAGTAAACTTGGCACCGTTTTGAGTTTAATTTTTAGGATCCGTTTAGATTTAGAGGTGAGATGAGATTAATTATGAATAATAATAAAATGAGTGGTTGAGATGAATAGAAATTTAAAATGAGTGATTGAAATGAATTAAAAGTACGAAATGAGATGAGATGAATTAAACCCAATTTATAAAATAAATCGAATCTTAAACCCATTAAAATACTCCCAGGCGCCAAAAAGACGCCATTTTGGCTAAAACAACGTTTTGGCACCTGGGCTTTTAAAAAAATATATATATTATATAATATAAAATATATATTATACATGATGCGGGAGTGGAGCGAAAGATTTGCGACCCAAGGGCGGCCCGGGGGGGTGGAGGGGGTGGTTGGGCAGATGTGCACGCAGACGGGGGACCTGTATCGTCCACGCACATCATTCTAGAATGTGCAACTCTAAGACATTCTTTTTGAAAAATAAAAATTATAAATATGGGAGCACACATAAAAAGCTCACTTTTTAAAAGTTTTCACTTTTTTATTTTTTTCAAGGCGACAAATATGCATTCAATCTAAGCTTATTAGAGCACTAGTATTGATTTTATTAAAAAAAAATTAAAATTTAATAAAAAGTATAAATTTAATAAAAAAAAAATCCAACAAAATTCTTCATTAAACTCATCAATAAATAGGACAAACTATTTAAATAATAAAACTTGCGTAAAGTTTCAGAGGAATTTTGAAAACAATATAAGGAGGAAATAAAATCAAAAGGTTAAATATAACTTTTTGTGTGTTAATATATATATATATACGGAGGAGTAATATAAAAAGCACATTTTTCTAATTTTGTGAAGCGGTTATTATTACAAAATGATATAGTTTTCATAAAAAAAAAAATTTCGATCAATAATATAATGTATATAAGAAAAAAATATAAATTCTAACAAGTATTTGACTGTATTAAATCTGATATCATTATAAAATGAAATCTGTATATTCATCATCAAAACAATTACAGAAAGTCCTTTATATACAAAGTACTCTAGCTAACTAACTGTCACAATACAGCTGTAAATAAAATGTTACATGTATTAAATGTTACATGTATTAAGACAGATTTATTTATTACACCAATTACACTAGTAAAAACTAATACTCCCCCTCAAGATGGACTATATATATTAAGTAGTCCCATCTTGCCAATCAGGTAGTTAAACTGATACAGCCTAAGAGATTTAGTCAAAATATCTGCAACTTGTTCACTTGACTTAACATGAAACAATTTGATGGTCCCTGCTTGCATCTTCTCTCTCACAAGGTGACAATCCAATTCAATATGCTTGGTTCTTTCATGATAAACTGGATTGGAAGCTATATGTATTGCTGCCTTACTATCACAGAACATCAAGGCAGGTTCGGAATGCTCAATACCGAAATCAATCAACAAGTTTTTCATCCACAAAATTTCACAAACAGCGGCAGCCATTGCCCTATATTCTGATTCAGCAGAAGATCTTGAAATGGTGTGTTGTTTCTTTGATTTCCAACTAACCAAATTATCTCCCAAAAACACAGTATATCCAGTAACAGATCTTCTTGTATCAGGGCATGCTGCCCAATCAGAATCAGTATAAATTTTCAGCTTAAAATCAGTAGAAGAGGATGAAAAAAATAGGCCTAGTCCAATAGTGTTCTTAACATATTGAACTACCCTATGAGCAGCTGTCAAATGAGGTTTTCTTGGTCTATGCATAAACTGACTCAACTTTTGAACTGAATAGGTGATATCAGGTCGTGTAATAGTTAAGTATAACAGTCTACCAATTAACCTCCTATATTGAGAAGCATCTTCTAACTCTTCACCATCACTAGCATTAAGAGATAAATTCTGTTCCATTGGCGAGTTGGCAGGTTTACAGCCCATTAAACCACAATCTTCTATAATTTCTAAGGAATATTTTCTTTGACACAGATGTATTCCTTTAGAAGATCTTGCAGCTTCCAAACCCAAAAAATATTTTAGGGGTCCCAAATCCTTCATCTTAAAGTGATTATTCAAATACACTTTTAAAGACTCTATTGCTGAAATATCATTGCTAGCAATTAATATGTCATCAACATAGACTAACAACATAATAATTGAGCTGCCTTCAACCTTTCTAAAAAGAGAATAATCAGACTTTGACTGAGTAAAGCCATTAGCCAGTAGAGTGGATGAAAATTTGGCAAACCATTGTCTTGAAGCTTGCTTCAACCCATACAATGATTTTTTAAGTTTGCATACCAAATGAGGCTCCCCCTTGCTGTCAAAACCAGGTGGTAAGGTCATATAAACCTCTTCTTGGAGATCACCATTTAAGAAGGCATTATTCACATCCATTTGAATAATATGCCATTGTTTGACAGCAGCAATAGAGAGAAAAAAACGAACTGTAGGAAGCTTAGCCACAGGGCTAAAGGTCTCATAATAATCAAATCCTTCCATTTGAGTATACCCTTTAGCCACTAATCTGGCCTTACATCTTTCAACACTGCCATCTGACTTCAATTTTAGTTTGTAAACCCATTTACATCCTACTGGATGTTTGCCAACAGGTAAGGAAACAAGCTCCCAAGTGTGATTTTCCTCTAAAGCTGAGATTTCAGATTGCATGGCAGATCTCCATTCAGGATAGGCCACTGCTTGAGAATAAGTGTGAGGTTCAACCAAAGTTGAAGTAGCAAAAACAAAGGATTTATGAGAAGATGAAATTCTATCATAACTGAGGAAATTGTTGAGAGGATGACAAGTACTTGAAGTAGAACCAGCATCTTGGTGAGAAGGGTGAGTTGATTGCATGGCAGCTTGCTCACAGTGATAGGATTGCAAGTATGAAGGTGGATGCCTAGGTCTAGTAGACCTTCTAAGAGGAATTTCTGAACTAGGATTCTGTGTTGAAGAAGTAATTTGTTCAGAATTATTGTTTGAAACTTGAGTAGAATCATGAATTTGAAGAGAATTAATTTCTGGGACAGAATTAGGAATATCTGAATTAGGGACAGAAATTGGCAAGGAAAAATTTGGGAAATATGTGGCAGGAAATGGTGTAGATGAAGAATTTTCAAAAGGAAAAATATCTTCATGAAATATTACATCCCTTGAGATATAACAAATCTGAGTTTCAAGATTTAAGAGTTTGTATCCTTTCACACCATAAGGATAACCCAGAAAAACAGATTTAATGGCTCTTGGAGAGAATTTGGACCTGTTATGAGAAAGAGTAGCACCAAAACATAGGCATCCAAAAACTTTTAAGTGACTATAAGAAGGAGCTTTGTTATAAAGGAGCTCAAAAGGACTTTTATTGGAAAGGAGTGGACTAGGTGTTCTGTTAATAAGGTAAACAGCAGTAACAATGCTGTCAGCCCAATAACAGAGAGGAATTTTAGAATGAAACAGTAAGGATCTTGCCACATTTAGGATATGCTGATGTTTGCGCTCCACAACAGAATTTTGTTGTGGAGTTGCAATACAACTTAATTGATGAATTACTCCTTTAGAGGCAAAAAAAGATTTTAAAGCAAATTCAGGCCCATTATCAGACCTGAGTACTTTAATTCTAGCAGAAAACTGTGTTTCTACATGAGTAAAAAAGGATTGTAGAATCTGACCAGTTTCTGATTTAGATTTCATTAGATAAATCCAAGTGGCCCTAGAGAAATCATCCACTATAGAAAGAAAATATCTAAATCCATCATTAGAAGGTATAGACATTGGTCCCCATATATCACAGTGTACTAAATCAAAAGAAACAGTACATCTATTTGTGCCAACAGGAAAGGGTAACCTCTTTTGTTTAGCAAGAGGACATGTCATACAAGAATCAAATTTATGTGACAAAACAGGAATATGTGAATTCAATAGATGCATCCTAGAACTAGATGGATGTCCTAATCTAAAATGCCACAAGGCTACATTAGATTGGACATTAAAACAAGTAGAAAGAGAAGAATGATCACTGTTTATGGAAGAGAGACTGGAAACTATCAACTGATATAAGCCATCATGCAATTCACCCATCCCAATCATCTGCAAGGTTGCTAGGTCCTGCAAAAAACACTTATCAGCTTTAAGGATCAGACAACAGTTCAAAGATTGTGTTATCTTGCTGACTGAAAGAAGATTGAAAGAAAAGCTTGGAACACATAGGACATTATGCAAAGTAAGAGTAGGGCTAAGAATTATGTCACCAATATGTGTGACTTTGGCATAAGTTCCATTTGGAAGCTTAACTGAATTAGAGACAGTAAGGGGTGTCGATGAGTAAAAACTTGGAGAGTGGACCATATGATCCGAAGCTCCACTATCAACAATCCAGGTATATGAATCAACAGGTGAAGCAGCAAGACAAAAAGGATTGAGAGTACCTGAAAAATTAGGTACCAAAGCCATATTGGCTGAAGGAGAGGAGGTTGTTGGTTTCAGTAAGGCTAAAAGCTGTTGGCATTGATCCACAGTAATGCCAGGGGGCAAAGGTAAAGTGCTCTCAGCAACCACCGCAGACTGAACAAAATTAGCAACAGAAGCTTTCGATTTATCCCTAAACTTGTAATTAGGGGGAAAACCATGCAGTTTGTAACAACGATCCACTGTGTGTCCATTAAGACCACAGTGACTACAAAGCAGCTTAGTCCGTGTGTTTCCTTTGACAGACTTAAAAGAAACATCAGATCTGGTAGTCAAAGCTACATTTTCAACAGCAGGCATAAGAATATTGCGATTATTAACAAGCCTCTGCCTCTCATCTTGAATAACAAGAGAGAAGGCTCTGTTAATAGTAGGTAACGGATCCATCATCAAAATTTGAGTCCTCACATTGTCAAAAACATCATTAAGTCCCATTAGAAAGGTCATGATGTGGTTTTGATGATGATAATCAGCAAAAATCTTCGAAAAATGACAAGTGCAACCACGACATGTACATATAGGTAAAGGCTGATAGTTGAAGAGTTCATCACAAAGTACCTTTAACTCAGTGAAATATGTACTAACGTCATTCTGACCTTGTCGTAGAGCGGAAATGGCAGTTTGCAACTGAAAAATCCTCGGACCATTGCCTTGTGAAAAACGCTCTTTCAACTCAATCCACATCGCGAAGGATGAATCAACATAGATCACACTGTGTGCAATCTTCGAGTCCAGAGAGTTGAGGAGCCATGATAGCACAATAGTGTCACATTTGCTCCACGATGAGAACAGAGGATCATCCTTTCTTGGAGTCGAAAGAGTTCCATCAATGAACCCTAATTTATTTCGTGCTTTCAGAGAAAGGAAGAAAGAACGGGACCATGAGTGATAGTTATTGTGGCTCAGTTTCTCGGTAACAAGAAGGATTCCAGGATGATCGGCAGTTGTGAGGAAATAAGGACTTCTCGGATCATTTTCAACATTAGGAGTAGATGAAAATGGAACACGAGTAGCACGAGTAGCAGAGGTGTCCTCAGATTCAGCCATGATCAAGAAAAAAAAAACGAACAAAAACGGATGAAATCAAGGAAACGAAATGACCTAGGGTTCGGTCTGAGTAAAAACGAAAAACGAAGTGAAAATCTCGAAACTGAAATGAGAAAATCACTGAAAGGAAACCGCGGAAATGTTCGAAGGAAGAAATCGAACAAAATTCGTGATGAAATCACGGATGAAATCGTGATGGAAGCAAGAAATCAAGAGACACGGGAGGAAGACGAAGGAGAAATCGTGAGGAACACGAATGAAAAAGGGGAAAGTTGGAGAGAGAATAATCGGGCGGAAACGTGCGGTACACTTAATCTGATACCATATTAAATCTGATATCATTATAAAATGAAATCTGTATATTCATCATCAAAACAATTACAGAAAGTCCTTTATATACAAAGTACTCTAGCTAACTAACTGTCACAATACAGCTGTAAATAAAATGTTACATGTATTAAATGTTACATGTATTAAGACAGATTTATTTATTACACCAATTACACTAGTAAAAACTAATAGACTGGTAATAAAAAAAAATATCTTAACAACAAAAAAATTATATAAAAGTAAATCATAAACTGATATAAAGTGATAAGATAACTATTTAATAATTCTTATAATTTCGTTTATAAAATATTATATTTGAATTTGATGTTTCGTAATGAATTTAAATTGAGAAATAAATATTATTTTATTCAAATAATTGTATTCATTGGGATTATTTAGCTATTATGTTTACAAAAGCAATAACTGTAAATGTGCCAGAACAATTAGAAAATATTCAAGTACCTAAAAGAGTCAGTTATATCAAAATAATTATGTTGGAATTTAGTCGTATAGCTTCTCATCTGTTATTGCTTGGCTTGTTTATGGCAGATATTGGTGTACAAACTCCTTCTTCTATATTTTCAATAAAGAGAGAATTTATATATGATATATTCAAATATGCCATTGATATGAGAACGATGCATAATTATTATCGTATCAAAGGAGCAGAGACTAATCTACCTCATGGGTGGATAGCTAAATGTTGGAATTTTTGCGAATATTTTTTAACAAGAGTTACCGAATATCAAAAACTTTTTATATAAAATTCTATTTTTTTACAACGTGTTGAAGTTATAGCCATTATTGGTAGAGACAAAATAATAAATTGAGATTTTTCAGGATCAATGTTGCAAGCTTCCGAAATATGGTGATGGTTCCTCTGACTAGTCAAGGGAACTAGAACGGATGCTATTGGTGCTATTGGTACTGCTCTTGTTATCATCGGCAAATATGCCTCTTTTTCCATTATCGGGCATCTTTCTCTTTTGCTATTGATATCAGCTTCTGGATATGCTTCTGCTTCTATTAATACTTATGAATTACTTGCTAGATCGAATCCAAATACGGATAGGTTTGATTAGTCGGGTGGTGGATCGAATGAACGGATGGACAAACAGATTTAAATTTAATTATTTTACATTTCTATTTGTATAAAAATATATATTTATATAAAATATAAATTATAATTTATATAAAATAGTTTTATATTATAATTTGTAACGTGAAATAGGTTTACTAATAATATAATATTATATTATAATTTATATATTATATGATTTTTTACTAATAGAAGATTAGTAATAAAAAAATTAGTAATTTATAATTTGCATATTATATAAATATAATTTGTACTATTTGATTTGAGTCTTAGATAAGTTTTATAGATGATGGCGGGAAGGTAACATCGATCATAAGAAGATTGAATTGAGTTTAAAATTGAGTGTTGATTTCAATTTAAGAATCCATTCAAACTGTAACTGAGTGATAGTCTAAATAGATTCGAGTTGAGAGAGAGTTTTAGATAATCATTCTTGCGTGGATAAGAGTTTTAGATTTGGCTAAATTTGAATTTGAAGTGTTTGATTTAAAAGTTTGAATCAAAAGACTAAATTTCAAGAATCACATCAATTTAGAATTTAGATAGATAGATGAATAGAGTTAAATTTAATAAAAAAATAAGGAAATTTAACGAAAAATAAGAAAATCTATTAAGTGACTATTAGATAGTCACTTATTATAATAGAAAGATGTTATAAGACATAAATAAGTAGGACAAAATGTTTAAAGGATAAAACTTGGCGGAAAGTTTAGGAGGAATTTTGGAAACAATATAAGTAGGAAATAAAATCAAATGGATAGATGTAACTTTTTGTCTGTTTAATATATGAGAAATGATATTTGTAATTAAGAAATATATAAATGATGCATAATTACTTTAAAAAAAGTGAATAAATGTGGAGATCACATAAAAAATTAAATTTTTAATAATGAATTTCACTATTTTTTAAAGTAATTGTATGATATTTACATATTTCACGATTATATGTAGCATTGTTATATATATATATATATATAAAAGTTGTTGATATTTTTTAATAAATAATATTTATTAATAACGTTTCTTTTCAAAGATGATCATTACCAACATTTTTTTTAAGAGGTCATTACTGTTGTTTCTTTCAATTTTTTTCTTTTATTTTTTAGGAAGACTTGCGGCATCATTTACTTTGACATTCAACTGGGTAACCGAAAAAGAATTCCAAATGTTTTAAGATTAACGTTGGTTACTACCTATTGTCGTTCAATTGTAAAAAACATAGATACTATTTATTATATTGTCGTTTTATTCAATTGCCTCAGCCGAGCCTTTTAAATGAATAAATAAAAAAAACCTCGTTTAGTTTATGAATCATTGAATTGTATGATACAAAAACGAAGACTCTTACTTCAAGCACTTTTGCGCATAACCAATCTGACATTAGCAGTCAAAAGTCGACTAAGTAGGTTTGGAAAGCAAATATTCTTTAACACTCATTCAACATTTATTATTATTATTTATTATTTTATTATTATTTTTTACTTATCTTTATTATTATTCATTATTTTTTATTACTATTTAATATTTTATTATTACTTTTTATTAATATTCACAAACTTTCTTAATACTTCTCAATACCTAGACACAATCTAAAAAATAAAAATGCTCTCCATACGGGTGAACAAACGAATGGAATCTAGATGTCCTAACTAAGAACTAACAATTACAAACAATTGCTTTCCTACTTTTTGAGAGAGAGCCTTTTCTTTTTCTCTAGAGTTGTCACTATTTCAATGAGTGTTGCCATTGGAGAGTTGGGTGGCGGAGGAGGGTGAGAGCCTCCTTTATTTTGCTGCAATAGATATATATATATATATACACTTCTAAAATAGTATTTTTCTCTTCCTCTCTCCACCGGTTTGGATTTAGTTAGATCTGTTGCTCTCTAGGTACTATTGGAACAGAGTGGAACGTGCCCAAACAACTGGCATGTGGCCCTCACGTGTGGCTTCTTGCCACGCGTGGTCTTCACACACTGCTGCGCACATATGCCGTCTAAACCAATATCTCTGTCTTGCCGAGATTCTTCAGATTGGGGCCATCCATTGTCCATCCCGTCGGCGCTTAGCTATCTCGCGCCCTCATGGGAGCACAAAAACAATAGTGCACCTCCACAACAGCTCTATCCACCCGATATTGTGTTTTTGATTATGTTATCACTTTCCCTAATCGATGATCTTGATGATGGGTTAGAGGATCTTTCATAAAATATCCCAAAACAACAAACAACAGTGCACTCGTTGCTTTCTCCGTTTTTAGTAAAGCTTCTACCACCTCCAGTAGTGGAACTATCGTTTGCAATTTTTGGCGAACAACTTATTCTCGTCTTTGTAGGACCTAGATGAAAACTAAGAAATTGGGTCGCTACCAATTGCTTTTTTTCCACCTCTTTACAGTGTTTTTATTGTTCTGGAATAATTGTTGGTGATCTCTACTCCCTCCTTATGTATTATATTTTTTAATTTTAATGAAATTTACCTGCTTGTTTAGAAAAAAAAATGAAAGAAATCTATAAAATGAATGGTGTCGTGACTGAGTAGTGAGTATTTAGCATAAAGAAAGAAAACCCCATTAGCATAATAACAAAAGAAAAAGAATGCGTCGATTCAAAAGGGATCACTATCTCCATCTGTTTTATAGTTTTACTGCATCTACATCATGTATACACGAGTGGGGAGAGGAAAGTTGCAAAATCCTAATAACTTGGGGGGAGATTTGGTCAATCCAGATCGAAAAAATCGACCGGACTAGATCAAGATTAGATTTGGTCGATTTCAATTCAAATATTATAGGACTGGCAGACATTTAGTCTGTTCCCAATTCAGGTGTTTTTGGATCGGATTGGACTAAATGAATAATAAAAATATATATGTTTATATATATATATTATTTATATAATTATAATTGCATATAATTAGTATGTAATGTATAAGTATTATTAGATTCTTTAATGTATAAATATTAAATATAATATATATTATTAGTATATATTAATATATTATAAGAGTTATAATATAAAGATAGTATATATAAAAAATTATAGTATAAAGATCGAGTGGACAGATCGAACTGGACCGGATCAAAAGGGATCGATTAGGTCTGGTCCTATGGAGTACTTGGTCCAGTTTAGGCTGGTAAATCCTTGACTGAAGAAGTTCGGTCTGGTTAATAAAATTCTGTTAAGACCGACCGATCGGACCAAACACCCCTACTAATAACCGTAGAATAGTAGAAAGACAGAGAAAGAAAAGAGATTTCCGAGAGAACAGGAGAGTTAGGCCTCTCTGTCAACAACATCGAAAGGGGTAGGACGAAGGAGCTCTCGCTCTCTTCGATATTCAATTCTCGGAAGAAGATTCCCAGAAGCTGATTCATGCTTTCCTGCGTGAGACAAAGGAAGTACAAATTTACTTCCTCGGCGGAAAGGGAAATTAAGGACTTGTCCTCCCTTTCAAAAGAAGTTTCATTTCAGCTATAGAAAAATAAAAATAATTTTTTCTCAAACAAGAATGCCTCAACCAAATATCATGAATACCCTTTTTAGGATTCCTCGAACTGGTCTCTTCTTAGCTTCAATTCTTTTCGCCCGTGTTTGGCTTTTCTATTGTCCCAGACAAGTTTTTCTTTTTATTAATATAGGTTGCCACATCATCATTACTTGCACAATAGTTACACAGGATCGCTTGTACGTAGCATTCCAAAAGTTGGCGTTCGTGTAAGGTCTCTTTTTGTTCTAGTGGTGTTTTTTCTTTCATGTATGGCAGTACGTAGACATTTTGAGAGTATTTTCAAATAAAAGAAAGGTATTCTTTGAATGGAGGTTTAGGCTCAACCTCTTGTGTAGAGTAGGTTTAAGTTATAAGGCAATTAGTTAGATTGTTATATTCTAAAAGAGTCAAGTCGAGAAGAGTTTTGCTATACAAATTAAATTAAAATTTTATACTGTAGAATGCTTGAATCTTCTTAAAGAAAACGTAATTTTTGTATTTCAGTCCAAATTGATTTCATTTGAATGTTAATTTTATTATAATTATTGTAATATTATTATGCATTTCACTAACATAACTTTCTGTCAAACTTGGGCAAAAAAGTTCAGCAATTGGATTTGTGTTAGTAGAACAGAGAAAACCCACCTCCACTTCACAGATCTGGAAAACTTGTACCAAACATGTAAACTTTCTAGTAAATTCAAGAAACAAAACCTGCACACCATTTGATCTCCTTGTTCTTATATATCATGAGTCATGTTTGTATAACTGTCTACTATTATGAAAATTTCCCATAAAAGGATGTATCTATAACAAAAATCTGTAAGCAAAAACAGCGCATAATCATATCCTCTTAACAAATTTAGCACACCCTGGTCCTGTCCTGTGTCTCAATCTGAAGAAAAAAAACCGAGTTTGATCTAATAGAGCGACTCGTCCAATGAGAAAACATCTCCATCAAATCCTGAATCAACTCCCTCATGCCCGTCGAATTCATCAAGACCCAACAACTTCTCAATTGGAAGTTCTTCATCCATCACGAAGTCGTCTTCCTTTTCAATCGGTAGTTTATAAATTAATTCAAAACCATCGTCTTTTGGTTTTAGAGTTTCATCTTCCATTTCTAAGGGCACAATTTTCTTGGTGTTTTTGGTTGTTTTGCTCAGTCTTGAAGGCACAGTTTTGATCCTGCGGACATCATTGGAGTTGTCTTGTTGCTCCAACAACCTTCTCCTACAACCTCTAGGTTCAACCCTTTTAGCATGCAGTTTTACTCCAACAGATTTGGAATGAGATATGATATCCTTTCGAGGCGAAGTAGAAAACCAAATCCAAGGCTCCTGAGATCTGCAATCGAATTCCCTTTCAAAGGGCCAGAAAATTGGTTCATCAGAATTGAAATCTTCCAAACTGGCTTCAGAAATAGATGACACAACATCTGAAAACA
This sequence comes from Platycarya longipes, assembly GCA_036559045.1. Taxonomy (NCBI): domain Eukaryota; kingdom Viridiplantae; phylum Streptophyta; class Magnoliopsida; order Fagales; family Juglandaceae; genus Platycarya; species Platycarya longipes. The sequence continues at coordinate 31,206,361 of CM071789.1, read as the reverse complement.
AAGTGCTCTTGTAAGATGGGCTAGGAAAATCAGATTGCAAGTAATCCGACTCCATAGTTTTATCTGAAATCAAGTCAGAATCTTCGCAATCAAGATTTACCAAAGAGGCCGGGAAACCCGTTCTGTTTGGGTAGAAAATCCGAGAAGATTCATGAGGCATGGCGCTAGGAGGAATTGAAGAGTTATCACAACTTTTGGGTTCTTCACAGGACTGCCATTCAACATTCTCAGAACAGCTTTCATTTGTATGACTCAGAGTTGAGCTCAGTAGCCATGTAACTACTTTCCCTCCATTCAAATCATTCTTGGAAATCTTCTCTGCATCTGAGATGGGATTCTCAAGAGTTGAACATGGAGAAAACAGCCTATTCTCCTCAAAAACTGACCAAGGGGTTGTGCAATCTGAAGACAACCACATACACTCCCTATCATCATAGCAAATTACCTTGGCCAACTGTTTATCAAGATCAATATCCTCTTCTACAGAATATTGGAGAAAAGGAACAACAGCAGCAGCCTCCTTTCTGGATTTACAGATAGGACCCATGTTTTCAATGCGTGATCTAATAATGGGTTTGTTGTGAGTGCCGATTGAAGATATTCTAGCATGTACATCTTCTATACAATCAATGCTATTCTTTTTCTTGGAGCGGAAAGGAGAGTTTCTCTTCACAATAACCCCAGAACTTTGTTTTCTAGTGAAGCTCCTTCTGTTGGAGTTTTCAGCCATTGCCACTGTATCATTGGATTAATCGTTACATGTTAAAGGGCAACCAAAAAGAACGAAATTCTTTAGAGAGAGAGAGAGAGAGAGAGAGAGAGAGAGAGAGCGCTAGGGAGTAGAAAAGGTAGGAAACCTGACAAGACCGGCAACCATTGATTGGTTCCAATAGAAGTCAATAAATAGAAATAGCGTGTGTAAGAGAAAAAGAAACAAAAGTAAGCTCCAACCGAGTTTAAAATAAGATGGCACAAAAGAGATGACTAGGTCTAAAAGTATTAAAATTAATTAAAGTCGAAGCAAATATATTGACTGAGTAATGCTATTTTTCATCCTTAGTTTTATCATCCTCAATCATGGTTGATGTAAAGCATTTTAAACAGTTTCACATACCAATCATTTAAACGAAAAATCACTTAAATTACAACACATTAGTGTTATGATATAAAATAAATAATAAAATTTATCTTTTTTTATTTATTTATTTTAACTTTTAGAACAATTGATAATTTTTTTATTTGATATTGAAATAGAGATTCTGAATTCGAATCTTGAATTTACATCCTATTTTATCTAATTAAATATTTTAATTATTAGACTTACTCATTAAAGAAAGTCTGGCATACAAATAAAAAAATGTTAAGATATAAAATAGATAATGAGATCTATTTTTTTTTCCCATTAAGTTCTTGAAAAAATTGGTGATTTTCATAATTAGCTAGTGTGATTACGAATGACAAAATTCACTGTGAAGAACACTATCCGCTAATGATAATTTGACGTGCTAATTAGTTAGATTAGAAGAAGCCATCACAGTTTCTGGCTACCAAGTCAAAAAGTTCAAAGAATGTAAAATCAGTAATGTAAACAAAGAAGTTTCAACACATGATATTATTAAAACCAGAAAATAAATCATGGAATTTCAAGTCCAGCGCAATGGACAACCAAACTACCATTATATTATTTATGAGAAAATGAAATCAAGAACTTCAGTTCCAAGCCAAGCCTATTACTACCAAAGAAAAAAGAAAAAGATATTTAAAAGTAATATAGGCTAACACGTTTGCGCATTCAAAGGAGGAAAAGTATGAACAAGGGATGCAACAATTCACGAGAAATTACTCAAATGTCTTTCCATCCCATTATTATGAATGTTGTTATCTGATCATCCATATAATGAAATCACCATTGAGTTTAATGGAAATATGTATAAAAATAAATAAATAAATAAATAAAAATATACCTTGATAATATATTTAAAAAAATCTAAAGCCTTCAATGAAATGGATAGTAATTTTGTTTTCAATATATGTTTTTAGAAAAATAACTGTAGAGATAGATGACATTAGAACTTCATATTAAAATTAGAGTTTTGTAAAGTCAAAATTTAGAATATTGGTGAATGGTGACAAAGGCGGAGATGTTCATGGAGACAAATTATAATTATCCTAATTTAGTTATTCTATTCTCAAATATGTGTAGAGGCTGAGTAGAGCACACTATTTACATCACTTAAATGGTAAGATATTATTTATAAAATTAAAAAATTAAAAATTATCTTTTAAATCAAACTATATCATCTAAGTACTTTATTAAGTGTGTTTTACACACCGACTTGATATTAAAATTTTTCTTTTTTAAAGAAGAAAACCAAAATTTAAAACTCTGGAAATAAGATAGTATATGGATGGTGAGATAATTTAAGATATTATATGAATAGTCATAAAAAAGTAATAAAATAATAATGATCTTAATATTAAATAATAAAAAAAAAATATTTTCAAAATACTTTATTACCCAAACCAAATCTGATCTTCATCAAATTTCTTTATGGCAAATTGCTCAGTGGTCTCCTATATCCCCCCTTTTCTATTAAAAAGACAACGCGCAAAAAGTTCCACAAAAACAATTTTTCGTCTATAATTTGTAAATTGAAACTGGAGTGATAGAGTCAAAATAAGCAAAAGCACAGAAAACTTTCCAAATGTATTTCCCAAAAAATAAAACAAATCATCTTGTTATCAGCCATTTATCAACGTACTAATTAAAAAAAAAAAAAAACTTTACTCGTTTTCATTTGTTTTTCTATCAGCTTAGCAACTAATGGGAAAACGCACTTTGACTACTCAAATTATTAGTCGTTTTATATATTTTCTGTTTCTCAAACTATAAAAGCTAATAAATTTGAAATTACTAAGCCCCGTTTGGATTCGAAGAAGAGATGAGTTTAATTTATTTTTTAATATTATTATTATTTTAAAATTTAAAAAAAGTTAAATTAGAATTTAAAACATGTGTATTGAAATTTGAAAAGTTGTATTGAAATTTATGTTTTGTATGAGAAATTAAAAAAGTATAATAATGAAATAAAAATGAATTAAAATGAGTTGAACTCATTCTTGAATCCAAACCGGGCCTAGCTATTAAAAGCTAATATTTATTCGGTAATTTTGAAGGTAAAATATGCACGTTAACTTAACTGTTACTTAAGACTCAAAATATAAAAACTCTTATAATTCTACAAACTAAAATATGAGTTTATACTTACAGGCATGAAACAGAGAAAACATCGGCAGGCCGGCTAAATCATGATAATCCTTGCCCTCAAATCCCCTTAAAAGTCTCCTAATTAATAAACGTACCCTTTAGACTACCTTAGTAAATAAATAAATAAACCCAAAAAATTGTTGCTTAAAACCTTAATAACTAATATTTATAATTAATGGCGTTTTATTATGTGACAAACATTAATTAATTATATTATATTATAAAGGAAAGAAAAGGTTCCATTTTGACCATATAACTTCCTTTCTTTATAAGATATAACTCATCCTAATATGATAAAATTATGGGAAGTGTTTTCTAAAACTTATACGTTGTTTTTTATTTATTTATTGATAACCATACTTCATTCAAAACAAACAGCATTACATCAATAGTTTATCAAACCATAAGGCTTGATGAATAAACGAGATCCCACCAAACACAAATATCAACTATATTCCCAGCGGTTTCTAGCTAGAGAATGGGCTACCCCATTCCCCATCCTATTCACATGTTGTACTCTGACTTCTTGAAAGTCATTGAACAGATTCTTAGCTTCATTAAGAACATTCCCAGGCTCCCAGCACTTGCGCAGGATGCCTCTGAGGATTGCAACTTGTTAACCACATGTAAACAATCACTATCAATTGTTTTAAGTTGTGATGGTAAAGATTATGTCGCATATTTGGATCTTATCTACAAACGCAAATTTGGCAAAATTTGATTTGAAATATCAATTCTAAATTGGAATCTTACAAATTAAATTATGTCTGGAATAAAAGTTTTACAACAAACACATGAGTTTTACAACAAACACTGCAATTGAAAGCAGAGTCGTAAAAAAATTGTGTAAGCTAGTGTTGTGTTTTACCATGAGACTCTTAACTTAAAAAAATGCGCGAGAATTAAAAAATGTTTGTAAAAATAATTGTATATTTAGCATTTTCCTTGTGTTATTAGTAACTGCCTTTTGCTAAATATGACATTCCTAAAAGTAAAATCAATTATAAAAAAATGAAAATTAATCAGGCTAACATGAGTACTGTGCAGTAATTAGTAAAGAATACATGCATGAAAACTAAACACTGTGTCAGTGTCAATTTAGGTTAGGAGTTGAGATACTTCGCAAGTTATTATTAATTAGAAATGAGTTATCATTTTGGTTAGGACAAGGATAAATTGTCTCTTGATGAAGTGGAGTTCTTGTTTAGTTAGATGTTTTAGGTTGAGAACTAACTAGTCTTTTATTTTAATTAGAGAAATGTTAATACATCTACAAATTTAGAGATTATACAAAAGTAAACTCACAAAAATTGATCTGACTTTATGTGATATACTAGATCTACTTTATTATAAAAATAACTTTTCAATCTAACACGTATCATATAAAATCACGTCAATTTATAAATTTACTTTTATATTATCTTTTGTAATGGTAACACATCTATTTTAATTAAACTTCTTATATATTCTATACAACCGTGTGTTGTGAAAAAATATATATTTTATATTTGTAAGCTAGTATAGAAAACACATCCTTTATACCACTGATACGATAAGATTTATTTGTAGGAAGATTTAATTTAGAACTTCTTTTACAAATTTCATCTTGTCATATCAGTAGTACAGAGGACATGTTTTCATACTTACAAATAGAAAATCTAAAACATTCCAATTTTATTTGATGTCCTTTTGTATTGGATGTCCCTAAAAGAACATCAAATTTCGGAATTTTCCTAATCCTAGTGTGAGAAGCTCTCATCTCTCTCTAGAGAAAATCTCCTCAGCACACAACACATTCGACTCCGCCCTCCCTCCACCCCCCCACCCCCCCTTCCACCGGTTAGGAGGTGGTTTTCATTTTCCTTATTTTTGTTTTGCTTTTTCAGGTTTGTTTTTGCCGTTTCTCCAACACGGATGTAGTTAACGTCATCTTTTTCCGACCTGTGGCCAACACGCGCACCATAGGTGGGTTCCTCAACTGCTAATCTACCAGTCTGCCGTCAGGTACAACCTGCTGCTGCCTTTCTTGGTGTAGCCCCTCAAGGGTGCCGAGATCATCTGTCCTGACATCCCCACTGCGGTGCATATCTTCCATGCGCCACTACAGCTTTCCGTTTCAGTTTTTGGTTTTTGTTGGTGTAATTTTGTTTAGTGTTTTGTTGGTGTTGTTTTGTTTGTGTTTTAGGTAGTAATAAAAAAAAAAAATAGACTTCTATTATTTGGTTGTTCCTGCTCCTCCTTTGAAAGATGGAAGTTTGCTACCATTTCCTCCTTTGGAGGATGTAAATGATAATTCCCTCTATATCTTCGGAGGGTGGGGTTGTTGTGCCTCTATATTCAAGGCATCACACTTTCAGACAAAGCACAAAATGAGATTGAAATATCTATAGGTTTTGTCACTTGAGAATTTTAGAAGTTAAGACAATGTCCACCACATGTGTGTGGGGTACTACAGATCAATGAGGTTTGGCTCATATATGAATTTCAAGTTCCCGCCTCACTAAATTATTATATATATATATATATATAAAGACAATAATTAAAAATTTCAAGATCAAGAATCTGAAAACTCGCAATAATCGCCTTAGGATATATATTTCATTTCCCTTCTATAGGTGTGTAATATAAATATAGCATCGTTATAAAAACAAGAAGAAATATTGCCAAACGACGCTGGGAAAGGTCACATAAAAGAAGAGAAACTGAGTGCAATCTGATGAAATGGGCATCCAAGATCAAAGATTAAAGAAATAAGCAAGATCTTCTCAGTTTAAGAAACAAAAATATCAAGAACTACGTCAAAATTTCAACATGTTCATTAAAATGACCTTTAAAAAAAAGGAAATTTTAGAATTAATAGTGTAGTAATATTTCACAACATCCAAACTGATAAAACGAAAACTAGAAGAAGAAAATTGTACCTTTTTGGATCTTTAATTCATGAACCAGTGGGAGCAAAGAAAGAACCCTAAAGATATGAGAGAGACAGGGATTCAAAAATCCAAAGGAGTACGAGCATTCATATAAATACTGGAGCAAAATACAAAGAATGGCTCCTATCTCGTCTGTACTCTCTCTGTACTTCCAAAAATAAAAAGACTTGCCATATAGACCGCAGGGCACAGAGCCCCACTCCCTTCGCGGGAAAACAAAATATATGAATAAATTAAATTATATTTATTGTGTTATATAGGTTTATTGAAAATTAAAATGCTAGTTAAACTAATGAAAGCGATCAATAAAAGGGATAGATTGAATCTTTTATTTTTTTTCTATATTTTTATTTAATGATTAAAAAAGTGATTATTGATTAATTAATATATATATATATTTTAAATATTTACAGATATATAAAAAATGATGATTGAAAGGAAAGGACAAAAAAAATTGCGTTTGCTCTCGCCAGTCAATTTCATGGGTTAAAATATCAGTCTCAGTAGCAGTCCTTCATTGAAAATTGATTTAGGTCTCGAGTTACTCAACTAACTTCCATTTCATCATCAGACTTTTATAATTTTTTATATAAAACATAAATTACTATAAACACATTTTTCAAATCCCATTACACATTTTCAAATTTCAATATACATTTTTCAAATCTCAAAATAATAATAATAATATTAAAAAATAAACTAAACTTATCTCAATTTATCTCATCTTCGAATCCAAGCGGGGCCTTATTATAAAGATGATTATTGTAAAGGAAAATGCTAGTTAATTCGATAAAAGTGATTGATTAATTTTTTTAAATTCTTTATTTGTACTTTTTTTTAAAGGGAATTGTTTATTTTTACTTAATGATTAAGTAAATGAATATTAGTAAATGAATATTTTTTATTATGTTTTTAAAAAATTTAAAACTGTATAAAAAATTATTAAAAAAATGAAAAAAAAATAAATTAAAAAGTGCATTTACTCTTAATCCGTTCATTCCATCGGTCAAGTATCGGTTTTACTCGCACTATTCTTATTGTAAAACCAATTTAAGGATCAGACTGATTCTCACATTTCATTATTTTATTTCCAAATTTAGTAATATTATTTAAAATCAATTTATGAATCTCCAAGTTAATAAAATCAGAACGAAATCTTGTTAATGATTATTCTGTCAAAGACTCTAAACAATTTGATTATGTCTCATTAGTAACTCCCTGATCTAGAGGCATAAAACGTGAAAAGTATTATAAATGTTATTCTCGCAAAAAAAAAAGTGAAAATATAGACCTTATAAAAAGACAAAAGATAACAAACTAATAATAAATCCACAAAATTTATAAAAAAAAAAAAAATTATAATAAAAGGAAAAGGAAATCGTTTCTTACAATAAAAGTAGCCATGATTATAATTCCAATTGTAGAATCAAACAACAAATTAATGAATTTAGAGGTACCAAAAGAATTAAACTCCTTTTCATAGTGAAAGATTGAAGTGTTTTATTTTATCTTATCATTATAATTATTTCAAATGCTCATATAAAATAAAATAAATTATTCAACTTTTATAAATCTCAAAATGATAATAATATTAAAAATTAATATATTAATAATATTTTATTCAATTTTTAACGTTTATCTTATCTTTAACTTATTATTCAAATCGCACCTAAAAGAGAAATTATTAAATCTTATTATAATACCTCTAAGTGATGATGAAACTCTCTCTTTGGAAGAAATTTATCAATTAAAATAATCTAATACTTCAGAGTAACCCATGATACAAACTGAGAAGAAGATGATGAAGTAGTTCATAATTTCATACATGCTATTGCTTAAATAAAGAAAATTGTATACCTAATAAAACTCGTTTTATCAAAACATGAAGACATTTTTCTAGAATTAAAAGATAAAATGAATGATTCAGAAGAAAGAAAAGAAGAATAATTTTTTTTGTAGTCCATATTAGTAGATTGCATTACAGTCCACATAAAAACGCTCTTATTTTATGATTAAATGAAATAAATTTTTCAAATTTTTAAAGTTTTTTATTTGTAAATAAGAATATTTTAATTAATTTCATTCAAAAATGAGGATTTTTTTGTTTATTTATTGCTTAAACAGTAAAGAAATCCACTTTTTTGAATTGTATGTAGCATCGCCCAGAAAAGAATATTAACAAAATTAAAAGATAATCTTGATTTAAAAAAAAAAAAAAATCAACAAGAAACATTGCCAAACGCTGAGGAAGGGCATCTAAAAGAATAAAAAACAGAGTGCAATATGATAAAATTGGAATCCAAATTCTTTAACCAGAGACTAGAGAATTAAGCAGAATCTTCACAAATTTAAAAAATGAAAAGATCAAAACTATCAACATGTTCATCAAAATAACCCCAAAAAAGAAAATAAAATTTTGGAAATGATAGTACAGTAACCATTCACAATATCCACACTGATAAAGAACCCTAGAGATATGAGAGAGACATGGAGTTTTAGGGGTTAGAACTTAGATGACTCAGAAATCTAAAGGACTACAAGAATTCATATAAATATTTGGATCAAAATACAGAGAATGACTCTTGTCTCGTCGGTAGAGTTCGCGGGAAAAAAATTAAAATTAAAATTAAATCACTTTTACTGTGTAATATATATAGATTTACTGAAAATGAAATTTCCCAAATAATTTAATATTATTTTGGTAGCTGTATAGGACCTATCGAAAGTTAAGTGAATTTATTTAAGAGTTCTTTTTTTTTTTTTTTTTCTAAGCTTATTTATGAGTTCAACTACTTGTAACTTCGTAAGTTTGGCATTTCAATGTATTCTTTATGGAATGTGCTCTTTGCACCTATAAATTTGATCGATAAAATTGACCAATTGTATTTTTTTATTTTTTATTTTATTTTTTGCTTAATGATTAAAAAAATAATTATTAGTGTATTGATATTTTTTTATTTTTTTAAAAATGTTTAAAAATATTAAAAAACGACTGAAATAAAAGAAAAAAAAACATATTTGTACTGATCGGTCAAATTCTTTCGATCATCTATCGGTGCAAGTAGCAATATTTCCCCTTGTTTATTATCACACTCATCATAGTTATAAGATGTTAGGGATCGAAAAGGTGCTAGAGTGGATGGGGACAGTGAGCCTGAAGGGCTGTACTGTTGAGTGCAGAAGGATGAAGAAGTAGCAATTAATCATACTTAGTGTTCAAATAGTATAGGTAGTAAGTTGGAATGGTGTCATATATATTGTAAGACGACAAGTCATCAATGGAAACAATGTTGTTTAGTTTAATGAAATGTCATTTGAATAAATAGAGCGTAGTCTTTTTATAAACTGGCCTTTGGAACGTTGTAATATAATGTCGTATTAAAAGCTATCTTTCAGGCATAATTTGTTTAATAAAGTGAACTCCATGTACGTTCTCCATTTACCGTTGGGTTTCTTTACCAACACGACATTGGGAATCCAATTCAGATCGTGAGCCTCTTGGATAAAACTCGCGGCTAGAAGGCTCTCAACTTTCCCCGAGATTACATCATACTTATCCATGCTTCCTTCATTTTTGTCAGATTTTCTTGGCCTTGGGATCCACATAAAAGGCAGATTTCTTTTATTTGATATCGATATTGGGCATAGCTTCGTGTCTTCAGGCGAATGCGTCCCAATGTTTGATGAAGAGTTGTTCCAACTAGGGGCGTTCAATTGGGCCGGATTTTTTTTTCGGTTCGGATTGTAAACCGGATAATCGGCTTCCAGATTCGGTTTTCGGCCCAGTTAAATTTATAACCGAATCTTATTTTAATTAATCTAGATTAATACGGTCCGGGTATGAATATAGAATCCGGTACCGTATTCTAAATTCGGTATTTGGATTGAAAACAAAATCATATAACCATCACCCGATTCGCCCGCGCCCCTGCTCAGCTGCTCTCTCTTTCTCTCCCTTACGAATTCGAATACCTAGACTCTCTCATTCTCAATCCATCGCCGTCGCCGTCTGCTTCGATCGTAACCTATCGCTGATTATCGCCATCGTCGATCGTGACCTATCTTCGTCTCCAAGCTATTATTTGCTTTGTTTCTAAGGTATTCTCTCTCTTTCTCTCTCTCTCTCTCTCTCTCGATGTTTCTTTGACTTGATTTGTTTGCGCATAGTTTGCTTTGTTAGTTCTTTATTTTCTTAAGCTTGGTTGCCGAAAAAATAATGGAAAACTCTGCTTGGGTATTTCATGTTTGTATGCTTTTTGGTCAGTTTGTTGAGTGTGTAAATAGTTTGATTGTTTAATATATGTTGGTATACGAACAATATTTCAAGATCCAGACTTGCCTTCTGACTCCCAGCCAACTTAAACTCAGTGAACACATTAGGGTTGAAAAGAATTTCTTCAGAATATACCTTGTTTTTCTTACCAAGTGATTTACCCCAATTTAACCTTAAGTGCAATTTGTTATTTCCATAACCCATATGCCTAGGAAAATCTGCTTCTATTTCAAGTACGGTGGCCTTAGTCAAAGAATTTTCTAAGTAGCAGGAAGTAGTCATTGAACTGAACAAAAACTCATAAAGCATACCACACACACACACATGTTAATCACATAAACAACACGAATTTTCTAAGTAGCAGTAAGTAGTCATTGAACTGAACAAATACTCATAAAGCGTACTTTTTTATCAAATTTTCCCAACTGGTTTGTTAATGATTTCAGAGTTTCTCATCTCTCAGAACAGGACGTTTGTCTCCAAAATTGAACTGGTTTGGTAATTCTTAACAAGAACAACTCTTGAACAATACCATTTAGAAATAGAGAAACAAAGAAAGCTTCCACTTGAGGAAAAAGAAAATGAGCCAAGAAAATGGAAGAAGAATTCAAATTACTGAAGCAAGAAAAACTCTGGTTTCATTCAATGAAAAACATGTCTTTACAAGATGCCTTTTATATGCTCTATTTGTAACTCGAGAGAGTTCAAGGATCAAACAGAAAAGAAAAGAGAACTCATTTTCTGTCACAAGTATACAAAGGTGCTTTCACACTTTATGCTAAAACCCTAAAACATCAACACAATCATCTTGGTATTCAAAGCAGATTAAGGTTGCTTGTGCCACGATATGCTGTCTGCTAGGCAATTTTGCAGTGTCCAAGCTGCAATATCTTTTGTTTTATTACTACCAGACTATTTTATCTCAATATTTGCAAACTTGTATGTTGTCTTCATGGGCTCTACAGCAGCTATTTTATCTCAATATTTACCTAAACATTTCCTATAATTTAGAAAATGATAATGATAGACAGTGGACACAGTATAAAGAATATTGCATTAAAATTGGATCCCACATGATTATTTTTTAGCCAGAAAACTGTTGGAATGTATGGACAAATTGCAGCCTCATTGGATTTAAAAACACCCCCAACTCATCTCATCGAATTATTATAATTTTTTAATTTTTGGGAATTGTTTATTTAAAAATTAATAAATATTATCTCGCTAATACAATATGATATAATTAACAATAGTATGCAGTAATATATTGTATTTTTCATTTTAAATAAGAGATTTACTACTTATAAAATGATGTATAAATAAGTTCTTTATTGCAAAGTGTTTTATAGTTTTTTTTTTTTTTAAAAGTGATGCCTTTAAAAAATTAATAACCGACCAATTATATTTCAAAATATTAAATATTCTTAAGAAAAATTTACTATTTTAAATATTAATATGAATATGTTAAAAAAATTATAAAATTAAAATTAAGATAAATCTTAGAAATAAAATTATAATACATACACCACTACTCGTCTTTCTGTTCTTAAAAATGTGCATGGTAAACAAAAATTGACTGACATGCAGTGAAAGTGTGGTTAGGTTAGGGTTTGCGAATAGTTCGTAGCAAATACACGTCATGATGACTCTATGTAGCACTTTTTTTGTTTGTTTTGAAATACCATGTAACACTGCTCTTGTAACTTAATCAGGAGATTAATGAAATACTAGATAATTATAACTGCCTTGCTTCGAGGGTAGGCTCCTCCAAAGAATTAGGAAGAAGGATTGTGAAATACTTACTATTCTATTATTACTTAAATACTACTTTTAATATATTTATTTTTTTATTATTTTTTTAAGTATTTTTTTAATATCCTTAATCATTAAGTAAAAAATTAAAAATAAATAAATAGTAATAGACTTACTAAAAAATAAATAAATGAATAGTAATAGAATGATAAGCCTCTTATAAAATGTTAGTGTAGAATTAATAGTAATACATTCATTTTCTCAGCCTCTTGTAAAAAATAGAATGAATAGTAATAAGCCTCTTGTAAAAAATTAGAATGAATGTTAATACATCACTTTCTTTTGATGTAACAATTCGAGATGGAGGCAGTTTTATTTGAGTCATTTGTAGAGACAATCAAGGTGCAATCATCTTTGTAAAAACTGAGTTCATCCATAGCACACATCCAAATGTTGGTGAAGCATCCACGGCTCTTATGATTTTCATATATACCCTTTTTATATATGTGTGTTAATGTGGTTTGGACTGTGTATGATTTATTTACTATATGTGTATTTGATTATTATTATTATTATTTTTTTGTGGTAGTGATCAATTACTCGATAACAGATGGAAGAAGATTCTGTGAGTTGTAATGTTAGTACAACTCAATGGTTGGGTAGTAATTCTTCTATTCCAATTGATGTAGAGGAACATGGGAGTCGTCCAACCCCTTCATCCACACATACACAAAACCCTACTAGTTTCATCCCACCTGTACCAAAAAAATCCAAAAAAACACATAGTAACAAATCAATAGCTTGGGATAACTTTACTAAAGTAGAACCTATTGATCCCGATGACCCAAAAGCTAAGTGCAACTAGTGTGGTAAGGAATACAAGTGCCACTACAAGAATGACACTTCCTCTATGAGGACACATCTTTTTAATTGTTCAAGATCTCACTTTTGTGCTCCAAAAAATACCTCTAGTAGTAAAAAGGATGTAGAGGGAAATGTGTGTAGCCCACAAGTTCTATTGAATTTCGATGCAGAACAACTTAGGGTGTCAACCGCTAAGTTCTTTATTAGGTGTGAATTGCCTTTTAGGCTTGTGGAGAACGAAGGGTTTATTGATTACATGACTGCTTTAGAGTCTCGGTTTACTTTACCATCTCGAATCACTCTAAAAAGGGATTGTATTAAGTTGTATAAAGAAGAGAAGATACAACTGAAAAATTTGTTGTATGGTCAAAGAATCTGTCTTACCATCGATACTTGGACATCAGTGCAAAACTTGAATTATATGTACATTACTGCACATTTTATTGATTGTCATTGGAGATTGCATAAAAAAATACTCAAGTTTTACCAAATTCCTGACCATAAGGACGATACTATTGGGAGAGTGTTAGAGTCGGCATTGTATGGATTTGGTGTTAATAAAATATTGACCATCACAATTGACAATGCTAGTTCAAATGATGTTGCTGTTGATTACATAAAGAGGAGAATGAAAGACAATAGACGTACAATTTTGGGTGGTGAATATCTTCACATGCGGTGTGCTGCCCATATATTGAATATGGTCGTAAAGGAAGGCTTGGAGAAAAATTCTAATTTAGTAACAAGGATTAGGGATGCCGTCAAATATGTGAAATCTTCGCCATCAAGATTTGTCAAGTTCAAGGCTTGTGCAGCAAAGGAAAATATTAGCGGGAGAATGGTTTGTTTGGATGTTTTTACTAGATGGAACTCTACGTATTTGATGTTGAGTACTGCTGAACAACATAAACAAGCTTTTGAACAACTTGTGTATATGGATGAAAATTTTAAAAACCCCCACTGCTGATGATTGGAAGATTGCACAAGTTTTTATTAATGTGCTGAAAGTTTTTTATGATATTACATTGAACATATCTGGTTCTCTATATGTGACGAGTAATATCTACTTTGAGCAACTTTGTATAATTGAGGATTCATTAAATGAAATGATATTGAGTACTGATGATATCATTAGTTCTATAGGTGCAAGTATGAGACTCAAGTATGACAAGTATTGGGGTAATACAAATAAATCCAACTTGATAATATACATTGGTTTTTTGCTTGATCCAAGATACAAAAAGATGGGAATAAAATGTTGGTTAACAAAGTGCAAAGGGCATACGGAGGCAGAGGCGATAGAGAAAAAGGTTAAACTCCTTTTAGACCGCTTGATCGAGCAATATAACACATTTCGTGTGATTAGTGGAGGGGGTTCTAATGTGGCTCAAGGGAGGCCACACATTACTAGCAGGGGGAATTCTGATGTGCCGGCACCACCTACAAATAAACTCCGGATGATTTTCAACTAATACCCTAAGGAGCAGGGTGGTATGGAGTTTAAATTAGAACTAGAGAGATATTTATCTGAGGCGTGTGTAAAAGACTCGCTTGGTTTTGATATTCTGGATTGGTGGAGAGTTAATGCCGCCAATTATCCTGTCCTTGCTGAGTTAGCACGTGATGTGTTAGCCATCCCTATTTCCACTATTGCCTCGGAGTTTGCATTCAGTACTAGAGGACGAGTATTGGATCCCTTTAGGAGTTCGTTGTCTCCAGAGACTGTCGAAGCACTCATTTGCACACAAAATTGGTTGAGGACCAAACTTTTAGACTTTGAGGAGTTGCAAGAATACGTACAGATGATGGACCTTGACGGTAAGTTTGAAATTTGAAATATATATATTTTTTGAATATTTATTGAACTCAATTTATTATCTATCTAACTTAATGTTTAATACTTTTTTAAATGATGATGATATAGATGAAACTTCAACTGAGGCTGCTGTGAGTCTTCCTTTCCATTCATGATAATCTAGAGTAAGTGCTTTATTTGAGTTATATTACAATATTTAATATTATCCATTTAGAATTAACTTTTTGATAATATAAACAGTACCTCAAGTATATTTATCTCTGTATGAAACCATCTATTTCGATAAATAAATGGCTGATGATATACGCATCGATTCGTGTTGTATATTTCACAATTTGCATTATAACGTTGTCAACTTTCACGTTGACTATGAAGATGATGATCACTGTATCCAACAAAATCATGTTGACAATGAAGATTAATATGACTAGAAGATGATCATAACTGTACCTCACCATTGCCATTTTAATCTTTGGGGGTTTTTCCTTTTTAGTTCTTTTTAACGCTGCTTGTCTTGAAAGCAATCAAAAGACTGACTTCTACTTAATAATACTTAGCCGAAACTGTACCAGCTTTGGTTAGTTTCTAAAACAACAACATATACTGCTTGATGTCTATTTCATGATTGCATTTCTAGGAGGCTTCCCTCTGGAACATCTGTTGAATGAAAACAGCCAACTTCAACTCAGATGGAGGCTAGGGCTGAGCAAAAATCCGAAAATCCGACTCCGACTCCGACTCCGCCCCGACTCCGCCCCGACTCCACTCCGACTCCGACAAATCGGAGTCGGAGTCGGAGAAAAAACTCCGACTTTAATTGGAGTCGGAGACGGATTCGGTAAAGAAGTCCTGCCGACTCCGACTCCGACCCGACTCCGACTCCGACATACCGACTCCGATTTGTAACCCGACTCCGACTCCGACTACGATTCCGACTCCGATTCCGATTATATATCCGACTCCGACTCCGACATTTTGCATATAATTTGTAAAAAAAATATATATCTATTTTTCAAATAATTAAATTAATTATTGTTTCCAAATAATTTATTCATAATAAGTCATATTAATTATTGTTTCTAAATAATTTACTCATAATATAATAGACATATATAATTATAAATACTAATATATTAAGAATTACTAATGTAATAATTTGTAATATTAATATATACAAAATTAAAGACTAACATATAAGTAGTGATGTATTATAAACTAATAAATAGTAAAATATCATAATGTTGATAATTACTATTATATAATTTTAAATCCTAGACTATTACAACCATAGATTGATAATTAAATGAAATAATAGTATGTTGGATAATGTATAAATATCAATGTATGAGCCAATGTACATTAATAGTAATATTAATGTATTAATACCAATGTGTTTTTAAAGATTAACATATAAGTAGTGATGTATTATAAGTTAATAAATAATAAAATATCATAATGTTGATAAATGATAATTACTATTCTATAATTTTATAAGCACAAGCTTATTCAAAATAATTTCTTAATAATATAATAGACATTTATTAAGACCAAAGTTCAAATCTTAAATTCTAAACCCTTAATCTTAAATCCTAGACTATTACAACCATAGATTGATAATTAAATGAAATAATAGTATGTTGGATAATGTATAAATATCAATGTATGAGCCAATGTACATTAATAGTAATATTAATGTATTAATACCAATGTGTTTTTAAAGATTAACATATAAGTAGTGATGTATTATAAGTTAATAAATAATAAAATATCATAATGTTGATAAATGATAATTACTATTCTATAATTTTATAAGCACAAGCTTATTCAAAATAATTTCTTAATAATATAATAGACATTTATTAAGACCAAAGTTCAAATCTTAAATTCTAAACCCTTAATCTTAAATCCTAGACTATTACAACCATAGATTTATAATTAAATGAAATAATAGTATGTTGGATAATGTATAAATATCAATGTATGAGCCAATGTACATTAATAGTAATATTAATGTATTAATACCAATGTGTTTTTAAAGACTAACATATAAGTAGTGATGTATTATAAGTTAATAAATAATAAAATATCATAATGTTGATAAATGATAATTACTATTCTATAATTTTATAAGCACAAGCTTATTCAAAATAATTTCTTAATAATATAATAGACATTTATTAAGACCAAAGTTCAAATCTTAAATTCTAAACCCTTAATTTTAAATCCTAGACTATTAGAACCATAGATTGATAATTAAATGAAATAATAGTATGTTGGATAATGTATAAATATCAATGTATGAGCCAATGTACATTAATAGTAATATTAATGTATTAATACCAATGTGTTTTTAAAGACTAACATATAAGTAGTGATGTATTATAAGTTAATAAATAATAAAATATCATAATGTTGATAAATGATAATTACTATTCTATAATTTTATAAGCACAAGCTTATTCAAAATAATTTCTTAATAATATAATAGCAATATTAATGTATAAACACTAATGTATTTTTAAAGACTAACATATAAGTAGTGATATATTATAAGTTAATCATTAATACTATTGCACAAATTAATACTATTGCATAAAATATCATAATGTATCATAATACTATTGCATAAAATTTAAGGAATTTGTTTTATTTAGAAAACTTATAATTATTTAAAATTATTTTTAAATTCCATTTACTAACATAATTTATTTCTTTAAAAATATTTAATAAACTTTCTTATTTAATTTTATAATAAAATAATATTAGTTCTAATATTTATTTTGAATTAATTATATTATATTTTACTTTTAATTATCTGTTTTTATTTAATTTATTTATAAATTTTTTATAAATTTAATATATACCGTTAGATCTAGGTTTAACCTAGATCTAACGGTATACATTATATACATATATATATCGGATCGTCATCGACTAAGCAGCGACCCCGAGCTGCATCTCTGCTTCTACGGACCCCGAGCTGCTTCAGCCTTCTCTGCTTCTCACTTCAGCTGCTTCAGCCTTCTCTGCTTCTCACTCGAGCTGCATCTTCATTTCAACGGACCCCGAGCTCCCCTGCGCACCTCAGGTCCTCAACGTCGATAGCCCATTCCCCGGCGCCTGCTTCAACCGTTCAAGATCAATACCCCGGTCCTCAACGTCGATAGCCCACAGGTTAGTTCTGTGGGTTTTCACTTTTCATGTTCAAATTTCTAACTGATTTCTGTTGGTTTCAACCCCGGTCCCCAATCATGATGCTCTGGGTGCGATTTCTGTTGGGTTTTCATGTTCAAAGTTCTGTGTGCTATTTCATTTTCGATTAATATGGTCAATGCAAATCTCCTGGAAATAATTCATGAACTCTTTTGCCTCTTTAAGTAAAGTTACCATTAGCTGAGAAAGTTTCATACTCAATTTATTTTCGGTTAATATTTCATTTTCGGTTAATTAGGTCAATGCAAAATAGTTGTAATGCATTCGGACTAGCTAGCGTGTCTGTTGAGAAATCAACTTTGCTAGCTTGCGGCTCATATATATATATATATATATATATGAAATCTTTTATATAAAAATCTTACACCACACTAGCATTTTATCAATATGTGATTTGTGTTTTATCTTAATGCTTAAATATATACATATTTAAATAAAAAAAAATCACATGGTGATGATTAGGTAGAAGTTGATTTCCTTGAGTACCCTGGTATATGGTATAAGATTTCCTTACAATATTTTTTTTTTTTTTTATGAAAAACGATATATATGTTATATAAAAGTTGTGCAATCACTTTTAAAAAAGAGTAAATATGAAATTAATATAAAAAAACTTAATTTTATAATAATAAACTTCACCTTTTTTTCAAAATAATTATGCAATGCTTATGCTTCCAGTTCCAACATTACTCTTCTATATATATATATATATGAGTAATATTACATACATAAAGATTATATAACATTTGCATTCTACTATTACAAATATTATTAAAAAATATTAGTATACCCACCAAATTTGACACATCTTTTCGATATATCATGAAGAATGAAGATGATTGAGGTTTGAGGTGCTTTGTTGTTGTTGAATTTGTGTACTTTTTTATTTGTTTAATTTTATTGTCTTATTTGTAGAAATTTATGTGGTATCTTATTTCCTTACTAATTTTGTTTTTTTTTTCTTCAGGCACAACCGCACAAGTGGGAAATTTGAAATGATATGTAATTTATAATTTGTATTAGTTATTTTGTTGAAATATGGAAACTATTGTTTGTTTGTTTTCTATTATTTATCTTTTGTTGTTGGATGATAATTTGAAATTTGGAAAGATAAATTGTGGAATGTGGATGATTGTGGAATGTGGATGAATCATCTATATGATGTGATAGATGACAGAATATAGATTTAATGATGGTACGTGATGGGTGTTGTTTGCATATCCAGGATGATGAAATATGGGTTCAATGATTAACCATGATAGATGATAGAATGGGTATTGTTTGCTTTTATTTTTTCTTGAAATGAAAAAATAGTATGGTTACTACCATCAAGTTATGTATTTAGTTAATTTGTAATAATATTTTTATTTTGTAATTTCTAATATTTGGTTTTGATTATGTATATTGTATTGTTAATTCGTAATAATGATTTTATTTTATTATTGACATTTGACTTTGGTTTTGTAATTTTAATTGGTTGGAATTTGTAATTTTGGACTTTTGGCTTTGTATTTCATTATGTAATGATATTGAAGTCCAACTTCGATTTATTATAGTTTGAAATTGTGAAATTGAAATGTCAAATGGGTTAAAAAAAATTCCAATACAAAAGTCCAACAAAAAAGTCCAATTCCGACTCCGTTCCGACTCCGCTCCGACAAAGTCGGAGTCGGAGTCGGATTGGAGTGTATAGAAGTCGGAGTCGGAGTCGGAGGTCGGATTTCATTTCCGACAAAGTCGGAGTCGGAGTCGGAGGATTCCATTTCCGACTCCGACTTAGTCGGTGCTCAGCCCTAATGGAGGCGGATGTTTTGTTGGGTTCATGATTGTGATCTGAATTTTGTTTTAGTTTTAACGTCCGAATCTTTTCCAGCGTTGTTGTGCCATATTGTTTGATGGATAATGGACGAGGACAGAATCTATCAGCAGTGGATAGAGATGTCCCCATTGCTGCAAGTGGGAGTCTTTTAATTTTTTCCTTTGATTTTTCAGTTGTCAAGTGGGCATGCTTACGTGTCATTATCTTGTTGGTTTTAACAGGATGATTGCTTTGATAATGTGCTTTATGGTTTGGACAGTCAATTTGGTCTTTAGATACTATATAGTTCATAAAATAATATAGCAAGGGGTTCCTAAACAGTTGTATATGTATTATGTACTGCTAATTCCATTTTTCTGAGGGAATTCTATGAATCTGTTTTTATATTAATTTATTCATGGACTTGTAATGGATCAACTCAATTTGGAAAATGACACTTTTTCTATCTTTTAAACATTAATTAACTTCTATTAATTAACTTGTAAGTTGTATGTTTTCAAAATATATGATGCATGCAACTTCCTATTTGGTGGTTTACTGGTTTTCTGCCATTGGACTACACAAGTTAGCTAAAAAGCTCAACTTGGATATTAGCCTTTTGTGAATGCCCAGTGCTCACAGCTTAGCTAGTTTGAGTTTCGAAAAATATGTTATCTGAATATAGTAAAAAATAAAAAATAAAAAATAAACAAGGATGCTTTAGAAAATAGGTAGGTACTATGTGTATTTTATTCAGAAAAGGACAATATTTCTGCATATAAGTAATAAAACAAATTTAAAAAAAAAAAAGGGGTTAAAACCAGAAACCGGATTTCCAGTTTTTGAAAAAACCGGATTGAAACCAAATTCCAACCTGGGTAAATCCGAGTTGGAGTCCAAACCGCATTGGCTTATCCGATTTCGGACCGGGCTGACCCGAATTTCCGGTTTGGGCACCGGATGTTCAGCCTTAGTTCCAACTGCTGTCTGATCTTGGGCACCATTCAAGTCCCAATTCGTACTTTTGTTTTTGGTCAGTTTTGGTCTAAGACTATCAAATATAAAGGATCATGATCAGCTTCTCCCCATTTAGGTGTTGCCCGTCCCATGTTTCAATTCCCTACTCGATGAGTTAGAGCGTTGGGGGAGGGGGAACTCCACTAGGCTAGATGTTTCTGCCATGCCGCTCCCCCCCCACCTCCCTCCTTCCGCCGGCATCTTTCAGCTCTTGCACGTAGTATTTCCTATCTAGCACCTGCTTGCCACAAGCCTTCACATTACCCAGCTTCATTTGGAATTTCATCTTTATATGATCAGTGGAGGTGACAACATGCAAGCTATTCAAGGTCGGTTGTCTGATGATCGCCTTGTAGGACAAGTAGACTATAACCACTAGGACATTCATCATAGTCGTAGTGATGCAGAACGTTGTTCCAGTAGGCATGGGCAATGCGATAGCGTCAACGGGCTACACTGTCTTCCTCGGGAAGCCCTTTAAAGGCTTTGGTTTTGGGCATAGCTTGCCCAGTTCTATTCCCATTCTTGCAAAAGCGACCCAAAACAAGACATCTGTCAAACTCCTATTGTCTTTCAAAACCCTTCTAAGTGGTGTAGTAGGTGATGAATAATGTTACTACAAAATCATCATTGTGTGTATACTACATACTTTCACAATCTTTGTAGCCGAAAGCGATAGTGGAGGCCTCCCAAGTGTTTGTCTGCCTAGGCAACTTTCTTACCTTGAATATTGCTCCATCTTGCCGTTCTGGCGTTGGCTTTCCCGCTATGATTTGGATCTTCCCTAGGGCGCTTTTCTCCTAAGCGGGCTCCGGTGAGGATTATCCCTAGTATCACTTCGTGTAATCCTTATTCGTGCTGGGCGCTCGCTTCTCTGAGGTTCCTTGACCCGCTCCTGTCATGTTTCTATCGACTACCTTAGTGGGGGCTCGTGTAGCAACCAACCTCTCTAGCTCTCTGGTCACTCACATGGTTTCTATTCTCCGCTTGATGTGGCAATTCTATGTTCTATGCCCTTCTCTTCAATTGTAGGCATAATAATCGTGGGTGTCTCGGTCATCATCTCCTCATAGTCGTCTGTCTCTTCAATTGTAGGCAATTCTATGTTCTATGCCCTTTTTTTCAACATTCTATCTGCTTGTTTTACCTCGTATCTCCTTGGGGCGATCAACGCCTTTAGAGTGTCCTCTGCATTAAAAAAGTCACAAGTCTCGTCCATGAATTCTCACAAGGTGTCGACATTTTACTCACCATTTTTTCCATAAAGGGCTTCTAAGTTGGATCCCTCCTAGAAGTGCAACGATCATGGTTTGTCCATCCTGATCATTTGCTATCATTCATTCCTTGTTGAACCTCACGAAGTATGCCTTCCTCTCCTCCTCCTGCTACTTCATAGTGTGAAGGTATGTGGATGGTCTCCTCTTCCAGCTATTGGCCATATACTGTGTCAAGAAGTACTACCAGCTCAGTTCATTAAAGCTACTAATGGAGCTCGGTCATAAAGCCACGAACCATACCCTGGCCCACTACAATTTTTGTGACCATTTAATTATGACGAAATAATTTTGACTGCAAATAATCATTTGGTCATAATTAAATGGCCACAAATAAATAATTTTCTTGTAATGTAGCTACCCTTTAAAAGTCAAAGGAAGGTTTGGCATGCAATCTCTCTTGGAAACCCAAGAAACATCATATGGGATTTTAACGTCTCCAGGTACTCCACAAAGTCTTTCAAACCATCACACAACTCGAATGATAGGACTTAAACTTTGGAAGAAGGGGACCTATGACCACCTTGTCATATTTCAGGCTCGTACTACTAATTAAGCTATTCACAAAGAATGGGGTGCCTATTTTCTTGGCCATGTCCTCATGCTTATTTATGAGGTTGTGCAAATTGTTGTGCGATTTTCGCTTTCTTCCTCATTGCTTGGAGTTGGACAACCTTCATCCTATGACCCTTCTCCATTTTACCCCTCAGAGTTCAGCGCTTACACCTTCGTCAAGTCTTGTGTCTCTGCACCTCAGCCTTCATTTTCCCTCTACAAGGTTTCCATTTTTTATGTCACCCTTGTAAGCCTTTCTTCTCCTTTTGCAGTTGCCTCCTCAACCCGAGTCACTTGAGAGCATCTTCTTGTAGGCATGTGAAAGGCACATTGCAGCAAATTTATAGGAAAACATGTTTTGCACATGCCACGAACTCTTCAATTACAAGTTGTTTAAGGAGATCCTTGGCCCCAAGCGATGGCAGCAACTGCTACTCCAATGCCTAAGTTAATCTTTTTATAGGTACTGAATTCTAAAGAGAGTTAGGAAAGAGTCTGTACATGTCCCACCCTTTCTTTTTCTAGCTATATCTATCATGTTTAGAACATTCACAATCCACTAGCTAAATGGCTTGTTTAGTCAAATTTTAGCTAAAAAACATCAAAAAAATGCTTCAATAGACTCAACAAAGTTAAAATAAATTTAACTTTCTCTCTCCTTACTCTCCATATTTAGAGAGTGAAAAAAGATAAAGTTAAATTTATTTTAACTTTGTTGAGTCTATTAAAACTTGTTTTTATATCTTTTAGCTAAATTTTAACTAAACAAATGAGATAGCTAATGGGTTGTGAGTGTTCTAATTAGAATTAAAATAAATATAAAGTCAAAAATTAATATTTTAATATAATAACTTTTGATTTATTGAGCCTATTATTTGATATAATAAAAAGTAACTAACTAAAATTAATAAAAGTGATATTTTAAGTCAAAATTTAGATAAATTTTAATTAGTGGAATGTGAATGCTCTTAGAGGCTAGTGTAACTTCTCCTGCTGCAGGTGACCAGACAGCTACCTCTCCTCTACAGAAGCATGCCGTGGCATTTAATGCAATAACCCCTCTGGCTTTTCGGATCAACAAGGCTTGATACAATCACATTCCCTAAGAAGGAAACTCCCACATTTAATGTGATAGCCCTTTCAGATTCTGAAATCTGGGAGCCATTCTAATATGACTTGATTTCTGACCAAGCCAGCCAAAGCATGTCAGCTGGTTGCCAAGGTGTCCCTTTATACTGTGGTGCCTTACTAGGGTGCAGCTGAATAACCGTCTTCATTTACAATTTTTCCTTGATGAGCCGCCTCTTGCCTCCATCAGATGGATCCTTTCCTCCCCTTACCCTCATTTTTTGCGTATAGGATATTTAATCTGATTGGGCCTCGTGTAAGTCAGTTGGCTCGATGGGATTGGGCCCTTTCTTTAGGGTAGGAAATGGGGCCTAACAATCATATTTTAGAAGTCTCTTTATATGTTGCTTTACAAGGAAAAAAAAAAAAAAAAAAAACACTAAAGAGATCAAGATCAAAGTGCTATGGTAACAAGAATCAGAAGAATAATGGTTGTCTTGGACATGGTCTTCCGTGCTAGCTAGCACAATGAACCATTGGCTAGGCCTTATTGTTTTTGGTGAGAGGACAACTAGGGATTGTTTTTCTTAGGAAACCCATGAAAAGTGAATTGGATATCCTAGGAGTTGGGTTTGGGAATTGGAATATTTATATACTACAAATTTTGCTGCTCACCCACCAACACCTACTTCATATATATATATATATATATATATATATATATATATGTTTTAACATATAGCCAAATAGTGTGTATTCCTTGGTCAACAAAATCTTCTATTTTTAATTAACTTATTTTTATTTAATTGGTTGGCAGTATATATTACTATATATTTCCATAGTATATTATGTGACGCCCCCAACTTTAACGTACGAAAATGTGAGAATCGAGGTATTGAGATGCTGACAACACGAGTCACGCACTTCATCGATAAATGCTCAAGTGTGTGCAACACGCAAAAAATGCACAACAAAAGTCGTAGCAGTTAATTAAAAGTTAGCCAACTAAGTACCAGAAATTTAAATACAGATTTTCAAAATAAAAAGCTTTTTAAAGATATACAGTATCCAATATAAATACAATACCGACCAAAATATAATAACAAAAAATGGACATAATTCCCATCCCACAAGAAAGTGATCCCCGATCACTTCTCTGGCAGATCCGCATCCTCAGGCTCTGCATCCTCATTTGCATCAAAATCTACGATATTAAAAATGGTACCGCAGGTAAGTAAAATTCAAACAAACCACAAGAATAAAAATACATTCATGCAACAACAAAAAGCATGAACATGATACCATATGCCTGAAACTTAAAATCGACCTCTCTAAAAAATAAATAGTTTTCACTCAAGCCAAAATCTCATTTGGCCCAAAATAAATTCATTAAAAACAACTATCATTTTCACAAAAATCTATTAAAACATCCACCACTTTTTCAGAAAATGATCCACATAAACTAATAATCAAAATCCGTCATTTTCGCAAAAAATGGCTCACAAATCTAATTTATTAATTATATGCACCATGGTCTCCCCTAAGGACCATTTACACATCCTGGCTCTCTTCATCACACCATGAGTAACGATCGTGCATGTGACTTCGGAATGGGTGATGCCTAGCTAACCGTGCCCAGCATGTACCATGACCAGGCATCCCCTAGCCCTCTTCAGTAGAGGGGCTACGTAGTCAGCACGATAGCGTTACCATTCAATCTGATCCTGTTGTCGCCCAAAAACAACCCAGGAGACGTCACTTAGTATATTCCGCTCCTGAGTGACCAAAGGAGTTCCACTGAGATAATACCCCATCTCGACTTGGGGTCATGATACACACACACCCGAAAACCATTAACATATGAAAATTCAGTTTTCATTTCCAACACATGAACATCATGCAATTATGCGAAATCCCAATTTTCCTTTACAAACATGAACATGCGTGCACTATGCAATGTATACAACAATACACAAATATATCCAACAACCAACAAATCCCAACATTAATTAAACACAAACAACTTCGTTCTCTAATCCAACCGACCCCTAAACTCTTTGGACTCAGTCCGGTACAACTAACCAAAGTACAAAGATTTGTTAATGCAGAAAATATATTTAAATTTCAAAATTTATTTGAAAAATACTTACTGCATGAAGATATAATTTTTGAAGGATCATGGAAGTGCAAGTAAAGCAACGTAACAATACAAAAAGGACAACGGTCGTGGGTCTAAAAAACCCAACTTTTAAATAGGAACAAACGAAGACTTGAGATGACTAGAGAAGGGCTTAGGGGTATTGGTGAAATGAATGGTGGTGGCGGTGTGGGCGGCGGTCAAGAGCCAAAAAGCCCAAATTGGAGATGGAGCTTAAGGGGCTTCAATGGTGACGGATCGGAGTTGAGGAAGGATAGGTGATAACGCCCAAAGAAAAACGTGGTAATTGTAGTGCAGTTTTGGGGTGTCGATTCCACAGGGAGACAAATTAAAAAAATAGTATAATAGCAAGGAAACTAAAAAATTATTAAATGATTAATAGAAAAATAAAAATTAATTTTAAATGAAAATTAAAATTAAACTAAAGAATTAACGGAAAAAGTAATCAAAGTTGATGAACAGTAGTGTTTCGGGAATCCCTTGCACATATATGATATTTTAATTATTTTTAATTCATTGATAAATCAATTGAGAATTTAATTCTGCAATTCTCAATCGAAAGATATAGAATTATAAACCAAAAATTAAATCAAATGTAACTCTTCGAAAAATCATTTATCGCTTTTAAATCACGCACATTGACATCTACATTGAGAAAATCCAACGACGACAATATATCCAGGGAGTGATATTGCAGCTTAGAATTAAATCAATATAAATAAATAGATCTAAACATAATCAAAGAACAAATTCATTCAATAGAAAAAACATGATTAAATCTATAAATGAAATAAATTCAAGATTATTCGGAAAAAAAAAACACTAACAATAATTTTAGAATGATTAAACAAAAGAGTTTTAATAAATTAAAATCAAATACATGAATTAAAAATAAATTAAAAATACCATATTGTGTGCAAGTTCATCCCTAATCCTAAATGAGAATTTAGTTACCCATAAATATAATGGACAACAAAAATCTCAAGAGAAAAATCAATGAAATGACCATAGAAATTCGTCTGCGGTTTCCCGTTCATTCCAGCTCTCCTTCATCCCGCGGCACCCTCTAGGATATGACCAATATATATATATATATATGGCCGCTTGAGTCTAAAGTGCCGTGTCCTCCTTGAATCCCATCAATAAAGCACATGGACTTGAGTTTTATTGGAGTGCATTTGTGGGCCATGAGCTTTCAAACTGAAAGAGTATCGTGTATTAACATGCAGCCTAAGTGATGAATTGAGGTCATACGGCTTGTAGAGTGAATTAAAATAGTCATGTGGTTTAAGTCCAAAAGTTAGTGGGCCCATGTGCAAACCATCCTAACCTACCAAAAAAGAAATATAAATAAATAAATAAATAAATAAAAATAAAAATAAAATAAAGAATAAAAATAAAAGAAGACAAATAATACTACATCTCAATGTAAATATAAATCTAATGAAATAAAATAAATAAAATTCAATTATTTCTATTCACATTTTTTTACAATTTAATTCAATATTAGGGTATTTAGAGTACACTTATGCACTCTCATCACATCCCCCAACTTACTCATTGCTAGTCCTTAGCAATTTTCATGCAAAAATGATGAAAGAAGCCAAAGAAAATCACACACAGAAGTGACCAGGTCACATTTTTCAGAGTCACATATCAAAACAATCTTAGAAATCCAGTAACTCAATCACAATAAACCATATATAGCAATCCACAAAGTGTGTGTGTGCTCCAAACCATATTCATCTAACCTCAAACCGTGACATATTCAACATTAAGAACATCTCAAGCAAAAGGTTCAACTCCATAACTCACAGGTAAATAGTATTTTGTGTAGGGGTTCTCTCTATGGAGTTGACATGGGGTGTAAACGCTCAATAGGAAATTAGGCAATTATATATTAAGCAACAAGTAAATATTGATCTTATGATAGGAACACTAACAAATGAGAATTCCACCCCTCATTCCACAGGCCTAATTAGGATTGGAACGATGAACACAAAAAGGTTGTAGTGTGGCTCGGGTTAGGGGTTATATGAAGAAAATAATAAAAATGATTCAAAAACTTCCAAGTACAACCCAAGGAAATTTTATTAAAGATTATAGCAAACCACACTTTTCACTTGATGTACTCTTCAACTTCTCATATCATCGAATAATACTTTTCCTTCTTCTTTTATTTTTTTATTTTACTCACTCAATTTAACACTTTGCACTTGTACTCTTCCATTTTTTTTTTTTTTTTTTTTACAAAAGAAATGATGTAAATTCCATACGTAGTACACACTTGGAAGCAATAAGGGTAGGAAATCAGTGTATAAGCTATACTCCAATGTGGAGAGATATGGATGATGTCGGCATATGAAAAGAAAAAAGCTATATGTGTTTGTTGGTTCAAAATTGGCTACTAAGGGTCTATAATGAGAGAGGTTAGCTTGAAAGATTCAAACGTTAATCCTAAGTTAACCTTCGTCATATCCCAAGTATATCCACCATTTTACTACAAACCATGTAATGATATTCTCAAAAGAAGTGCCCAATTCAACAGATCAATGAACGCTTACCACAATTTTTGTATTTATAAGCTCTCAATTCTCTTAAAAACTCACATAAATACTTAAGCAAAAGAGTTCTCTAATTACATGTGTCAAACCACCATCTTACCATAAAGTTTGGATAAGTGCATTAAAAACTATATGAATGCCTCAGCAAAATGATTACGATGGGTTTATTGAATTCACCAAGATGACCATGAATGAGCATGAGTACACATGTAAAAATGTGCCCGTGTGATGTAATTTTTTTTTTATTGACACATGAAAATATGTCACAGAGTTCCAACAAGCATCATTCTCATCCCCAATTTAAATGAAACATTTTTCTCAATATTTAAAAATCAAAATTGAATGGGGAGTAACTGAAAATGGTAGTATACACCTAATGTAGGACGTGGGTGACTCGTTAAGTACCAGAGATGGCAAACTGAAATGACAAACTGACACTAACCTACAAACAAACAAAGAAAAACAACAGAAACCAAAAAGGAAAAAAAAAATAAAATAGAATAAAATAAACGAAAATGAAAAGAAACAAACAAAACAAATAAAAAGAAAACATACCTGTATGGCGTGGTCAAGGTTAATAGATTGGGTCCACAAGTGGAATCTCTTCCACTTCCGGAACTTGTTTATTGATTAATATTTTAAGGCGCTGACCATTTACTTTAAAGATCCTACCATCTTTAGGATCCTCTATTTCTACCATCCCATTTTCAAAAACATTATTCACTACAAAAGAGCCGGTCCACCTAAACCGAAATTTTCTTGGGTGCTTATGGAGTCTAGAATCATATAAGAACACTCGATTATTAGGCTTAAATGTTTTTCTCAAAATATTTTTATCATGAAACACTTTCATTTTAGCCTTATAAATTCTAGAGTTCTCATAGGTATCATTTCTCAACTCTTCTAACTCGATCAACTGAAATTTTCTAAGCTTATATACTTTTCCCTTGTCAAAATTGAAATACTTGATAGCCCAATAGGCTCGATGCTCAATCTCCACAGGTAAATGGCAAGGTTTTCCAAAAACAAGTTTGTAAGGTGACATGCTTAAGGGAGTTTTGAAAGCTGTATGATAGGCTCAAAGTGCATCAACTAATCTCAAAGAGCAATCTTTGCGATCTGGGTTTACCCTTTTTTCTAAAATTTGCTTAATTTTCCTATTTGCAAATTCTACCTGTCCACTTGTATGGGAGTGGTATGCAGTGAAAATTTTATGTACCACCCCATATTTCTTTATTAATGCCTCAAAAGAACGGTTGCAACAATGTGTACCTCGGTCACTAATGATAGTACGTGTTGTACCAAATCGAGATAACACATTCTCTTAGAGAAATTTAATTACCGTTTTATTATCATTATTCCTACAAGCTGCTGCTTCTACCTATTTTGACATATAATCTACTGCCACAATAATATACTGATATCCAAAAGAGGGAGTGAATGGTCCCATAAAATCAATGCCCTAACAGTCAAAAATTTCAATCACTAAAATTGGGTTTAAGGGCATCATATTACTAAGGGACATGACTCCTAACTTTTGACACATTTCACATGAACGACAATAGATGTTTCCATCCTTAAACAAGGTAGGCCAATAAAATCCACACTGCAGACTTTTTGCAACAGTTTTCTTTATGGAAAAGTGGCCTCCACAAGTTTAGGAGTGACAAAATTCTAAGACACTAGTAATCTCTTTATCAGGGATGCAAGGCCTTAAAATTTGGTCAGGACAGTATTTAAAAAGAAAATGGCCATCCCAATAGAAATTATGCATCTCAGTCATAAACTTCCTCTTATCCTGAGCACTCCAATCCATCGATATCTCACCTGGGGTCAAATAATTCACAATATGAGCAAACCATGGTATAAAAGTAATATAAAGTAAATGCTCATCGAGAAAATCATCCCTGATTGGAAGGTAGTCAGAGGTGTCCTCAAATATGAGTCTCGAGAGATGGTCAGCCACTACGTTCTCCACTACTTTCTTGACTTTGATGGTGATGTCAAATTCCTGCAAAAGTAAAATCCACCGTATTAGTCGCGCCTGAGCATCCTTCTTTGTGAGAAGGTATTTAAGGGCTGCATGATCTGTGAAAATAATAATAGGAGAACCAATCAAATAAGCATGAAACTTATCCAAAGTAAATACTACAGCTAGCAACTCTTTTTCAGTAGTGGAGTAATTTATCTGAACACTGTTTAGAGTCCTACTAGCATAGTAAATGACAAAGGGCTTTTCCTCCATTCGTTGTCCAAGAACAGCACCTACAACATAATCACTGGCATCACACATAATCCTAAAAGGCTAAGTCCAATCAAGTGATTGCATTATGGGTGCTGAGGTCAACTTGCTTATTAGCATTTTAAAGGCCTCTTGACAAGCTTGTGTCCACTTAAACGGGGCATCTTTAGCTAGGAAGTCATATAGTGGTCTAGATATGATGGAAAAATTTTGTATGAATCTCCTATAAAAGCTCGCATGACCAAGAAAAGATCTCACATCTTTTACAGTCTTAGGTGTAGGCAATTTAGAAATTAATTCAAACTTGGATTGATTAACCTCTATCCCCCTAGAAGAAATAATATGCCCCAAGACAATACTTGAAGGTACCATAAAGTGACATTTTTTCCAATTCAAGACCAAATCCTTCTCCTCACAACGGGTTAACACTCTCTCTAAATTCAATAAGCATGCATCAAAAGAAGATTAAAAAACAATCAAGTTATCTATAAAAACTTCCATGCAATTTTCAACCATGTCACTAAAGATACTCATCATGCAACGTTGAAAAGTAGCAGGTGCATTACTATCATAACCCAAATTTTTAAATATCCGTTTGATTTTCATATGTGGCATGATCATTGAAAGTTGATCAAATAAGGAATAAGCATAATAAAGAAAAGACTTATAAATATATGATGGAAGGTTAGGAGTAGGATTGGGTACAAAGGTGGCTTGTTTAATGTGGAAAAAGTGCCTAACTCGAGATCTCGCTTGACTCTCGATTGACTTCTGGCTCCAGTGAGATTGAGGCCGAGACTTGGTTCGACTCTCGCTTGATGTCTGGCTCGAGCGAGATACAGGGAGAGATTTGACGTCTTTTGGTATAACAACCATAACTTGCTTATTTGATATCGAATTTGAGTAATTCAAGAGGATATAAAAATATAAGAGGAATATCTACAACTTTTATGTTTTGCGTTTTAAGAGATATGGACTTAAAAAAAATACAAAATAGAGATTGAAGTGACAGATCTGAATTAGAGATAGATAGGCATTGACTTTGAAGTTGACTAAAGACTTTGAATAAGTTAAGTCTTTGGATTATTTTCTTAATTATCCTAAGATCTAGAAAAGTGTGTAGAGATGTGGAAAATGAAGAGGTTTTATCTAGGAAATTCCATATAAAGTAAGAAGGATCATCTATCAAACACTTGGTGTGCCCAGATTGGTGTTTTCAGACTGACCTGTCGACTTTTAATGGAAAAATCATAACTTGATAATATGAGTTCTAAATGAAGTGATTATAGTTCCAATAGAACCTTAAAAAGTAGATCTAGAACTTTTATGTTTTTTCTTTTTGATGATAAGGAATGGATCAAGGACGAAATCTGGTGTGAATTAGACGATTCTGGGTTGAGTCCAATTGGTAACTGACTTTGAGGAATTATATTATATTCAGCCATGTGATAAAACATATGATTGGCTATCAAACTTTTTGAAGTCTTGACACATGTGGGAACATGTGGCAAGTTGATAAGAATTAATCTAGAAGCTCTAGTTGGCCCAAAGACACGGAGTAACATGAGAGGCAGAAATCTGCCTGAATATGTCCAAATCTAGCTAAGTGAGTTGCAAACTAAAGTCTATCCCAACCAAATCTTGAAATGGCCTTCTAGAACATGTCAAGTGGTGTAACAAGTGACCAAATGTATAAGAGAAGGGGCTGGGAGACATTAGATACAAGAAAGGACTGGAATGGCTTGATACATCCATGGTTAGGTGAAATCCTAGCTCAAGCTTATGTCATCTGATATCTCTTCAATCATTGATCAATTTTGGCTGACTAAAATGACTTAATATTAACCATTGGATGAATATTTTTACTGCCAAGTCTAAGATTTTAGGAGTTTAGACTTAATCATTTGGTTTTGAGGGTTAACACCTCATCCTCCAAAGCATGTGGGTAACCGGTTGCCTATAGCCATCTCTCCTTCTCCTTTTCTTCTAAATGGTCGACAACCCTCCTATATGTGTGTGTGTGTGTGTGTGTGTGTGTGTGAGCCTTATAACCCTCTTTGGAAAGTAGAACACACGCCCAATTGGAGAGAAAATCAAAGAAGAATCCTCTCTAAACCATCTAACCTCAAAACATTTCCTTAGCGAGCTAATTGTGTGATCTTGAGGAATTCTTGCAAGAGCTTGGTTCTATCATTAATTCAAGTTTTAGAGAAACTTTTAAGTATACAATTTAACCTAATCTTGGCATAGAATAAGTAAATTAATGATTAAATCATGTTTGTTGTTGGTTGGAGCTTAAACCTTACTTATATGATGTAATTGAAATCTATTGCATTTTGGATGAGATTTTGTTATGGTAAAATGCTAAGAAAATTATATGAACATAGATTTATGTTTTGATAAGTAAAATCAAGGTTTATATGAAAAGATTGCAAGTTTTAAGTTGAAATACCCTAAGAGCCATGACCTCGCTCGACGCTCGCTCGAACAATGGATCAAGTGAAGACCAATTATAGCCCTTCGCTTGACCTCGCTCGATATCCCTCTCGAGCGAAGTGCAACCCGAGACTTCACTCGACTCTCGCTCGATAGCTTACTTGAGCGAGAGACAACCCGAGACTTCGCTCGATACTCGTTCGATACTTTGCTCGAGTGGGATGCCCTCTTTGTTTAAATTTGGGACTTTTCCTTGGATAAAAGTTGATGATTCAATAAAGAAGAATTATATATGTAATATAAGTGTATGATAATTGTATGATTTGTATGATAAGTGTTGCATTGGATACATAACATAAGGTTTAAAAGTACATGCATGTTCCATCCCGTGGTAGGTTTTAAGAAAAGGGCATGTTATGTATTTAAGAGAATAAGAATAAGAAAGGAACAACTAAGAATAAGGGCTATGAATAAGTTAGTCACATCATTACTGGGACGGCAAGACGTAACGCCCATTTGACTGACGTGCCGACAGGGACGGCGATAGGTAACGTCTGTCGTAAAATAAAACTCATGTCACGATGAGGATGGTGATATGTAACGCCCGGACGACTGATATAGTTTCATAAGATAAGTGTCGTGTCATGACAGGGACGACGATACCCGGACGACTGACATGACTAGCAGGAATGGAGATACGTAACACCCGCTATGTTAAGTATGTTCCGTGTCATGATAGGGACAGCAATATGTAACGCCTAGAAGATTGACACGAGACTCATCACAAAGGGGACGGCGAGACGTAACACCCGGATGACTAATGAGTTATATGCGATGAGGATGGCGATACGTAACGCCCATCAAAGATAAGAGATAAGTAAGACCCGACAGGGACGGAGATACATAACGCCTGTTGAGGATATGCAATAAGTTAGATCCCGATGGGGACGACGATACGTAACGTCCATCGAGGATATGAAATAAGTAACACCCACAAGATCAAAAAATAAGATGAAAAGTATAAGTTTTAAGTACATGATGGTAGGTCCAAGTAAGATCTAAGTTTGTATGGAAAAAATGGTCATTGACATGCATAAGTCCCATAAAGCATTCTCATAAGTTTTATGTCTGTGATCATTGCTATATATGATGATTGCTGATATTATCTATACCTTATTTCGTTAACTATGTATTTACCGATATTTTTTATAAATCCCACTCTTTTAAGTTTTATCTACCATTTCTTATGAAATGATAGATTTTGTTGCAGGATTAAACATATTGCAATGAGACTCAGGCAGCACAGGAGATTCTGAGATACCCTGAGGGTCCTATAGAATACTCATCTCCGGTTGAGATAATCTCATGTACGTGATCAAGTGGAATAGTAAGATTATTGGATGACGTTGGGATACGATATTATGTTTTAAGAAAACTAACTGGGTTATATAAGTCTTAGATACAATATGTATTTATAAATATGAAATTGTGAAGATTATAGTTTTATTATGCCATATGATCTATTTATGCAAGGATTATATCTCTTTGCATATATTAGAGATTTACCTCTTTCTGCTGCGACTTGCATTGCATTTAATTAGTAAGTTTAGAGGCATGCATGCTATTCTTTACGTTTATGTAGGATGAGCAACCTTGTATTACTTGTCTGGATGCTTCGATTTACTTTTAAATTGAGGCAAAAAATTAGGGCATTATAATTACACAATCCAAATGGCATTCTACGAAAAGTATAAGTACCAAAAGGACAAGTAAAAGTGATTTTATCCTAGTCATCTAATGCAATTTCAATTTGATAATAACCTGAATAATCGTCTAAGAAACAATAGAAAGGATGACCAGCCACACGCTCAAGAATTTGATCAACAAAAGGGAGAGAAAAATGGTCTTTCCAGGTGGCGACATTCAATTTTCCGTAATCAATGCACATCCGCCACCCAGTCACAAGCCTGATAGGGACTAACTCTCCTAGGTCATTCTTCACTATAATAACACCAGACTTTTTAGGAACAACCTGTGTAGGACTAATCCATTTACTATCAGCAATAGGGTATATGATTCCTGCATCTAACAATTTTAATACCTCATTTTCCACCACTTCTTTCATAGTGGGATTAAGCCTAAGCTGGAGGTCTCTACGAGGGTTAGCTCCTTCCTCTAAATTAATTTTATGAGAACAGACCAAGGGACTAACACCTTTTATATCAGCAATGCTCTAACCTAAGGCTGACTTATGCTCAATTAGGACCTGAATTAATTTCTTACCTTGAGACTCAGACAATTCAAATGAAATAATAACAGGAAAAGTATCACTTGGACCAAGGAAAGCATGCTTCAAACCCTTAGACAGAGGCTTCAATTCAACTTTGGCTGCTTCCACACTCAAAGACATCTGTCTTTTACTTTTCTCAGGCAAATCCTCAAATTTCGGTTGCCATGTCTGTGTGCCATAATCCTGAGTTCTGTAAAAAACAGAACAAATATCAACTACATCAGATGGATCAGTAATGGAATCAAACTTAGAATCAACAAGAAGATACTCAAGGGGATCAACATCATGAGTTTTCAAAACTCTCATATCTATGAATGAATCAATCATATATGTCTGATGGCATCTATCATCCTCTTCTGGCTGTTTTGCAATATGGAAAACATTCACCTCAAGAGTCATGTTTCCAAAAGATAGCTTCATGAGTCCATTCCTGCAATTAATAAGAGAATTAGCAGTGGCAAGGAAATCCCTACCTAAAATCAAAGAGACTTTAGATGTAATATCAACAATAGAGGTAGTGTCAAGGATTAAGAAATCAACAGGATAATAAAATTTATCAATTTGAATTAAAACATCCTCTACCATACCCCGGGGTACTTTGAATGAACGGTCAGCCAATTGTAATACCATAAAAGTTGGTTTGATTTCCCCCAACCCCAACTGTAAATAAATAGAATAAGACATTAAATTTACACTGGCTCCTAAATCTAGCAAAACTTGCCAAAATTCTTGATTTCCAATGCTGCATGCGATGGTTGGGCACCCAGGATCCTTGTACTTTGGAGGAATCCGCTATTTAATTAGAGTACTAACTTGCTCTATTAGGAATGATGCCTTCTTCACGTGGTGCTTCCTCTTAATTGTACACAAATCCTTGAGAACTTTTGCATAACTAGGAACTTGTTTAATTACATGCAAAAGAGGAAGATTGACTTTTACCTGCCTGACTCATTGTTAGGATCCAAAGTTAGCTTACTGATTTTAGAACTTGAGGGAATGGTATCTTAACAGGGCTCTTTTTCATCTCTTGTTCCTTGGGTAGCTCGACATCACTACTATCTTAATCTTTCTCCACATCCTCTGATTTGGCCATTGTTGGGGTGTGTGTGACTTACCACTACGAGTCACAATGACATTCACATCCTTCAAGTTCTCTTGCCCCATGTGTTGACCATGAGGTGTGGACTGAGCTTGAGAAGGAAACTTACCTCGCTCAGTCACATTCAAGGAGCTCATCAATTTGGTCACTTGACTCTTTATCTCCTTGATTTCTTCCACAACCTGCGTAATCAAAGATTCAAACTTTTGGTTAGTTTTGCCCTGTACCTCAACAAAAGCATGCAAAGTGCCTTTTAAAGGACTCCTAGTAGATGAATGTGCATGATATGGTGCAGGGTATGATCTAGTGAGTTGTGCAAGCTGTGTAAGCTGTGTAAGCTGTGCAAGTGGCTGTTTTTCAGACTTCCAGCTAAAATTGGGGTGATTATGCCACCCCGGATTGTATGTCTCAGAGAAATGTGTAAAAGGTTTCTTGTACATACCTAAGACATTAAATTATTCCTCATACAACCCACTCATCTCAGCAAATGTGGGACACTCTTGGGTGAGGTGATTTACCCCACCACATACAAAATATGGTCCGAAAACTCTACATGATTAGCCAAGTGTGTTGGCTTTAAGTCCTTAGGCTTTAACATCTCTAACTCCCTAGTAAGCACCTCAACCTTAGCCTTCCTTCCTGAGATGGAAATTCTACAAGCTTTCTGGTTCCTGCAGGTCGTGACCTATTTGTGCTCTCAATAGCACTAGGTCTAGTCCAAGTGTGAGCCTTTTCAGTAAGCTCATTGACATACTCTATGGTCTTATCTGGATTTTTCTGTAAGAACTCACTATTACAAATCATCTCCACAAATTGGCACTCTCTAGGAGTAAGTCCCTCATAGAAGTAACTCACTAGATGCCAACTCTCATACCCATGGTAACGGCACATAATCAATAACTCCTTAAATCTCTCCTAAGACATATACAAAGTCTCATTGCCCTTTTGTACAAAGGTGGTGATCTGTCTTTTCAAAGCATTGGTTTTATGTTGGGGAAAGTATTTATTAAAGAACGCCTGAGTCATCTCATTCCATGATCCGATAGATCGTGGTCTCAATGAGTATAGCCAACTTTTAGCTCTATCTTTCAAACAGAAAGGAAAGAACTTAAGTCTCACAATGTCATCAATTGCGTTTTGACTATGAAAAGTCATAACTACCTCCTCAAACTCTCTAATGTGCACATATGAATTTTCATTTTTCAATCCATAAAAGGTGGGGAGTATCTGTATCACCCTCATTTTAATATTAAGTTGACGCGTATTAGGTGGAAACATGATGCATGATGGTGTGGCTATGCTGTAGGGTGGAGGTAATCCTGAAGAGTCCTAGTGGGTTGATCCTCGTGTTCACTTATATTTTCAGAAGCAGAGGGACTATCAAACAAATGAATAGAGAAATTGGACTTTGAATTTAACTCTAACACAGGCCTACAAGCAAATCGACCTAATGCATTCGTATACCTATTATGCATGCAAGATAACAATAAAAAAAAAAAAAAAATGCAACACTATAAAAAACCTAAGAAAAGAAAAATAAAATAAAATAATAATGCAGCAAGTAAAAAAAGAGAACGAAGTTACCGGCTTTACACACTGCTCAAAAGAAAAACTTTCTAACAATTCTTCTACCGTCTCCCCGGCAATGGCGCCGAAATTTGATTACGCCCAAAGAATAACGCGGTAATTGTGGTGTAGTTTTGAAGCATCGATTCCATTATGAGACAAATTAAAAGAAAAGTAAAATAGCAAGGAAATTAGAAAATATATGAAATGATTAATAGAAAAATAAAAATTGATTTTGAATGCAAATTAAGATTAAAATAAAGAATTAACAAAAAAAATAATCAAAGTTGACGAACATTAAAATTTCGGGAATCTCTTGCACATATCTGGTATTTTAATTATTTTTAATTCATTGATAACTCAATTGAGAATTCAATTTCGCAATTCTTAATCGGAAGATATAGAATTATAAACCAAAAATTAAATCAAGTGTAACTCTTTAAAAAACCATTCATTACTTTTAAATCACGCACATTGACATCCACATTGAAAAAATTCAACGACGACAATATATCTAGGGAGTGATATTACAACAGAGAATTAAATCAATATAAATAATCAATAGATCCAAACATAATTAAAGAACAAATCCATTCAATAGAAAAAGCATGATTGAATCTATAAATGAAATAAATTTCAGGATTATTAGGAAAAGGAAACACTAACAATATTTTGAGAATGATTAAACAAAATATTTTTAACAAATTAAAATCAAATACATGATTTAAAAATAAATTAAAAATATCATCTAGTGTGAAAGTTCATCCCTAACCTTACATGAGAATTTAGTTACCCATAAATATAATGGACAACACAAATCTCAAGAGAAAAATCAATGAAATGGCCATAGAAATTCGTTTGCAATTTCCCGTTCGTTCCAGCTCTCCATCTCGCAGCGCCCTCCAGGATATGACCAATATATATATATATATGGCCGCTTGAGTCTAAGGTGCCATGTCCTCCTTGAATCCCATCAACAAAGCACATGGGCTTGAGTCTTATTGGCGTGTACTTGTGGGCCACGAGCTTTCAAAGTGAAAGAGTGTCGTGTATTAACATGCAACCCAAGTGATGAATTGAGGTCATACGGCTTGTAGAGTGAATTGAAATAATCATGTGGTTTAAGTCCAAAAGCTAGTGGGCCCATGTGCAAACCTTCCTCACCTACCAAAAAAGAAAGAAAAAGAAATAAATATATAAAAATATAAAATAAAATAAAATAAAGAATAAAAATAAAAGAAGATAAATAATGCTTAAAAACATCTCAATGTAAATAGAAACCTAATTAAATAAAATAAATAAAATCCAATTATTTCTATTCACATTTTTTTATAATTTAATTTAATATTGGAGTATTTTGAGTACATTTACGCGCACTCATCAGTGAGTTAGGTAGCTGAGAGGCTGGTGGTAAAGTAGTGAAGAGGTGATGGCCGATGATGGAGTGACGACAGTGCTAGAGCACACAAAGGCCGCGGCTTGGAGGTGTGCGTGGGGGCAAATGGCGGCACGAGCTTGGAGGTGTGCGTGGTCGCCGGCCGGTGGGAAGAGAATTTTGGGGGGGGGGGTGTGATGGCCACGAGCCGCGCACGGCGACGCTAGGTGGAGCAAAGGCCGAACGGCCACAATGAGAGGGAGCCACGCAAGGAAGAGAGAAAGGAGAGAGAGAAAGAAAGAGAAAAGGAAAAAGAGAAGGAAGAGAAGGGCTTGGGCTTCCTCGGGCTATTTAGGCCTGACACTTCGAGGTTTTTAAACGGACAAACGATATGTTTAGAACACTGATTTGAAAATACGTAAAATTAATTTAACTTAAAAACTCTCAAGGGAATTTAAAATAAAATATTATTTCAACTTAACTTTTAGTTCATAACATAATATTCTCCATCATTAATTAAAATAATGAAACTTCTTAATTATTTAAAATTAAAAAGCTATATATTTAAATCAGATATTTAAAGCATAATTAAAATCTCATAATATTTTAAATAATTAAAATCGGGCTTATAAAACTATCTTGTACAATTATAATATTTTGTAACTCTTTAAAATATCATCCAACAAAATAGAACAAATAACAAGACCTAATAATTTAATAAGTTAAAATCAATGAATCAATCCAAAAAGCCCAATAAAATAAAATGCTCACTGAAACAAAAGAAAATACAACAAGATCTATAATTAACAGCAACATAAGTCACCAGCATTAATAATAAAATAAATAAAAATATGTAGAGTACATAAAACTTGGAGTCTCACATATTATATATAACTATAGGCAATATATCTTACTATATACATTACCTATATATTACCTATATAGTAGTTATTATAGTATATCATTATAT
Source organism: Platycarya longipes (assembly GCA_036559045.1). Classification (NCBI taxonomy): domain Eukaryota; kingdom Viridiplantae; phylum Streptophyta; class Magnoliopsida; order Fagales; family Juglandaceae; genus Platycarya; species Platycarya longipes. The sequence goes on along the minus strand of CM071789.1, from coordinate 31,165,830 downwards.
GGTTATACTATAGATAACTATATATAACTATATTACTATATACTATATATAACTACTATATATAATTATATATATATAACTATGCTACTATATACATATGTTACTATAGTATTATATTATTATATTACCTACAGTATACCATAGTTAGTTACATTACTAACTATATATAGTTATATATAGTTAGCTATATTATATACTACTATATATAATATATATAACTATAAATATTACTATATATAACTATACTATATATACTATAATATTATATATATAATAGACTAGTTAGTTAGTTATATAATATATATAACATTATATATATAATATTATATATTATATAATGGTTGGATTGTAACGTGTGAAAATGACTTCCTAAAAGGTTGAAAAGCTTTCTGAAGAGATTCATTTGATCTTTGTTCTATATAATTAAAATCATTAATAGCATTATTTTCTACAGTAGATATTAGTGTTAAATTATTAATTAATAACTATATATAACTATATATATTTAGCTATAGTATACACAACTATATAATATTTTAAATAATTAAAATCGGGCTTATAAAATGATCTTGCACAATTATAATATTTTGTAACTTTTCAAAACGTCATCAAACAAAATAGAATAAATAACAAGACCTAATAATTTAATAAGTTAAAATCAATGAATCAATAAGAAAATCTCAATAATTAACAGCAACATAAGCCACCAACATTAATAATAAAATAAATAATAATATGCAGAGTACATAAAAGCTGAGATTTCACATATTATATATAATTATAGGTAATATATCTTACTATATACATTACCTATATGTTACCTTTATAATAGTTATATATGATATACCATTATATAGTTATGTTGTGGTGGAGCCAAAACTTTATGTTAGGGAAGGCTAGATTAAATTAAAATAAAATATAAAATATATTTTTTATTTTATTTGTGTATAATTTTTTATGTGGTATAAAAAAAATTGATAGTAAGATCTACAATAAAAATAAAATATATTTAATACAACTTATGTATTAAAAATAATATAACATGATAAGAATATGTCATAATAATAATAATATATTAAAAATACATTAGAAATCATCCAACTTCTTTTTTTCTTTTTATTTTTATCTATAATAAAAATATGTCATCATGTTATTATATCATTTTATTTTATATGAGATGTATTTTATTTTTAAATTAGACTAATTTTGTGGAAGGAGACCAAAATAATTTTTAGAGAGGGGCAAACACAAAATAAAATTAATATTATCCTACAAAATCATAAAAAAAATAAACATTTTTTTTTAATTTTTCAACTTTTTTAAAAAAAAAAACATATATTATATATTTTTTATTTTTTATTTATTTTTTTAAAAAAATAGGGGTGGGGCCAGTGGGATGAGGGGGCCATGGCCCCCTTGCCCCAACGTGGCTCCGGCACTATAGTTATACCATATATAACTATATTACTATATACTATATAACTGTTATAAAACTAGAATAAAAACTATTATTGCAAGAGAAAATATTTTGGAATTCTCTTATTTTATTTATTCTTTTTTCTCTTTTTTCTTTCTTTCTTTCTTTTGTTTTCTTCTTTCTTCTACTTGTTTCGTTGTACATATGAACGAACCAAATACATATATTTATAGAGTTTGAAGTCGAGGAGCGAAGAGAGAAAATGGAAAAGAAAAGAAATAATAGAGGGAGGGGGTCAGGAGCACATGACATGGGTCATGTATGTCATTCACTGCCCCCCTCCCTCCCTCCCTCAATAATTGATTCATAATACTTCTCCCTGAATGACCACCCATAAGAAATCTGTCTCGTTAAAACATTGCTAAGGAAAAATCCAGTAGGAAAAAAAACCAATAGTGAAGGAAAAATAGTACAGTATTCTTATTTATCTCAAAGTGCTTTAAGATTACCTCATTAACACCTTGCAGAGGAAAACTCAGTGGGACAAAACGTCAGCGAAGGAAAAAGAGTACAATCAGCACAAGTCTTCAAGACATTTACTCCCCCTGAAAAGTGCATGTCGATAGATCTTTGAGTTTTCGCATTCCAATGTTCTGCACAATTTTCTTGAATGTCACAGTCGGTAATGCCTTTGTGAATAAATCTATCAGATTATGACTAGATCGTATCTGCTTGACATCAATTTCACATTTCTTTTGGAGTTCGTGAGTATAAAAGAATTTAGGTGAAATATGTTTGGTTCTGTCACCTTTGATATATCCTCCTCTGATTTGAGTGATACAAGCAGTTCTTCATATAAAATTGTTGGGCTATCATTAATCCTGGGGAAACCACACTTTTCTTGAATCTGTTGGATTACTGATCTCAGCCAAATACACTCTTGACTTGTTTCATGAATTGCAATGATCTCTGAGTGATTTGAAGATTTAGCAGATAGTGTCTGCTTAACTGATCTCCATGATATGACTGTATCTCCATAAGTAAATAAATATCTAATTTGAAATCTACCTCTATGTGGATCTGAAAGATAACTTGCATCTGCATACCCAATCAATTGTGGACTTGATCCACGTTAATAAAATAATTTCATATCAACCGTACCATGAAGGTAACGAAGGACATGTTTAATTTCATTCTAATGTCTTCGAGTTGGTGCAGAACTATATCTTGCAAGCATATTAACTGAGAATGTAATATCAGGCCGAGTGCAATTTGCAAGATACATCAAAGCTCCAATTGCACTGAGATATGGTATTTCAGGACCAAGAATTTCTTCATCGTCTTCACAAGGACAGAATGGATCATTCTTCACATCAAGTGTTCGAACAATCATTGGAGTACTCAGGGGATGAGTTTTGTCCATATAAAAATACTTCAGAACTTTCTCTGTATACATGGACTGATGAATAAAAATTTCATTTGGCAAGTGCTCGAGCTGCAGACCGAGACAAAGTTTTGTTTTGCCAAGATCTTTCATTTCAAATTCATTCTTTAAATATGTAGCGGTTCTTGAGATCTCTTCATGAGTTCCCACAATATTTAAATCATCAACATAAACCACAATAATGGCAAATCCGGATTTTGATTTCTTAATAAAAACACATGGGCTATAGGATTATTCTCAAATCCTTCTTTCAATAGATATTCGCTTAGACGATTATACCACATGCGTCCGGATTGCTTCAACCCATATAAAGATTTTTGTAGTCTGATAGAGTACATATTTTTATATGTACTTATAAATGTTCAGGCATTTTATATCCTTCAGAGATTTTCATATATATGTCATGGTCTAAGGATCTATATAAATATACAGTGACCACATCCATCAACCACATTTCTAATCATTTTGTAATAACCAGACTAATAAAAAATCTAAATGTGATTGCATCCATAACAGGAGAATATATTTCTTCATAATCAATCCCGAGTTTCTGCAGGAAACCTTATGCTACAAGCCGTGCTTTGTACCGCAAAATTTCATTTTTCTTATTGCGTTTTCGTACAAATACCCACTGCTATCCAACAGACATTACACCCTTTGGTGCTTAGACAACATGTCCAAATACTTCTTGCTTTGCTAGTGAATTCAATTCAGCTTCAATAATTACTTTCCATTTTGGCCAATCATTTCTACATCGACATTTTTTGACGGTTTTTGGCTCACTTTTTTCATTACTTCTGGTAATGTCAAGGCCCATTTTATATGAAAATATGTTGTCGACAACAATTTTATTTCTATCCAGAATTTTTCCAGTATTTATGAAATGTATTGAGATTTCATTATTTTCAAGTACCTGTTCATTTTCAGGAGAAAATATTTCATGAAACACCTCTTCAGGAGGTCTCTTTCCAAGTATATCCTCTTCAGGATGTTCTGGAATAGAAGATTTGATTTCTTCAGGAGCATCAAATATATTTATAGCCTGTATTGTGGGTATGGGTTCTTCAGGAACACAAAATCCATTTTGTATTCTTTTCTTTCTGAGAATTTTGTCTTTTGCACCAATAGGTCTTCCACGCTTTAGGCGTATTTTAGATTCATCTATTGCTGTTTTGACAATTTTTTCTTCAGGGACTTCAATCCTTGCTGGAGCATTTCAGCAGGAATATATGACTTTACTACACCTTTTGTGTCAGTAAATACATCCGGTAATTTATTTGCAACACTTTGCAAATGAATAATCCTCTGAACTTCTAATTTACATTAGGAGGATCAAATTGAGACAGTGCCTTATTATCCTAAGTAATTTATTGTCGTGCTTTAGGTACCGACTTTTCTTTACCTATTAATGGAAAAGTGGATTCGTCAAAATGACAATTTTCAAAATGTGCATTAAATATATCCCCTATAAATGGCTCAAGATATCTGATAATAGATAGAGAATCAAAACCAACATATATCCCAAGTCTACGTTGAGGACCAATTTTTATATGCTGTGGAGGTGTAATTAGAACATATACAGCACATTCAAAAGAACGAAGATGAGAAATATTTAGTTGTTGACCAAATGCAAGGTATAATGGAGAATATTTATGATATGCATATGGTCTAATTCGAATTAATGATACTGCATGAAGTATAGCATGTCTCCAAAAAGAAACAGGTAGTCTTGATTTCATAAGTAAAGATCTAGTGATTAGTTGAAGCCTTTTGATCAAATATTCAGCTAAACCGTTTAGAGTATGTGTATGAACAACAGGATGTTCAATATCTATTCCTATTGACATGAAATAATCATCAAAAGTTTGAGATGAAAATTCACCTGCATTATCTAATCGAATGGTCTTAATTAGATACTCAGGAAATTGTACTCGTAGTTTGATTATCTGAGAAAGAAATCTAGCAAATGCAACATCTATAGTGGAAATCAGACAAACATGTGACCATCGACTAGATGCATCAATCAAAATCATAAAATATTTAAATGGTTCACTAGATGGATGAATAGGCCCACATATATCTCCGTGAGTCCTTTGTAAAAAGGATGGAGATTTAACAATAACTTTTGAGAGAGATGGTCTGATAATCAACTTACCTTGAGAATATGCAGAGCACGGATATTCATTGGGTAAAATAATCTTTTGATTGTTTAAGGGATGCCTATGTGAATTTTCAATAATTTGTCTCATCATTATAGATCCCGGATGTCCAAGGCAATCATGCTAAGTCATAAATATTTTGGGATCAATGCACTTCTGGTGCACTACCACATATGATTCAATTGTTCTCATCTTTGTATAATACAATCTAGAATATAGAGCAGACAGTTTTTCTAATACGAGCTTCTGACCCGATATTGTCTTAGTAATAAAAAGATGCTCTTTACTACCTTCATTGGTCGTTTCAATATAATAATTATTACGACGTATATTTTTAAAACTCAATAAATTTCTTCTGGATTGTGAGGAAAATAAAGCATCATTAATACAAAATTTGGTGTCATTAGGCAACACAATATAAGCTCTTCCGAAACCCTCAATTAAATCTGATAAACCTATATGGTATGGACATGGGCTTTACTTAGTGTTAGATTTTGAAAATATTTCTTATCTTTAAGAACTGTGTTAGTCGTAGCATTGTCAGCCAGACATACATCTTTATTATTCAACTCAGAGATAAAAAGCCCATCAATGTGATCTATGATTCTATAAAATATACAAAACTTTTATTATAAATAATAAAGAAAATACATTAATTGAGATGAATACTTCCATCATCTCCAATTAGGTGATTAATTCTACCATCAAGATTTTCAAAAAAATCAGAAACATCAAAATGAATGATATCTATATCTACTGAATCTAATGAATCATCTGATGATTCTACTAAATTTGTTTCAATCTTTTTATTTTTTCCTTTTATTGATGCTTGATATAAATCTACTAAGTGTCTGGCCATACGATAGGTACGTACCCAATGTCCAGTCATACCACATCTATGGTACACATCTTCATATCTTTTTGAAGAATTATTTTGAAGATTTTTACCCCTTTCTGAGTTGTACCACATCTAGTGATACGGTATATTATTATTATCCATTGTATTGTGATCACTTTTCAGACCAATATTTGTATAATTTCTCTTATTACGTCCACACCACTGATTTCTTCTAAAGGATGCACTATTTGTTTCTAGAAATGATGCAAACCTATTACCATTCATTTTAGGGAATGATATTGAGCCAGTAGGGTGTGACTGGTGGTTTTTTAATAAGAGTTCATTGTTCTGCTCAGCTACTAGAAGACATTATATAAGTTTAGAATATTTCTTGAACTTTTTCTCTTGATACTGCTGTTGCAGGAACACATTCGAGGCATGAAATGTAATATAAGTCTTCTCTAGCATATCATTATCGGTGATTTTCTCACCGCATAATTTTAGTACTGAGCTTATTTTAAAAAGTGCGGAATTATACTCACTAACACTTTTAAAATCTTGCAACCTCATGTACAACTATTCAAAATGAGCTCTTGGGAGGATGGCAGTTTTTTGGTATTCATACCTCTCTTTTAAATTATTCCACAAAATAAAGGGATATTTTATTGTAAGATACTCAAATTTTAATTCTTCATGAAGATGATGGCGAAAGAAAATTATTGATTTAGTACAGTCTTGCAAGGACACTTAATTTCCTTGTTTAATTGTTTCTCCCAAGTTCATAGCATCCAGATGGATTTCAGTATCAAGTATCCAGGATAAATTAATTTTCCTAGATATGTCAAGAGCAAAAGATTTCAATTTTGTAAGGTTTTACATTTTCTACACATATAAAGAATGAAATAAATATGTGTATCTTATAAATATATTTATAAAGTCATACAGATTTTAAATAATAATCATCAACAAAATATATAAAAAACTGTCAAATAATATATTGAAAATCTTACTGAGGAATAAGACTACTAGCTTCAGAATTAGTAGATCTGTTGTGCTGATAACATGTTATAAAACTAGAATAAAAACTATTATTGCAAGATAAAATATTTTAAAACTCTCTTCTTTTATTTCTTCTTTTCTCTCCTCTTTTTTTTTTTTTTTTTTCTTCTTTCTTTTACTTGTTTCGTTATACATATGATCGAACTAAATATATATATATATTTATAGAGTTTGAAGTCAAGAAGGGAAGAGAGGAAATGGAAAAGAAAATAAATAATAGAGGGAGGGGGGTCAGAAGCACATGGCATGGGTCATGTATGTCATTCACTATTTCCATAATTGCTTCATAATAATAACTACTATATATAATTACATATATATATATATATATATATTTATATCTCTATTCTAGAAGTGTGTATGAATATATATATATATATGTATATATATATAATATAGCTATATATATCTAATCATTTTCTAGATAGCTATATTATATATATATCTATATATAGATAGCTATCTAAAAAATGTTAATTTAACAATTTCTATTAAAATTTCGTAAGTTAAAACGTCTATTAAGTTCGTCCGTCCGCTATTGATTTTATCGTTCACGTCCTTTCATTTTCTCTCGCGACTTTTCTTTTTCACAATTCCTAAATCGCTTCGTCTTCCCCTCGAGTTTCCCGTTGAGTACGTGACCTTTGAAGTTTACTTTCACTTCGTCTTCCTCTCGAGTTTTCTGATGGTACGTTACCTTAACAGTTCACACTCACTTCGTCTTCCTCTTGAGCGTTTGTGAAACATGGTGAGTGCCCTTTAAAAATTTTCGTCTTCCTATCGAGCGTCGTCTCTCCCTTCAATCCTTCTCTGAATCCGTAAGTTTTCTCTTCTCTGATCAAGTATGCGCTTTCTGTCTTTCCTTTCTCTTTTTTTGGCCCTTTTTCTTTGGAGGTTTGTTTGTTTTGTTTCTCGTAGGCTGCTAAGTGATTATGGGAAAAGATAAAGAAGGGAAAATGGAGCCCATTTTATTTGGATTTGACTCCAAATGAATGGAGGCGTTGGTGTTCTTGGGTCCTAAACAACAAATGCTTCGAGGTTTTTTTTTTCTTTCTTTCTTTCGTTTTTTTGCTATTTATTTATGATTTTCCATCCTTAAGTAATTTCTCATGTTTGCCAGTAAAATTTCTGCATCATCCTTCTTTCTCCTGTTCGCTCTTCTTTTAACGCTGAACAGAGCCTTCTACCACTCTGCAATTATTGTTGTAGTACTCGGTTCAATCACGTTTACTTGCATCATTCGAATGGCTACAAATCCCACTCCAGGTTCCACCTTCTTACTTCCATCTTTTCCATTGCTCATTGATACGATGGTGGTTCTTGATTGAATATCTATCCTTTATAAGAATTATATTTCTCTAGATTTACTATGTAGAGATTTCATATCATGTGAATGAAAATTAAGACCACATGATTGCACCCAAACGGGTGTTTTCGCGTTACAAGAAAAAAGAAGCTGCTTTATCACATGGCCTAAGCTTTGTAGACTCAAGAATCCCCCTCACACCCATTCCAAAACCACATTTCACAACTGTACTTATAATATTAATTTCCTCAGATAATTTGCTTTTCACATGGAAGAGTTACCGATCATCTACTCTGTTAATTAAGGGACAAACATGATGATGATCATGATGTGTGGACAATCCAAGAAGCTGCTTATAATTAAATGCATGGTAAAAAAATGATGTAATTTTTTAATTTTCCAAAACAAAATATAAGAGTGAAATTAATGGTTTATACTACAAGATGTAATAGATATATGACTCTATGAGTGAAATTAATGGTATACTACAAGCTGTACTATATATATCTATTATTTTAAAGGACTATAAATGGGTTGAAATATGTTTTGTTAACACAGAAAATTAAATGAAAGAGTAGATGCAAATTGGGAACATATGAGAAAAGCATGAGTTCAGGTTCTAAAATGCCTTTGTTTTGGTGCTATTACTCATATTCATATGAGTAACAACACTTAGTAATTAAAAAGATCAAGTGAATTGGAACTTGAATCTAGGGTGCCTCTTGTTGCTGCACAACAACCTTTAGTTTTGGATGCCTCACATATGAGTAATAGCATTTGCGCATTTTGACGGTCCCCTGCAATCTCCAAGGTAAAATTTACTTATTTTTTCATTGCTTTTGATGCTAGAAAATGTATTGGAAGCCAATATATTTCATATGTCGTAAATAGTTTTGGTGCTAATCTACATATTTTTTCACTAATTTATCCAGAATACTGGCCCTATTTTGCATTACGCTAATGGGAAAATGGTAGTAGGAGATGATACTTATCAAAAAAAAAAATGGTAGTGGGAGATGAGGCAAGCCTTTCAAATGTCATACATGTCCGCAGGCTGTGCGTTGATTGGTATGTCATCTTGGCATGAAGGATTTCCACTTGATTTTGATGATATTATGTCTCTTGTACATTTTGCTCTACTTTGGCCAAACTATAGGAAAAGGGCCATTTCTGGTTTAATTTAAGTCTCTTTTAGTTCAAACTCTTATTTTCAATAACATGCATTGATTATTTTCTAGCCTTTTCTTGTCATGCGTTTGTTGTTAGACAAATTAATAATAATTTTCAAAATACAGGGTACCGCAGGTGTATTTTTTTAACGAAATTGTTAAGAATCTGAAAGCAGAAGTAGCAAGAGGATCAAAGATCAAGTGCACAAATGTGGACGAGAGGGCTTCGGTTTACATCCTAATGCTTTGGGCTTCGGTTTCTTTCTTGCAACACTATTTGCCACCATTACTGGTTTTGGGAGTAGATGTGGAATAAAACCAGTAGTGAAGGGAAAGAATGCGTTCTCAGCTCTCAAAAAAAAAAAAAAAAAAAGATCTCATCATAGTTGATCCAGGTTGTCACTTTGCTTGATGGATTGGTTTTGATGTGAAAAAATGTTGACTGTATTAAATCAAAGAAATTAATATATGTATATAAAAGTGTGTACAGTGTTCAATCAAAGAAATTGATCTGTCTTTCAACAAAAAAATTAATCAATCAAAAAATAAAAATAAGCTGTCGATAATACTAAAAATTAACTTGTTAATTTAAATGTTACAGATGGTTTGATTAAAATTTTATTCTAATTATATGATTAAATAATTTAATTCTTTAAAAATTATCATAGATCCAAACGAGAATTGGGAACTAGAGGTAAGAAAAAAGTGAGAAAACCTTTCTAAAATTTTAAATTATTATTTTTTTTATAAAAATCATTATTTTTTTAAAATGATCATTTGATTAAACTAAACAAATGTATTTTGCACGTGTTATATATATATATATATATATATATATATATATATATTCTCAATTAGTTTGCCAAACTCAAAGAATTCTTCCAAGAGAATTCTTATCTCTTAATGCATCATCCACCCAAAAACTAGTTAGTTCTTATCTTAGATAGGGTTGCTTTGCGCAATAAATCACGTCATGCATCATGCATATAACAACATATGGCTCACCGCCGTCAGATTGGCGTTCGATCGTTTGATAGATTTATAAAGTCCATATGTATATAAAACTGTATTTTCCTGCTTCCAAAATCACAAATATTCTAGTAAGTTTTCCAAACCTTATGGTGAAAAAAGGAGAAAAAATCGTGATGATTTTTATAAAAAATCTTTTAACAAAAAATCTTTTGGTAACGAAAAGAGTTTCCAAGCTTATTCAAAAGGGAGATGTTTTAATTATGGTAAATTTGGATATTTTGCTGATAAATGTACCAAAAAGTCCAATAAATTAAAAACAAGGTTAACCAGTTGAATATTCATGCCAGTGACTTAGAAGATCTGTTTCTTTCTCCAAGGAACAAAATCTTCTCCATCATCTGACATTAATAAATTCAGTTCTAATGATTCAAAGTATCACTCAGAAACTGAATCATCTGATTCTCCCAATATTAAGCTTGGCTGTAATGATTCATGCTACAAACCTTTAGGTAAAACAATTAATGTTTTAATTAAAATTGAAGAACAAGAGAATCTTTTGTTAACATTAACTTCTCAAATTACAAATCCTGAACTCAAAGAATGATATCTTCACAAGTTCAAGAAGACGATGGTTCGTTAAGAACATGAGACTTCTAAACAAAAAATTAGTTTTCAAGAAACTTTGGAAAGATTTGAAAAGAAAAAGTCCAAATATATATTTACAAATGACTTACAACGAGAAGTTGGTTTTATTAAAAAAATAATTATTGAACTCAAGGTTGAGATCAACAATCTCAAATCTGAAAATGATTCTTTCAAATAAGAATTACTATATTTAAAATTGACAAGTAATTTGATCAAGAAAATTCTTTTGATAATGAGTAAACTAATGATTTTGATTTCAGTCAAAAGGAAGATAAACCTTCTAATAATTAATTATGTTTGATTCGTCATACAATTCCTCCATAATAGATTTCTAGAGTTACTATTATTATTTGTCGTGAATTTGAATTCTCTATGATTGCCATGATTGACTTCGAATCGGATATGAACTGTATCCAAGAAGGGATAATTCCTAGTAAATATTATGAAAAGTCTACTGAAAGATTATTTTTGGCAAATGGGTCTCAGATGAAGATCAAATATGAGCTCAATACTGCTCACGTCTGCTAAGATAACATCTGTTTTAAAATCCCTTCTATGCTTGTCAAAAATATGATTGATAAAGTCATATTAGGCATTCCTTTTATCTCTTCTTTATATCTATTTCTTTCTGAGAATGATGGTATCATTACTGATCTTTTTGGCCAAAAAGTCAAATTTAAGTTTGCTTCGAAATTTGAAATTGATACTGCCAAATGTTTCAAATTTTTACTTTATGCCAAAACAAAACATCTGAATTTCCTACAACAGGAAATCAAAATAAAAGATTTTAGAACAATTATCTAATAAATTGCTTCAATCAAAAATTGATAATTTTCACAAAAAAATTTATTGATGATGTTTGTTATGATCTTGCCTTTTGGCATAGGAAGAAGCATGTTGTTTATGTAATAACCCTTCATCTTTAAAAATATTTCCTTAAGTTATATATTCATTTAGAAATTGATTTATTATTTTAAGGAACTTTTGGGAACATATGACATTTAGACTTAAAGTCTAAATTAAAGACACTTAAGGTATTAGATGAAATATAGTGAATTTTGACCAAAATTTTGGAAATTGAGTAAGGTTTAAATTAAAACATTTTAGTTTGAATTTGGAGGATAATTATATCAAGTAGATTAAAAGGAAAATTTAGAAAGTTAGAAGTGGAATGGAAAAACACATAGGTAGCTCGGAATTGAGTTCTCGAGTTAGTCCAACATGTTTCAGTAAAATGATTCTATCTCTCTCATCTTATCCTGAGAGGATGATTTAAAATTTTCATGTTTTGAGTTTTTGGAGAATCGAAGTGATTTAAAATTTTCATCTTTAAATTCACTATATTTCATCTAATACCTTAAGTGTCTTTAAAATTTTCATGTTTTAAAATTTTCATGATTTAAATTTAAAATTTTCAATGGATTATTTAGGCTGTAAGTGGACTGACCTGAATTGAACAAAAATTGAAACCCGAAAATAAAATACACCATCGACTTATCGTAGGAGCTTAGATTTGATTAGTTCTCTCCATTTCTATCTTCTAGACATGTGTAAGGAGGTAGGTGTCATGTGGTAGAAGAGTTTCTAGAAGGATAATTAGCTTATAACCATAAAAGAATTAGGAGCAAATCTGATTGGTTTAGAACTAACCAAATCAGCCAAATTACCCCTTTGTTGCTAACCAATAGACAACTAAACCTTAAGAAAACTCTTCCAAACCTTCCAAGTGTACAAATGAGGGACTAAGTAAGTGGCAAAAGAGGATAAAACCCCATGAGCTGCCGTGTATCCCTTGAGAAGGTCAAATGGTCAGATTTGAATTTCCTAAGATCACACATCATGCTATTTTGTTTTTACCCCACATGAGTTGGTTTTCTTTGAACCATTGATCAATATTATCTTATATATGGATTAAGCTTCACCATTAGATTAAAAGATCAGCAAATCTTCATAGGGTTAAAGGTGATCATGAAGCATAAGGGGTAGGGGACACCTCATCTATGTAGCCAAATGAAGTTGCCGAATGCCCAAGGCATTCCTCCAAGACTTGGGTCGCCTCTTATGGGTATAAATAGGAGCATGAGATTCCCTTCAATCCATTTTAGAGATACCACATGGCCATAGTGAAAAAAATACCAAGAAAGTTCACTTAAACTCACTCACTTCACAAAAACACCAAAAAAGAGCTATTTGAGGGTGTTGGAGAAGAAATTGTTCAAAACTTACCACAAGCATCAAATCAAGTTTTGAAAAAAATTTGTAAGTACATTACTTAATCTAATCTTGACATAGAATAAGTGGTTTGATGATTTGATTATATTTGATGCTTGTTTGACCTTAAACATTGTTTATGAGTTAAATTGAAATCTATTGAATTTTGGAGTGGTTCTTATTATGGAAAAATGCTAGAAAAATTATAGGACCTCAGAAATATGTTCTATGATGATATATTAAGAGGATTATGAGAAAATATGAGGTATTGGTTTGAGAAAATTTTGAGAAAAACTCCCTAGGATAATTCAGTCTTAATAGGGTTTTTGGTGGAATTTTAATTCTAAATTTTATTTATTGATTTTTAAGTATTTGCATAATATTTTAGTGGTTATAATGATTTTAGAAACACTAAGTTACTTAGAAAATTTTCAAGAATCATTTTGCTAAGAATTATAGAAGAAATACTAAGAAAAACAAATTAATATGCATAAATTGATTAAGGGAAATTTTGATACACTAAATAGGTAAAATTTTTTACTTGAATTGAATGAACTAAATAAATAAATAAATAAAATTTAGTTCCTATGAGTTTCGACCAGCTCTAGTTTTGATACTATTTTAATATTTTATTTAATTGTTTAAGTATTATTCGTTAAGTTTTGATGTTATGAATTTATGTGACGTAAGTACATGTACATGTAATGTATATTCTTGTGATATATTTTTACATGTCACATGAATTATGACGACATGAAACATGCATGTCATAAGTCTAAGTTATGCGTATGTTACATTTTGTCACATACATGTCGTGATAAGTCATGACATCCATTTAAAGAAAAGTTTATGTTACATGTCGTCTTGTAAGTGTTGTCATGGGTCATGACGAGTATTTTAGAAATAAGATAATAAAATTTTATAAGAGAAAATATTTAAGAATCAGTCACGTCATAACAAGGACAGCGATACGTAACGCCCGTATGACGAATATGATAAGGCTCGTCACGATGGGGACGGCGATACGTAACGTCTAGACGACTGACGAGAATATGGATATGGCCCAACTATGGGTAATAATAGTGGATATGGCCTAACCACGGGTAATAATAGTATATATGGCCCAACCACGAGTAGTAATAGTGGATATGGCCCAACCACGAGTAACAATAGTGGATATGGCCCAACCACAGGTGATAATAGTGGAGAACCTGACGGCGACGACAATACGTAACGCCTGTCGAGGTTAAGAAATAAGTAAGACTCATAACAATAAGAAAGAAAACACAGAGAAAATAAGCTTCTAAGGATGAAAGTGATAAGTACATATAAGGTGTAAGTTTAGGAACATAAGTCGTGCATGAGTCGCATGAAGCATCTCATGAGTTGCATGTTCTTACTCTTAGTCATGTATGTTGATATGTTGTTATGTCTATATTTTTATTAAGTTAAGTGTGTACTTATTGAGATTTTCAAAGAAATCTCATTCTTGTGTATTTTTTTTCTTTTTGAAAATTTAAATTTTGCTGCAGGATTTGATAATAGACATGGGCAAGACCCAACCGCTCGAGAGACCCAGACGAACCCTGAGGGGCCCTCCGAGTACTCTTCCTAGGAGTTTTGACCAGTTAGTAGTAATAGGAATCGGTGTTGGCACAGGAGGAAAATTCAGAAAATGAAGGAGGAGCCGAGGTGGCCTTAAGAAAATATGTGAAAAGTCTTGTAAATATTGTATATAAGAAAACTAACTAGGTTATGATATGTAACTGTATAATAAATGGAATGATGTGGATATTGTAGTTGTATATTACCAAGTGATCATTAGACTTCTATGATTAAATATTTTTATCTAAACCCTCTCTGCTGCAATTTGCATTGCATATGTTAGTAAGTTTAGGTGCATGCATTAAATTTTGATATGTACGGGGGTGAGTAGTCTAGTATTACTTACACTGACGTTTTAGTTTACGTTAAATTCTGAACGTAAATTAGGGACGTCAAAGTTTGTTTACCTTATATTAAAGATTAATTTGAAAAAAATATTCCCACCAAAACCCGACTTATTCAAATGAATAGCGAGACTTTGGAATTTTGCAAAACCGAGATTCATGATCTTATTGTTAAAAATATTGTTAGGCATAGTAAGTCTTCCTGGTCATATGCTGGTTTTTATGTCCAGAAAAAAGTTGAGATTGAGTGAGGGTCGCTCCGACTAGTGATTAATTACAAACCATTGAACAAAGTCTTAGAGTGGATTAGGTATCCTATTCCCAACAAAAATAACTTGATTCATAGGTTAAGTAATGCAGTCATATTTTCTAAATTTGATTTAAAGCTTGGATTTTGGCAAATCCAAATTAGTGCTGATAAGTATAAAACAGCTTTTACTATCCCTTTCGGTCACTACGAGTGAAACTCGATGCCCTTCGGTCTCAAAAATACCCCTAGTGAATTCCAAAATATTACGAATGATATCTTCAATTCATTCACCTATTTCACCATTGTTTACATTGATGATGTTCTTATATTTTCAAAATCTATTGATGAACATTGGAAACATTTGTCTTCATATCTAGATATCATAAGACAAAATGGTCTTGTTGTTCCTGCCAAAAAGATTAAATTATTTTAAACCAAGATCAGATTCCTTGATTATGATATTTCTAAAAGTAGAATCCAACCTATTCATAAGGCCATCGAACTTGCCGACAGGTTTTCCGATATCATTTTTGATAAAACCCACTTACAATGATTTCTTGATTTTCTCAATTATGTTGCCGAATTTTACAAGGATATGAGGAAATAATATCGTCCATTATTTGAACGACTATATTCTAATCCTCCTCCATGGGCAGAAATCCACACCAATCTTGTTAAAAAAATTAAAACACATGTCAAAACTCTTCCGTGTCTTGATATTTCCACCACTGATTCATTCAAAATTGTTGAAATAAACACTTCTGATATTGGTTATGGTGGCATCTTGAAACTAGTTGTTTCCCTAGGCTCATCTGAACAAATTGTTCGTTTCCATTTTGGAGTCTGGAATTCTGCATAACTTAATTATAGTACTATAAGAAGGAAATATTATCCATAGTACCATGTATTTCTAAATAAAGTGATTTATTGAACAAAAAGTTTCTATTGCGTATTGATTGTAAAAGTGCTAAATACGTATTAGAAAAAGATGTTGAAAACATTACATCCAAACATATTTTTGCATGTTGGAAAACTATTTTAAGTGTTTTTTATTTTGATATTGACTATATTAAAGGATCTGATAATTTCATTTCTGATGTTCTTACCCATGAATTTCTGCAGAAAACATGAGCAAGAAAAATGATAAGAAAGCTGTAACCCCTCCCCCTCTTACTCCCAAATTACCACTCCACCTTCCCTCTTTTCTTGATATTGCCAATAGGTTCACCCCACTTGGTAGTGTCCCTACTCCCAGACCTATTTCATTTGCGTCAGCTATTTCCACTCCTTATGATCTGTATGCTAAGACAATCTCTACGACTAAGCCTACCCAATATTTTCCTACTTCCAAAATTGATTATTTAAAAAAAAAAACATATTTCAAAAGTCTGTTCTACATTGAACAAAATAGGTCCATGTATATAGACCCATTCAAAATTGCTATCAGATGCTTGTTGATATTAAGCATGAGCAACCCTCTACCAGTGCTTTGCATAGCAATGACAAAGGAGTTGTGATTTCTGGTTTTTCTATCAGATGATTCTTCTACTAATAAAGATCTTGACTTGCTTAAGAATAATTTTCAAGATATTGATCTAAGAAAATCTAAGATCACTAGATTTTCTTCAAAAGACCCAATCCAATGAGTCTAACGAAGAACTGGTATCCTAGACCTACACCTCCTAATTTACAATTTGAAGAAAGAGTTTTTCAATCCCAATTTTCTGTTTCTTCTGACAAAATCTATGAATAGAATATTGATGGGTTATCTTAACAAGAAATCCTCAATACCATGAGTAAAATATCAATGGTTGCAAATGCTTATATTAATAACAATCTCAAAGGTTTAACTACTGGTTTTTCTGGTATGTTTCGACACTGGTGGGATAAACATCTCACAGTTAAAGCAAAAGAAACCATTTAGAATGCTTTAAAGCATAATGCCAAAGGGCTACCAATTTTTTATGAAACCATAGGAATGAGAATTCCTGATGGTGTCAACACTTTGATTTACACTATTGTTAAACATTTTGTTAGAACTACCTCCAACATTACTAAATGTATCAGTGATTATTTGAATAATTTAAGGTGCCATCAAATGTTTGATTATAGATGGTACTAAGATGTTTTTATGTCTAGAGTAATGCTAAGAGACAATAGTCAAAGGTCTTACTAGAAAGAAAAATTTATTGATACTTTACCCTATTTACCTGCTCACAAGGTTAAGGATGAGCAGTAATGATATCTCGGGACCATTATGAATAAAATGTTTAGATCTAATTCTTCTATTAGTTCCGGATCTAGTTTGCCGCCTGATATTATTAATGAAGAAGATTTTGCTTTTGAAGAAACCGATTTAGTTGATTTCAATCGATAGAGTATTCCAAAGATTGATTCAAAATCTATTTACAAAACCACATGGGTTCAGTTTGCCTCAAGACTGAGTTCAACTTTAAGACTGTTGAACAAACCTATGCTATTTCAAAAACTCAAGAAAAATGTTACCTATTTAATAAAAAATTTATTCAAGAGTTTCTAGCAAAAGGCTATAAATTTTTGCATATTGGATCTGTTCAAGTTGTTGTTAAACCTCTAACGAGGAAATGTATCAACGCTTCTGTGCTTCTTTGTTTGAGAGATGCTAGATTTAAAAATTTTGAAACTAGTATTCTTGGATACCTCTCAAACAAAGAAGCACAGAAGCGTTGATATCTTTTCTCATCCGAGTCATGTCCAAATAGAAGTTGAAAATCAAATTGTCGAAAATAAAAGCCTGGAGACCAAAAGAGTCAGTGGTCTTCTGGTGCTTTGGAAAATATGTGTCGGTTCATGCCGATGGATCAATCATTAGATAGTCTTAGTGTGTCTTCTGGGTCATGTCCAAATAAGTTGTTGTATGGATTAGGAGCCAAGTTGCTGTATAGATCAGGAGCTTCTGAGGAGGCTTCTGATTCATTATCAGAATTATCATCATTATTATTATCTTGGATGGATTCCTTTAATAGTTTAATCAAATCTTTTTTCTTAAGTTCTTCCAAAACATCCTTTTTTTTGGATTTCAAAGATAACTTATTGGAAACATTTGAAGTAGTGAGTTGAGCAACTGGGTATCCAGGTGAAGTAAGGGTTGGCTTAGCAACAGGAAATTCCTCTATGCTCTTGATGTTTGGGGCAGTTTGAGGATAATCTTTGGAAATAGATAAAATGATATCTTCAATATGGGAAAATTATATATATCACTATCGATCAAATCCTATTGTACCAAATATAAAAGTAGGATCCAGTACCATATCGCTGGTATGGAAGTTTTTCACATCATTAATAATACTACAATATGATTCGTGTTTATATATATATTTTAAAACATATAAAAATTCCTAGTAGCGAAAAAATGAATACACATGAGATCTAACTGCATGCTAAGTACGTATAATCATCATGATCATCCTAGATTATTATTTTTTTCTCGTTGATTAATCTTTCACCTATTAAAACTCAGGCAAAATTTGTTGTACTATCCATATTGTAAATGTAAAATTGTATTGGTTAGGATTAGTTGATTAGGTTTTATATTCTGAACAATGGAACGAATATAATTTAATTAGAACTAAGGTTTATCTGAACAAGTAGGAAGAATAAAATTTGAATTGTATTATAATTCTATTTGTGAACCTTTAAATTCAAGATAAGTAATTCAAAGAGTCCAAGATAAAATTTCAAGTCTTGAAATCCACTAAAGACAAATGATCAGATTAAGAAAACCTAATTGAAGATTTCAAAGCAAATTTGAATTTGGAAACATTCAGTTGAAGTATTTCAGTCTGAAACGTTCGCAACCTGTTAACAATGTAACAGACTAAATAACTAGATAGAGCTCACGTTAGCAAAATCCTAATACAATTGAACCATTGCATTGTCTGTTAAAGAAGATTCGATTGAGGGTTCATTTGAACACTTAGAAGCAACACTTTCACGAACATTGTTGAGAACTTGAAGACCTGAGTAAAACTTCAAGTATCTATGTAAGAGAAAATTCTTGAGAGAAGAATTCTCGAATTGCTCAATCCGTAGGGTTTGAGTGTGTGTATATTCCAAGTGGGAGTTGAAGTATTTGTGTTCAACCACTCAAGGTTTCAGAAGGAAAAACAATAGATTGGAGATCGTCAAAGATTCTAACTACTATTGTGGTAGATGGCAAGCGGGTTGTTTGCCTTGTCAGATAAGAGTGTTTAGTTACAAAAATTTTATAATTTCAGAACTTTATTTGTAATTATCTCAATATAATAAAATTGGTTTTCCTGAGTTTGGCTGTCCTGTAGGATTTTACTATTGAAGAGTTTTTTATTGGATTTCCCTTCGTAACTAATATTGTGTTTATTTTGATTACTATTACATGCAAGTTATTGTTGATTACTAACTGATTTTAAGTATTCTCATGAAGTTTAATATTGATATTCAGAGCTAACTTAGAAATTTTGATTATCAGTTAATCCCTTTTCATTGAAAACTGTCATTAATTTCAATGAAAATATATATCTAAACGGTAAGAAAATACCTTAAAAATTCAAACAGAATATAAAAGATAATTGTATCTGTTCATATATAATCCTTGTTGTAAATTGTTCATAATAAAAATTATATATATTTTTTGTCAAGATCCAAAAAA
Source organism: Platycarya longipes (assembly GCA_036559045.1). Classification (NCBI taxonomy): domain Eukaryota; kingdom Viridiplantae; phylum Streptophyta; class Magnoliopsida; order Fagales; family Juglandaceae; genus Platycarya; species Platycarya longipes. Next base: position 31,145,745 of record CM071789.1, on the reverse strand, counting down.
CGGGCCGTCTCGTGCCATTATAAAGAATTAAAGATCCTCTCAATTTCATTTAAAATGAAATAGCATTCGTGACTTAAGTGGTATTACATGAAATGCTAAATTCAAATTCAGTGACTGATCATGAAGTACCACTCCACACATATCATGTATCATACACTCCTAATCCTATATATATATATATACACGTTTTTCTATAAGCTTTACTAGATACAGTCATTTTTGTGTACTCGTTATGCACTTCACTAATGTGATTGACCAAAACAATTATTTTATGTTAAGAAAATGATGTAATCAATCACATTAGTGAAATGCAAAAAGAGTAAAAAAAAAAATAATAACTGCAGATAGAGTAGTTTTTGTTTTCTAACCAATTTTGGAGACATTACAGTTAGCAGTGACTACTGAAGCATTCAGTATGCCAATATGCATGCACATGTATCAAACACTACTGCTAAATGATGGACAACTCTTCATTTAACTTAAAATGAAGATACTCCTACACGCTTTTGATCTATCCCTTTCATGTCTTCTGAAGCCAATCACAGAAAAAGCTAAATTCTACTCCAAATTCAAAAGCGAATTCAAGATTAACATATATACATGCGTGCACTGTGGCTAGGTGCATGGATGAAGTATGAGCATCATGTGGGGGTAATAAAAAAAAAGAAGCTAAAATTAGCAGCCCCACATGTTCCACTACTTGCACATGAGAGGTTCAATGCATTGTACACAAATTAGCAAGCTTTTCTCTCTGATGAGCATTAGTACTCCTCATGCAGCTCCCCTTCCATCACTTCTCTCACAGCTCC